>CM040118.1:377811709-378497976 GCA_022559845.1 Amorphophallus konjac | reverse complement strand
AGATATCAAGCAGTTCAGTCCCATAAGTGAAAGCCCAATGGAAATATGAGAGGATTAGTTGATAACAATATGAAAGCTCAATACCACTCCTTTCCACCAAGATCCACATGAAGTTTAGTTATCATATGCAAAGCGCACAACAAATATCAAAATCCATTCATTCTCATTTGCTTAAAGGTAATCATACGTGAAAAATACACGTTTATTATCTAACATATAAAATACCCATGCATGCACTAAATCCACAATGAATGTTTAGTTGCACATTCTCACATTTTCATGAGTTACACATTTTACGTTATTCATGGAACCAAACAGTTACCGCAAACACAGAAGGCCTTCATACTCACAATGAACGAAAGAGTACTACGCAGACCTGAGAGCGAACTCCCACCTAGACTCCTGCTGCTTCTGGCATTACGTATCGTTGTCCCCCTGGTTCTGTGACGTTATGTATCCCCGTCCCACAGAACGAACTAGCCGAATCATAGGATTTCAACCAGGGCGTTACGTCTCGCTGTCCCCTGGGTTCTTTTACTTCCGCGGCATTACGTATCGCCGTCCCCGCAGAAGAGACCGAAGTCCAACCTCACAGAATGTTGTTGTTTTCCATTCATAGCATTCACATCGTATTCGTATTCACATTCATATTCATATTGCAATACTCGTATCATACTTTAATCTTATCTTATCATAACATAAGCATACTTCCATATGGTTAAAGTGGGCTTTAATGTTGTGGAACAGAACATGATCAGGTTACCAACAAGATTTCTGTATAAAAGAAAATAGGTTTATGTCTAGGTTACACAAGCATAGAAAATAATTCATAACTATAAGTATAGAATTTCTATGAGCACGAAATTTTTACAGTGGGTTACCAACTTAGTCTTTTATTATTTTTCAAATTTTTCAATTTTTCTGAATTAGAATGGCCTCTCAAAACTCTCTTTTTCTATGTTTCTAAAAATTGGGACAGAGCCCAAGGTGTGTCGACACAGTCCAAGACTGTGTCGACATAGCCTTGTGGATTTCGAAGGGGTGCATCGACATAGCCAGGGGCTACATCGATGCACCCTTGGCTCTCCAAAAGGGCTGTTCTGACCCAGTTAAGGGCTAGGTCGGAGCACCCTTAGTTCTCAAAGGGGCTGCATCGATGCACCCTAAGGCTACATCGATGCACCCAAAACTCTTCAAGGGGTTGCATCGATGCTCCCTAAGACTACATCGATGCACCCAAAACTCTTTAAGCTTAAGGGGCTGCTCTCAGAGTACCCTTAGTTCTCAAAGGAGCTGCATGGATGCACCCTAAGGTGCATCGATGCACCCAAAACTGTTCGAGGGGCCACATCGATGCACCCTAAGACTACATCGATGAACCCAGAAGTCTTCAAAGGGGCTGCATCGATGCACCCTAAAGTTGCATTGATGCACCCAAAGCTCTTGAAGGGGATGCTCTCAGAGCACCCTTAACTTTGCTTAAAAATTGGATAAGTTTTTACAACAAAAAACCTACGTAGCAAGAATAAAAAATCAGAAGGAAGACGTAATGACCAATGAAAAATCAGAAAGGAAAACGTGATGACCTTCTTTAACGTATTGAAGTTACTTGGAAATCGTTCTAATGCATCGTTGCCCCTAAGATTTGAGGTTAGGTGCCTACCTTCAAAGTGTTAATCCGATAATCCGGGGATGTGATCCACATCCCAGATCCACCCAAAGCTTTTCCCTTCGTCCAAAGGTACTATAGGATCATCCTCCTCGTGCTGGATCATCCTCCCCATGTAGTGTCAAGGTCTCTCACCCTTTGTCACTCAAGAAGGATAGTAGAGGGTGGAGAGTTGAAGAGAGATGGTTGCTAAAGGGTTACTACCTATGAAACCCACCTCTGTATATGGTTTTCAAGCCTCCCTAGGTTTTTCCCACGACCCACAAGGCTTAATCTCGCTCCCAATGTTGCTGGTTGGGGAGAAGTTAATACCATGCACCTCTTGGGGTTTGCCCAGATGCGACCCTTCATCCATCAGTCATAAATGTGAGTGGACGCGCTCTTATGTTGGGATATTGATGTGGCATAGCCCAAAGACCCCTAAATACGATAAGGTTACCCTAGGACTTAGACCCGCAAGCATACAAGCGCTCAATGATTCTCACAACGACGATTTCTGCTCACTCGGTTCACACGTTCACCCGGTGGGTCCGGGAGATGATGGTGAGGGTCCGAGGTGGGACCCAATTGTCCTAATGGACTTACAATGCTAAGGCTGACCTCCAATGGGCCTGGGAGTCCCAACTTTGTGGGTGGCCGGCCCGCAAGGCGGGGTGTGGGGTGGCACTCACTCACGGGCCGCGGTGGGCACGATATTGCTTAAAATGAATTCCGAGCACTCTCTTACCGTCTGACGGGCATTCAAGGTAATACTACATTTGCAGAAATGAAGCTACAAGGGTGTGATCAGAAGCTCACCTGATCGGTGTGAAGACACCGATTCCGTTCGGAGACGAGGGCGCGCCGGGAGGCGAGGGTATACACCCGATCGCCGCGGCGATGGAGCTTGACCTGAAAATGTGAAGAGGTACAGCACTACGCCCCTTGCAAGGGGGGGATCTTGGGGTGGGGGTTAATGTATTACAACCAAAAAATTACCTCCACGCAGGGAGGGGCCTTCAGCCGGCCAAGCGGGGAGGGGAACGAGCGAGATAGAGTCGACTTTCCGAGCTTTGCCGATTCTGCCTAGCTTCTGTAATTCTGGACAGAGGGCCGATGTCGATGCTGCCAATAATTCCACCGAGCTTGGAATCTGATGAAACTTGCGCCAAAAGCTTGCTAACCGGAGAGGGGTGCGGCTTGAATTTTGGACGACGTTCTGATCTGGGGGCTGACTGCTCCAGCGACTGGAAGATGGATGCAGCTCTGGTCTCTGGCCGAGCTCAGTCTGAAACAGCAGGTTGCAGAAGCTTCCACGATCGCTCCTGAGCTCAAAATTTGGCACCGCTAGACTTGTTGGAATCGTGGACGAGTCTACTTTGCAGCAAAACAAACGGGGAAGTCTTCTGATGTTGGAGATGAGCTGGGTGTCCAGAGAAGTGGACGGTGGTCGGTGCAGACTGTGAGGAGGCAGACCAGCGTGGGTGTGGTAGAAAATTGGTATCTCTGGTTGTCGGATGCCGAACGGGGTTCCGCCTTCTGTTCCTGGACGCTGACAGGGGGAGGAAGAACTTTGTAGAAGACCTCGAAGACTGGTTCCTTCAAGGTTCGTCGTGGGAGAGTCTTCTCTGCCGCTCTGGCTCCTGGTCTGAGAGGTTCTGCGCAGTCGGGGAAGAACAGCCTTCACGGACGGCCACGAACTCGGAATGGAGTGATTCCACCTCGCCTGCGAAGAGCACAGGGAGGCCTTTCCAGAAAGTTAGGCCATGCCACCAGCAGAACCAGGATGCAGTCGTGGACGTCGCTGACAACAGAGTGCTAATCTGCAGGTCGGCCTGCACACAAAGCTGGAGTGGAGAAGAGAGGAGGGGGCGAACTTGGCTTGAGGGGAGAGGAGGGGTGCGACCTAGGGAGCAAGGAGGGAAGGGGAGATTCGAATTTGGGCTTTGGAATGAGTTAATTCAGCCTTGGGAAGGTGGAGATATGCTTAGGGAAGTGAAAGGGGTAGGTGGTGGTTGGAGGGTGGGTTTTGAGTGGTGGAACTTCCTTGGGACTAGGTGAGGATTAAAGAGGGGTTGTGGGAAGTTGTGGGGAGTTAATGGAGGTAGGTGGGGGTTGGAAGTGGTTGAGAGGGGGAGGAGAGAGAGTGAATTTCGAAATTTAGAGAGAGGAGGAGAGAGAATGGAGAGATAATGAGAGAGAGAGAGATATTGAGAGAGTTTGAAAGGGTTTTCTTCAATATTCATCAAAAGTTGAATACAAGAGGAGAGATGGGGCCTATATATAGGCAACCATTCTTTACATGACCAAAATACCCTTGACAATAAGATAAAAGACCGAGCATATCCTAGACTCAATCCTATGGGCCCATAACTAAAGTAATAAGGCCCAATTAAACATAACAAGGGAAATGGACTAAAACCATATGACTCAATAAAGGAAAATACATAAGATAGGACTCAATAAAAAGAAAATACATAAAATGAAACTTGGGAAATGAAGATAACAAGTGTAGATCATGATCAATCCATATCAAGAGTGTGCAGGCGATCAAAGCTAGAGGGGTGTCGGGAGATGCCCTCATCAAATCCCCCGGGGTGGGGAGAGCTCGACCCTGTCGAGTATGGGTCTGCCTGGCTGTCGTACTGCTCCATCATGTCGGGATCCAAGCATATCAAATCCTCCCGACTCACCCATGTATCCTCGATCGGGGGACGGCTCTTCCACCTAACCAGATAGCGCTGATACACCCTGTGCCTCGTAATGATACTCTGCTCATCCAGTATTGCCTCTACCTGCTCTCGTCGGTCTCTCAAGCTAGAAAGTGGAGTCCCTCCGGGAGTGTCTCTCATAAGGGGGGGTAAAGGCTCAAGCTCCTCACTGGGTTCCACCGCGGGGCCTTTGTGGGGTACCAGGTCCGCCACACTGAAGGTAGGGTGCACCCCATAGCTTTCTGGTAGGTCAAGCTCATAAGCATTGCTGCCAAGTCGTCGTAGAACTCGAAAGGGTCCCGAACCCCGTGCCCTCAACTTGGAGGCAGGTCCCGGAAGGAGCTGCTCCGTCCTCACCATCACCGAGTCTCCCACTTGGAACTCGTAGTGGCGCCGATGAGCATCTGCCCGCCTTTTGTAAGTCTCATTGATCCTTCCTATATGCTTGCGAGAATGCGTATGCCATGCATGATGATGCGATGTTAGTGTGAAACGAATGGTATGCCAAGGTGGACCTGGGCAGCCAAATGTAGACCGATCACACTTTGATGCTATGAAGACTGTGGTAGTCTTAGGAGGGCCGGGACATCCATAGATGAACCTTTTATGCATGGGTGTGATAAATGTCGGGGGACCCGGACATCCATGTATGCTCCTATCATGCTTAAGACTCATGATGAATGAAGGTGGGCCAATACATCCGAATATGGTCCACTTATGCTGCCTACTTGACATGTGGGTGATGTGGATGAATGTACCCGACTTATGAATCATGTCAAATGGTGTGGTAGGCCTGGACACATGCATGTTTATCCCAAAGGTGACTTCCATGTGCATAGATGTGGGATGACTTTTGAACGTCCACGTGAATGGGTCGAAGGGATCTACGAACGTGGTTATGGGGTGGGGCACTTCATCAATCCCAAGGTGTTTGTTGCCTAAGGTCAAGGCTCTCATGTTGTAACCCGATTCTAGGAAGGAGGAGTTTGGGTCGACATGGGCGATGTGGGTAAGGTGAGGTGGGTGGTGAATAGGGAAAGTGGGTCACATGGAGATTTAGGCTCCCATAGAAAAGGGTCAAAGGGATTATGGTAAGGGTCACCTAGGTAGGGGTACTCCATGTTCTCAAGGTCCTCAAATGGCGAATCATCTCTCTCTAAGATAATTGGGCCAAGGTTGCTAATGGGTTGGCTAATCAAAGTACTTGGGATCTCAATGGTTGGGGAGTAGACTAGGATGGGTTCCTCCTCCATGGGAAGAAGGAGTATGATCTCACTTGTAAATTGGCCATTGGTGTAGATGGAAGTGATGGAGCCAATGGTGGGGTAAGCTAAGCTAATGGTGCTAGACTCTGATGGCCTCATGGCTAGCATATCGGTCAAGTGGACTTGCCAATGTAGGTAGGCCACTAAGTCTCCCAAATCTTCTACACAATAGGAGGTTTGATAAGTGACATGAGGCTGAGTGGGAATGAGTTGGGATTGATGTCCCATGAGTAGGTGGCTTGGTTGTAAACTAGGAATGGTGAGGCCTCGCTTGAGCCATAGGAATATGGACTTATCTATGGTGATGGTGTCATGGGGAAGGGTGTATAGCTCTTGAGGAACTAGGTTAGGAGGGGTGGGTGAGTTGTATGGCCCTTGGATTTCCTTGATTTTGGGAGGTGGATCCGAATTGGTATCCCTCTCCACTTGGGTAGGTGTGTGGGTTGCAACTCCTAAGGACAATGGGGTAGGAAGGTCTATGGTGGGTGGGTTGGTGTTAGTCGAGGCATGGCGCACTCGAGGAGGTGAGCAAGGTCGGACATGGGTTGGACTTGGGAGTGGAAGTAGTGGAGGCCTAATTTGGGGTAAGATTGGTGTAGGAAGCGGGAGGTGGGTTGGGTGAGGGGTTTTGGGTTTTGGGGTGGTGGCCATTATGGGCCTTGGTGGAGGGGTGGACATGGTGTCCACATGGTTTTTAATGGTGAGGGTTGGATGAGTGGTGGTCACCATGGAGGGAATTGGGTTGGTTAGGGGTCTCTTGCCCTTGGGATCACTTGGGGTGGAAGTGGGGGCTAAAGGGGCTTGACTAGTGTAGGTTAGGGAAGGGGGTTTTGGTTGGGATGTGGGGGACCTCATGGGGTTAGGTGGGGAGGTGGAGGTCTTAGGTACTTGGGTTTTAGTGATAAGGGTTTGGACGGGTGGGGTGGGAGGAGTGGGAGTGCTCCTTGGGTTTTGGTGATCCGAGTGGGAAGGGGACACATACCTAGCCCTTAGTTGATCCTTCATGTCCTCCCATGTGGTGAGGGGAGCTTCCCGTCTAATTATCCTTAAGCCCTCAATTTTACACCAATGAGTTTGAGCCCTTTTGGTTAGTTGTATTTTGGCAACCCATGCCTTTTCATCCTCGGAAATATGATACCAATTGAAGTATTGGTCCATTGTAGCTTCCCAATCTAAATATTTGCTAGGAGAGGTCCCATCAAAGGTGGGAAGTGGGAAAGGGGCCATCCTATCGTCCGTCCTTAGGGCGGGCCTATTTTTTTCAAGTTGGTTGAGTCGGCCCGATATGTTATCAAGCCGCTCATTGGCATAGGTCAAGGCTTTCATGAAGTAGTTGAAGTCATGAGTGTTAGTGGTAGGCATCCCTTGGGGTTTTGGATTCATTGTGGGATTGGAAGATGTAGTATTGGGTTGAAAGCGAGTACCACTACGAGTGGTCATGCAAGGTTGGGTGGGCTATGCAAGGGTGTGCGGATGCACCTATGAAAGACTTAGTGTGACCCAAGACTAGACTTGTAAGGACAAGCCTATGACCGCTCTGATACCACTTGATGTGGCACAGCCCAAAGACCCCTAAATATGATAAGGTGACCCTAGGACTTAGACCCGCAAGCATACAAGCGCTCAATGATTCTCACAACGACGATTTCTGCTCACTCGGTTCACACGTTCACCCGGTGGGTCCGGGAGATGATGGTGAGGGTCCGAGGCGGGACCCAATTGTCCTAATGGACTTACAATGCTAAGGCTGACCTCCAATGGGCCTGGGAGTCCCAACTTTGTGGGTGGCCGGCCCGCAAGGCGGGGTGTGGGGTGGCACTCACTCACGGGCCGCGGTGGGCACGATATTGCTTAAAATGAATTCCGAGCACTCTCTTACCGTCCGACGGGCATTCAAGGCAATACTACATTTGCAGAAATGAAGCTACAAGGGTGTGATCAGAAGCTCACCTGATCGGTGTGAAGACACCGATCCCGTTCGGAGACGAGGGCGCGCCGGGAGGCGAGGGTATACACCCGATCGCCGCGGCGATGGAGCTTGACCTGAAAATGTGAAGAGGTACAGCACTACGCCCCTTGCAAGGGGGGGATCTTGGGGTGGGGGTTAATGTATTACAACCAAAAATTACCTCCACGCAGGGAGGGGCCTTCAGCCGGCCAAGCGGGGAGGGGAACGAGCGAGATAGAGTCGACTTTCCGAGCTTTGCCGATTCTGCCTAGCTTCTGTAATTCTGGACAGAGGGCCGATGTCGATGCTGCCAATAATTCCACCGAGCTTGGAATCTGATGAAACTTGCGCCAAAAGCTTGCTAACCGGAGAGGGGTGCGGCTTGAATTTTGGACGACGTTCTGATCTGGGGGCTGACTGCTCCAGCGACTGGAAGATGGATGCAGCTCTGGTCTCTGGCCGAGCTCAGTCTGAAACAGCAGGTTGCAGAAGCTGCCACGATCGCTCCTGAGCTCCAAATTTGGCACCGCTAGACTCGTTGGAATCGTGGACGAGTCTACTTTGCAGAAAAACAAACGGGGAAGTCTTCTGATGTTGGAGATGAGCTGGGTGTCCAGAGAAGTGGACGGTGGTCGGTGCAGACTGTGAGGAGGCAGACCGGCGTGGGTGTGGTAGAAAATTGGTATCTCTGGTTGTCGGATGCCGAACGGGGTTCCGCCTTCTGTTCCTGGACGCTGACAGGGGGAGGAAGAACTTTGTAGAAGACCTCGAAGACTGGTTCCTTCAAGGTTCGTCGTGGAGAGTCTTCTCTGCCGCTCTGGCTCCTGGTCTGAGAGGTTCTGCGCAGTCGGGGAAGAACAGCCTTCACGGACGGCCACGAACTCGGAATGGAGTGATTCCACCTCGCCTGCGAAGAGCACAGGGAGGCCTTTCCAGAAAGTTAGGCCAAGCCACCAGCAGAACCAGGATTCAGTCGTGGACGTCGCTGCAACAGAGTGCTAATCTGCAGGTCGGCCTGCACACAAAGCTGGAGTGGAGAAGAGAGGAGGGGGCGAACTTGGCTTGAGGGGAGAGGAGGGGTGCGACCTAGGGAGCAAGGAGGGAAGGGGAGATTCGAATTTGGGCTTTGGAATGAGTTAATTCAGCCTTGGGAAGGTGGAGATATGCTTAGGAAGTGAAAGGGGTAGGTGGTGGTTGGAGGGTGGGGTTTTGAGTGGTGGAACTTCCTTGGGACTAGGTGAGGATTAAAGAGGGGTTGTGGGAAGTTGTGGGGAGTTAATGGAGGTAGGTGGGGGTTGGAAGTGGTTGAGAGGGGGAGGAGAGAGAGTGAATTTCGAAATTTAGAGAGAGGAGGAGAGAGAATGGAGAGATAATGAGAGAGAGAGAGATATTGAGAGAGTTTGAAAGGGTTTTCTTCAATATTCATCAAAAGTTGAATACAAGAGGAGAGATGGGGCCTATATATAGGCAACCATTCTTTACATGACCAAAATACCCTTGACAATAAGATAAAAGACCGAGCATATCCTAGACTCAATCCTATGGGCCCATAACTAAAGTAATAAGGCCCAATTAAACATAACAAGGGAAATGGACTAAAACCATATGACTCAATAAAGGAAAATACATAAGATAGGACTCAATAAAAAGAAAATACATAAAATGAAACTTGGGAAATGAAGATAACAAGTGTAGACCATGATCAATCCATATCAAGAGTGTGCAGGCGATCAAAGCTAGAGGGGTGTCGGGAGATGCCCTCATCAGATATGGGTAGGGATGTATTCAGATGAAGTCGAGAGGAGTTCTAGATCTAACTTTGGGACATCATTTCATCGAATTTCATCATCCATAGCACAAGTTATGATTTTTCCAAGATTAACGTTCATTCTCCCGTATTCCATTCATTCTCATTTGCTTAAAGGTAATCATACGCGAAAAATACATGTTTATTATCTAACATATAAAATACTCATGAATGCACTAAATCCACAATGAATGATTAGTTGCACATTCTCACATTTTCATGAGTTACACATTTTACGTTATTCATGGAACCAAACAACTGCCGCAAACACAGGAGGCCCACACACTCACAACGAACGAAAGAGTACTGTGCAGACCCGAGAGTGAAATCCCGCCTAAACTCTTGCCGCTCGGGGCATTATGTCTCGCTGTCCCCACGGTTTTGTGGCGTTACATATCGCCATCCCATAGAACGAACAAGCCGAATCATAGGATTTCAACCAGGGCGTTACGTCTCGCTGTCCCCTGGGTTCTTTTACTTCCATCGCGTTACGTATCGCCGTCCTGTAGAAGAGACCGAAGTCCAACCTCACAGAATGCTGCTATTTTCCATTCATAGCATTCACATCCTATTCGTATTCACATTCATATTCATATTACAATACTCGTATCATACTTTAATCTTTTCTTATCATAACCTAAGCATGCTTCCATATGGTTAAAGTGGGCTCATCATACTCATAAGTTTACTGTTGTGGAACAAAACATGATCAGGTTACCAACAATGTTTCTGTATAAAAGAAAACAGGTTTATGTCTAGGTTACACAAGCATAGAAAATAATTCATAACTACAAGTAAAGAATTTCTGTGAGCATGAAATTTTTACAGTGGGTTACCAACTTAGTCTTCTATCATTTTTCAATTTTTTAAAATTTTCTGAATTACAATGGCCTCTCAAAACCCTCTTTTTCTAAGTTTCTGGAAACTGGGACAGAGCCCAAGGTGTGTCGACACAGTCCAAGACTGTGTTGACACAGCCTTGTAGATTTCAAACGGGTGCATCGACCCAGCTAGGGGCTGCATCGATGCACCATTGGCTCTCCAAAAGGGCTGCTCTGACCCAATCAAGGGCTAGGTCGGAGCACCCTTAGTTCTCAAAGGGTTTGTATCGAGGCACCCAAAGGCTGCATCGATGCACCCACAACAATTCAAGGGGCTGCATCGATGCGCCCGAAGACTGCATCGATGCACCCAAAACTCTTCAAGGGGCTGTTCTCAGAGCACCCTTAGTTCTCAAAGGGGCTACATCGATGCACCCTAAGGCTGCATCGATGCACCCAAAACTCTTCAAGGGGATGCATTGATGCACCCTAAAACTGCATCAATGCACCCAGAACTCTTCAAAGGGGCTACATCGATGCACCCTAAGGCTGCATCGATGCACCCAAAGCTCTTCAAGGGACTGCTCTCAGAGCACCCTTAACTTTGCTTAAAAATCAGATAAGTTTTTACAAAAAAAAACATACGTAGCTTGAATGAAAAATCAGAAGGAAGATGTGATGACCAATGATAAATAAGAAAGGAAAATGTGATGACCTTCTAAAACGTATAGAAGCTACTTCGAAACCGTTCCAATGCATCAATGCCCCCTAAGATTTGAGGTTAGGTGCCTACCTTCAAAGTGTTAATCCAACGATACGGGGATGAGATCCACACCCCAGATCCTCCAAAAGATTTTCTCTTCGTCCAAGGGTACTACAGGATCATCCTCCAGGCGCCGGATCATCCTCCCCACGTAGTGTCAAGGTCCCTCACCCTTTCTCATTCAAGAAGGACAATCGAGGGTGGAGAGTTGAAGAGAGATGGTTGCTAAAGGCTTACTACCCTTGAAACCAACTTTTTTATATGGTTTTTAAGCCTCCCTAGGTTTTGCCCATGACCCACAAGGCTTAACCCCGCTCCCAAGGTTGCTAGTTGGGGAGAAGTTAATGCCATGCACCACTTCGGGTTTGCCCAGACGTGACCCTTCGTCCATCGGTCATAAATGCGAGTGGACGCGCTCTTTTGTTGGGATATGGCTTGGGACGTATTCAGATGATGTCATGAGGACTTCCAGGTCTAACTTTGGGATATGGTTTCATCGAATTTCATCATCCCTAGTAGAAGTTATGATTTTTTTAAGATTAACATTAATTCTCCCGTGTTCCAGTCACGATCTTTCGGTAGCCCGAGGTAATTAGGGCTTAGCTCTAGTATCCAGGCAGAATTTGCCCTTCACACCAACATAGAATATGTAGCTAACATCTCATTAGAAATTATGGCCTTGGTTTCAGGTCACTTAATCAACTACAAATGAAGTTATGATTTTGTAATCATTCACGTGTGAATTCTCTCAACAGTCACACCTCTCTGTGTCAATTGGTGACAAAAGGGCTCATAACCTCGGGTTCTGGTGCGAATTGGGTTTTAGCCCATTTGGATAACCATGGGCCAAGCTATCCTTATTTCATCAGGTGGCAGTGTTTACTATAACTTTTTCGACCTATTATCATAAACTCCCTCTTATCCCCCATTAGGCCTATTTTTCAGAAGTTATAATCTGCATCCTGTTGAGTTGTGGTTTTGATGATTTTTTGATTGTTAAGTTATGATTTTGATGATAACTAAACTTAATGTGCGATTAATCGATGATAACTAAACTTGTGGTTGATTGCTCATGCTCTTGTTATCTATGTATGGTTGAGATGGCAAATGGCAACGGTTACATGGTCTTGATCCTTGGTTTGCATATGTTGGTTTTACAAGAGGCAAGAGGTTTCAAAACCCCTTTAATGTCAACAAGCATGGCATTAACCCTGACTATCTTGCATGCAGGATCAAACTCATGGCAGTCACATGGTGAACCAAAACTGTGCTCCTCTACAGTCCAAAATATGTGGTATATGACATTTACTGTCAAGAACCATTGGTGAGACTCTTACCTTGTCTTAGCATCGATCTTACCTTGTGTATCTCATATATACACCTCATTCATGCACATTAAAACATGAAACCCTTCTGGCCATCGTGTGCCCTCACCCGTGGATCGACCTGCGCAGTCAAGTCGCGGGGATCGACCTGCGCGGTCAGGTCGCGATGGTCAAGGGGGTAGCGCCCCTTGCGGGGGTTTCCGGGGGCGGAGCCCACGGAACAAAATTTAGAAATGCTTAAGTGTTTAGCATTTCAAATGCATTCCTAAGAACTCAAATGAACTTGAAATAACTTATAAACATACGTTCAATTCATGCCTCGATCTTGTGGATATGAATCTCTGGGCTAAACTCTTCATTTTTCAGGTTTTTGATAGTCCGGTCGACCTCCGACATGACTCCGGTCGACCTGAAATAACAGAATGCAACCTTCCACAGTCTGTCACAGTGGCAGTCGACCGCCCCTCCAGTCCCGGTCGACCGAAAATCCCAGGGATTGGCCTCCTACAGGTTTCTCTGTGGTGGTCGACCGCCAGCCCCTGCAGGGCGACCGCCAGCGCCGAGCTGCCCAACATTGTTGACTTTATGTGACTTCGAGGAAAGCCCTTCCTCTTGATATTGTTTAATCCCAAAGCCACCAAACCCTCCAGAATTTGTGGATCTGGTCTAGGGCTTGTCCATAGACCTTCCAAGGGTTATAAAACATCCTATTAGAGTCATAACCCTAACCAACCAAGAGGGCTTCAAGGGAGATCAAGGTGGAGGCTATCCAAGGTGAAAAAAGAGGGTACTGTAGCTCCGTGAATAGTACTTCGTGCAGCATGATTTCCATCTTTCCTCAACACATTGAAGGTAAATCTGAAGCCAATATACTTCCATTCAAGTGAAGTGGCAAGCAAGCATTCAAGGAAGATCAAGGAAAGGCTATCCAAGGAGAAAGAAGAAAAGAAGCAAGCAAGCAAGCACAGATTCAAGAAGAGGGTGCTCAAGGTGAAAGGATAAAGCTTTCCAAGGTCCATTGAAGCTTAGTTGAAGCCGTTCAAGCAAAGAAGGAATCAACGCAAGATCTGCATCATACACCCAGGGGGAGCCTAAATCAGAAGCATTCTAAACTGTGATTTATTTGTTTTGATGTCTTGTGCTTTGAGTTTCAAATTTGTGTTTCTTATAAACTGCAAACTCGTGTGTTGTGTGGATCATTGTTGGATCCATGGTCGTGTGTGTGTGTGTCGTATTTGATTCGTGTGTGTGCGTGGATCTTCCTAGATCTGCGTTTGTGTGTGTATGGGTCTTTTAGATCCATTCTGTCTCGTGTGTGTGGATTGATGCACTTGTGGCAGCAAGTGTGTGTGTTGTTGATCCGGTTGTTGGATCATGTTGGAGACCTCATCTCCGTGTGTGTGTGTGTGTGTGTTGGGCAGCATCCCCGTGTGTGTGTGCAGGCGTCGTCCAGCGTGTGTGGTTGGAGCGTCGTCTCCGTTTGGGGATTTATCCCCGAGTAAAGCCTCACCGGGTTTGGTGAGGGGTGGACGTAGGATTGCTATCGTTGCATCCGAACCACCATAAAAACCGCTGTGCATTGTGCTTGTGTTGTGTGGTTTGCTCCATTTCCTCTATCTCCATTCTACATAAACGTTAGTTTAAATTGTTGTTCTGGATTTATCTTCGTATATCTTGCATAATCTATGTCTTATCATATAAAGTTTGATAAATCCAATTTGTGTTCAAATAGCTTTGAATCTCTTAACTAGCTTTGTATCACATATTTTATAAAAGGCCAAAAGTTTTCTTAAAATTGGTAAACACCCAATTCACCCCCCTTTTGGGTGTCATTGATCGCGGGACATCACATCCAAGTTGTTCTTTACCCAATGGTCATTGCATGGGCTTTGGTTTCACCTAATTCTGACCTTCCTAGGTTGACTTATGAATTCCTTTAAGATCCTCCAATATTCTGTTTCAATTTCTAGTTCATTGTGTTAATAGGCCTGAATTGTACCCAATTAGGCCAGTGCCCAATTAGTGGTTCTAACACGTGAAGTGCATGCTAGGACGGCCGGAGCACATCAAGCCAGGCCGAAGATGAAGATTGGAATTAAAAAAGTGGGCTATTATCGGCCCACTATATTCGATGATTGTTGCAAGTTCACAAAATCATGCCAAAAGTGTCAAGAGCATGCTGCTATACCCAAAAGGCCTCCAGTGCCCCTTCATCCAACAATACCCAGCTGGCCCTTTGCACAGTGGGGAACTGATGTGGTTGGTCCTTTACCAGCATCCTCTTCTGAGTGCAAGTATATCCTAGTAGCAACAGATTATTTCTCCAGATGGGCGGAAGCAGTAGCACTCAGGGAACTGACTGGAGAATTTGTGGCCATGTTCATTAAGTAAAACATCATATTCCGGTTTGGTGTTCCCAGTCGAATCATATCAGACAATGACAGTCACTTCAAGAACCAGAAGATCTACCGACTGTCCGACAAATACAAAATTGATTGGAGAACCTCCACCCCATACAACCCACAGGCAAATGGGTTGGCAGAAGTCTTTAATAAGACCTTGTGCACTCTACTGTCCAAGATAGTCAACTCTCACAAAAAAGATTGGGAAGAAAAGATGTATGAAGCTTTGTGGGCATATCGAACTGTCTACAAGACTCCCACGGGATGCTCACCTTTCTCTCTTGTATATGGCTCAGAGGGTGTGGTCCCCATCGAGCTAGAAGTGCCATCTTTAGGGGTCGCCATTCAACATGGTCTAGTTCTTCACGAACAAACAAATATCAAAAGGAGGCTAGAAGAATTAGCTGACCTAGAAGGAAAGCGTCTTCGAGCGCAATAGAATATTCAGATATAACAAGCCCGCATGGCGTGCGCCTTCAACAAGCTCTTCAAAGGATGAGAATTCAAAAGGGGAGACCTGGTCATGGTGAAGAAAAAAGAAGTCATGGCTTCTAACCCTAAAGGCAAATTTGCCAAAATTTGGTTGGGCCCGTATGCGATCCAACAAGTATACGAAGGCGGGGCCTACGTCGTCATCAACCACCAGGGAGAGGTGCAATTTTCACCACTCAACGGCAGACATCTGAAGCTATACCATGCACCACCACCCCCTTTAGATGAAATGGCAAATAATTAAATAAGTCCCCCGGGCTTGTGCCCCCACAACCACATTTCCGACGAATGGCTTCGTGCTTAAGCCACTGCAACCATACCTTTTATCGGTGCAGACCTTCCGTTTCAATTGATGCTTTAAACCTCTCTTTTCTTGCGTTGACGTTAACTTCGTGTCAACGAAAACACATTTCCAGTGAACAGCCCTAGGCTTGAGCCACTGCATTTATACTCATACACGGATTGGTCCCTCCTGTAGACACGCCATTCCTGACGTCTCCTGAGAAAGTCTCATATTACTATACAACGCCCCGCGACGGCTTACGCGTTTTGAATCACTTGAGTGCTTCCTTTTCTTGAGTCTTCTTCCGCCCTTTTCGGCATCCGGAATCGTCTCGTCACGGCATTCGGACGGCATCAACACCAGTCGGACGCATCAGGAGGTTCCGGAATCAAGAAGGGGGTCTACCGGGCGGCCGCCGACGCCTGATCCGAGGACCTGGTTGGGTCTTAATGGGGGCGTCCAGGTCCCTGGACGCCCCCATCTTTTTAATCTTTTTATTATTTTTCTCAGGGCCCAAAACCAAATAAAAAATAAAAAATATATATATTTTAATGGAGGCGTCCAAGACCCTGGATGCCTCCATAAAAAACAAAGTATATATATATATATGTTTGTAAAATGCCAGTTGGCATAAAATAAAAAATAATAATAATAATAATATAGATGGAGGCGTCCAGGTCCCTGGACGCCTCCATAAAAACAAATAAAAAAATCAAAAATGCCAGCCCTATCATAAAAAGACAAAGAAATAATAAAATAATATATTTTTGGAGGCGTCCAGGCCCGTGGACGCCTCCATTAACTCCGTCACGGGCGCCGGCCACCGAACGACGGTTTGTCGTGTATGAAAAAATCCAAAATATAGAGACGTCCGGTCAGCTGGACGCGCCCATTTCTGAATCACGAGGCGCCGCTCACAAAACCACGCGTTGTGCCAAACCGCGTGCGGCCGTCGTCGGTTTTCGGTGGACCTGTTTGAAGCGTCCGGGGCCCTGGACGCCTCCACAAAAGTATTCCAAAAAAATATATAAAAATAGAATAAAATATTAATTCGGCCCTGATGGAGGTGTCCAGGGTCCTGGACGCCTCCACCTTCCGGAGCTCTATAAATAGAGGCCCACCCCCTCAGTTCTAGGGGAGCTAAGCAGTGATCCGATAGGCTGCCGGAGCCCAGAGGCTACGGAGTCATTTTTCTAACCCGTGGGGTCTTTTGTAGGTGGAGGTTCTGCCGGCTTCTCGGGTGCCCACGCTCGCGAGAGGAAGGTCGTCTTCATCCACCGCGCTTCTACGTCGTCCCCACGCTGCCGGAGCTCCGCCGAATTTCACCACCGGCACATCCAATAAGCCAACTCTTTCCTTTTCTTCGTAGTTCTTTTGCATTCATCATCTCGCATCCATCATCTCATTTTCCTCCTACTCGAGTCCGAGAGGGGTTTAAAAGATAACACCAACCAGGTGTGTGTCTTCCCGTTATTTCGTCATTTTTATTGCAAGGATATGAATACTACACATTCATCTTTCTAATCCACTTGTTATTTGTTTGTCGTTGTTTTGCAAGGGTAACCGAGGAAAGCCCTCTCCGTCGGCCGGCCGGAAGGAGAGGAAGAAGCAACCCGCCATCTCCCGCTCTTGAGGTAGGCGCGATCACTTTCTTATTTTGGGGTCTTTCGGCCCCTGGCGATCACATCTTTTCATCGAGGCCGCGGCGAGTCACTTCCCCAATGGCCGTTTAAATTTCTGTTCTCATATTCTCTTTATATCCTGTTATATTTTGCTCATATCATCGAGGCCGCGGCGAGTCACTTCCCCAATGGCCGTTTAAATTTCTGTTCTCATATTCTCTTTATATCCTGTTATATTTTGCTCATATCATCGAGGCCGCGGCGAGTCACTTCCCCAATGGCCGTTTAAATTTCTGTTCTTATACTCTCTCTATATTCTGTTATATTCTGCTCATATCATCGAGGCCGCGGCGAGTCACTTCCCCAATGGCCGTTTAAATTTCCGTTCTTATACTCTCTCTATATTCTGTTATATTCTGCTCATATTCTCGAGGCCGCGGCGAGTCACTTCCCCAATGGCCGTTTAAATCTCTGTTCTTATATTCTCTTTATATTCTATATTCTGCTCATATTCTCGAGGCCGCGGCGAGTCACTTCCCCAATGGCCGTTTCAATTCTTGTTATTTAATTTCTGCACCATTCCCGTCCCCCCGAGGCCGCGGCGAGTCACTTCCCGCTATGGCCGTTTGAACCCCATATCTTGCTATATTATACTTGTCCCGCTCGCCCCACCGGAGCAATCTCCCGTGGTGGCCCCTTCTCTCTTCTCTATCATTTCTGTGTTGCAGCAAAACAACAAAACAAACAAAAAAGAAGGAGCCCGCGCGCTCTCCGCTTCCTCTTCACCGCTCTCCCCCGAACCGCGTGACGTCGCTCACAGATTGGCGATCACGGTGGGACTTCTACTACTTCCTCCCGGCTACCCTTGCAAGTTCGGCACCATCCGTGCCTCTCCACCTTGGCGCCCACGCGCGCCCCCATTGTGCTCACGGCAGCACCGTCAGTTCTGATTGGTTCTTTCTTTATTATATGTTTGTTATTTCTATTGTTTTCCCACTCCATATATCTGTCAGCATTCCATTGCATACATCCATTCCTCTTTTCTATCCTTTTTTTCATTTTTTTTGAGGATCACCCTTTCCCGGTGAAGGAAGGACTCTCCGTTTGGGAATTCCTCTCAACGGACTAGAATCTCCTACACTGGGACCTCCGTAAGTCCCCGACATCGAAGAATCTCCTCTTCGTTCACTGGGCTGGTTGTACCATTGAAGTTCCCCGAAGTTAGTCATTTCATTCGTGGTGAGACGAGAGACCCTAGCTGACACGGCGGTGAAACAAAAATAAACTAGGGTCCCTATCTTGTGTGAACTTCGGATCTCGCTAAAAACACACAAAAAAATCATCAAAATCAAAACAAAAAAAAGGGCGTAAAGGCATCCACTTGTTTGATAATCTCTGCTACCTACTTGCTAGTGTATGTTTTTGCGTTCCGGGAGAACTGTGAGCATGTCTCACGAGTCTTCTGAGGAGAACCACCCTAGCCGTGGTTTGACAGCCGACCCGCGAGTCTATGCTATGGACTCGGGTCCTTCTCATGACCCCTCGCATGAGGTGCAGGTTATTGCCGGGGACACGTCCCCGCCACAGGATATCACTTCCTTACTGGGCGTCCTCGCCAACACGGAGCTTACCTCTGAACAGCTCCGGGCCTTCCAGGCCATTCTAAAGGGGAAATCTGTTTCCCCCACGCCCCAGGAGTCAACTCCGGCTATCGCACCTCTCCACGAGTCCGTGCAGGCCATTCCATCTCCTTCATTGGCGCAAGCCATCCAGTCTCCCTCGCTTCAAGGACAAGCGAGCCAACAACCTCCCTCGTTCCAATTCCCGTCACAATCTCAAACTCCCGGTGTTCCTCACACACCGTTTCAGCCAGGGCCAACTGTCGGTGGTCCGACAGTTCCCTCTCATTCCGGGTTTCCCCCTCAAGTCTCCGGGAGACAGTTTCTCCCCCAATGGCAAGTGCCACCTTCACCCCCAGAGGAGCTCGCCCAATCGCTCCTCAATAGGTTCAATCGCATGGACGAGCAGTTTCAAAATCTGAGAAGAATGGTGGACGTGAAAGCCACCCCGGAGGTTGCTTTGCCAATCCTCCCGTCATTCATCTTCCTCCCTCCGAAATGCCCACGTACCGCAGATACAATGGTACCGGCAACCCCTTCATTCACCTCAAGGACTTCATGTATGAGTCCTCCTATTGGCAAAACGATCAGAGGTCCCTGGCATACCTCTTTCGGAGATCATTGGATGGTCCCGCGCTTGAGTGGTTCTATTCTCTGGAGCCCCGCGAGGCCGAGAATTTTGAAATAGTGCAGAGAAGGTTCTTGCAGAAATATAGGGATAGGGTCGGTCCCTCACTCTCCATTACCGACCTAGTGGCCGAAAAGATGAAACCCGACGAGGATTTTGTCCGATATGCTGATAGATGGAGGTCTCTGGCGGAAAGAATAAGGGATACCCTCTCCGAGCCCGAACAAGTGAAAATGATTGTGTCTAATGCAACCCCGCAGTTCAGACACGTCCTCGCCATGAATAAACTTACTACAATGGAGGAACTCTATGAAAGGGCCCGATACATCCAAACCCAGCTAAAAGACTCCCCCATCATGAACATGTTTGAGTCGCCGAAGCCCAAAGTGGTCAGAAAGACAGGCGCTGGTGTCCCGGGCGGAGCCACAGAAGGGGTCGTGACGAATGAGCAAGTCAGTGCGGTCAACAATGCCAACTATGCAGTCAACCCAAGGCCTCCACAAATGCCCCGACTACCCCTTCAACCAGGTCCTTTCCCTCTCCGTCCTCCACCCCAAAATAATCCACCCCAGGATAATATGCCTCCATTACGCCAACCCCAGCAACAACAACCACAACCTCAGCAACAACAACCACCGCTTCAGTACAACCAAGTTCCACCCCCGGGGAACTATGGTCCCCAACAGCAACAAAGGAGGCCGCTCGGTCCTAAGAGAGCCTACTATCCACCATTGCCAGAAACCTTAGCAGATATTTTTAATGCCCTCATGGCATCAAACCAACTCGCCCTACCCAGAGAAAGGCCCGCGTGGCCCCCCAATGTTGATACCTCCAAATACTGCGTCTACCACAGGCAGCCGGGACACACAGTGGATTACTGCTTCCATTTCAAAGATTACATCCATGATATGAATGATGAACATCAAATAGATTGGGATGAGATGAGACGGTACGTCGCGGCTCTCAAGGCTAGGAGACCTCCTCAGAGGCCACATCAGCAGTTACAACAGCAGCAGCAACCACAACAACAACAGCAGCCTCAGCAGGCCCCACAACAACAGCCCGACATGGGCATAATCCAGAATCCACTACCGGAGCACCAACAGCCCAATCATCAGGTTAACCCCATCTCCTCCTTCCCGGAAGTCGGGAGAGAGCAGGTGTGGCACCAGGAAAGTACCTCCATTCTTTATACCTCCAACCCTATCGTCATGCAACCCCCTCACCTTGCCCGGGTAGCACCTCTCTCTCATCAACCCGCATCGGTATCGCCTTCACCATTTCCACTACCATTACGCCCTCTCATCCGCACCCCGACCTCCTATCAACCGACACTTTCTACTACGCCTTCACACCCTCTCACCTTCTCCCACTCCCCCACTTTACCATCCACCTCTACCACATTTACCCCTACGCCTTCTAAACCCCTTATCATCCGTCCACCATACATAACCCCGTCTTTCTCCACCACATCACCACTAATGCCTTCAAAACCACTCATCACCCACCATCCACCTCAAAACCTTTACCCGTTTCAAACCTTACCTCCACCTCCACCTTCCAACCCCTTATCCTTCATAATCCGCGCGATATCCCCTCTACCTCCGCCATGCCTCCACCTAACAAACCCCTCATCAGAATCCCTGCTCCCGTCATCACCCCTGCTTCATCAACCATTCCTCCACTACTACCCCTCAAACCCCTGTTAAAACCCACTGCTACCCCCACAGAGGTACAAAAGCCGCAGGCAATGGTGCTCCGGAGTGGAAGGATTTTTCACAGGGTTTTCCCCCACAACAGTCAGAATCCCGAGCAATCTCAGCCAGAGAAGGATGATGCAGAACAACCAGAAAGAGCTATCCCTGGAACACAGTATGATCTACTGAAACACTTGGACAAGACGCCTGCCCGGATCTCCATCCTAGAGCTACTTCAAAGATCCACATCCCACCAGGCGGCCTTGATGGAATATCTTCAAAAGGTCATGGTTAATGAAGACCTCCCCGTGGAGAAGATTTCGACCGTCCTAACCCCAACAGACACACAACCAGCCATCATGTTTCACAACTACGAGCTCGCTCCCAAGGAAGCTCGGAAATATGCATTGTGCATTTCAATAAAAATTAATGGGGTATCCATAAACCCGTGTCTTGTCGACACGGGTGCATCCATAAATGTGATCTCCATGAGCACTCTTCAGTTGTGTGGGGTTGACGAGGAACAAATAAGACCTTCCTCGATCACGGTCACGGCTTATGACAATAGCAAAAGGCCGCCGCAGGGGATGATTATTCTGAAGGCAGAACTAGGCCCCATGGCAATCCCCACGGAATTCCATGTCCTCGACATGGACCCCACATTTAAGGCTATACTGGGTCGCCCTTACATCGAAGCCATGGACGCTGTGCCTTCCACCAACCATCAGTGCCTGAAGTTTCCTTACAATGGGAGAATTATTAAAGTGGTCAGTACACCTGTCCTTCACACAGTGGATGCTATCAACACCTCTCTGCCTTCTGTTTGGCCGTCTCATCGGCCCATATTGTCACTGCTGGACGTACGTGATCCATCTCATGTTCCACTAGCACCAAAGGAGCCGGTCAGGGCAACCGCAACATCCTGTCTCCCTTTTCACTCCAAAGGTTGGGAGATTATGAGGAACATCGGCTATCAACAGGGAAAAGGTCTGGGCGCACAGTTACAGGGTATGCTCAAGCCGCCAAAAGAAATTAGGCCGAACCGTAGGTTTGGCCTAGGCTTCAAAGGACCGTTCAAGGCAGATTGGAAGCCCCTCACGTGGACTCTATCAAACCACTTCAACAGAGGGCCCGTTGTTCAGATGGGAGATCACCCACGAGAAGCATATGGAGGATCACATGCTGTATATTTGGCTGAAAAATGTCCGAGGATCACCAAAAGAGGCAAGATCAAAGATCCGGAATGCGAGTGGGACAAATGGTTCGACATATGGGACATTTCCGTTGCACTGGAAAGGATGTTCTCATCTCCACAGCTTGAAGGACCACCATTGATCTCCGAAATACCAGAGAATATTACCACTCTTGCCAAGGTTCCAAACTATCCTCGTCCTCGCCAGAAGGACTCTGTCATCGACGGATCTTCATCCGTCCTCAACATTGCCGTCGACGGCTCATTAGCCGCCATCCTCTCCATCCACTCGTCTCAGCCTTTGCTGATATCTTCTTCCTGGGCCAGACAATTGTCTGATGATCTTCCTAGGTCCCCTTCTTTGCTTACATACCTACGCGGGCTTTTCAACCCGCGTCAGGTCTTCAACCATGATCTGCTCTATGAGCCTCACAATCCTCTAGCCATAACCACTTTTTTCTCTCCTCCAATCTCTTTTCACTGCTTTGTCATTAAAAATGAAAACGAAAAAAAAACGTCAATTTTCAAACTCTCCAACAACACATCTTCGTTGAGGAAACCTCCTACATCTCCCACGGGTGCGTACCGCCTTGCGGACCACCCGTCCAAGGTCCGATGAGCGACCTTTTCTACCCCTCCTCTGAGGGGTCTTCTCCTGTACATTCTACACCATCCTCCTCATCTTCCTCTTCTTCTGTAAATATTGTCAGTCAATCTAGGAATGATAGGCCAAGGGTAGTACCTAGGAAGAAATCCAAGGGTAGGCAGATCCCTCGTCGATTCCTTCTGGATTTGGCCGCCAGGTGTCAGGCCCTTCTTGCCATCCCCCAGTTGTTAGAAAATCCCATCCAGCTACCCGAAATAGAATGCGAGGGCGACTGTGCATCTGATGAAGGGTATGGAGTCTACGAGATCAC
Organism: Amorphophallus konjac; assembly: GCA_022559845.1. Classification (NCBI taxonomy): domain Eukaryota; kingdom Viridiplantae; phylum Streptophyta; class Magnoliopsida; order Alismatales; family Araceae; genus Amorphophallus; species Amorphophallus konjac. The sequence continues at coordinate 378,474,836 of CM040118.1, read as the reverse complement.
GAATGAAGAATGCCCCACTGAAGATGAGGGTGAAGAATATGAGGATGCGGCGGGCGCATACGCTAGCGGAATAAGGAGATTCGACGAGCCGTCAACCGCCGTAGAAGAATCCACCAAAGAAGTCAACTTGGGGACTGAGGAAGACCCTAGGATCATCCTCATAAGTGACAACCTACCACCCTCTGAAGAAGAGGCATTAATTGAGGTCCTCAAGGAATATAAGGACACGTTTGCATGGAGCTACGAGGATATGCCGGGTTTGGATTCAACCTTGGTCGAACACCGTTTAACCCTAAAACCAGGGTCCATCTCGGTAAAACAAAGGTTAAGGCGTTTCCACCCTCAGATGGCTTTAAAAATGAAAGAAGAGGTCGATAAGCTCCACAAAGCCAGGTTCATTAGAGTCGTTCTTTATCCTCAATGGGTGGCGAACATTGTCCCGGTCATGAAGAAAGATGGGAAAGTCAGGATTTGCATTGACTTCCGGGACCTTAACCGCGCGTGTCCAAAGGATGATTTTCCCTTGCCTCACATTGATGTGTTGATTGATAACACGGCAGGCTACGAAACCCTCTCTTTCATGGATGGATTTTCAGGATACAATCAAATTCGTTTGGCAGAAGAGGATCAGGAAAAGACGTCATTCACTACCCCTTGGGGAACATATTGTTACGTGGTCATGCCATTCGGATTAAAGAATGCTGGAGCTACTTACCAAAGAGCGATGATGGCCATATTTCATGACATGATGCACATATATCTGGAAGTGTATGTGGATGACTTATTGGTGAAATCAAGGACCAGGATGGAACATCCAGAAGTTTTGGCTAAGGTCTTGCAAAGGTCAAGAGAGTTCCAATTGAAAATGAACCCGAAAAAGTGTGTGTTTGGTGTGTCGTCGGGTAAATTGCTGGGGTTCATTGTGAGTAAAAGAGGGATCGAGATTGATCCCGACAAAGCTAAGGCCATCAGGGATATGCCGCCTCCCAAGAATTTGAGGGAAGTCCAAGGTTTAATCGGGAGGTTGCAGTTTATTCGTCGGTTTGTGTCTCAACATTCACAAAGGTGTAGACCTCTCTACGAGTTGACCAAGCCAGGAGTAGAATTCCACTGGATTTCTAAATGTCAGAAAGCTTTTGAAGGGTTGAAGGAATATCTGGTTAGTCCACCTGTTCTCATTCCACCCAAACCAGAAAAACCTCTGATCCTTTACGTCTCAGTCTTGGATGACTCCGTGGGAGCCGTCCTCGCACAAGCTGATGAAGAAGGCAAGGAACGGGCAACCTATTACTTGTCTAAACTTCTCAATCCCTGTGAGCAGAAGTACACCGGCATGGAGAAAACCTGTGCTGCCCTCGTTTGGGTAGTGCAGAAATTGAAGCACTACTTCTTGGCTCACGAGGTCCACTTGATTGCTCGGATGAATCCTATCAAATTCCTTCTGGAGAAATCCGTCCTTACGGATAGGCTAGCACGCTGGCAAAGTTTTCTCTCTCAGTTCGACATCACCTACATCCAGCAAAAGGCGATTAAAGGCTATGCCATAGCCGAGCACCTCGCTCACCATCCTCTTCCCAAGTTCGATCCCGTCCAATCAGAGTTTCCAGATGAGGAACTAATGTCCATCAACCAATCAGATGAGCCAATGTGGACACTATATTTTGATGGAGCTCTGAATTCTCAAGGGAGAGGAATCGGCGTCGCCCTCCTATCGCCTGAAGGTCTCACATTCCCGTTGGCATATCAGCTCAAATTTTCAGTCACCAACAATATAGCTGAATATGAAGCTCTTCTAGCTGGCCTAGAACTCGCTCATTCTTTTCGTATCACTGAGTTGCGAGTCGTAGGTGATAGTCAACTCATCCTTCGCCAGGTGCTCACTAAGTATCGCACTCGCGATCCCAAACTCAAGCCATACCAAGAACTCACTGCTGCCTTTGCCAAACTGTTCGCCAAACTGATCTTTGTTCATGTCCCTCGTCATCAGAACATTCTCGCCGATGCCCTCGCCTCGTTGGCATCATCCATAAGGTTCCCTCTAGGAAGATGGTTTAAGTCCATTTCCATTTACAAACTTCATGCTCCTGCAATCGATGATGCTTCCTACGTAAACATCAAAGACAGGATAGCAAGGAAGATCCTGCAGGAAGATATCCTTGAAAAGAGGGAGATCATGTTGGCAGAGGCCGAAGAAGAACTGGCTGATGAAGAGAAACCATGGTTCTATGAAATTGTCAAATATTGCCAAAATCAGTCTTATCCTGAAGGGGCCACCACAGAGGACAAGAAAGCCATAAGAAGGGTGGCTCAGAAATATACATTGGTTGGAGGTCTACTCTATAGAAGGAGCCTTAGTGGTATTCTGTTAAGATGTCTTGATGACGATGAGGTTTGGAAATGTGTAGAAGAGACGCACTCGGGTGTGTGCGGTGGCCACGTGAATAGTCAGATGCTCGCCAAGAAGATCATTCGTCAAGGCTTTTATTGGCCCACCATGGAAGAAGATTGTGCTGTCTACGTCCGTAGGTGTGTCAAGTGTCAACTTCACGCCGATAAAATCCATTCACCATCTTCCTCACTTCATCCAATATCCTCCCCATGGCCTTTCTCCATGTGGGCATTCGACATCATTGGTCCCCTAGGTGATCCCAATTCCCTCACCAAGCAGAAATCCTTCATCCTTACTGCAACGGAATACTTCACCAAATGGGCCGAAGCCGAAGCTTACGCGGAAATCAAGGCATCAACAGTCTGCAAGTTCATCATGAAGAACATCCTCGCCAGATTCGGCGTCCCAAGCACGATCGTCACCGACAATGGGCCACAATTCATTTCTCAGGACCTACAGGACCTCTGCAAAAGGTACGCAATTGCATTGCATCATTCATCGCCTTATTACCCACAAGGTAACGGCCAAGCGAGGCCACCAATAAAACATTGCTCAAAATCATCAAAAAAACCTGCGAGTCTAGTAAGTTTTCAGACTGGCCAGAAAAGCTTATCGAAGCCCTATGGGCCTATCGCACTTCAATCCGTACCCCCACCGGGCAGACTCCATTTGCCCTCACTTATGGTATGGAAGCGGTAGTCCCGTACGAGACTCTGATCCCTTCTCTCAGGGTACAATTGGATGAGGAATTTCCCCTCGACGATCGTCGTAATTCACTCCTCGCCCAGTTGGAACTCTTGGATGAGAAGCGGCTGGCCGCCGCCGAACACGCGCGTGTGTATCAAAATAGACTCGCTCGCTTTTACCAAAAGAAAGTCGTTGAGAGAAAATTCAAAGTCGGTGAGATGGTCGTAAAAAGAATTTTTGTCAAACCTGGAGGGCCGCGTTCTAAGCTCCAACCCAATTGGGAAGGACCATTTGTAATTCAAGCCGTGCACCCTGGCAACGCCTACAAGCTAGTCAACGCCGAAGGGACCGAGTTATCCCACCCTTGGAATGGGCTTTATCTTAAGAAATACTACCCTTAGCACAAAACAAAAAAAATGATGAAAAGATAAAAAACATCAAAAACAAGGAAATATTGAAAACCACTAAAAATATGGAAAATTCAAAATGCCGATGCCTGGCAGGCACCATGTAGTTAAGTCCCTGCATCTAACCTTCATGTTAGGATAGGGCCCATTAAGGCTTGGTAGGCACCGGGTCTTGGTTTGCCAGAACCGTGGAGACCCCTGTCCGGCCACGTCGGCCTATGCTCGCTCGAAGGAAGCTAACATGTGTTCACTTATGTATTTTATTCAAAAAAAGTTGGTAGCATCACCTACGGTAGGGCCACACCTAGAAGATCTCGGAAGCTGTAATCTTTATTCTTTTCTCTTCGACCAAATGAGACAGTCGGCGCCCTTAAAACGCTGAGCATGAGAAACCGAAACTCAAACCCCAAGGACAAGAGTAGGATCCATTTCCTCGAGCATCGATCAGAGCACGAGAAGAGGGCAGTGTCCCCGCAGGCATACGAAAAGGGAGCCCACAAACGTCAAACGACTATATCTCCCTCACAAAAAAATATACAAAGTCAAAATCAAGAGAAAAGCCTGGTCGTGACCGTGCCTGGTGCGATAAACGGAACCCCTCAAAGTAAAAATCTGAATCCACAAAGGGGGGCCGTGGAATGTAAATGCTCGAGATTTGGTCCGAAGTTGTCCGAAAGGAAAGAGTTAATGGGCCCTTATTCGCTCGCCGGGTTAACGGCTTTGCCGGTCCTCTCAGGAGGTTTATCCCCTACACTCTTCCTTCTCCCTCTAAAGATGAAGGTTCGATGGAGTTTCTGAAGGGTGAAAACTGCCTAGGGTCTGCGACCTTATTTTAATATACACATTTGGTTGCCTACTTTGAAAAAGCAAAAGCTATCGCTGCGAAGGAGTCTCCGTGTTTCTGGCTGGTCAAGACCCCTGTTTACCACCTTGATGTCTTCTTGTTTAACCTCGGGCTTAGGCCAATGCAAGCGCGTCACCTATGGGTGCGACGGCGTCTGATTCCAGGGTCAGCGTTGCGCGGTTGGTCGTTAGGGTTCCAGGGTGTTCCATCTTATACCATCTAGAGTTGTGAGGAAACAGACCCGGGCCGGGCAAATCATTTACCTCAAACACCTTTTGGGTGAATCCCTGTGGTCGGAAGCAACTGGGAGCCTAAGCATGGCATGACGGTATTGTCATCAGGGTAAGTCTTAGCCGGCGGGATCGTCATTCGAGGGGTCTAGAGGCCCAAATCAACCTAGATGTGCACTTAAGATACCTGGGAGGTTAGTAAGAAACCCCTGTCTCACGTAGGTTAGGTGCCATTTGGGTGCTTGCCGGGCGTTAGCAATAAAAAAAATTGAAATGATAAAAGCACAAAAAAATGAAAAGAGAAATGTACATATTTGCAAACAAAAAAAAATCTTTTTATGATAAAAAAAAAATAAAAATATCAAATATAAAAAAGAAAACAAATCAATTTTGCATGATTACATTTGCGTGCAGCATCTCACTTTTAAATACCGCTTGCATTCGTGTGCTTGCCTATCGCATTTATCATCACCGCATCTTTCCCTTACCTTCGTTAAATAAAGGCTTGGCCCCTTGACCAGTTATGAAGGACAGTCACAGTGACCATTTGCTTATTGAGCAAGGGGCCAAGTCAGAACAGAAATTCTGATTTGTTTGTTTCAGTGATATGTGCAGGGATTCAGGTAACTGAAGCAAAGGTGAAAAATAAACAAACCAAACCTTGTGTTTTATTCCAAAAAACCAAAAAATTTACATCAAGTTCCGCCCTCTCTCTCTGCATTACTCGTCCCACTACTCTCCGGGCAAAACACTCTCAAAGGTGCTACCCAACTACGAAAAGCGGTACTCCTGCCGCTCTGTACTCCTCTTCCTATTCCCACATCCCGGCGTTGATCCACAGAAGCAGTAGAGAAGCTACCAACACGAAAGCCACGCTCTCGTGCTTTTCGGTAGCGCTCCTCACCATCTCTCAGCCACTGTTCAGCAAGACCAAGGCCGATTCGGAGTTCGAATAGTTGGGCCTCCATGGCCCTTCGCTCCTCCCTTTCAGCCAAACTGTTGGCTCTTTCTCTCTCTGCGTCTCTTTCCCTCTCTGCCCGTTCTCTCTCACGGTCTTCCCTCTCCAACTGGAGAGTGATCCTCAGTTCCATAGCATCCCTGGATGAGTCGTCATAAGGATGACGCCGCAGTTCCCTCTCCAGTTCTGCTATCATAGCCTCCTTCTGCGTAGCTTGGGCAAGCGCTTCTTCCGTCTCCTTTTCCTGCCGAGTGTACCATCTCAGATACGTGATAAGGCGTAAACAAAGAGAATTCAACGCTGAAACTTTTACCTGTATACGGAGCATCCCTTCTGCCTCCGTAGCACGCTGCGTGGCGTGAGCAAGTTGCTCATGAAGAGAGTCAAGTTCTGAGGTGGGAATCCACAAGCTGGAAGAGGCACCACCTACTCCCATCGCTGGGGAGGCCGCGCCAATCTGGGCATACTACGACCATGTGAATTAGCAGCCAACATCTGGAATCTAGAGATTTAATTAGGAATGTACTATACACCTACCAAGGCGCTCGTAGCTCCGCGGGCATCACCCAACTGTTGTTCCATCTCTGCCAAGCGAGTTCGTAAATTCGCTATCATGGCATCCGGACATCCTGCAGCCTTACAAGTCAGCATTTTCACCAGAAAAACCAAGAAAAGGAGAAAGAAGAGAAGAGAAAAAGGGGAAACCTACCTCCACAAGTCCCCGGGGTTGGAACCGTTCTGCGTACTTTGTCCTATATAGACGCAAGTAGTCCTCGCTGTCCCGCGCCTGCGATTCTACAATCGTGCCACCCCGTTGCCAGTCTTCGTACTGTTCAGGGAACCGCACGCGCCAGTCAATGCAGGTCGCCGGTCCTCGCGTCTTTCTCCCGACACGAGGTGGCGCAGCTGAATCCACCCATTCTTGAGTCAGTCCTAAAGTCCTCATAACTAATCATAGCCGAAGCGGCTCGATTTCATTCAGGCAGTGCATCCATAGTTCCCGTCCAAACCGGGCACGACTTGCTAGAACCCACGGCTGGTTGGCATCGACCATGTCTGAGTAGGGTCTCCAGTTTACCATCGCTGCAGGGAACTCCTGTAGCTCCCGCCTTAGCACCATCAGTTGGTAGGTTAGGGGTGCCACACTCATGATGGGTTCCCACCGCCTGGCTAGCGGCACCATTGCGGGTCGCCAATGCCGAGCTCTCCCCATGGGGAGGTAATAATAACTCCACAGCTGCTCGGCGCAGGTCATCAGTACTTTGCAAAAACACAAAAAAATACAAAACAAGCAAAACCAAAAAAATACCTGGATGAACGGTGTGAAACCACTCACAGTCATCTCACGATCCGTTTCTTGGAATAGGCCTGCAAACAAGTGTGCCAGCATGGCGGCTCCCCAGGCATAATACCCTACTCTTTCAAGGTCTGACAGCAGCTCCAGGAAGCAACATTGGATACCATCCCCTTTCGAGCTCAGTACCAATCTCCCCAAAAGGAAGAGGAGAAATCTCCTCAAATCTATGTTACATCTTTCCCAGTTGCCGAAATCTGTGCAGTACACGGCACGGCATCCTATTTCCATCCTTTCCATGAACTCTTCTGAGGATTCGTCGTCCCGCCGACGAGTGTCGGTGAGCCCTAATGCATCCATGAGGGACGCCCTAGCTACCGACCTGTTCTTCCGACCATCTAGGTCCAAACTCAGTAACTTCTGGGCACCTTCTCTGTAGTCCGCGTAAGTGACTCCGGTCACTGCCTCGCCTTCTACCTTCAGGCTTGTGATCCGGACCACATCCTTCAAGCTGGGCACCATGTGCCCCCAGGGCATCAGGAATGCCCGGCTCACTGGGTCCCATCTCTCACACAAGGCTTGGATCAGGACTAGGTCAAGTTGGATCGGCTCAATCCGAAGGAAGGTACCAAATCCCATCACGTCTAGCCTCGCCTTCTGAAAATCAGGGAGGCCCCTGTACGCTGCTACTACCAACTCCCATAAGGCTTGTGATTTCATCACAACCTACACATACAAAGGAATGGGGGTGAGGTTTGGTCAGAAGAAAGGAAGAAAAAATGAGAAAAGGGCAAGAAAACTTGGCTTACGAGTTGTGATTGGGCCCTTCAAGGTCTGAAAGCCTTCTGGAACTACTACCACTGGACCTGCTTCTCTTCGAGGAATGGGAAGATTCGCCCTCCATCCAACTCTCAGAATTTTGAACTCCTCCTCTCCCGCAAGAACTTGTGCTCCTCGAGTTAGCTCTCGATATACCTGGGAAGATAAAAGGGACGAGAATTTATAGAGATGGAAGGAGTGCGGGCCAAGATTGCCTCCATCACCTGTCGATGATAGCCCTCGCAATAAGACACCGGCCAAGCGGCCCCATGTGTCACTTCACCGCTCGCACAGGGTGATTGACTGGACGAAGAATAGGACGAATAGCCCCTATGTTGTCTAGGGATACCCTATCATGTTTTGGAGGACGCCCGCAAAATTTGGCACAACATCCGGGAAAAGGAACTAGGGCCGTCAGTATTGACTTCGACGGCAGATTCCCGTGGAAAATGGTCACAACAAGACGTGATTCTCCGCTCGAGGCGGAGTCTCGACAGATCCGTCACATGGGAACAGTGCAAAGGAGAAGAGGTGTAGGGAAGAAGGAACGCACAACAGGACGAACAAGCATCAGAAAATCAAATCACTCCATTCATAATTCTACATAAGCTGTCAAAAACATCATAAGCATAAAGAGGTGGCGGGTCCACTAGCCCGCCAATCCTCACCATCACTCGTCTCTCTGGGCACTCTCCTCCTCTCCCCCGAGGTGAGGGTCCCTCAGAAGCCTCCGGGATCCCCGTGCAGTAGCACCTGCCTCGCCTCTTGGCGCCTGCTCCGCAGCAGTGACTCGCTGCTCCTCCCCTGGCGTGGCAAGGAAGCCACTGGCGGCAAAGCGACCAGACTGTCGGAGTCGCTCCCCGAACTCTCGCGCTCTCTCGTAGCGCGTCTCCATCCCTCCTAGCCTCTGCACGACGGCCTGAAGGCCCAGCTGGAGCTCCCTCACTTGGGCCTCCAAGGCCCTCCTCTCGGTCAGATCCCGCTGTCGCTCGGACCTTCTCTCGGCTTTCTCTCTCTCTACCTCTCTCCTCATCATCTGCAGAAGAACCCTTAACTCCAGGATGTCTGGAGAAGGTCTCTCCTCACCACGATGCCACAGCCCCGCTACAGTCGCCACCCAGGCGTCACGCTCCTCTTCCGCCCGGGTCGCACGGGCCACCGCACCGGCAAGTTGCTCCCGGAGGGAAGCAATCTCGAGAAAAGGGGCCGAGGAACTGGAAGATCTGCCAGCCACTCCCACCGTCACTGTCTGCTGGGCACGCTGGAACAAAATAAACAACGGCCGTCAGTGAAACTCCAAGATCTGAAGTTAAAAGTGCGGCACGTAACTTACCAGGAGCGACAGCTCATGTTGAGCGACGACCAGTTGCCGCCTAGTCTCTGACAGCTGGGCGCGCGAGCCGCCGATGCCACGCGTGTCCCCAGCTTGGGGAAGTCCCGCGTAACTCTCTCTCTGCCGCCGCAGGAAGTCGGCACTGTCCTGCACCAGTACACCCCCTTGCTGTCCAGGGAGACGTACGGGCCAGTCCTCGAGCCTCGCCTTGCCGCGACTCTCCCTCCTGACGCGGCTCGGCTCGTCCGCACTCGCCCACTCATCGGCCAGGCCCAGGGTCCTTGCCAAGTCCTGCACCAAGAAAGGGGTCCCATATCAGTCAAAAGGAACGCGTCCCCTGTCTAGGACGCGTCCATCATTTGAGTGCAACACTCGCCGAACCCTTTCCTCCTCGCCCGGCTCGCTTCAAAACCCGAAATGAATTAAAAGACGAAGAGATCGGAGGACCTACCGGACCGTGTTCACCTCCTCCCACGCCATCGGGCCCCTCGGGTCCCTCGGGGGCCCGGAGCGGCCCTTCCTCCTCCATGGACGCCGTTCCGTGCTCGGGCGCGTCCCTCCTTGGGCGAGGAGTTCCTCGTCCCTCTCCACCTTCACCATGGTCGGGCCCACCGAACTCCATCGATCAAAAGAAGAGGAAGACGGAAAGGGGGGCAAGCGAGTTTCGGCAGAAGGCGGGCTCGTTTGCGGGTAAGGCACGGGAGAAGGAGGACCACCCGTCGCTTTAAATTTGAAATCAAGGATTAAGACGCGTCCTCGCGCCTGGACGCGCCCAAAAGGGAGAAAAGGGAACAAAATCTCCCCGTGCAAAGCGTAGTTCCCCGCTGTTCAGGGCAAGGTCTCGCGAAGCATGCCTCAAAGGATAACTCAGTGCAAAGAAGAAAGTATGAGAGAGAGAGAAAAGTACACACAACACAAGAAAGCCATTTTCATTTCATATAATAGCCGAAAGTACATCATACAGCGAGAAAGGTGATGTGTACAAACAACTCTCTAACTCTCACCATCACCCTCCTGGTCATCTCTCTCCTCCCTCCTCCGCCGGGGATCCCTAGGGGGCCTCTGCGAACCCTGAGAAGCCGTGCTCGCCTCGCCCTGCGATGGCACTCCAGCCTCGAAGGCGCGACGACGCTCCTCGGCCGAAGAAACCAGATAGCTGTCCATGGAAAAAGAACCAGACTGACGAAGTCGCGCCCCGCGTTCCTTCGCCCTCTGGTACCGCTCCTCGCTCTCCCGAAGCCTCCCCTCCGCCGTGCCAAGACTCAATCGGAGCTCCAGCAGCTGGGCCTCCAGAGCCCTCCTCTCGGTCTGATCCCGCTGTCGCTCCTCCCTCTCTCTCTCCCTCTCCTCTCTCTCTCTCACTGCCTCCCTCCTCGACAACTCAAGGGCGATCCGCAGATCCAGCACGTCACGAGGGAGCTCCTCAGCCTCTCGTCGATGCTCCTCCTCCAGCTCCACAATCCGGGCATCACGCTCCGCAATCCGGGCGTCACGCTCCGCCACCTTAGCGTCGCGCTCCTGCTCGGCACGAACAGCACGCGCCAGGGCCTCTCGGATCTCGGCCACCTGTCAAAGCACGCATGCACCGTAAGAGAACAGTGATAGAAGGAAAGCAGCTAGAAGAGGGTCAGGGCCAAGCAAGCACTCACTCGAGCCTCGCGGCCACGCTCAGCCTCCTCAGCCCGAGCCACCGCATACGCCAGCTGCTCCTGGAGGGCAGAAACCTCCGGAGGAGGGCCCCGCGAACTGGAACCCGCTCCACCAGCCATCCCGACTGCCGCTGTCTGGTGGGCCCGCTGAAACACGGGGCAAACGTCAGTCAAAGGCTAAGCATCAAAAATCATGGTCACAAAAAAAAAAATGCATTGCATAGACTCACCAGGATCTCCAACTCCTGTCGGATGGCCACCAACTGTCGCCTGGCGTCCGCCAACTGTCGCCTGGCGTCCGTCATGGTATCACGAGCATCCTGCATTACACATAAGTTAGTATCCCATGCATATACATATAGAAAGGTGGAGCAGTTTCATTTCACTTACCCCTGCCATACCACCCAAGGAGAGGCGGTCCCCGTACATAGCTCGGTACCGTCTCATGTAGTCTGTGCTGTCCTGTACGTGGGACACCACTGGGACCCCGCCCTGCTGCCAGTCCTGGTACTGTGCTGGGAAGCGCGTACGCCAGTCCACAATCTTCGCCTTCCCCTTGGTCTTCCGCCCAATGCGGGCCGGCGCATCTACGTCAACCCACTCCTGGGCCAGCCCCAACGTCCTCATGACCAGTCTAAGCCGCAGCGGCTCAATCTCGTTCAGGCAATGGACCCACACTTCCCGCCTGAAGCGAGGAAGACCCGCTACAACCCAGGGCTGGCCAGCATCGCCCATGCCCAGGTAGGGCCTCCACACCACCTGCATCACCATACATACATTATGCTAGTTACCATTCAGTCTCATGCATAAACATAAAAAAATCATACGCATCTTACCATGGCCTCGGGATACTCGCTCAGCTCCCGACGAAGCGACGCCAGCTGATAGCCGTGGGGTGCTGCAACCACGACCGGCCTCCACCGCCGCGCCAGAGGCACGGCCCTCCTGTTCCCATGCCTAGCCCTCCCCATCGAGAAATAGTAATAGCTCCACACCTGCATCCATCATACATCATTAGTACAATAATTGCATATTTAACTGTGGGAATGCATAAATAAAATGTTTACCTGGAGGAAAGGTGCGAAGCCGCTGACTGTCGTCTCCTTCTCCGAAGTCTGGGAGAGATCAACAATCAAATGGGCAAGCAGAGCCGCCCCCCACGCATAGTGTCCCACTCTGTCCAGATCCGCCAAGATCCCGAGGAAACGGCAGTGGATGCCATCCCCCTTCGTCCCCAGCAGAAGGCGGCCCAGGAAGAAGAAAAGAAACCTCCGAAGGTCTAGATCCACCAGCTCCCTCTCCCTCGAATCCTGGGTGAAAGCTGCACGAGCATCCCCCTCCAGTCGAGCCAAGAACTCCGCTCCAGTCTCGCTAACCCGCTGACGCGGGTCGACGAATCCGAGCGCCTCCATGATCTCCACTCGGCCGACTACCCTGCTATCTCTATCAGTCACGCTCGTCTCTAACCACAGCAGGTCCAGGGCACTCTCTCGGTAGTCGGGGTAGGTGACCCCGCTGACTGCCTCTCCGTCAACTCGTAGCCCGGTGATCCGAGCCACGTCCTCCAGCGTCGGCACCATGTGCCCCCAGGGCATCAGAAACGCCCGGCTCGGTGCGTGCCACCGCTCCCTCAGTGCCTGGATAAGAGGAAGGTCGAGCCGGAAGGGCTCGATCCTAAGGAAAGCTCCAAAGCCCATGGCGTCCACACGCGCCCTCTGGAAATCCGACAGCCCACGGTATGCTGCCACCACCAAGGACCAGCTGATCCGGCCCTTCATCACGCCCTGCAAACCACAAAACCAACAAAGAACACATCAGCATCATGAACAGTCATAAACAATAACACTGTATATATACTACTTATTCTTTTATTTTTACTTTTTTTAAAAAAATATTTATATTTTCTTGTGGAGGTGTCCAGGCCCCTGGACGCCTCCTCTTCTTTTCCTTTTTTTTGGTTTTTTTTAGAAAAAAGAAAAAACAAAGTCAAACCAAAAAAAATATATTAATTATAATGGAGGCGTCCTAGAGCCAGGACGCCTCCTTATTTTTATTATATTTCTATTACTTTTCGTAAATAAATATATAACCAAAAATAAAAAGAAAACGTGGAGGCGTCCAGGCCCTTGGACGCCTCCTTCTCTCACTACCCGCCTTTCTCTCACAGCCTCTCGCACACCCGTTTTAGCCTATTGAACCACAGAGTGAGGATTCCGAGGTACTTACCGGGTCGTGATCGTCCTCTCCCGCATCACCAGCATCCGCAGCAGCCTCCGCGGCCAGGAGAGGCACCTCCATCCCCTCCTCCGCAGCAATCTCCTCTGCTGCAGCCTCCTCGGCATCATCCCTCAAACTCCTCGCACGACGAGCCAGTCGTTTTCGCTTCCCTAGACCCTGGCTCGATCCTCCTCGCTCCATGGTGATTAAGAATAGGTCGTCTAGGGTGACTGGGTCGTCAGATTGAACAGTAAATGAGCAAAAGGGGGGGGGGCAGCCCTTATAAATAGGAATTAGCTTCTTTGGGGCGTCCAGGCGCCTGGACGCCCCCATAATTTTTATTTATTTCAAAATTCAAAAAATTTTGGGGCGTCCAGACGCCTGGACGCCCCCAAAACAAAAAATCAAACAAAATAAAAAAAAATAAAAGTTGGGGCGTCCAGGACCCTGGACGCCCCCAAAACAAAAAAATAAAATAAAAATAAAATAAAAATTAGGGGCGTCCAGGCCCCTGGACGCCCCCAAAACAAAAAATCAAACAAAACAAAAAAAAATAAAAGTTGGGGCGTCTAGGACCCTGGACGCCCCCAAAACAAAAAATCAAATAAAAATAAAATAAAAATTAGGGGCGTCCAGGCCCCTGGACGCCCCCCATAATAAAAAATTTTCAAAAAATATATTTATATAAGAATATGTATATAATCCAAACAAAATAAAAAAAAACACAAAGAAAAAGAAAAACCATAAAAAAAGATAATAATTAAGGGGACGGGGGTCCGAAACATCCAAATGCCAAATTTTATTCCATCAGAAAAGCAGAGTGAACTACATCAGGGGCTTAGGCGCTTTAGGCCTTAACTTCCCCAGTTCGGTTACATAAGCCCTCCACGGCTCGCATTCCTCCACCACGTGCGCTAAGGCCTTTCCCGCAACACTTGTCTTCCAGGGAGCTTTAATGGCCTTCGCTTCCTTCGCGTCCGCTTCAGTGCCCAACTCCCTTTTCTTCAAAGGAACAATGCCAGTCGGTGGCGGGAACGAATGGCGTGGGATGCCAATCTGGAGGCAGCACCGATGCGCACTATAAAGGACGAACTCGGTCGCGCCGATCAGTTGAAGATCAACTTCGGGGGAAGACCTCATGAGGAGATCTAGCGAAAGCAAACATGCCGGTGCGCAAGTAAAGAAGCCTTGTGTCACGGTGCGGAAGTGAGACCGCCAGTCTTCACGTTTCTTCAGCCACGGAACGCGATTCACTACAGTACCACCAAAGCCTAACACGTCGGCTATGTGGTGAAGCGGGCTTTGTTGGAAGAGCTTCGAAGCAGTTGGCATCCCCTCGCGGTGGTCGAATTTGAAGTGCAAATCAAGCCAGCAATTCAAGACAAGTGCGCAACCAAAAGGAGGCTTACCCATACTCGAGGCGGTAAGGCCGCTGTAAAGATAGGCAAGGACGGCGGGTCCCACCGTCTTTCCACGCCAGATCCCGCAGATAGCACTCAGCTGGTCTTCCTCCACTATGTTGTCGGTATAAGGGAACAAGAGAGCACCCGCCAGACAGATAGTGAACCCCTTCATGATTCCCTCCAAATAGTCATCGTCTGGTAACCCTCTCAGGGCGTCCATGACCCACTCCGCGAGCTTTTGAAGATCGATCCCCTTTTGAGTACGGACCTTTCTGGCTGCGTCGGGCGGCATGAAGCTTCCAAGAACGCTTTCAGAAGTCCCCCGTGTCAGCATCCGCATAGCCTTCACCTTCCCGTCACTCTTGAATTTCTTCAATCCGAGCAGAAGTTCCACCTCCTCGAGGAGGATGGTAACCTCGAAGGTCGGGAAGATAAAAGTGTGGGTCTGGGGATGCCAGATCTCCACTAGTGCGCCCATAGCCGCCCAGTCCATACGAATCTTCTCATAATGCTTGGCGTGAATAAGGAGCCCCTGCAGATGCCACTTCGAGAGTATGGCCCTCATGCCAATGGAGATATTGGAAGTCAGCCTTGAAAGCCATGGCAGCTTGGAAAACTTCCTCGGGCCTGGGAAGAGTGGATATGGCTAGGAGAGGAAAGAAGAAGAAATGAAGGAAGTAAGAAGAAGGTTCACGTGCAGAAATTTGAAAAGAGTCAGCTTACCATATGCGACATGATCGTCCCACTCAGATGACCCTCGAGGTCGGAAAGTCGCCTAATCTCGCTGCTAGGCCTGCTCCTCTTCATAAGGCGGGAAGACTCTCCTTCCATCCTGAGCTCCAAATTCTCCTCTCCTTCCTCTCGTGAGCTTCCAAAACCCACCTTGGTGCATTTGAATGAACTAGCCTAAGGGGAGTTCTTATAGGAAGGGTAGGGTGCTACAGGACGAAACATGTCACATCAATTGTCAACGTCAGGATTTTGGCTAGATCTTCTTTCCATTGTGGTGCGATTCTGCTGTGATTCTGCTACATTCTGATATTGTTAACCTTTGCTAATCTGTGCAGGTTTTACTAACGGACGTCTTTGTCCTATCTCCTGTCCCACCTTTCATTGGTTGGTCCCACCTTGTCATGCATCGTAGTATATGATACTTACGCTACTAGAACATGTCAAGGACCTTGCGGCCCGAACGAATCTGGGATTTGAGTTCCCCTTCAACAAAAACGGTGATGATCCCGGAAGAGTTTGGGTTGTACGGATAGGCCGTTAATTTGTGGTAGTATGGGGACGACGGTTCCATTCAGTGAGTTGGTGCGCGGATAAACGGGCCCCAGCCCAGTATCAGCTCACCAGATCGGTATCCCGACCCGTTCTTCACAAGTTAAAAATATTATCCTTGGCTATTTTCTATTTTAGTTTGTTTTGAATTTTTCTTTAAACCCAGCATGCATTCATATAGGACTTTGATTTATTGCGGAAGATCATTCAAGTGATTCGATTGTGAAAGCCATTGTGTTTCAATTCCCACAAATATGAGATATTCCACTCCGAATGAAATACCGAGTTTCCTAGAGACGGCCCCGACGCTGCTCTTCCAAAGGAGACCCTTGTTTGGACAGACCCTCAGATATTCCTTTACCTTTTTTTTTTTTGACCCACCTTGGCCGCAGCACTTCCACATTGGCTGGTAACCGCTCCCCAAAGGTGAAACCTCCGGTTTATGACCCAGGTACTTCCACACCGAGAAGTTGGTCCCTTTTTGTTTCGTGCCTGAGCGCACATCTCACCCTCCCTTATTTGATCTCCGTCCAAGCAATCGTCAATATTTGAAAGACCTTCTTCAAGGTCGCCTCATTGAAACTCCAGGAAAGATTCCAAACAGTAACGTCAAAAGCGTGTCTCATCACACCTTGGCATCGACTTATCAGTCCGCTCCCACTCCATTTCACTCCACTTCGATACCATTCCACTACGTATCACTCCCTTGCAAAGCAGACGCCAAGGCGGGGCAGCTGTAGACACGCAATTCCTGACGTCTCCTGAGAAAGTCTCATATTACTATACAACGCCCCGCGACGGCTTACGCGTTTTGAATCACTTCCTTTTCTTGAGTCTTCTTCCACCCTTTTCGGCATCCGGAATCGTCTCGTCACGGCATTCGGACGGCATCAACACCAGTCGGACGCATCAGGAGGTTCCGGAATCAAGAAGGGGGTCTACCGGGCGGCCGCCGACGCCTGATCCGAGGACCCGGTTGGGTCTTAATGGGGGCGTCCAGGTCCCTGGACGCCCCCATCTTTTTAATCTTTTTATTATTTTTCTGAGGGCCCAAAACCAAATAAAAAATATAAAATATATATATTTTAATGGAGGCGTCCAAGACCCTGGACGCCTCCATAAAAAATAATATATATATATATATATATATATATATATATGTTTGTAAAATGCCAGTTGGCATAAAATAAAAAAATAATAATAATAATATATTTTGATGGAGGCGTCCAGGTCCCTGGACGCCTCCATAAAAACAAATAAAAAAATCAAAAATGCCAGCCCTATCATAAAAAGATAAAGAAACAATAAAATAATATATTTTTGGAGGCGTCCAGGCCCGTGGACGCCTCCATTAACTCCGTCACGGGCACCGGCCACCGAACGACGGTTTGTCGTGTATGAAAAAATCCAAAATATAGAGACATCCGGTCAGCTGGACGCGCCCATTTCTGAATCACGAGGTGCCGCTCACAAAACCACGCGTTGTGCCATACCGCGTGCGGCCGTCGTCGGTTTTCGGTGGACCTGTTTGAAGCGTCCGGGGCCCTGGACGCCTCCACAAATGTATTCCAAAAAAATATATAAAAATAGAATAAAATATTAATTCGGCCCTGATGGAGGTGTCCAGGGTCCTGGACGCCTCCACCTTCCGGAGCTCTATAAATAGAGGCCCACCCCCTCAGTTCTAGGGGAGCTAAGCAGTGATCCGATAGGCTGCCGGAGCCCAGAGGCTACAGAGTCATTTTTCTAACCCGTGGGGTCTTTTGTAGGTGGAGGTTCTGCCGGCTTCTCGGGTGCCCACGCTCGCGAGAGGAAGGTCGTCTTCATCCACCGCGCTTCTACGTCGTCCCCACGCTGTCGGAGCTCCGCCGAATTTCACCACCGGCACATCCAATAAGCCAACTCTTTCCTTTTCTTCGTAGTTCTTTTGCATTCATCATCGCATCCATCATCTCATTTTCCTCCTACTCGAGTCCGAGAGGGGTTTAAAAGATAACACCAACCAGGTGTGTGTCTTCCCGTTATTTCGTCATTTTTATTGCAAGGATATGAATACTACACATTCATCTTTCTAATCCACTTGTTATTTGTTTGTCGTTGTTTTGCAAGGGTAACCGAGGAAAGCCCTCTCCGTCGGCCGGCCGGAAGGAGAGGAAGAAGCAACCCGCCATCTCCCGCTCTTGAGGTAGGCGCGATCACTTTCTTATTTTGGGGTCTTTCGGCCCCTGGCGATCACATCTTTTCATCGAGGCCGCGGCGAGTCACTTCCCCAATGGCCGTTTAAATTTCTATTCTCATATTCTCTTTATATCCTGTTATATTTTGCTCATATCATCGAGGCCGCGGCGAGTCACTTCCCCAATGGCCGTTTAAATTTCTGTTCTCATATTCTCTTTATATCCTGTTATATTTTGCTCATATCATCGAGGCCGCGGCGAGTCACTTCCCCAATGGCCGTTTAAATTTCTGTTCTTATACTCTCTCTATATTCTGTTATATTCTGCTCATATCATCGAGGCCGCGGCGAGTCACTTCCCCAATGGCCGTTTAAATTTCCGTTCTTATACTCTCTCTATATTCTGTTATATTCTGCTCATATTCTCGAGGCCGCGGCGAGTCACTTCCCCAATGGCCGTTTAAATCTCTGTTCTTATATTCTCTTTTATATTCTGCTATATTCTGCTCATATTCTCGAGGCCGCGGCGAGTCACTTCCCCAATGGCCGTTTCAATTCTTGTTATTTAATTTCTGCACCACTCCCGTCCCCCCGAGGCCGCGGCGAGTCACTTCTCGCTATGGCCGTTTGAACCCCATATCTTGCTATATTATACTTGTCCCGCTCACCCCACCGGAGCAATCTCCCGTGGTGGCCCGTTCTCTCTTCTCTATCATTTCTGTGTTGCAGCAAAACAACAAAACAAACAAAAAAGAAGGAGCCCGCGTGCTCTCCGCTTCCTCTTCACCACTCTCCCCCGAACCGCGTGACGTCGCTCACAACGGGTTCTTCATCTTTTGTTTTTCCTTCTTCCTGCGGGTTATCTGCAATAAGAAGGAGCGCAGGAAGCTCTCTTCTTCTTCCGATACAGTTGCTGGAAAAGAGGCTGCCGTCCTCTTTGGGAAGCTATCATCATCCTGCTGCTTCTTCTTTAAAAGGGGCTGCTGTTGCGTTTGATAAGAGCTGCTGCTCTTGTTATATTGGCTTCCAATAACTCTGATAGAAACAGAGTATCATATTAAGGGATTGTTTTCTTCATCTTCACCATCGTCTGTCAACCAAGTCATCACTCAAAGGTAGGTTTTCTCAATAACTGAAGCCCAAAGATAATAGTAGTTAAATTGCATGTTTAGGACGCATGTTTTGTTACCATCGATTGCTTAAGTTTAGTTTAATGCTTAATTATCTTAAATAATCTCAGTACGTTAAAAATTTTAAAACCAAGTAATCACACAACAAAATTTTTGGATAAATATACTTCTAAAATCTTCATGGTTATTCTAAAATTTCCATGTCTTATATGGTGTATTTACTATATGTTTAAACATGTTAAATCATTTAATATATATAATCATGTTACTCGGCGAATTCCAAAGATTACTGTAGCATGCTAGTTATAGGTTTTTCCTTTGACGACTTGATTCTCATCACCGGAGCATCCTTTGGCTATGAAATTTTATGAGTGTATTGTTGAGGGGGAGACCGAGATACTGAAAGTGGTTGCACCATTTTTCGTGCCCCCTATCTCAAGATCCCCCATCTCTCAACGAAAAATTATTTTGAACGTCTGATTAGGAAGAGTTTTTCGAGCCCGTCATTTCGGTATATTATAAGCTCGATTCCGACATGGTTACATCAAGAAACGAGAGATTTGAAAATAGACTTTTTTTGAAATGACGACCAACTAAAGGTCGTCAAATTCATTTTGGACGCCACTGTACAATGGCATCAGATTAACTAATATATATATATATAAATATATACATATATCATGTATGTATATATTTGAAAATCCATATTTATTAAAATATGTAACAGAAAATTATAAAAAATATATATTTAAAATCCTTGTATTTTCCTCCTAATTATCATATATTCTATTTCCTTAAATTATTTTAAATAAATCAATGTGTCTTTGAATGTATGTTTTTGAAATTATTCAAATAAATAGATATAAATGTGAATTCTTGTTAAATAAATTAAGTTAAAAATCATAAAATTAACGTCCCTCCAAGAGGACGCTAATTAATAAATGACGCCATCATTGGGCGTCAAATAATATAAGTTTATTTAATTATAGTTAATTATAGAATTGGATGGACATGAATTCTATAATTAACGCATTCATGTTCTCACCGTTTTCTCCCGATTTTGACCCATACCGCGGGTCTTCTTGCACTCTCATCTCATGTCCGTAGATGGAGTCCTTGTTTCATGATTGGTTCACGTATACACCTCAACTCTCGGCGACATACGAGCTCTCCGTT
This sequence comes from Amorphophallus konjac, assembly GCA_022559845.1. Lineage (NCBI taxonomy): Eukaryota > Viridiplantae > Streptophyta > Magnoliopsida > Alismatales > Araceae > Amorphophallus > Amorphophallus konjac. The sequence continues at coordinate 378,454,843 of CM040118.1, read as the reverse complement.
GGACATTCCGTTCCTTCGGACTAGCAAGTTAGTCATCGGGACCTCCGTAAGTCTCCTCGTAGCCTTGGATTCCCTCAAGGCCGACTGAGCTGGTTGTACCTTAAACACCTTGTACCCATTTTAATGCCACGTCACTCTGGAGAAATGTGGTAACCCCGCCCTTTCATGGTGCTATTCTTGGCCCATGAGAGAATTCTCTTAGCCAGTGGAATGAGTGATCATTCCACTAGGCGATATATTGAATTGGGTATCTGATGCGGGACGAGACACGGACACGACAAGCTCGTGACTGCCCCTTAACGAGGGAAGCGTCGGACGTGCATGGTTGAGAAACCGGCGAGAGCTAGGGTGGTCAATTCATACTTTCGTGCCCGGATCGGGTCACGGGACGGTAACGCTCTCTCTCGTAGCAGCGGTGATATGAATATAAAGCGAGCTACGATCCTAGAACATGCTTTCTAGCAGTGGCATAAGCAAGTATATATGAAAATAAGCAACTGCCGAGTGTAGGGAGCAAGAATGGTACCTCCAGCGCTCGACGTGGGGAAGACGGACCCGGCCGAAACTCGTACTCCTGGAATAATAATACACAGTATTACAGCAATACAACTCGCTGCCCACTCCACGCAGTAAGGTAAAGGGTACACAATGGGGCCCGGGAGGACCGAATTCGGGTTGACGGGCGGCTTCTCGCGTTGATTCGGCAACACCCGAACTAGTGACGGTCGGGCCCCCGTGCTGTCCGGAGGGGCCGTGTGGGACCCAATGGCACCGCTATAGTGGAGGATACCCAGAAGGGCACTCCCTGGAGTGGAGGCGCGCTGGTTCACCGGCCGGAGGCCGGGCGGCTCCGATCGGCACCGGTCGGAACAATCGGCCACGGATCTGTAGCTTCTGGGTTTCAGCGCGCGTCCCGGTGAGAACAGACGTGGCGATCAGCCTCGATGTCGGATCGACACGAAACTAGTGCCTTTGGAAAGCTAACTTCAAATACTTCAATCTAGGCCTGGAGATCAGATCGGGATCTACACGAATCTTAGCTTTAATGAATTTTTGAGTTGCTGTTGTACATTGACCGGACTCTCAGATCTGCAGAGAATTTGTCTGAGAACTACCTTTGACTGATATGTGAACGTCCGAATCTGAAGTGGTGGTCTTCAGCAAAGTTGTATGAAATCAAGCTACAAAATCGGAACTAGTTTTTATGAAGGATTTGGAGGTGGCTGTGATTTGTTCTGATTTTTGAACTGGAAGGTGGTCAGATCTAGGAATTAGCTGAAAACACTGTAGCATAGATAGAACATGAATTTTGAAAAATAGATAGAGGGTGGATAAAAAATCAAGAAAAATGGTGGATATAGGGGATGATGGGCAGAACTCCCAGTAAAATTGGGAGACCCAAAAAAAATCAAAAAGAAGGTAGGAGATGGTAAACTCAGAGCTGCTATCACTGTAGACAGAGACGGGACAGATCTGGGAGTGATTGAAGACCGAAATTGCAAAAATATCAAACAAAGCATTTTCGACATGACGTTTTTTGTGGATGATGGGATGGAAGATAGGAACACACCATAAAAATTACAAACCATGAAGAGGCCGTGGCTGAAATCAAGAATTTCGGGAAGGGACCTCTGTCTAGTAGGACAGAACACCGAGAACGGTTTCGCGGCGGCTCGAAGGCGGCACGAACGGCGGCGGCGGCACCGGTGATGATCAGAGGTTGAGAGGGGATGATAGAAGATAGAAACACTCTAGAAATGGAGGTTGGAGAAGGAAGAACAGCATGAGAGAGGAAGGGGGCGCAATATGCTCCAAGCTTCAACACAATTTTCTGATTTTTTCATTGATTTTCTCATGAAAATACAAGCTTATATATGCTACCATTCTAATCTAATGTGGACCCTTGGATCAAGGGTTGGGGATTGAAGGGCTGGGATTAAGTGTGAATGACACATAAAAATTAATAAAATACTAAGGGGATAGGGGCGCCCCCTTGACCATGGTTAATGAGGTTGAATGGGTAGGTGAGGTAGGTAACCCACCTTGGACTAATTAAGCCACTTGTCTCCTATGTGGTCAAATGGCATTCAACCCTTCTAGATGGCCACCTAGGATGGTTGACCTGCCCCACATGAGTGACATGGACCAATGGGAAAGGGCTGGGGGCCCCCTTGCTGGTCCTACTGACAAATTACATAGAAACCCACACAATCCGTGGGAATGACGCATTGGCCGATAAAGCCGTACAATTGCGCGTATACTTTCCCGTGGATATAAAAAAAAACTAAAGGATATAAATGCAATATGAAAAGTACTGGCTCGGCGTCGATTCCCATCAACTCTCCCCGGGTGGGAGGAACTCGACCCCGTCGAGTAGGGGTATGGATGCTCGAGTACTCCGGCGGATCCGTCACCGTGCCAAGTAGCGCGGGTATGCTCCACTCCAAGTGACCGTCACCTGCTCAATCCATATATACTCGATATGCGTAAGCTGTCATGGGCTAGAGGTGGACACTCCGGGTGGGGCACTCTCAAAGGGAAGGAAGCAGCTCGAAGACTCACTAGGAATCACCGCTGAGTCCCTGTAGAAGACTGATCCGGGTATAGATGTAGAACCGATCCCATACTCATCGAATGAGTCCACTCGCCTTTTACTCATAAGAGAACGACAACAAGCTTGCACAAGACACATGCAGACAAACGACACACAAACCATGCAAACAAACCACACAAAACAAACCACACAAGGAAAACACACCGGCTCATATATGACCCTAGACATGTTGTGTAGTGGACAGCGGATCTAGAGGGGAGGGGTGAATAGATCAGCCCCACTTTTCGTAATGCGGCCCTCTAAACAGCTAGTTAAAATGAATTGCAGTGGAATAGAAACTAGCTTCCAAGAATGCTATGATTCACTTAGCAAGATAAGCAAGATATATAATAATTCGATCCTAAGTATGCATCTAGAACGAATCAATCACACAAGCAAACCACACTATACAGGATTTTTAAGGTGGTTCGGACTGAATCCTCAGCCCTACGTCCACCCCTCACCAAAACCCGGTGAGGCTTCACTTGTGCAGCGCACCAACCCGCAAATCGGAAACCACCGATTGCCTTCCTACTAACCAATGGTAGGGACGTCAACACCGCAGATCGGAAACACCTCCGATTGCCTTCCTACTAACCAACGGTAGGGATGAATCACAACTTCAATGTTTAATCAATATTGAAAGAAAAATAAATGTGAATGAACTAAGACAAGAAATTGAGTTATGAGTAGAAATGAATTGGCCCTTGTATGAAATGTTGATCAGCAACAAGGATCCTCTTGGCTTCAACTCAATCTTCTTGATTCACCCTTGATTGGATGAATGTTCTTCACGGAGTACTGTTCACGTGAACAGTACCTCTTCCTTCAATTCTTCTCTCTTGATCTTCTCTTTGAACTTGAATGAGGTTGAAAGAACTTGAATGGATGAAGATGATCTCCCTTGAGAGTGAGCTTCAATGGATCCCCTTGAGATGATGAAGAGGATGGATGAAGATTTGATGAAGAGCTTCTTCCCGGAGTATCTTGATTTCCTTCTTGAAGTATACTCCTTCTAGCTTTCTTTGATCACCCTTCTTGCCCTTGATTGCTTCTTGCTTTGTAGGAGGTTGCTTGGCTTCAGATCTGAGCTTGAATCACCTTGGATGGATGAAGAACTTCCTCCCGAAACACTGTTCACGGAGGTGCTACAGTAGCTCGAAAATGGGCTCCCTTGAAGGCTTGAAGCATTAGGGTTTTCATCCCCTCATGTGTTGATTTTATAGACCTTGAATGGTCTATAGACAAGCCTCAGACCAGATCCACAATTTGTGGGTGATTAGGTGACATTTGGATTAAAGAAATCAAGGTTGAATGGCCCTTTTCGAAGTTGGAAACAAAGTCAAAAATGAAGGCTCGGGGCTGGCGGTCGACCGGAATTCATGGGCCGGTCGACCGGAACCTGCTGCAGCCAGAACGTTTCGGCTCTGGCAAAATCGGTCGACCGGACGCCTGGGGGCGGTCGACCGAAAACTGTAACAATGTCAACATTTCAGTTCTGGGAAAACCGGTCGACCGGAAAAGTAGGGGCGGTCGACCGAAATCTGGAATTCCTGGAGTGTTTCGTTTCTGGAAGAACCGGTCAACCGGAAAGGCAGGGGCGGTCGACCGAAACCTGTAAAACGTGAAATTCTTAGGCTCTGGCAATTCTGGTCGACCGGCCAAGGTGTGTAGGTCGACCGAAAATACCTATACCTGCAAAAATGAAGTGTTAGACCAATGAAACATGTTCATAAGTCAAGATATTCATGTCCTCATCAATTTCATGTATTTTGGGATTGAAATCAACATAAAATATGCTTTGAGCATTTCTAAATTTTGTTCCGGGGGCTCCGCCCCCGGAAACCCCCGCAAGGGGCGCTGCCCCCTTGACCCCCGCGACCTGACCGCGTAGGTCGATCCGCGTGCGAGGGCGTAACATTGAGCTTTCATGTGCATATCTGTCATAAACACAACAGAACATATGTCAGTCATATAAGAGTGAAAAGCAACAATGACGAATAGTGTTTAGCCATTATCAAAACCAAGAATATCACAGAACACATATGACCATAGAATGATGTCGAATGACCCAAGTGACCATATGAAACTCAAATAACCACAGGGGCACAACAAGACATACCTAATGTTAGTCCGACCCGTACATGGGTGACAGCGGACCAGGACACCCGAATATGTGCCATGCATGCATGTTATGCAACTGGGAATGGATGGCATGGGGAACACCTATACTTCGGGTGTGGTTATGCGTGGATGGTCTTTTGTATGTGGGTGACTCGGGTGGTTTAGAAGGGCCGGGTGTAGGTGGGTCGGGATTGGTGGATGTAGATGGACCATCCCGAGGGGAAGGGGCATAAAAGTGGGCTTCCTTCAAGAAGGGGAGTACGGGTGGTAACTCGGGAAGCCTAATAGTGAAGGGGTCAAAAGGGTCAAAGAAGGTATGACCCCTTGTGGTGGGTTCCCACAAGTCACGGTCCCACGTGTAGAAGGTTTGAAGATGTGGGTAGTCACCTTCTTGAATTGTAATGGGTGGGACGGGGATCGTAGGCAAGAAGTATGATTCAAAAGGGTATGAATTCGCCCTCGTCCGGTAAGGGGAGGAGTAAGAGGACCTCCGTGGTGACACAACTCACGGTGCTCTCGGAGGTAATAGACCCGAAAGCCGGATGGGTGAAGCTAAGACTAGCAGGTTGGTCAAAGCCTCGCGCCAAAAGATGCGTCAACTCCCATTGTGAATCCAATCCCATGACAAGATCGTCCAATGTGTCAACATGGTTACTAGATCGAAAGGTGGTATTGAATGAGTTGACTGGCACTAAAGGTAAGGTGGGGTCCATGGACGGGAAGGGATGTGGGACCAAGCCATCCTTGAGCCAACTAAGAAGTGGCTCGGCTATGTAAAGTGTTCCCGTAAGAAACACGGGTGGCTCGGGCTTTGGTAGCTCCAAAGAAGAAGGTTCCGAATAGAGCTCGGAAGGAGCGGGTGGCGATGGAGCACCTACGAGAGGTGAAGAAGCACTTATCCTTTCCAACAAATCCGAAATCATTTTCTTACATTCCTCAAAGGAGCGGGTTGGAGTAGGGACCTTGGGGTGGACTCGCTCCTCGTCCCTCGACCTAGGTGTGGTCCTAGGCTCGGCTATAAGCGGGGCTTCCACTCGGTTGGAGGTACTTGAGTGGGTTGGGATGGGGGTGCCAAGGGGAGGTTGGTTGGAGGTGCTTGGGCGGGCCACTAGATTGGGGTCGCTTTGTTGGGCTTGGACGGCGGTGAAGGGGTGGGATTGGGTAGCAGTGTGGCCCACTTGGTTGTGGGTGAGTTGGTGGGGTGGGTGAGTGGTATGACCTCCGTGGTTGTAGGTAGGTGGGCGGGGCAAGTAGGCCCTCCTAAGCACTCTCTTCATTTCCCACCATGACTCGATGGGCCTTAGATTCCTATCCTCCCTCCAGTATTTGATGTTCCTCCAAGATGCGGCGACTTCACCAAAAAGTCACCTTTTGGCAACATCGACTTGCATGGGCCCGTACATAATGTACACCTCAAAGTAATCGTCCATAATGGCTTCCCATTCTAGGTAGACACTCGGGTCATCGGACCCGTAGAAGTCCTGGGTTTCGGGCCTCGTGGGGTAGTTCGGGTGGTCCTTCCTTTTGAGATAGTATCGCCACCATCCGGGCGTTTGGGAATCCATGGGGATTAGGGACTAGTGGGTGGACATGTCGACACTAGTAGATGAACCACCTAGACAATGGACTACAACCCTAAACATGACGACCAAGACTCGGTACGTGGCGGAGATAAGCGATCCGAAGATCACTCGCGCAAGTGTGCGGCTTTCCCGATAGGCGTAGCCTAACGTTTGGACAACACCTTTTGATATACCGAACGATGGTATGCAAATGCAACACCTAAGACCGACTTAGACTTGAGACCCTTAGACTTACACGACTAGACTTAAATGACACTCTTTTTTTTTGACACCCTAGACTCAACCTGGCTCTGATACCAAATTGATGCGGGACGAGACACGGACACGACAAGCTCGTGACTGCCCCTTAACGAGGGAAGCGTCGGACGTGCACGGTTGATAAACCGGTGAGAGCTAGGGTGGTATATTCACACTTTCGTGCCCGGATCGGGTCACGGGACGGTATCGCTCTCTCTCGTAGCAGCGGTGATATGAATATAAAGCGAGCTACGATCCTAGAACATGCTCTCTAGCAGTGGCATAAACAAGTATATATGAAAATAAGCATCTGTCGAGTGTAGGGAGCGAGAACGGTACCTCCACGTGCTCGGCGTGGGGAAGACGGACCCGGCCGAAACTCGTACTCCCGGAACAATAATACACAGTATTACAGCAATACAACTCGCTGCCCACTCCACGCATGGAGGTAAAGGGCTACACAATGGGGCCCGGGAGGACCGAATTCGGGTTGACGGGTGGCTTCTCGCGTTGATTCGGCAACACCCGAACTAGTGACGGTGGGGCCCACGTGCTGTCCGGAGTGGCCGTGTGGTACCCGATGGCACCGCTGTAGTGGAGGATGCCTGGAAGGGCACTCCCTAGAGTGGAGGCATGCTGGTTCATCGGCCGGAGGCCGGGCGGCTCCGATCGGCACCGGTCGGAACAACCGGCCACGGATCTGCAGCTTCTGGGTTTCAGTGCGCGTCCCGGCGAGAACGGACGCGGAGATCAGCCTCGATGTCGGATCGACACGAAACTGGCGCCTTTGGAAAGCTAACTTAAAATACTTCAACCTAGGCCTAGAGATCAGACTGGGATCTGCACAGATCTTGGCTTTAATGAATTTTTGAGTTGCTATTGTACAGTGATCGGACTCTCAGATCTGCAGAGAACTTGTCTGAGAACTACCTTTAACCGATATGTGAACGTCCGAATCTGAAGTGGTGGTCTTCAGCAAAGTTGTAGGAAATCAAGCTATAAAATCGGAACTATTTTTTATGAAAGATTTGGAGGTGGCTGTGATTTGTTGTGATTTTAGAACTGGAAGGTGGTCGGATTTGGGAATTAGCTAAAAATACTGTAGCAAAGATAGAACACGAATTTTTAAAAATGGATAGAGGGCGGATCAAAAATGGTGGATGTAGGGGATGATGGACAGAACTCCCAGTAAAATGGGGAGCCCCAAAAAAAATCAAAAAGAATGTCGGAGATGGGAAACTCAGAGCTGTTGTCACTGTAGACAGAGACGGGATGGATTTGGGAGTGATTGAAGACCAAAATTGCAAAAATATCAAATGAATGATTTTCGACCTGAATTTTTTTGTGGATGATGGGATAGAAGATAGGAACACACCATAAAAATTACAAATCACGAAGAGGCCCTGGCGGAAAGCAGGAATTTCTGGAAGGGACCTCTGTCCAGCAGGACAGAACACCGAGAACGGTTTCGCGGCTGCTCGAAGGCGGCACGAACGGCGGCGGCGGCGGCACCGGTGATGATCAGAGGTTGAGGGGGGATGATAGAAGATATAAACACTCTAGAAATAGAGGTTGGAGAAGGAAGAACAGCAGGAGAGAGGAAGGGGGCGCAATATGCTCCAAGCTTCAACACAATTTTCTGATTTTTTCATTGATTTTCTCATGAAAATACAAGCTTATATATGCTACCATTCTAATCTAATGTGGACCCTTGGATCAAGGGTTGGGGATTGAAGGGCTGGGATTAAGTGTGAATGACACACAAAAATCAATAAAATAGTAAGGGGAGAGGGGTGCCCCCTTGACCATGGTTAATGGGGTTGAATGGGTAGGTGAGGTAGGTAACCCACCTTGGACTAATTAAGCCACTTGTCTCCCATGTGGTCAAATGGCATTCAACCCTTCTAGATGGCCACCTAGGATGGTTGACCAGCCCCACATGAGTGACATGGACCAATGGGAAAGGGCTGGGGGCTCCCTTGCTGGTCCTACTGACAAATTACATAGAAACCCACACAATCCGTGGGAATGACGCATTGGCCGATAAAGCCGTACAATTGCGCGTATACTTTCCCGTGGATATAAAAATAAAGTAAAGGATATAAATGCAATATGATAAGTACTGGCTCGGCATCGATTCCCATCAGTATCCTATAGTTAGGTACCTGATGCGGGACAGATGACCGACTCGGGCTAAGACGTACGACCGACTCGTTGTGTGGCCAGCACTAGCACACTAAGGCAAGCCGGGCGGCTGACCACCGTGGAATTCTCCAGGTGGAGACGTCTCTCAACAGCGACTCTCTTGAGCCCGACGATCGTCCCTTGCGAGGGAAACGTGGGGATCGCGGCGATTAAGAAACCACCGTCGCCTAGGGTGCTAATTCGCGCTCGGTGCTCGATTGGAGCCACGGAACGGGCGCTCACAACTCACAATCGCGGTGAATTTGAAACTAGCTATCGGCCCTATTCTCACAAACGCAGCAATATAGAAAGCATACTAAACAGTAATGTGAGTGGGGAATGAATCGCGTACCTCCACGACAAGGCGTGGGGAAGACACCCTGGCTGATTTCCGAACAACCCCAATACACAATTGAATTAAATTTTACAAATTCAGAAGCTTGGCCTACTCCACACAGGGAGGTATCGGGCTACAATCGATAACTTTGGGGTTGCTGGAACCCGGGTTGACAGGCAGCACTCTTCGGAGCCGAGGGAGGCGAGTCGGGGCCGATCGGGTATGCCAAGGGTGAACCCACCCGGTTCTGTCCACGCTGGTCACCCTGCGCAGCGAACTTGCGGAGGCCGGTGCGGCCAGATCTGATGCCCGATCGAAGCACCGTTTGTTGGAGAACGACGGTGACAGGATGTAGTTTCTTCACTCCGAAGATCTTTTCAGATCTGGGTGCAGTAACGTTTCTTCTCAGCTTCTGGTTTTGAGCTACCAGAACGACGCAGCGACACGGTAAAATGATGGAAAAATAGCTGCCGATGTCGGATTGAGACGTTCTTTGTGGGAGATTGTTGGCGACGTCAAGAGAAAGACGTACTCTGAAGATCCCTCACAGATCTCAACCGGATGAGTCGGGGTAGACTATGGAAGTCGGCTCTGGTTTGGGGCCGGATCTGCTCAGATCTCTTGCGCGATTTCATGAGAATTGCCTCCACGAATAGCATGGTGTTCAGATCGAGGCGAGATTAGCGGCAACGCGAAGACGACTCGAAATCCTACGATTGCTTTTCAGGAACCAGCTTTAGATGGCATCGGGGTTGGGCTGGAGAAATTAAAACACAGTCATCTCCAGATCTGGACAGCAATCAGGGACCGATCTGCGCGCCTCCACGAAAAAAATCACTACCGGCGATCCCGAAGTCCGATCGACGCGAAACCAGCGCTAAAATTTTCCTAACCTGCAGAGGTATCACTGGGATGTTTTGTGGAAGAAGAAGATAAGAGGAAGAGGGGGATACGGGGTCGAGTCACACGACCTAATTTTGTCTCGTCACAGGACAGAACCAAGGGAGTCACACCCAAGGAAGAACAAGAGAATCACTCTCTTAAACACACTTTCTTTCATAAAACTTTCATTTGCTTTTGCACAAACACTATACATGCCTTTAAATAGACAATGGAAAGGGGTAGAGGGGAGGGGGCTGCGTGGGATTCAAGAAGGGAGAGGGGGGGTGCGCATGGATCATGACACTTGGTGAAAGGGAAAGGGAGACAAGGGGACATGGTTGCTCACCTACTTTTGAAATTCAAGGTAAAGGTGGTAGGTTGCAGCTAATTTTGTATTTGACCAGCAGCCATTTGAATGCTCCATGTGGTAAATGAAGGTGAAAAGAAAAGAAATTCAAACAACTAGCCTAATATGACAAAATAGGGGGCACCCCCTACTTGGGCCTCCAATTGGGCCATTTGGCCATGGCTTAAGCCCACTCCATCATTCTTGTTTAGACCTTTCCATAGAGCCCATGAGTGAAGGGAGCCCATTCTAGATAGCCCAACCTAGATAGCCCATGTAGGAAGGAAGCCCAATTGGGCCATGTATAGCTTATGGATCCATTACAATGGACCAAGGCCACTCCTTTCTTAAGGAATGCTTAAGGGCCTTAACCAATTGGCCCTTTAAGAGCCTTACTGATGAGGACATCTCACGACACTCGCTATGGCTCGGGTCGCCTGCACACCCTTGATTTGGGTCGACTCATTCTCATCTTATGTATCTTCCTTTTATTGAGTCTTATCATATGTAATTTTCCTTTTATTGGGTCATGTTGCATGTATTTCCTTTTATTATGTCATGTTGTACTAGTGCATTTCCCCTATTTGGTCTAATTGGACCCTAATACCTTAGTTTGGGCCTATTGGACTGAGTCTAGGACATGTTTGGTCTTTTGCCTTAAATGGCAGGGTTATTTTTGTCTTGTAAAGATGGGTTGCCTATAAATAGCCCCCATCTCCCTCCATGTACTCACTTTTGATGAAAATATTGAGAATCACTTCATTCCACCTCTCAAGATCTCTCTCTTTTACTCTCTCTCTCTCTCACTCTCTCTCTCCCCAAGGGGAGTTCGACCCCCTCTCTCTCTCCTCCTTCCCCCTCACTTATCCCAACCCCCAACCACCTCCACTACCTCACCCACCTCCATTAAGGCCCTCCACTTCCCCATAGCCCCTCATTTACTCCCCTCTCCTTGTCCCAAAGTAACTCTACCACCTCCCAACACAATCCCCCACTTCCCCACACAAATCTCACCCCTTCCAAGACCAATTTTGAATTTGAACCCTTCCCTCCATTGCCTTGACCGCCCCATACCCCTCCCCTTGGGCCAAGTTCGCCCCCACCCTCCCTCTCACTCACCCTTCCCCTTGTGCACACTCACCTTCCCACCACCATCACTAGCAAACCAGCCCCCTCTCCAGCCGCACTTCGCCCTCCCCACCTCCATCTCCCTAGCCTCCACAACCCCTAAAACACCTCTCATCTCCCTCCCATAGCCATTAGAACCACCTCACACCTCTTTCTCTCTTGGCCATTCCCTTCCCCACCCCTTCTTCTTCTCCTCATTCTAACCTTGTTTCAGGAAGTAGAGTTACAGCAACTTGCAGAGGAGGCCACGACCATCCCTCAATGACTCAGGAGGCGAGACCTACATTTCTGGATTCATCTGCGAGTTATCTTTCAAGGCGAGGCGGTTTCGTCGGCATCCGAGCTCCGAGCTGTCCGCAGCAACCATTCTCCCTCGACTGCGCAGGACCTCTCAGGCCAGGAGCCAGAACGACAGGGCAGGCTCTCCCACGACGAACCTTGAAGGAACCAGCCTTCGAGGCCTTCTACAGAGATCTTCCTCCCCCTGTCAGCGTCCAAGAACAGAAGGCAGAACCCCGTTCGGCGTCCGAGAACCAGAGATATCAATTTTCTACCACAACCACACCGATCTGCCTCCTCACAGTCTGCACCGACTACCTTCCACTCCTCTGGATACCCAGTTCATCTCCGACATCAGAAGACTTCCCCGTTTGTTTTGCTGCAAAGTAGACTCGTCCACAGTTCCAACAAGTCCAGCGGTGCCATATTTAGAGCTCAGGAACGGTCGTGGCAGCTTCTGCAACCTGCTGTTTCAGATCGTGTTCGGCCAGAGACCAGAACTGCAGCCACCTTCCAGCCGCCGGAGCAGTCAGCCCCCAGATCTGGAGGTCGCCCAAAAATTCAAGCCTTACCCATCTCCAGTTAGGAAACTTTTGGTGTAGGTCTTGTCGAGATCCGAGCTCCGTGGACCCCGTGACAGCATCGTCTCCGGTCACCTGTCTAGCAGCTCTGCAGCAAGGCTGAACCGAGGAAGCTCGGAAAGTCGATTCTATCTCGCTCATTCCCCTCCCCGCTTGGCCGGCTGAAGGCCCCTCCCTGCGTGGAGGTAGTTTTGGGTGTATTAAGATCAATCCTCACCCCAAGATCACCCCTCCTTCGTGAGGTGTAGTGCTATAAACTCTTTAAATTTTCAGGTCAAGCACCATCACCGCGGCGTCGGGTCTTTACCCACGCTTCCCGGCGCGCCCTCGTCTCCGAACGGGATCGGTGTCTTCACACCGATCAGGTGAGCTTCTGATCACACCCTTGTAGCTTCATTTCTGTAAATGTAGTATTGCCTTGAATGCCCGTCGGACGGTAAGAGAGCGTTCGGACTTAATTTTAAGCGATATCGTGCCCACCGCGGCCCGTGAGTGAGTGCCACCCAACACCCCGCCTTGCGGGCCAGCCACCCACAAATCTGGGTCTCCCAGGCCCATTGGGGGTCAGCCTTAGCATTGTAAGTCCATTAGGACAATTGGGTCCCGCCTCGGACCCTCACCATCATCTCCCGGACCCATCGGGTGAACGTGTGAGCCGAGTGAGCAAAAATCGTCATTGTGAGAATCATTGAGCGCTTGTATGCTTGCGGGTCTAAGTCCTAGGGTCATCTCATCATATTTAGTGGTCCTTGGGCTGTGCCACATCAAGTGGTATCAGAGCGGTCATAGGCTTGCCCTTACAAGTCTAGTCTTGGGTCACACTAAGTTTTTCTTAGGTGCATTCACACACCCTTGCATAGCCCACCCAACTTTGCATGACCACTCGTAGTGGAACTCATTATCAAGGCAATTCATCTTCTTCCAATAACACCATGAATCTCAATCCCCAAGGAAATCCCCCTTACAATGAGCATGAGTTTCCCGACCAAATGAGGTTTCTTGTGGAATACATGACCAATATTATGGGAAGGCTTGACGATATTACGGCCCGGCTAGAACAAATTGAGGAAAATAGGCCTATCCCAAGGGAAGGAGATAGGAGAGATCCCCCTCCACATGTGGAGCCAGCCATAGGAGGACTCAACCATGACCACCCTCCCGAACCGGAAAGGGACCCACCCCCTAGAAGAAATGAGAGACCTCCCCGGGACAACCCGGATGACCAACTAATGAGACTTGTGAAAGTCGATGCTCCCACTTTTGATGGATCTCATCATCCGAGCATCTACTTAGATTGGGAGGTAGCCATGGATCAATATTTTGATTGGTACCCAATGACCGAGGATAGGAAAGTCCGGCTTGCAAAGATGCAATTAACCAAACTAGCCAAGACTCATTGGATGAATGTTGAGGCCTTAAGGATAGTTAGGAGGGAAGCTCCAATCACCACATGGGGGGCCATGAAAGACCAACTCAAACTCAAATATGTCCCACCCTCCTACCATCAAAACCTCCTAGATGAGTGGCAAGCCTTGACCCAAGAAGGAAAGACCGTTATGGAGTACATTGAAAAGTTTGACTACTACCTCCTCAAGTGTGGAGTCCAAGAGGACCCCTCCGTCACACTCTCCCGCTTTAGGAATGGGCTTCAATTCCATATAAAAAAGGAATTATTCATGCGTCAAGTAACCACTTTAGAGCAAGCCTACCAAGTCGCTCGGGATGCCGAGAAATTCTCTCGGTACACACGAATGGTTCCCCCTCGGGGGATGGATCCTAAAACCATGGCACCTCGGGCCAACCCCCCACCACCCCAAAGAGGTCTCCTTCCTACACCCATGGGAGCTCCTCCCACACGGGTCACCCCTCCTAATGCCAATCCACCACTCCACCCCACAAGTGGGCCCCTAAACACAACTCCCAATAGGCCCAATCCGATACCCACTCTCCCTCACACTAAGATGACCCCAAACCATCAAAGTGGGCAGCAATGCTTTAGGTGTTATGGGTATGGACACTTTGCCAATCAATGCCCAACCAAGGGAGCATCAAACTTACTCATAGAGGAGACCAACCCCCAACCCCAAGCTGAATTTGAAGGAGAAGTTGAGGTATATGAACCCTCTCTTGAATGGGAGGAGGAGTATGAGAACCACTACATGGAGAGCAACCAAGAACAACCTCCTCCACCCACCGACTCCCACCTCGGAGTGGTTAGATGCACCCTCACCCAAACCCAAGAGCATGATTGGAGGAGAAACACCATATTCCATACCTACATACGGATAGGTAGCCATGTTAGGAAGGCCATCTTGGATAATGAAAGTAGTGTGAATGTAGTGTCACCCGACACCGTCAAACTTTTGGGCCTTACCACCTCCCCACATCCCCACCCATATAGAGTCGCATGGATTGATACCACCTCCATACCCGTTAGTGCTCGTTGCCTTGTCCCCATCACATTCCAATCTTATCAAAGCCAAGTGTGGTGTGACATCCTACCAATGGAAGTTGGGAGTATACTCCTAGGACGACCGTGGATCTACGATGTAGATGCCACCTTTCTAGGAAAGATAAACACTTGCATCTTCATTCATGAGGGGAAGAAAATCCAACTCAACCCTTCTCCACCTCGCCCCCTTCCCAAGAAGGCATCTCCCTCCCTTGAGGGGACCCCTACCCTCCCCACTATTCCAAACCCACCAAACCCCACCCCATCAAGCCCTAACCCTAGCATGATCAACAAGCCTCCTAGGAGTCTACACCTCATCACTAGGGAAGAGCTTGAGGTAGAAGTCAACCAAGGAGAACAAGTGTGTGCCATTGTCATTTGCCTCGGGGAGTCCACCCCAACCGACCCACACCCCATAGAAATTCAACAACTCTTGGAGGACTTCCATGATGTGTTTCCCGAGGAGCTTCCGGACAAGCTACCACCCATGCGTGATGTGCAACACGCCATCGACCTTGTGCCCGGAGCTACCTTACCCAACCTCCCACACTACCGCCTCAACCCCACCGGGCATGCCGAGCTCAGGAGGCAAATTGAGGAGCTCATCAAGAAGGGCTTCCTCCGAATTAGCAAAAGCCCTTGTGCCGTCCCGGCTCTTCTTACACTCAAAAAGGATGGGACTTGGCGCATGTGTGTAGATAGCCGAGCCGTCAACAAGATAACGGTCAAATATAGATTCCCCATCCCTCGGCTTGATGACATGCTAGACATGCTAGCGGGAGCCACCATCTTCTCCAAAATTGATCTCAAAAGTGGCTACCATCAAGTCCGCATTAGGCCCGGGGACGAGTGGAAAACCGCCTTTAAAACTAAGGACGGTCTCTATGAATGGCTTGTTATACCT
Source organism: Amorphophallus konjac (assembly GCA_022559845.1). Lineage (NCBI taxonomy): Eukaryota > Viridiplantae > Streptophyta > Magnoliopsida > Alismatales > Araceae > Amorphophallus > Amorphophallus konjac. Next base: position 378,439,213 of record CM040118.1, on the reverse strand, counting down.
TTTGGCCTTTCTAATGCACCAAGCACCTTCATGCGCCTCATGACCGAGGTCCTCCGGCCCTTCATTGGCATCTTTCTAGTTGTCTACTTTGACGACATCCTCATATATAGCCAATCCAAGGAAGCCCACCTCGATCACCTCAAACAAGTGTGCACCATTCTTAGGAGAGAGAGTCTCTTTGCCAACCCCGGGAAGTGTCATTTCTTGACAAATCAACTAGCCTTCCTAGGATTTATTATCTCATCCCAAGGAGTATCCATGGACCCCGAAAAGGTCCAAGCTATTCTTGAGTGGCCCGAACCCAAGACCCTTCATGAGGCTCGGAGCTTTCACGGGCTAGCTACCTTCTATAGGAGATTCATCCGTGGGTTTAGCACAATCACCACTCCTATCACGGATTGCCTCAAGAAAGGCATCTTTGTGTGGACTAGGGCAGCCTCAAAAGCCTTCCTTGAGCTCAAGGAAAAAATGACCCAAGCCCCGGTCCTTTGCCTACCCGACTTCTCAAAAGTCTTTGAAGTCACTTGTGATGCATCCGGGGTAGAGATTGGGGGCATTCTTAGCCAAGAAGGTCACCCGGTAGCCTATTTTAGTGAGAAACTTTGTGAGGCTAGGACTAGGTACTCCACTTATGACAAAGAACTTTATGCCGTGGTTCAATCCCTTCGGCATTGGAGGCACTATCTCCTACCCAAGGAGTTTGTGATCTTCTCGGACCATGAGGCTTTGAAGTATCTCAACACCCAACAAAAACTCAATGCCCGACATGCCCGATGGGTTGAATACATTCAAGCCTACACCTTTGTCCTCAAGTACAAGATGGGTAGTGAGAACCGCGCCGCCGATGCACTAAGTAGGCGGGTAGCCTTACTCTCCACCGTCCAAGTGGAGGTAACCGGATTTGAGAGAATCAAAGGGGAATACCCACATTGCCCCGACTTTGGGACTCACTACAACACTCTTTCCACCCAGCCACACAAGGAATATGAGGGGTTCATACTTCAAGATGGATATCTGTTCAAGGGGGATAGGCTTTGCATACCTCGGACTTCACTTAGGGACTTCCTAGTTTGGGAGTTACATAGTGGTGGCCTAGCTGGTCACTTTGGGGTCCACAAAGCCATAGAGTTAGTTGAGAGGCAATTCCACTGGCCCAACCTCAAGAAGGATGCAGCCCACATTGTGGGACAATGCCGCATTTGTGCATCCGCCAAGCAAGTAAGACAAAACACCGGGCTTTACACACCTCTACCCATACCCGACCGACCATGGGAGGATTTGAGCATGGATTTCATTCTTGGCCTACCAAAGACCTTGCACAAACATGATTCCATCTTTGTAGTGGTTGACAGGTTCTCAAAAATGGCCCACTTTATCCCCTGTTCCAAGACCTCTGATGCCTCTAGGGTCGCCCGGTTATTCTTTGATGAGGTAGTCCGACTCCATGGATTACCTAAGACTATTGTGTCCGATAGAGATGTGAAATTCACTAGTTACTTTTGGAAGACTCTATGGCACTTGATGGGGACCCTCCTCAAATTCTCCACTGCTTACCATCCTCAAACCGACGGCCAGACTGAGGTCGTCAACCGAAGCCTTGGGAACTTGCTCCGTTGTCTTGTGGGGGACCACCCTGGGAATTGGGATCTCCTCTTGTCTCAGGCCGAGTTTGCCTACAATGATTCCGTCAATAGGTCAATAGGCAAAAGTCCATTTGAGGTAGTGCATGGTTTTAGGCCTAGAAAGCCCTCGGATCTCATTCCCCTTCCCCCACATGCTAGGGTGTCAGTCTCAGCTGAGTCCTTTGCACAGCATATCAAAGAGTTGCATGATGACATCCGCAAGCATATAGGGAAAAGCAATGAGGCTTACAAAAGACGGGCAGATGCTCACCGGTGCCACTGTGAATTCCAAGTGGGAGACCCGGTGATGGTGAGGACGGAGCGGCTCCTTCCCGGGCCTGCCTCCAAGTTGAGGGCACGAGGGTCGGGACCCTTTCAAGTTCTACGACGACTTGGCAGCAATGCTTATGAGATTGACCTACCAGAGAGCTATGGGGTGCACCCTACCTTCAACGTGGCAGACCTGGTACCCTACAAAGGCCCCGCGGTGGAACCCAGTGAAGAGCTTGAGCCTTTACCCCCCCTTATGAGAGACACTCCCGGAGGGACTCCACTTCCCAGCTTAAGAGACCGACGAGAGCAGATAGAGACAATACTGGATGAGCAGAGCATCATTACGAGACACAAGGTGTATCAGCGCTACTTGGTTAGGTGGAAGAACCATTCCCCGACGGAGGATACTTGGGTGAGCCGGGAGGACCTGCTGCGGTTGGATCCCGACATTCTGGAGCACTATGACAGCCAGGCAGACCCACACTCGACAGGGTCGAGTTCTCCCCACCCCGGGGGATTTGATGAGGACATCTCACGACACTCGCTATGGCTCGGGTCGCCTGCACACCCTTGATTTGGGTCGACTCATTCTCATCTTATGTATCTTCCTTTTATTGAGTCTTATCATATGTAATTTTCCTTTTATTGGGTCATGTTGCATGTATTTCCTTTTATTATGTCATGTTGTACTAGTCCATTTCCTCTATTTGGTCTAATTGGACCCTAATACCTTAGTTTGGGCCTATTGGACTGAGTCTAGGACATGTTTGGTCTTTTGCCTTAAATGGCAGGGTTATTTTTGTCTTGTAAAGATGGGTTACCTATAAATAGCCCCCATCTCCCTCCATGTACTCACTTTTGATGAAAATATTGAGAATCACTTCATTCCACCTCTCAAGATCTCTCTCTTTTACTCTCTCTCTCTCTCACTCTCTCTCTCCCCAAGGGGAGTTCGACCCCCTCTCTCTCTCCTCCTTCCCCCTCACTTATCCCAACCCCCAACCACCTCCACTACCTCACCCACCTCCATTAAGGCCCTCCACTTCCCCATAGCCCCTCATTTACTCCCCTCTCCTTGTCCCAAAGTAACTCTACCACCTCCCAACACAATCCCCCACTTCCCCAAACAAATCCCACCCCTTCCAAGACCAATTTCGAATTTGAACCCTTCCCTCCATTGCCTTGACCGCCCGATACCCCTCCCCTTGGGCCAAGTTCGCCCCCACCCTCCCTCTCACTCACCCTTCCCCTTGTGCACACTCACCTTCCCACCACCATCACTAGCAGACAAGCCCCCTCTCCAGCCCCACTTCGCCCTCCCCACCTCCATCTCCCTAGCCTCCACAACCCCTAAAACACCTCTCATCTCCCTCCCATAGCCATTAGAACCACCTCACACCTCTTTCTCTCTTGGCCATTCCCTTCCCCACCCCTTCTTCTTCTCCTCATTCTAACCCTGTTTCAGGAAGCAGAGTTACAGCAACTTGCAGAAGAGGCCACGACCATCCCTCAATGACTCAGGAGGCGAGACCTACATTGCTGGATTCTTCTGCGAGTTAGCTTTCAAGACGAGGCAGTTTCGTCGGCATCCGAGCTCCGAGCTGTCCGCAGCAACCATTCTCCCTCGACTGCGCAGGACCTCTCAGGCCAGGAGCCAGAACGACAGGGCAGGCTCTCCCACGACAAACCTTGAAGGAACCAGCCTTTGAGGCCTTCTACAAAGATCTTCCTCCCCCTGTCAGCGTCCAGGAACAAAAGGCAGAACCCCGTTCGGCGTCGGACAACCAGAGATATCAATTTTCTACCGCAACCACGCCGATCTGCCTCCTCACAGTCTACACCAACTACCTTCCACTCCTCTGGATACCCAGTTCATCTCTGACATCATAAGACTTCCCCGTTTGTTTTAATGCAAAGTAGACTCGTCCACGGTTCCAACTAGTCCAGCGGTGCCAGATTTGGAGCTTAGGAGCGGTCGTGGCAGCTTCTGCAACCTGCTGTTTCAGATCGTGTTGGGCCAGACACCAGAACTGCAGCCACCTTCCAGACGCCGGAGCAGTCAGCCCCCAGATCTGGAGGTCGCCCAAAAATTCAAGCCTTATCCATCTCCAGTTAGGAAACTTTTGGTGCAGGTCTCGTCAAGATCCGAGCTCCGTGGACCCCGTGACAGCATCGTCTCCGGTCACCTGTCCAGCAGCTCTGCAGCAAGGCTGAACCGAGGAAGCTCGGAAAGTCGATTCTATCTCGCTCATTCCCCTCCCCGCTTGGCCGGCTGAAGCCCCCTCCCTGCGTGGAGGTAGCTTAGGGTGTATTAAGATCAATCCCCACCCCAAGATCACCCCTCCTGCGTGAGGTGTAGTGCTGTAAACTCTTTAAATTTTCAGGTCAAGCACCATCGCCGCGGCGTCGGGCCTTTACCCACGCTTCCCGGCGCGCCCTCGTCTCCGAACGGGATCGGTGTCTTCACACCGATCAGGTGAGCTTCTGATCACACCCTTGTAGCTTCATTTCTGCAAATGTAGTATTGCCTTGAATGCCTGTCGGACGGTAAGAGAGCGCTCGGACTTAATTTTAAGCGATATCGTGCCCACCGCGGCCCGTGAGTGAGTGCCACCCAACACCCCGCCTTGCGGGCCAGCCACCCACAAAGTTGGGTCTCCCAGGCCCATTGGGGGTCAGCCTTAGCATTGTAAGTCCATTAGGACAATTGGGTCCCGCCTCGGACCCTCACCATCATCTCCCGGACCCATCGGGTGAACGTGTGAGCCGAGTGAGCAAAAATCATCATTGTGAGAATCATTGAGCGCTTGTATGCTTGCGGGTCTAAGTCCTAGGGTCATCTCATCATATTTAGTGGTCCTTGGGCTGTGCCACATCACTTACAACCAGCCCATTATACAAACCCAAGTAGAATGTTCATTACAAGCCCAATTTCAATGCAAAAAGAGTCCAAATTGTCCCTAATTTGAAGGGAAGCCGAAGTAGTCCACTTGGTGCTCTGCGTATGGCACCGTCGGTTCGCCGACGTGTCACTGATCGCCCTGGTGTCCGCACCAATTCTCCCCGGGTGGGAGAAACTCGACCCCGTAGAGTAAGGGTCGTGAAACTTGAGCTCTCCACATGTGATCAGGGCGTTGTTCATCGTGGGGCATCCTCACCAACGCACTAGGACGTGTTGGTAGGCTCCGTTCCTGTGATCACCTGCTCATCCAGTATACAATCTATATGCGTGCGTTGAGGCTGGAAGAGGTGGACTCTCGGGTGAGGGGTCACTCCCAATAGAAAGATAAAGCTCGAAACTCACTAGGGATCACCGCGTGTTCCGATATGCTACCAGACTAGAAACATGGAACGTCGAACTGACACCATAGTCATACGGTAGTTCAATAACATATGCATTTGAACCCACTTGTTTTGTGACTCGGGAAGGGCGGGTATCGCGGGCCTAGAGTTGCTTTACGGCCCCAAGAGGAACCGTTCAGGTATGACCCTGATCATGACGTACTCTCCCTTTTGAACTCATGGATGTAGACACGCCATTCCTGACGTCTCATGAGAAAGTCTCATATTACTATACAACGCCCCGCAACGGCTTATGCGTTTTGAATCACTTGAGTGCTTTCTTCTCTTGAGTCTTCTTCCGCCCTTTTCGGCATCCAGATTCGTCTCGTCACGGCATTCGGACAGCATCAACACCAGTCAGACGCATCAGGAGGTTCCGGAACCAAGAAGGGTGTCTGCCGGGCGGCCGCCAACGGCTGAACTGAGGACTCGGGTGGGTCTTTATGGGGGCTTCCATGCCCCTGGACACCCCCATTCTTTTAATTTATTTTTCAAGCCGAAAACCAAATAAAAAAATAATATGTTAATGGAGGCGTCCAGGCCCCTGGACGCCTCCATAAAAACAAGTATAAAAAAATATAAAATGCCAGCTTTGGCATAAAAACAAAACAAAAAATAAAAGTAATATATTTATGGAGGCGTCCAGTCCCTTGGACGCCTCCATCAACTCCCTCACGGGCGCCGGCCACCGAACGACGGTTTGTCGTGTGTGAAAAAATCTAAATTATGAAGACGTCCAGCCAGCTGGACGCGCCCATTTCTGAATCACGGGTCGCCGCTCACAAAACCACACGTTGTGCCAAACCGCGTGCGGCCGCCGACGGTGTTCGGTGGACCTGTTGGAGGCGTCCGGGGCCCTAGACGCCTCCACAAAAATATTCAAAAAAAATAAATAAAAATAAAATAAAATATTAGTTCGGCCCTGATGGAGGTGTCCAGGGTCCTGGATGCCTCCACCCTCCGGAGCCCTATAAATAGAGGCCCACCCCCTCAGTTCTGCAGGAGCTTCTAAGAGATCTGATAGGCTGCCGGAGCCCAGAGGCTACCGGAGTCATTTTCTAACCCGTGGGGTCTTTTGTAGGTGGAGGTTCTGCCGGCTTCTCGGGTGCCCACGCTCGCGAGAGGAAGGTCATCTTCATTCACCGCGCTTCCACGTCGTCCCTACGCTGCCGGAGCTCCGCCGGATCTCACCCTCGGCTCCTCCAATAAGTCTTTTCTTCCCCTTTTTCTCCATAGTTCTTTACATTCATCATACTGCATCCTCTATCTCCCTACATAAGGGCGTCGTCTCTTGCATACTTCTTACATTCATCATCGCATTTTCCTCCTACTCGAGTCCGAGAGGGGTTTAAAACCACACCAACCAAGTGTGTGTCAGGTCACGATCTCATTACTTTTATTGCAAGGAATTGTTACTACACTGCCATTTTCTAATTCCGTTCGTTTATTGTCTACTGTTTTGCAAGGGTAACCAAGGAAAGCCCTCTCCGTCGGCCGACCAAATGGGGAGGAAGAAGCAACCCGCCATCTCCCGCTCTTGAGGTAGGCGCGATCACTTTCTTTATTTTGGGGTCTTTTGGCCCCTGGCGATCACATCTTGTCATCGAGACCGCGGCGAGTCACTTCCCCAATGGCCGTTTAAATTACCGTTCTTATATGTTATATTCTTATCTATTCATGTTCTCGAGGCCGCGGCGAGTCACTTCCCCAATGGCCGTTTAAATTCCCATTCTTATATACTATATTCTTATCTATTCATGTTCTCGAGACCGCGGCGAGTCACTTCCCCAATGGCCGTTTAAATTCCCGCTCTTTATATTCTCTTTATATTATGTTATCTTCTTATCTGCTCATATTCTCGAGGCCGCGGCGAGTCACTTCCCCAATGGCCATTTCAATTCTTGCTATTTAATTTCTGCACCATTTCCGTCCCCTTGAGGTCGCGGCGAGTCACTTCCCGCTATGGCCGTTTAACCCCCATATCTTGCTATATTACATTTGTCCCGCTCGCCCCGCCGGAGCAATCTCCCGTGGTGGCCCCTTCTCTCTTCTCTTATTTCTATGTTGCAGCAAACAAAAGAGGAGCCCGCGCGCTCCGCGTCCTCTTCGCACCTCCGAACCGCGTGACGTCGCTCACAGATTGGCGATCACGGTGGGACCTCTACTGGTTCCTTTCGGCTACCCTTGCAAGTTCGGCACCATCCGTGCCTCTCCACCTTGGCGCCCGCGCACGCCCCCGTTGTACTCACGGCAGCACTGTCAGTTGTGATTGGTTGTTTGTTTATTATATGTCTGTTATTTCTGTTATTTTCCCACTCCATATCTCTGTCAGCATTTCATTGCATGCATCCATCCCTCTTTTCTATCCTTTTTTCATTTTTTTGAGGATCACCCTTTCCCGGTGAAGGAAGGACTCTCCGTTTGGGAATTCCTCTCAACGGACTAGAATCGCCTACACTGGGACCTCCGTAAGTCCCCGACATCGAAGAATCTCCTCTTCGTTCACTGGGCTGGTTGTACCATTGAAGTTCCCCGGAGTTAGTCATTTCATTCGTGGTGAGACGAGAGACCCTAGCTGACACGGCGGTGAAACAAAAATAAACTAGGGTCCCTATTTTGTGTGAACTTCGGATCTCGCTAAAAACACAAAAAAAAATCATCAAAATCAAAACACAAAAAAAGGCGTAAAGGCATCCACTTGTTTGATAATCTCTGCTACCTGCTTGCTAGTGTATGTTTTTGCGTTCTGGGAAAACTGTGAGCATGGCTCACGAGTCTTTTGAGGAGAACCACCCTAGTCGTGGTTTGTCAGCCGACCCGCGAGTCTATGCTATGGACTCGGGTCCTTCTCATGAGCCCTCGCATGAGGTGCAGGTTATTGCCGGGGACACATCCCCACCACAGGATATCTCTTCCTTACTGGGCGTCCTCGCCAACACGGAGCTTACCTCTGAACAGCTCCGGGCCTTCCAGGCCATTCTGAAGGGGAAATCCGTTTCCCCCACGCCCCAGGAATCAACTCCGGCCATCGCACCTCTCTAAGAGTCCGTGCAGGCCATTCCATCTCCTTCATTGGCGCAAGCCATCCAGTCTCCCTAGCTTCAAGGACAAGCGAGCCAACAACCACCCTCATTCCAGTTCCCGTCATAATCTCAAACTCCCGTTGTTCCCCACACACCGCTTCAACCAAGACCAACTGTCGGCGGTCCGACAGTTCCCTCTCATTCCGGGTTCCCCCCTCAAGTCTCCGGGAGACAGTTTCTCCCCCAGTGGCAAGTGCCACCTTCACCTCCAGAGGAGCTCGCCCAATCGCTCCTTAATAGGTTCAATCACATGGACGAGCAGTTTCAAAATCTGAGAAGGATGGTGGACGTGAAAGCCACCCCGGAGGTTGCTTTGCCAATCCTTCCCGTCATCCATCTTCCTCCCTCCGAAATGCCCACGTACCGCAGATACAATGGTACCGGCAACCCCTTCACTCACCTCAAGGATTTCATGTATGAATCCTCCTATTGGCAAAACGATCAGAGGTCCCTGGCATACCTCTTTCGGAGATCATTGGATGGTCCCGCGCTAGAGTGGTTCTATTCTTTGGAGCCCCGCGAGGCCGAGAATTTTGAAATAGTCCAGAGAAGGTTATTGCAGAAATATAGGGATAGGGTCGGTCCCTCACTCTCCATTACCGACCTAGTGGCCGAAAAGATGAAGCCCGACGAGGATTTTGTCCGCTATGCTGATAGATGGAGGTCTCTGGCGGAAAGAATAAGGGATACCCTCTCCGAGCCCGAACAAGTGAAGATGATTGTGTCTAATGCAACCCCATAGTTCAGACACGTCCTGGCCATGAATAAACTTACTACAATGGAGGAACTCTATGAAAGGGCCCGGTACATCCAAACCCAGTTAAAAGACTCTCCCATTATGAACATGTTTGAGTCGCCGAAGCCCAAAGTGGTCAGAAAAATAGGCGCTGGTGTCCCGGGCGGAGCCACAGAAGGGGTCGTGACAAATGAGCAAGTGGGTGCGGTCAACAATGCCAGCTATGCAGTCAACCCAAGGCCTCCACAAATGCCCCGACTTCCCCTCCAACCAGGTCCTTTCCCTCTTCGTCCTCCACCCCAAAATAATCCACCCCAGGATAATATGCCTCCATTATGTCAATCCCAGCAACAACAACCACAACCTCAGCAACAACAACCAACGCTTCAGTACAACCAAGTTCCACCCTCGGGGAACTATGGTCCCCAACAGCAATAAAGGAGGCCGCTCAGTCCCAAGAGAGCCTACTATCCACCATTGCCAAAAACCTTGGCAGACATTTTTAATGCTCTCATGGCATCAAACCAACTCGCCCTACCCAGAGAAAGGCCCGTGTGGCCCCCGAATGTTGATACCTCCAAATACTGCGTCTACCACAGGCAGCCAGGACACACAGTAGATTACTGCTTCCATTTCAAAGATTACATCCACGATATGAATGATGAACATCAAATAGATTAGGATGAGATGAGACGATACGTCGCCGCTCTTAAGGCTAGGAGACCTCCTCATAGGCCACAACAGCAGTTACAACAGCAGCAACAACAGCAACCACAACAACAACAACAGCCTCAGCAGGCCCCACAACAACAGCCCGACATGGGCATAATCTAGAATCCATTACCGGAGCACCAATAGCCCAATCATCAGGTTAACCCCATCTCCTCCTTCCCGGAAGTCGGGAGAGAGCAGGTGCGGCACCAGGAAAGTACCTCCATTCTTTCTATCGCCAATCCTATCATCACGCAACACCCTTGCCTTGCCCGGGTAGCACCTCTCTCTCATCAACCCGCGTCAGTATCACCTTCACCATTTCCACTACCATTACGCCCTCTCATCCGTACCCCGATCCCCTATCAACCGACACTCTCCACTACGCCTTCACACCCTCTCATCTTCTCCCACTCCCCCACTTTACCATCCACCTCTACCACATTTACCCCTACGCCTTCTAAACCCCTTATCATCCGTCAACCATACATAACCCCGTCTTTCTCCACCGTATCACCACTAATGCCTTCAAAATCACTCATTACCTATCACCCACCTCAAAATCATTGCCCACTTCAAGCCCTACCCACTTCTACTTCGTCTCCACCTCCGCCTTCCAGACCCCTTATCCTTCATAATCCGCGCGATATCCCCTCTACCTCCACCATGCCTCCACCTAACAAACCCCTCATCAGAATCCCTGCTCCCGTCATCACCCCTGCTTCATCAACCATTCCTCCACCACTACCCCTCAAACCCCTGTTAAAACCCACTGCTACCCCCACAGAGGTACAAAAGCCGCAGGCAATGGTGCTCCGGAGTGGAAGGATTTTCCACAGGGTTTTCCCCCACAACAGTCAGAATCCTGAGCGATCTCAGCCAGAGAAGGATGATGGAGAATAACCAGAAAGAGCTATCCCTGGAACACAGTATGATCTATTGAAACACTTAGATAAGACGCCTACTCGGATCTTCATCCTGGAGCTACTTCAAAGATCCACATCCCACCAGGCAGCTTTAATGGAGTACCTTCAAAGGGTCATGGTGAATGAGGACCTCCCTGTAGAAAAGATATCTACCGTCCTGACCCCAACGGACACATAACCGGCCATCATGTTCCACAACTATGAGCTCGCTCCCAAGGAAGCTCGGAAATATGCATTATGCATTTCAATAAAAATTAATGGGGTATCCATAAACCCGTGTCTTGTGGACACGGGTGCGTCCATAAATGTGATCTCCATGGACACCCTTCAGTTGTGTGGGGTCGACGAGGAACAAATAAGACCTTCCTCGATCACGGTCACGGCTTATGACAATAGCAAAAGGCCGCCGCAGGGGATGATTATTCTGAAGGCAGAACTAGGCCCCATGTCAATTCCCACGGAATTCCATGTCCTCGACATGGACCCCACATTCAAGGCTATACTGGGTCGCCCTTACATCGAAGCCATGGACGCTGTGCCTTCCACCAACCATCAGTGCCTGAAGTTTCCTTAGAATGGGAGGATTATTAAAGTGGTCAGTACACCTGTCCTTCACACAGTGGATGCTATCAACACCTCTCTGCCCTCTGTGTGGCCATCTCATCGGCCCATATTGTCATTGATGGACGTGCGTGATCTATCTCACGTTCCACTAGCACCAAAGGAGCCGGTCAGGACAACCGCAACATCATGTCTCCCTTTTCACTCCAAAGGTTGGGAGATTATGAGGAACATCGGCTATCAACAGGGTAAAGGTCTGGGTGCACAATTACAGGGTATGCTCAAACCGCCAAAGGAAATTAGGCTGAACCGTAGGTTTGGCCTAGGCTTCAAAGGACCGTTCAAGGCGGATTGGAAGCCCCTCACATGGACTTTATCAAACCAATTCAACAGAGGGCCCGTTGTTCAGATGGGAGATTACCTACGAGAAGCATATGGGGGATCACATGCTGTATATTTGGCTGAAAAATGTCCGAGGATCACTAAAAGAGGCAAGATCAAAGATCCGGAATGCGAGTGGAACAAATGGTTCGACATACGGGACATTTCCGTTGCACTGGAAAGGATGTTCTCGTCTCCGCAGCTTGAAGGACCACCATTGATCTCTGAAATACCAGAGAATATTACCACTCTTGCCAAGGTTCCAAACTATCCTCATCCTCGCTAGAAGGACCCTGTCATCGACGGATCTTTATCCGTCCTCAACATTGCCGTCGACGGCTCATTAGCCGCCATCTTCTCTATCCACTCGTCTCAGCCTTTGCTGATATCTTCTTCCTGGGCCAGACAATTGTCTGATGATCTTCCCAGGTCCCCTTCTCTGCTTACATACCTACGCGGGCTTCTCAACCCGCGCCCGGCTTTCAATCATGATCTGCTCTACGAGCCTCCCAATCCTCTAGCCATAACCACTTTTCTTTCTCCTCCGATTTCTTTTCACTATTTTGTCATCAAAAATGAAAACGAAAAAAAAACGTCAATTTTCAAACTCCCCAACAACACATCTTCGTTGAGGAAACCTCCTACATCTCCCACGAGTGCGTCCCCCTTTGCGGACCACCCGTCCAAGGTCCGATGAGTGACCTTTTCTACCCCTCCTCTGAGGGGTCTTCTCCTATACATTCTACACCATCCTCTTCGTCTTCCTCTTCTTCTGTAAATAATGTCAGTCAATCTAGGAATGATAGGCGAAGGGTAGTACCTAGGAAGAAATCCAAGGGTAGGCAGATCCCTCGTCGATTCCTTCTAGATTTAGCCGCCAGGTGTCAGGCCCTTCTTGCCATCCCCCAGTTGTTAGAAAATCTCATCCAGCTACCGGAAATAGAATGTCAGGGCGACTGTGCATTTGATGAAGGGTATGGATTCTACGAGATCACGGATGAAGAATGCCCCACTGAAGATGAGGGTGAAGAATATGAGAATGCGGCGGGCGCATACGCTAGTGGAATGAGGAGATTCGACGATCCGTCAACCACCGTAGAAGAATCCACCAAAGAAGTCAACTTGGGAACTGAGGAAGACCCTAGGATCATCCTCATAAGTGACAACCTACCACCCTCTGAAGAAGAGGCATTAATTGAGGTTCTCAAGGAATATACGGACACGTTCGCATGGAGCTACGAGGATATGTCGGGTCTGGATTCAACCTTGGTCGAACACCGTTTAACCCTAAAACCAGGGTCCGTCTCGGTAAAACAAAGGTTAAGGCGTTTCCACCCTCAGATGGCTTTGAAAATGAAAGAAGAGGTCGATAAGCTCCACAAAGTCAGGTTCATTAGAGTCGTTCTTTATCCTCAATGGGTGGCGAACATTGTCCCGATCATGAAAAAAGATGAGAAAGTTAGGATTTGTATCGACTTTCGGGACCTTAACCGCGCGTGTCCAAAAGATGATTTTCCCTTACCTCAGATTGATGTGTTGATTGATAACACGGCAGGCTACAAAACCCTCTCATTCATGGATGGATTTTCAGGATATAATCAAATTCGTTTGGCAGAAGAGGATCAGGAAAAGACGTCATTCACTACCCCTTGGGGAACATATTGTTACGTGGTCATGCCGTTCGGATTAAAGAATGCTGGAGCTACTTACCAAAGAGCGATGATGGCCATATTTCATGACATGATGCACATATCTCTGGAAGTGTATGTGGATGACTTATTGGTGAAATCAAGGACCAGGATGGAACATCCAGAAGTTTTGGCTAAGGTCTTGCAGAGGTCAAGGGAGTTCCAATTGAAAATGAACCCGAAAAAGTGTGTGTTTGGTGTATCATCGGGTAAATTGCTGGGGTTCATTGTGAGCAAAAGAGGGATCGAGATAGATCCCGACAAAGCCAAGGCTATCAGGGATATGCCGCCTCCCAAGAATTTGAGGGAAGTCCGAGGTTTAATCGGGAGGTTGCAGTTTATTCGTCGATTTGTGTCCCAACATTCACAAAGGTGTAGACCCCTCTACGAGTTGACCAAGCCAGGAGTAGAATTCCACTGGAATTCTAAATGTCAGAAAGCTTTTGAAGGGTTGAAGGAATATCTGGCTAGTCCACCTGTTCTCATTCCACCCAAACGAGAAAAACCTCTGATCCTTTACGTCTCAGTCTTGGATGACTCCATGGGAGCCGTCCTTGCACAAGCTGATGAAGAAGGCAAGGAATGGGCAACCTATTACTTGTCCAAATTTCTCAATCCCTGTGAGCAGAAGTACACCGTCATGGAGAAAACATGTGCTGCCCTCGTTTGGGTAGTGCAGAAATTGAAGCACTACTTCTTGGCTCATGAGGTCCATTTGATTGCTCGAATGAATCCTATCAAATTCCTTCTGGAGAAATCCGTCCTTACGGATAGGCTAGGATGCTGGCAAAGTTTTCTCTCTCAGTTCGACATCACCTACATCCAGCAAAAGGCGATTAAAGGCTATGCCATAGCCGAGCATCTCGCTCACCATCCTCTTCCCAAGTTCGATCCCGTCCAATCAGAGTTTCCAGATGAGGAACTAATATCCGTCAACCAATTAGATGAGCCAATGTGGACGCTATATTTTGATGGAGCTCTGAATTCTCAAGGGAGAGGAATCGGCATCGCCCTCCTGTCGCCTGAAGGCCTCACATTCCCATAGGCATATCAGCTCAAATTTCCAGTCACCAACAATATAGCCGAATATGAAGCCCTTCTAGCTGGCCTAGAACTCGCCCATTCTTTTCGTATCACTGAGTTGCGAGTCGTAGGTGATAGTCAACTCATCCTTCGCCAGGTGCTCACTAAATATCGCACTCGCGATCCCAAACTCAAGCCATACCAAGAACTCACTGCTGCCATTGCCAAACTGTTCACAAAATTGATCTTTGTTCATGTCCCTCGTCATCAGAATATTCTCGCCGATGCCCTCGCCTCATTGGCATCATCCATAAGGTTCCCTCTAGGAAGATGGTTTAAGTCCATTTCCATCTACAAACTTCACGCCCCTGCAATCGATGATGTTTCCTACGTAAATATCAAAGACAGGATAGCAAGAAAGATCCTGCAGGAAGATATCCTTGAGAAGAGGGAGATCATGTTGGCAGAGGCCGAAGAAGAACTGGCTGATGAAGAGAAACCATGGTTCTATGAAATCGTCAAATACTGCCAAGATCAGTCTTATCCTGAAGGGGCCACCACAGAGGACAAGAAAGCCATAAGAAGGGTGGCTCAGAAATGCACATTGGTTGGAGGTCTACTCTATAGGAGGAGCCTTACTGGTATTCTGTTAAGATGTCTTGGTGACGATGAGGTTTGGAAATGTGTAGAGGAGACGCACTCGGGTGTGTGCGGTGGCCACGTGAATAGTCAAATGCTCGCCAAAAAGATCATTCGGCAAGGCTTTTACTGGCCCACTATGGAAGAGGATTGTGCTGTCTATGTCCGTAGGTGTGTCAAGTGTCAAGTGGATTGTGCTGTCTAGTTCATTTCTCAGGACCTACAGGACCTCTACCAAAGGTACGCAATTGCATTGCATCATTCATTGACTTATTACCCACAAGGTAACGGCCAAGCGGAGGCCACCAATAAAACATTGCTCAAAATCATCAAAAAAACCTGCGAGTCTAGTAAGTTTTCAGACTGGCCAGAAAAACTTATCGAAGCCCTATGGGCCTATCGCACTTCAATCCGTACCCCCACCGGGCAGACTCCTTTTGCCCTTACTTATGGTATGGAAGTGGTAGTCCCGTATGAGACTCTGATCCCTTCTCTCAGGGTACAATTGGACGAGGAATTTCCCCTCGACGATCATCGTAATTCACTCCTCGCCCAGTTGAAACTCTTGGATGAGAAGCGACTGGCCGCTGCCGAACACGCGCGTGTGTATCAAAATAGACTCGCTCGCTTTTACCAAAAGAAAGTCGTTGAGAGAAAATTCAAAGTCGGTGAGATGGTCGTAAAAAGAAATTTTGTCAAACCTGGAGGTCCGCATTCTAAGCTCCAACCCAATTGGGAAGGACCATTTGTAATTCAAGCCGTGTACCCTGGCAACGCCTACAAGCTAATCAACGCCGAAGGGACCGAGTTATCCCACCCTTGGAATGGGCTTTATCTTAAGAAATACTACCCTTAGCACAAAACAAAACAAAAAATGATGAAAAGATAAAAAAACATCAAAAATAAAGAAATACCAAAAACCACTAAAAATATGGAAGATTCAAAATGTCGATGCCTGGCAGTCACCATGTAGTTAAGTCACTGCATCTAACCTTCATGTTAGGATAGGGCCCATTAAAGCTTGGTAGGCACCGGGTCTTGATTTGCCAGAACCGTGGAGAGCCCTGTCCGGCCACGTCGGCCTATGCTCGCTCGAAGGAAACTAACATGTGCTCACTTATGTATTTTATTCAAAAAAGTCGGTAGCATCACCTACGGTGGGGCCCCACCCAGAAGATCTCTGGAAGCTGTAATCTTTATTCTTTTCTCTTCGACCAAATGAGACAGTCGGCGCACTTAAAACGCTGAGCATGAGAAATCGAAACTCAAATCCCAAAGGCAAGAGTAGGATCCATTTCCTCGAGCATCGATCAGAGCACGAGAAGAGGGCAGTGTCCCCGCAGGCATACGAAAAGGGAGCCCACAAACGTCAAACGACTATATCTCCCTCATAAGAAGAAATACAAAATCAAAATCAAGAGAAAAGCCTGGTCGTGACCATGCCTGTTGCGATAAACGGAACCCCTCAAAGCAAAAGTCTGAATCCACAAAAGGGGCCGTGGAATGTAAATGCTCTAGATTTGGTCCGAAGTTGTCCGAAAGGAAAGAGTTAATGGGCCTTTATTCGCTCACCGGGTTAACGGTTTTGCCGATCCTCTCAGGAGGTTTATCCCCCATGCTCTTCCTTCTTCCTCTAAAGATGAAGGTTCGATGGAGTTTCTGAAGGGTGAAAACTGCCCAGGGTCTGCGACCTTATTTTAATATACACATTTGGTTGCCTACTTTGAAAAGCAAAAGCTATCACTGCGAAGGAGTCTCCGTGTTTCTGGCTGGTCAAGACCGCTGTTTACCGCCTTGATGTCTTCTTGTTTAACCTCGGGCTTAGGCCAATGCAAGCGCGTCACCTATGGGTACGACGGCGTCTGATTCCGGGTCAGCGTCGCGCGGTTGGTCGTTAGGGTTCCAGGGTGTTCCATCATATACCATCTAGAGTTGTGAGGAAACAGACCCGGGTCGGGCAAATCATTTACCTCGAACACCTTTTGGGTGAATCCCTGTGGTCGGAAGCGACTGGGAGCCTAAGCATGGCATGACGGTATTGTCATCAGGGTAAGTCTTAGCCGGCGGGATCATCATTCGAGGGGTATAGAGGCCCAAATCAACCTAGATGTGCACTTAGGATACCTGGGAGGTTAATAAGAAACCCCTATTCTCACGTAGGTTAGGTGCCATGTGGGTGCTTACCGGGCGTTAGCAACAAAAAAAATCGAAATGATAAAAGCAACAAAAAAAATGGAAAAGAGAAAATGTACATATTTGCAAACAAAAAAATCTTTTTTATGATAAAATAAAAAAATGCCAAATATAAAAAAGAAAGCAAATCAATTTTGCATGATTGCATTTGCGTGCAGCATCTCACTTTAATACCGCTTGCATTCGTGTGCTTGCCTGTCGCATTTATCATCACCACTTCTTTCCCTTGCCTTCGTTAAAATAAAGGCTTGGCCCCTTGACCAGTTATCGAGGACAGTCACAGTGACCATTTGCTTATTGAGCAAGGGGCCAAGTCAGAACAGAAATTCTGATTTGTTTGTTTCAGTGATGTGTGCAGGGATTCAGGCAACAGAAGCAAAGGTGAAAACCAAACAAACCGAACCTTGTATTTTATTCTAAAAATAAAAAAAATTACATCAAGTTCCGCCCTCTCTCTCTGCATTACTCGTCCCACTACTCTCCGGGCAAAACGCTCTCAAAGGTGCTACCCAACTACGAAAAGCGGTACTCCTACCGCTCTGTACTCCCCTTCCTATTCCCACATCCTGGCGTTGATCCACGGAAGCAGCAGAGAAGCTACCAACACGAAAGCCACGCTCTCGTGCTCTTCGGTAGCGCTCCTCACCATCTCTCAGCCACTGTTCAGCAAGACCAAGGCTGATTCAGAGTTCGAATAGTTGGGCCTCCATGGCCCTTCATTCCTCCCTTTCAGTCAATCTGTTGGCTCTTTCTCTCTTTGCGTCTCTTTCTTTCTCTGCACATTCTCTCTCGCGGTCTTCTCTCTCCAACTGGAGAGTGATCCTCAGTTTCATAGCATCCCTGGAAGAGTCATCATTAGGATGACGCCGCAGTTCCCTCTCCAGTTCTGCTATCCTAGCCTCCCTCTGCGCAGCTTGGGCAAGCGCTTCTTCCGTCTCCTTTTCCTGCCGAGTGTACCATCTCAGATAAGCGATAAGGCGTAAACAAAGAGAACTCAACACTGAAACTTTTACCTGTATACGGAGCATCCCTTCTGCCTCCGCAGCACGCTGCGTGGCATGAGCAAGTTGCTCATGAAGCAAGTCAAGTTCTGAGGTGGGAATCCACAAGCTGGAACAGGCACCACCTACTCCCATCGCTGGGGAAGCCGCGCCAATCTGGGCATGCTACGACCGCGTGAATTAGCAGCCAACATCTGGAATCTGGGGTTTTAATTAGGAACGCATTGTACACCTACCAAGGCACTCGTAGCTCCACGGGCATCGCCCAACTGTTGCTCCATCTCTGCCAAGCGAGTTCGTAAATTCGCTATCATCATATCACGGATATCCTGCAGCCATACGAGTCGGCATTTCCACCAGAAAACCAAAAAAAGGGAGAAAGAAGAAAAGAAGAAAAAGGGGAAACCTACCTCCACAAGTCCCCGGGGTTGGAACCGCTCTGCGTATTTTATCCTATATAGACGCAAGTAGTCCTCGCTATCCCGCGCCTGCGATTCTACAATCGTGCCACCCCGTTGCTAGTCTTCGTACTGTTCGGGGAATCTCACGCGCCAGTCAATGCAGGTCGCCGGTCCTCGCGTCTTTCTCCCGACACGAGGTGGCGCAGCTGAATCCACCCATTCTTGAGCCAGTCCTCATAACCAATCGTAGCCGAAGCGGCTAGATTTCATTCAGGCAGTGCATCCACAAATCCCATCCGAACCGGGCACGACTTGCTAGAACCCACGGCTGGTCGGCATCGACCATGTCTGAGTAGGGTCTCCAGTTTACCATCGCTGCAGGGAACTACTGTAGCTCTCGCCTTAGCACCATCAGTTGATAGGTTAGGGGTGCCGCACTCATGATGGGTTCCCACCGCCTGGCTAGCGGCACCATCGCGGGTCGCCAATGCCGAGCTCTCCCCATGGGGAGGTAATAATAGCTCCACAGCTGCTCGGTACAGGTCATCAGTACTTTGCAAAAACAACAAAAAAAAATACAAAACAAGTAAAACCAAAAATAACTGGATGAATGGTGTGAAACCACTCACAGTCATCTCACAGTCCGCTTCTTGGAACAGACCTGCAAACAAGTGTGCCAGCATGGCAGCTCCCTAGGCATAGTATCCTACTCTTTCAAGGTCTGACAGCAGCTCCAGGAAGCGACATTGGATACCGTCCCCTTTCGAGCTCAGTACCAATCTCCCCAAAAAGAAGAGGAGAAATCTTCTCAAATCTATGTTGCATCTTTCCCAGTTGCCGAAATCTGTGTAGTGCACAGCACGGCATCCTATTTCCATCCTTTCCATGAACTCTTCAGAGGATTCGTCGTCCCTCTGACGAGTGTCGATGAGCCCTAATGCATCCATGAGGGACGCCCTAGCTACCGACCTATTTTTCCGACCATATAGGTCCAAACCCAGTAACTTCTGGGCACCTTCTCGGTAGTCCGCGTAAGTGACTCCGGTCACTGCCTCGCCATCCACCTTGAGACTCGTAATTCGTACCACATCTTCCAGGCTGGGCACCAACATCAGGAATGCCTGACTCACTGGGTCCCATCTCTCACACAAGGCTTGGATCAGGACCAGGTCGAGCTCGATCGGCTCGATCCGAAGAAAGGTGTCAAAATCCATCACGTCTAGCCTGGCCTTTTGAAAATCTGGGAGACGTCGGTATGCTGCCGCTACCAACTCCCATGAGATCTGTGATTTCATTACACTCTACGCATACAGGGAACGGAGAGGAGGTTTGGTCAGAAAGAAAGGAAGAAAGAAGAATGAAAATAAGGGGGCAGGAAAACTTGGCTTACGAGTTGTGATTGGGCCCTTTCGCTGAAGTGCCCTTCGAGGTCCGAAAGCCTCCTGGAACTACTACCACTAGATCTGCTTCTCTTCGAGGAGTGGGAAGATTCGCCCTCCATCCAACTCTCAGAATTTTGAACTCCTCCTCTCCGGTGAGAACTTGTGCTCCTCGAGTTAGCACTTGATATACCTGGGAGGATAAAAGGGACACGAATTTATAGAAATGGAAGGAGTGCAGGCCAAGATTACCTCCATCACCTGTTAATGATAGCCCTCACGATGAGGCACCTGCCATGCGATCCCGTGTATCACTTCACCGCTCGCACAGGGTGATTGATTGGACGAAGAATATGACGACTAGCACCCTATGTTGTCTAGAGATACCCTATCATGTTTTGGAGGACGCCCGCAAAATTTGACACAACATCCGGGAAAAGGCACTAGGGCCGTCATTATTGACTTCGACGGTAGATTCCCGTGGAAAATGGTCACAACAAGACGTGATTCTCTGCTTGGGGTGGAGTATCGGCAGACCCATCACATGGGAACAGTGCAAAGGAGAGGAAGTGTAGGGAAGAAGGAATGCACAAGAGAACAAATAAGCAGCAGAAAATCAAATCACTCCCTTCATAATTCTACATGAGCTGTCAAAAACATCATAAACATAAGGAGGAGGCGAGTCCACCAGCTCGCCGATCCTCACCATCACTCATCTCTCTGGGCGCTCCCCTCCTCTCCCCTGAGGTGCGGGTCCCTCAAAAGCCTCTGGGATCCTCGTGCAGCAGCACCTGCCTCGCCTCTTGGCGCCTGCTCCGCAGTAGTGACTCGCTGCTCCTCCCCTGGCGTGGCGAAGAAGCCACTAGCGGCAAAGCGACCGGACTGGCGGAGTCACTCCCCAAACTCTCGCGCTCTCTCGTAGCGCGTCTCCATCCCTCCTAGCCTCTACACGACGGCCTGAAGGCCCAGCTGGAGCTCCCTCACTTGGGCCTCCAAGGCCCTCCTCTCGGTCTGATCCCGCTGTCGCTCGGACCTTCTCTCGGCTTTCTCCCTCTCTGCCTCTCTCCTCATCATCTGCAGAAGAACCCTTAACTCCAGGATGTCTGGAGAAGGCCTCTCCTCACCACGATGCCGCAGCTCCGCTACAGTCGCCACCCAGGCATCACGCTCCTCTTCCGCCCGGGTCACGCGGGCCACCGCACCGGCAAGTTGTTCCCGGAGGGAGGCAATCTCGAGAAAAGGGGCCGAGGAACTGGAAGATGCGCCACCAATCATCCCCGCCGTCGTTGTCTGCTGGACACGCTGGAACAAAATAAACAACGGCAGTCAGTGAAACTCCAAAATCTGAAGATAAAAGTGCGGCATGTAACTTACCAGGAGCGACAGCTCATGTTGAGCGACGGCCAGCTGCCGCCTAGCCTCTGACAGTTGGGCGCGCGAGCCGCCGATGCCACGCGTGTCCCCGGCTTGGGGAAGCCCCGCATAACTCTCTCTCTGCCATCGCAGGAAGTCGGCGCTCTCCTGCACCAATACACTCCCTTGCTGTCCAGGGAGATGTACGTGCCAGTCCTCGAGCCTCGCCTTGCCACGACTCTCCCTCCTGACGCGGCTCGGCTCGTCCGCACTCGCCCACTCATCGGCCAGGCCCAGGGTCCTCGCCATGTCTTGCACCAAGAAAGAAGGGCCTCGCATCATAACAAAGAATGCGTCCCCTGTCTAGGACGCGTCCATCACTTGAGTGCAACACTCGCCGAACCCTTTCCCCCTCACACGCCTTACTTCAAAACTCAAAATGGATCAAAGAGGAAGAGATTGAAAGACCTACCAGACCGTGTTCACCTCCCTCCGCGACATCGGGCCCCTCGGGTCCCTCGGGGGCCCGAAGCGGCCCTTCCTCCTCCATGGACGTCGTTCCATGTTCTTGCGTGTCCCTCCTCGGGCGAGGAGTTCCTCATCCCTCTCCACCTTCACCATGGTCGGGCCCACCGAACTCCATCGATCAAAAGAGGAGGAAGATGAAAAAGGGGGCAAGCAAGTTTCGGCGGAAGGCGGGTTCGTTTGTGGGTAAGGCACGGGAGAAGAAAGGCCACCCGACGCTTTAAATTTGAATTCAAGGATTAAGATGCGTCCTCGCACCTGGACGCGCCCAAAAAGGGAGAAAGGAACATAATCCCCCCGTGCAAACTAGTTCCCTTCTGTCCAGGGCAAAAGTCTCGTGAAGCGTAAATAACGTGGTGCAAAAGAAAGTGCGGGAAAGAAAAAGGCACGCCACATGAAATCCATTTCATATAATAGTCAAAGTACATCATACAGTGAGAAAGGTGATGTGTACAAGCAACTCTCTAACTCTCGCTGCCACCCTCCTGGTCATCTCTCTCCTCCCTCCTCTGTCGGGGATCCCTAGGGGGCCTCTGCGAACCCTGAGAAGCCGTGCTCGCCTCGCCCTGCGGTGGCACTCCAGCCTCGAAGGCACGACGACGCTCCTCGGCCGAAGAAACCAAATAGCTGCCCATGGAAAAAGAACCAGACTGACGAAGTCGCGCCCTGCGTTCCTTCGCCCTCTGGTACCGCTCCTCGCTCTCCCAAAGCCTCCCCTCCGCCGTGCCGAGACTCAATCAGAGCTCCAGTAGCTGGGCCTCCAGAGCCCTCCTCTCGGTCTGATCCCGCTGTCGCTCCTCCCTCTCTCTCTTCCTCTCCTCTCTCTCTCTCTCACCACCTCTCTCCTCGACAGCTCGAGGGCGATCCGTAGATCCAGCACGTCACGAGGGAGCTCCTCAGCCTCCCGTCGACGCTCCTCCTCCAGCTCCACAATCCGGGCATCACGCTCCGCCACCCGAGCGTCGCTCTCCTGCTCGGCACGAACAGCACGGGCCAGGGCCTCCCGAACCTTGGCCACTTGTCAAAGCACGCATGCACCATAAGAGAACAGTGATAGAAGGAGAGCAGCCAGAAGGAGAGTCGAGGTCAGGCAAACACTCAGTCGAGCCTCGCGGTGACGCTCGGCCTCCTCAGCCCGAGCCACCGCATACGCCAGCTGCTCCTGGAGGGCAGAAACCTCCGGAGGAGGGCCCCGCGAACTGGAACCCGCTCCACCGGCCATCCCGGTTGCGGCTGTCTGGTGGGCCCGCTGAAACACAGAGCGAACGACAGTTAGAGGCCAAGTATCAAAAATCCAGGGCACATAAAAAATGCATCCCATAAACTCACCAGGATCTCCAACTCCTATCGGATGGCCACCAATTGCCGCCTGGCGTCCGCCAACTGGGCCCGCAGGTCGGCGATCATGTTGTCACGAGCATCCAGCATTGCACATAAGTTAGTGCCACATGCATATACATATAGAAGGGTGAAGCATTTTCATTTCACTTACCCCTGCCATACCACCAAGGAAGAGGCGGTCCCCGTACGTAGCCCGGTACCGTCTCAGGTAATCAGTACTGTCTTGTACATGGGACACCACTGAGACCCCGCCCTGCTGCCAGTCCTGGTACTGTGCTGGGAAGCGCGTACGCCAGTCCACAATCTTCGCCTTCCCCTTGGTCTTCCGCCCGATGCGGGCCGGCACATCTACATCAACCCACTCCTGGGCTAGCCCCAACGTCCTCATAACCAGCCTCAGCCGAAGCGGCTCGATCTCGTTCAGGCAATGGACCCACACGTCCCGCCTGAAACGAGGAAGACACGCTACAACCGAAGGCTGGCTAGCGTCGCCCATGCCCAGGTAGGGTCTCCACATCACCTGCATCACCATACATACATCATGTTAGTTACCATTCAGTCACATGCATAAACACAAAAAAATCATACGCATCATACCATGGCCTCGGGATATTCGCTCAGCTCCCGACGAAGTGACGCCAGCTGGTAGCTGTGTGGTGCCGCTACCACGACCGGCCTCCACTGTCGCGCTAAAGGAACGGCTCTCCTGTTCCTCAGCCTGGCCCTCCCCATCGGGAAGTAGTAATAACTCCACACCTGCATCCATCATACATCATTAGCACGAGTGATTGCATATTTAACTACGGTAAAATGCATAAATAAATTGTGTACCTGGAGAAAAGGTGCGAAGCCGCTGACTGTCGTCTCCCTCTCTGAAGTCTGGGAGAGATCAGTAATCAAATGGGCAAGCAGAGCTGCTCCCCACGCGTAGTGCCCCACTCTGTCAAGGTCCGCCAGGATCCCGAGGAAGCGGCAGTGGATGCCATCCCCCTTCGTCCCCAGCAGAAGGCGGCCCAGGAAGAAGAAGAGGAACCTCCGGAGGTCTAGGTCCACCAGCTCCCGCTCGCTCGGGTCCTGGGTGAAAGCTGCACAGGCATCTCCCTCCAGTCGTGCCAGAAACTCTGCTCCAGTCTAGCTAACCCGCTGGCGCGGGTCGACGAATCCGAGCGCCTCCATAATCTCCACTCGGCCAACTACCCTGCTGTCTCTATCAGTCACGCTCGTCTCTAACCACAGCAGGTCCAGGGCACTCTCTCGGTAGTCGGGGTAGGTGACCCCACTCACCGCCTCTCCGTCCACCCGTAGCCCGGTGATCCGAGCCACGTCCTCCAGTGACGGCACCATGTGCCCCCAGGGCATCAGAAACGCCCGGCTCGGCGCGTGCCACCGCTCCCTCAATGCCTGGATAAGAGGAAGGTCGAACCGAAAGGGCTCGATCCGAAGGAAAGCTCCAAAGCCCATGGCGTCCACACGCGCCCTCTAAAAGTCTGGTAGCCCACGGTATGCCGCCACCACTAGGGACCAGCTGATCCGGCCCTTCATCACGCCCTGCACACCACAAAACCAACAAAGAACACATCAGCATTATGAATAGTAATAAACAATAACACTGTATATACTACTTATTTATTTTATTTTATTTTTATTTTTTAAAAAAATATTTATGTTTTTTTTAGGCGTCCAACACCTTGGACGCCTCCTTTACATTTTCTTTATTTTAATTTTAGAAAAACCCAAAAACCAAAACCAAAATAAATAAAAATATATATATATTATCATGGAGGCGTCCCAAGCCCTGGACGCCTCCTTATATTTAATTTTATTTTTATTATTTACGTAAATAAATAAATAAAAAAAAGAGAAAAAGAAAATGTGGAGGCGTCCAGGACCCTGGACGCCTCCTTCCCTCACTCCCCGGAGTTCTCCACACAGCCTCTCGTCCGCCCTTTTAGCCCAGTGAACCAATAGAATGGAAGTCTAAGGGGCTTACCGGATCGTGCTCGTCCTCTCCCGCGTCGCCAGCATCCACTGCAGCCTCCACGGCCAAAGGAGGTGCCTCCTCCCCCGCGGCAATCTCCTCTGCCGCAGCAGCCTCCTCGACATCGTCCCTCAGCCTCCTCGGACGACGAGCCCGTCGTTTGCGCTTCTCTCCACCCCGGCTCGGGCCTCCTTGCTCCATTGGGACTAAGAATGGGTCTTCTGGATTGACTGGGTCGTTTGAATGAACAGTAAATGAGCAAAGGGGGGAGGCCCCCCCATATATATAAAATCCACCTTATTTGGGGCGTCCAGGCGCCTGGACGCCCCTACCTTTTTTTTTATTTTTTTCAAAATTCAAAAACTTAGGGGCGTCCAGGAGCCTGGACGCCCCCAAAACAAAAAAACCAAAAAAATAAAAAATAAAAAAATTAGGGGCATCCAGGACCCTGGACGCCCCCAAAATAAAAAAAAACTAAAAAAAATAAAAAATAAAAAATTAGGGGCGTCCAGGCCCCTTACGCCCCCATAATAAAAATTTCAAAAAAATATATAATAAAAGAAAAAAAGGATAAGAGTGTGTATATAATCCAAACAAAAGAAAAAACACAAAGAAAAAGGAAAATCACAAAAAAAGATAATAGTAATTAAGGGGACGGGGGTCCAAAACATCCATGCCAGATTTTATTCCATCAGAAAAGCAGAATAGGCTACATCAGGGGTTTAGGCGCCTTAGGCCTTAACTTCCCCAGTTCGGTCACATAAACTCTCCACAGCTCGCATTCTTCCCCCACATGCGCTAAGACTTTTCCCGCAACACTTGTCTTCCAGGGAGCTTTAATGGCTTTCGCTTCCCTCGCGTCCGCTTCAGTGCGCCCAACTCCCTCTTCTTCAAAGGAACAATGCCAGTCGGTAGTGGGAACGAATGGCGTGGAATGCCGACCTGGAGGCAACATCGATGCGCGTTATAAAGGACAAACTCGGTCGCGCCGATCAGTTGAAGATCAACTTCGGGAGAAGGCCTCATGAGGAGTTCAAGCGAAAGCAAACATGCCGGTGCGCAAGTAAAGAAGCCTTGTGTCACGGTGCGGAAGTGAGACCGCCAGTCTTCACGTTTCTTCAGCCACGGAACGCGGTTCACTACAGTACCACCGAAGCCTAACACGTCGGCTATGTGATGAAGAGGGCTTTGATGGAAGAGCTTCGAAGCAGTTGGCATTCCCTCGCGGTGGTCGATTTTGAAGTGCAAATCAAGCCAGCAATTCAAGACAAGTGCGCAACCAAAAGGAGGCTTACCCATGCTCGAGGCAGTAAGGCCACTATATAGGTAGGCAAGGATAGCGGGTCCCACCCTCTTTCCACGCCAGATCCTGCAGATAGCACTCAGTTGGTCTTCCTCCACCATGTTGTCGGTATAAGGAAACAAGAGAGCACCCGCCAGACAAATGGTGAACCCTTTCATGATTCCCTCCAAATAGTCATCATCTGGTAACCCTCTCAAGGCCTCCATGACCCATTCCGCGAGCTTTTGCAAATCAATTCCCTTTTGAGTACGGACCTTTCGGGCTGCGTCGGGCGGCATGAAGCTTCCAAGGACGCTTTCGGAAGTCCCCCGTGTCAGCATCCGCATAGCCTTCACCTTCCCGTCACTCTTGAATTTCTTCAATCTGAGCAGAAGTTCCACCTCCTCGAGGAGGATGTTCACCTCGAAGGTCGGGAAGATAAAAGTGTGGGTCTGGGGATGCCAGATCTCCACTAGTGCGCCCATAGCCGCCCAGTCCATACGAATCTTCTCGTAGTGTTTGGCGTGAATAAGGAGCCCCTGCAGATGCCACTTCGAGAGTATGGCCCTCATGCCGATGGAGATGTTGGAAGTTAGCTTTGAAAGCCATGGCAGTTTGGAAAACTTCCTCGGGCCCGGGAAGAATGGATATGGCTGGAAGAGAAAAGAAAGAAGAAGAAAGGAAGGAAGTAAGAAGAAGGTTTACGTGGAGAAATTTGAAAAGAATCAGCTTACTATATGCGACATGATCGTCCCACTCAGATGACCCTCGAGGTCGGAGAGTCGTCTGATCTCGCCGCTAGGCCTGCTCCTCTTCATAATGCAGGAAAACTCTCCTTCAATCCTGAAATCTCTAGATTCTCCTCTCCTTCCTCTCTTGAGCTTCCAAAACCCACCTGGGTGCATTTGAATGCACTAGCCTAAGGGGAGTTCTTATAGGAAGGGTAGGGTGCTACAGGACAGTACATGTCACATCAGCGGTCAATGTCAGGATTTTGGCTAGATCTCCTTTCCATTGTGATGTGATTCTGTTGCAATTCTGTTACTTTCTGATGTTATTAATCCATGCCGGCCTGTGCAGGTTTTGCTAACGGACGTCTTTGTCCTATCTCCTGTCCCGCCTTTCAATGGTTGGTCCCACCATGTCATGCATCGTAGTATATGATACCTATGCTACTAGAACATGTCAAGGACCTTGTGGCCCGAACAAATCTGGGATTTGAGTTCCCCTTCAACAAAAACAGTGATGATCCCGGAAGAATTTGGGTTGTATGGATAGGCCGTTAACTTGTGGTAGCATGGGGATGACGGTTCCATTCAGTGAGTTGGTGCGCGGATAAATGGGCCCCAGCCCAGTGTCGGCTCACCGGATCGGTATCCTGACCCGTTCTTAACAAGTTGACAATATTATCATTGGCTATTTTCTATTTTAGTTTCTTTTAAATTTCTCTTTAAGCCCAGCATGCATTCATATAGGACTTTGATTTATTGCGGAAGATCATTCAAGTGATTCGATTGCGAAAGCCGCTGTGCTTCAATTCTTACAAATATGAGATATTCCACTCCGAATGAAATACTGAGTTTCCTTGAAACGGCCCTACGTTGCTCTTCCAAAGGAGACCCTTGTTTGGACAGACCCTCAGATATTCCTTTGCTTTTTACCTTGCTTGACCCACCTTGGCCGCAGCACTTCCACGTTGGCTGGTAACCGCTCCCCAAAGGTGAAACCTGCAGGTTTATGACCCAGGTACTTCCACACCGAGAAGTTGGTCTCCTTTATTTTCGTGCTTGAGTGCACATTTCACCATCCCTTATTTGATCTCCGTCCAAGCAACCGTCAAGACTTGAAAGACCTCCTTCAAGGTCGCCTCATTGAAACTTCAGGAAAGATTCCAGACAGTAACGTCAAAAGCGTGTCTCATCACACCTTGGCATCAACTTATCAGTCCGCTCCCACTTCATTTCACTCTACTTCGAAACCATTCCACTACGTGTCGCTCCCATGCAAAGCAGACGCCAAGGCGGGGCAGCTGTAGACACGCCATTCCTGACGTCTCCTGAGAAAGTCTCATATTACTATACAATGCCCCGCAACGGCTTA
Organism: Amorphophallus konjac; assembly: GCA_022559845.1. Lineage (NCBI taxonomy): Eukaryota > Viridiplantae > Streptophyta > Magnoliopsida > Alismatales > Araceae > Amorphophallus > Amorphophallus konjac. The sequence continues at coordinate 378,410,675 of CM040118.1, read as the reverse complement.
CGCGTTTTGAATCAGTTGAGTGCTTCCTTTTCTTGAGTCTTCTTCCGCCCTTTTCGGCATCCGGATTCGTCTCGTCACGGCATTCGGACAGCATCAACACCAGTCAGACGCATCAGGAGGTTCCGGAACCAAGAAGGGTGTCTGCCGGGCGGCCGCCAACGGCTGAACTGAGGACCCGAGTGGGTCTTTATGGGGGCGTCCAGGCCCCTTGACGCCCCCATTCTTTTAATTTATTTTTCAAGCCGAAAACCAAATAAAAAAATGATATGTTAATGGAGGCTTCCAGGCCCCTGGACGCCTCCATAAAAATAAGTATAAAAAAATAAAAAATGCCAGCTTTGGCATAAAAACAAAACAAAAAATAAAAATAATATATTTATGGAGGCGTCCAGTCCCCTGGACGCCTCCATCAACTCCCTTACGGGCGCCGGCCACCGAACTACGATTTGTCATGTGTGAAAAAATCCAAATTATGAAGACGTGCAGCCAGGTAGACGCGCCCATTTCTGAATCACGGGTCGCCGCTCACAAAACCACGCGTTGTGCCAAACAGCGTGCGGCCGCCGACAGTGTTCGGTGGACCTGTTGGAGGCGTCCGGGGCCCTGGACGCCTCCACAAAAATATTCCAAAAAAATAAATAAAAATAGAATAAAATATTAGTTCGGCCCTGATGGAGGTGTCCAGGGTCCTGGACGCCTCCACCCTCCGGAGCCCTATAAATAGAGGCCCACCCCCTCAGTTCTGCAGGAGCTTCTAAGAGATCCGATAGGCTGTCGGAGCCCAGAGGCTACCGGAGTCATTTTCTAACCCGTGGGGTCTTTTGTAGGTGGAGGTTCTGCCGGCATCTCGGGTGCCCACGCTCGCGAGATGAAGGTCGTCTTCATCCACCGCGCTTCCACGTCATCCCTATGCTGCCGGAGCTCCGCCGGATCTCACCCTCGGCTCCTCCAATAAGCCTTTTCTTCCCCTTTTTCTCCATAGTTCTTTACATTCATCATACTGCATCCTCTATCTCCCTACATAAGGGCGTCGTCTCTTGCATACTTCTTGCATTCATCATCGCATTTTCCTCCTACTCGAGTCCGAGAGGGGTTTAAAACCACACCAACCAGGTGTGTGTCAGGTCACGATCTCATTACTTTTATTGCAAGGAATTGTTACTACACTGCCATTTTCTAATTCCGTTCGTTTATTGTCTACTGTTTTGCAAGGGTAACAAAGGAAAGCCCTCTCCGTCGGCCAACCGAAGGGGGAGGATGAAGCAACCCGCCATCTCCCGCTCTTGAGGTAGGCGCGATCACTTTCTTTATTTTGGGGTCTTTTGGCCCCTGGCGATCACATCTTGTCATCGAGGCCACGGTGAGTCACTTCCCCAATGGCCATTTAAATTACCGTTCTTATATGTTATATTCTTATCTATTCATGTTCTCAAGGCCGCGGCGAGTCAATTCCCCAATGGCCGTTTAAATTCCCGTTCTTATATACTATATTCTTATCTATTCATGTTCTCGAGGCCGCGGCGAGTCACTTCCCCAATGGCCGTTTAAATTTCCGCTCTTATATTCTCTTTACATTTTGTTATATTCTTATCTATTCATATTCTCGAGGCCGCGGCGAGTCACTTCCCCAATGGCCGTTTAAATTCCCGCTCTTTATATTCTCTTTATATTCTGTTATCTTCGTATCTGCTCATATTCTCGAGGCCGCGGTGAGTCACTTCCCCAATGGCCGTTTCAATTCTTGCTATTTAATTTCTGCACCATTCCCGTCCCCCTGAGGTCGCGATGAGTCACTTCCCGCTATGACCGTTTAACCCCCATATCTTGCTATATTACATTTGTCCCGCTCGCCCCGCCGGAGCAATCTCCCGTGGTGGCCCCTTCTCTCTTCTCTTATTTCTGTGTTGCAGCAAATAAAAGAGGAGCCCGCGCGCTCCGCATCCTCTTCGCACCTCCGAACCGCGTGACGTCACTCACAATGGACATGTAATATGCATCAGCTAATTCCTTATGCGCGCATGGCTGGCCTTTGATTGGGACACGACTTATGCAAACCATATGCAAGAAAGAAAACAAACCGTAGAAACAAACACACACATGACCTTAGACATACGTAGACAAAGACAACAAAGACAAAGACAAGGACACAAACACAAGGGACATATGGAAGAAGACCCGTTAAGGATGACGGCCATCGTCTACATACACTAAGTGTAAGGAAGGACTAGCCCACAACCGGATGCCATGAGTTTCATCCCTCGTCAACCGTCTCTGATTCGAGAAGACTCGTCCCCGGATATGAAAGAGTGGGAGGATCAGGGAACGGGTGACGGGAATATAATCCGGACGTCTAGTGTGAAGCATGACAAGAATAAAGTCCGGATATTATCTCTCGTACGCATGGCAGAAACCCAACCATACCGTGTCAACATAAGGTGTCGACAATGGTACGGTAGTCACTAGCGGCTGCACTACCGTAGGAGAGACGGGTAGGAGTGGAATGGTGGGGTCCTCTATTGGGTCATTCTCGAACCCCAAAACATCAGTGAGATACTCCTTGGCCAATTCTTGATCAGCCTCGTAACTCACTATAATAGGCCCGGGTGAGGCATCCTCCAACTGGTTGTCCTCTAAGGTAGGAGAATGTGAAGGACACGGGTCGGAGAAATGGCTAACCCCGGTATAGGGGACTACATGGGTGGGCTCCGGGAGTGGTGGTGGACGTGAGTCCGGAGGTGGAATGGATCGGTGGAGTTGGGTGGTTGGAGACACGGAGGTAGTCGGGTGTATGCCATCGTGGAAGACAAACTCGCCGGGTAGGTGAGGTGGGTATAAAGTGCAAGTCCTCCTATCCCGGTTGAAAGTTGCTCTCCTCTCTTCCAACCAATCTTGCCCTAAAATGATGCATGGGCCAGCAAGTGTGCCGACCTTGCACCATGCTCCATCGAAATAAAGAGCGGTGCCGAACCTCCATTGGAACTCTACAAATGCTAAACCACCATTGAGAACAATCTCTCTGGTCTTAGAGAGCGATTCACCTATGTCTTGTGAGACACAGTTAGACGACACCCTATTGATGAAGTCGATCTCTATATGCAACCCATTATGTAAGATGGCAATGGACACGATAGGTCGCTGGAACGACTCGGTTGCTGACATAGGGTCCGGGCATCGGGCCATGAAAGCATTGAGTTCGGCCACCAAGGGTGACCAATCGGACCCATGGTCTCGGGTGACGGCCATGGTCGTGGCGGGTAGTGGACATGTAGACACACACTACGATGATGCGTCTAGACCTAAACCAATATTCGATACTTGGCGGACTTACAGAATCCGAAGATCCGTCGACGCAAAGTGCGGCCTTCCCGATAGGCGTAACATAACGTTCGGGCAACACCATTTGATATACCGTTTATTGGGATGCAATTTTAAAACACTTTTTTTTTGTTTTAGAAATATGATGATCTTAGACTCGACTTAAACCGACTTATACCAAACTATCATGAATACCCTAGACTCGACCACGGACGCTCTGATACCAAACTGATGCGGGACAGATGACCGACTCGGGCTAAGACGTACGGCCGACTCGTTGTGCGGCCAGCACTAGCACACTAAGGCAAGCCGGGCGGCTGACCACCGTGGTATTCTCCGGGTGGAGACGTCTCTCAACAGTGACTCTCTTGAGCCCGACGATCGTCCCTTGCGAGGGAAACGTGGGGATCGCGGCGATTAAGAAACCACCATCGCCTAGGGTGCTAATTCGCGCTCGGTGCTCGATTGGAGCCACAGAACGGGTGCTCACAACTCACAATCACGGTGAATTTGAAACTAGCTATCGGCCCTATTCTCACAAACGCAGCAATATAGAAAGTATACTAAACAGCAATGTGAGCGGGGAACGAATCGCGTACCTCCACGACAAGGCGTGGGGAAGACACCCCGGCCGATTTCCGAACAACCCCAATACACAATTGAATTAAATTTTACAAATTCAGAAGCTTGGCCCACTCCACACAGGGAGGTATCGGGCTACAATCGATAACTTTGGGGTTGCTGGAACCCAGGTTGACGGGCAGCACTCTTCGGAGCCGAGGGAGGCGAGTCGGGGCCGAGGGAGGCGAGTCGGGGCCGAGCGGGTATGCCGAGGGTGAACCGACCCGGTTCTGTCCACGCTGGTCACCCTGTGCATTGAACTTGCGGAGGCCGGTGCGGCCAGATCTGATGCCCGATCGAAGCGCCGTTTGTTGGAGAATGACGGCGACAGGATGTAGTTTCTTCACTCTATAGGGCGCGATCATATCTTTTTAGATCTGGGCACAGTAACGTTTCTTCTCAGCTTCTGGTTTTGAGCTCCTAGAACGACGCAGCGACACGGTAAAATGATGGAAAAATATCTTCCGATGTCGGATTGAGACGTTCTTTGTAGGATATTGTTGGCGACGTCAAGAGGAAGACGTACTCCAAAGAAACCTTACAGATCTCTACCGGATGAGTCGGGACGGACTCTGGAAGTTGGCTCTGGTTTGGGGCCGGATCTGCTCAGATCTCTTGCGTGATCTCACGAGAATTGCCGCCACGAACAGCACGGTGTTCAGATCGAGGTGAGATTAGCGGGAACGCGAAGATGACTCGAAATCCTATGATCTGTTTTTAGGAACCAGCTTCAGATATCGCCGGGGTTGGGCTGGATAAATTAAAACACAGTCATCTCCAGATCTAGGCAGCAATCAGGGACTGATCTGCGTGCCTCCACGAAAAAAATCACTACTGGCGATCCCGAACTCCGGTCGACGCGAAACCAGCACTAAAATTTTACTAACATGCAGAGGTATCACTGGGATATTTTGTGGAAGAAGAAGATAAGAGGAAGAGGGGGATATGGGGTCACGTCACACGACCCAATTCTGTCCCGTCACAGGATAGAACCAAGGGAGTCACACCCAAGGAAGAACAAGAGAATCACTCTCTTAAACACACTTTCTTTCATAAAACTTTCATTTGCTTTTGCACAAACACTATACATGCCTTTAAATAGACAATGGAAAGGGGTAGAGGGGAGGGGGCTGCGTGGGATTCAAGAAGGGAGAGGGGGGGTGCGCATGGATCATGACACTTGGTGAAAGGGAGAGGGAGACAAGGGGACATGGTTGCTCACCTACCTTTGAAATTCAAGGTAAAGGTGGTAGGTTGCAGCCAATTTTGTATTTGACCAGCAGCCATTTGAATGCTCCATGTGGTAAATGAAGGTGAAAAGAAAAGAAATTCAAACAACTAGCCTAATATGACAAAATAGGGGGCGCCCCCTACTTGGGCCTCCAATTGGGCCATTTGGCCATGGCTTAAGCCCACTCCATCATTCTTGTTTAGCCCTTTCCATAGAGCCCATGAGTGAAGGGAGCCCATTCTAGATAGCCCAACCTAGATAGCCCATGTAGGAAGGAAGCCCAATTGGGCATGCATGGCTTATGGATCCATTACAATGGACCAAGTCCACTCCTTTCTTAAGGAATGCTTAAGGGCCTTAACCAATTGGCCCTTTAAGAGCCATACAACCAGCCCATTATGCAAACCCAAGTAGAATGTTCATTACAAGCCCAATTTCAATGCAAAAAGAGTCCAAATTGAAGCCAAATTGTCCCTAATTTGAAGGGAAGCCGAAGTAGTCCACTTGGTGCTCCGCGTATGGCACCGTCGGTTCGCCGACGTGTCACTGATCGCCCTAGTGTCCGCACCAGTGCCAATTCTTCAGCTTGCTTCGTGTCCATTGAATTGGTGACTATCTTGTTAGTCATCTATTCAAGTTATTCATGACAACCTATCTAGGTGCCAAATTCCACCCAGATTTTTGACATGTCATGGTTTCTATGCTTTCACGTGGATTTTATTACAAGTATGTCCTTACTCAAGGGCCTTGTCCTTGAATTCCATGAAAAATCTTACCTTATCCTTCTATTAAAGCTTGTTATTGAAACTCCTAATTGGCTATAAAATATCGTGGATGTCTAGATCTATCTTTAAATGCTGTGCATATAGGGCCCGATCTTATCCAGGGAGGAGCGCCCGAAAGTACTAGTGCCCATGGGAGTTTTAATGATCGCGGTGTCTTGCATTGCACCGCAGTACTTGTCTCTCTTGATCTTTGGCATTCCACACACACTCTCTCTCTCTTTCTTGCGTGCGTGACTTGACTTTCATGACTTTACTAGCATGGCCCGAAACGGGCAAAGTACTTGCGTGAAATAGCCAATATTCTATAAATCTCTCTTGGATATTGTCACGCCCCGAGAGCGGAAGATACCCGGAGATGCGTGACGAGTTTATATCAATCATGTCAATCAGAGTAGTAGTGTATTCGACACAAAGACAGAGATGCGCAAAAGTAAAGATAACCCAATCCATTTATTTCTTCATAATAAATAGTCTATTACAAACCCAATACTCTATTCAAAAAAAGAAAAGTACACATTTGACTCAAGAAATATATAAAAGACTAGATGACACTTAGAAAAGCTCTAGCTCTTTCACTCTTGATTCTCCCCATCCGATTGACTTCCCTCATCGTCGGACTTATCTGAAAAGTAAGGGAAACACGGAGTGAGCGAACGCTCAGTAGGAAATTATATCTCAGGAACTAGCAAAGGGTTTAAGTAGTTACATCTTTCATGAATGTACTATAGCTATGCATGCTCGCATAAAACGACAAGATTGAAAGAGGATATAACAATAAGATAACAGGAAGAACTAGTCATGAACTTTCAAGAACTTATATCCAATGACCTCAAGATATTCAAGCAAGTACTTTATCATGTCAAGATGAAATTTGGCTATCACGTTCAAGCACGCAAGTAATTACCCTTTTTCGGGCCACGCAAGTCATGTAATATCAAGTCAAGTACAAGATTTGTGGAATGTTCAATCAAGCTAGTCATGCACTTCGGTATAATGCCAATACCATGATCAATCAACTCCCATGTGCACAAGTACTTTCGGGTGCTCCTCCCAGGACCAGATCGGGCCCTATATGCGTAGGCATTAGTCATGTATTTCTAACATCCACATTTTTGTGTATAGCCATCATGGAATTTCAATAAGCAAGCTTGTAGTCATGTAAGACAACTTTGAGAGATTAGAGTCCAAAAATATGACTTTTGACACCAATAGGCGATAATAACGGTACAATCACACTTTCGATAAAACTAGGTTGAATTGGTTCCCTTAACTCGGGTACCATGATAAGTAAGTAGAGACACTCTTTTATATAGAATCGAGGTCCATATGAATAGCACCTCAATGGCAAGACGTTCTCATTCTTAATATAGAATTGAGGTTCACAAGAACATCAAGTTTAATATAGAATTGGGGTCTACAAGAACATCATAACAATGTTGATATAGAATTGGGGTTTACAAGAACAGCATAACAACGGCATATTCTTCCCCGTTCATTAAGATAATTCTCATATCATACCCATGGCATGACATGAGGGCCGGTATTACCATGTTTCTATAGAGGGACATGGCAAAGATTGTGTAATGGGTTTTTATGGTACAACCAGCTCAGTCGGCCTTGAGGGAATCCAAGGCTGCGAGGAGTCTTACGGAGGTCTCTATGACTAACTCGCTAGTCCAAAGGAACGGAATGTCCAATGGAGAGCTTGTATGTCAATGAGAATTGAGTGTGTAATGCGATAAATCATCATAGAAAACATGGGACTATACTCACAGAGTGGAGTAATAGTGCCAATATATATGTATGTATGTATAATGAAACCCTCGGATAACAGTAACCAGGAAAAATCAGTAGTGCAGAAAATAGCGACTTTGGTAAAGTCGTTTTTCATGAAATTAACGCCTTAATCAGGGGCGTTTATATTAAATTTGACGACGTACATAGAAGTCATCCTTTCAATATTTCTAATTTACAGAATATTAATAATCTGGAGTTTTTAACAGAAACGCGCCCTGGGCAGGGGCGTGTCTCTTCAATATGCGCCCTAGTCTGGGGCGTCAGTTAAACATGAGACGACCTGGACAAGGTCGTGAATTCAGGAATTTACCAATTTTTCAGATACTAAAATGTCAGGAAACAGGGTACATGATCGTGGCAGGAAAAATAGCAGGATTACAAGAGATTGATCATGCATTATTTTTAGAATCATGTTTGAATAGATATATAATTTTAAACAGGGTATTTAGTAATTAAAAGAAATTGACGTCTGTGTGCAGGGCGTCAAATATGAAATTGACGACTTAGTCATGGTCGTTTTCTTGTAATTTAGCGCCCTTGATAGGGGCGTTTCTTTCAAAAACTCTTTGGAAACTAATCATACGCATGAAATCTATATGCATGTATTAACGGATGATGTTATAATTATTAATATGCTAGTTTGGGCTACAATCCCTGAGAAAACCTACCTTATAGTTGATCTGGATGAAGGACTCGTGAAAGGTTTGGGACAATACTCTGTCTAACAGAGCCTCCTGGCGATGATAATTGGTAATAGCAGCAGCACGCACAGAAGAGGGTGCAGATGAAGAACCCCTAATTCTTCAGTCGGATGTTTCCACTCTATAGGCAACCTGTAGAGGCAGAAGAAAACGAAGGTATTATTCTTCGTATGAATAACAGGAGGTAAAGGAAGAGAAGAACTTACTGGTTCTTCGGGAAGACAGGAGCTCCTTAAACCTGTAGAAGATGAAGAAGCATAATTAATATTCTTCATGTAACAGGGAAAAAGAACTATACGAATAACCTGCTGTTCATACCTTAGAAGACTCCGATCGCCAAAATAGCGAATCAGATCGACATGGTGAGTATTTATAGGATTTTAGGATCCTAATAGGGTTAGTGTTTGATTGGAAGTAGCACTTCCATGATAGAGTTATTACTACATTCGAACTCTTTCTCATAGTTATCAACTTACCTTGGATAAGTTCCTGGTTCGAACGGAACACAAACTGAATTAACGTCCTAGGTAACGGCGTCGAATTTAAGTTGACGCCTTGTCTAGCGTCGTTACCTATGTAAAACGCGCCTATGTAGAGGGCGTTTCATTTCCTTTCCTTAATTTTATCTTCCCGTTGTTTGGGATTTGACGCCCTTTTATATAGGCGTCCTATTTAAATTAACGCCTTAGACAGAGGCGTTGCCTTTTGAATCAGCGCCTTGCTAAAAGGCGTTATTTTCCTCTTGATTAATGATTTAATCATTTAAGCTCTTTGTCATCTTATTCACTTATCTTTTATGTTTAATTTGATTTATTTATAAATCTTGCTTTTATCAGGGTTGTTACACCCTCCCCTACTTAAAAGAATTTGGTCCCCAAATTCAATAGTATATATAAGTGGAGAGTGTAGAGTACATACCTTAAAATAATTCTGGGAATCGCTTCCTCATGGATTCCTCGGTCTCCCATGTAGCTTCATGTTCTGAGTTCTTATTCCATTGTACCTTAAGCATGGGAATAACCTTATTCTTTAGGGTACGTACTTCACGATCTAGTATCTTCATAGGCTTCTGTTCATATGTGAGATCCTTCTGGATCACTAATTCTCCATGATCAATAATATGTGATGGATCGTGTACATACTTCTTCAACATTGATATGTGGAACACATCATGTACTTCGGACAGTTGAGGTGGCAATGCGATGCGATAAGCAACCTCGCCAACTCTTTCTAGTATCTCAAAGGGTCCGATGAATCTTGGTGTAAGCTTGCCTTTAACACCAAATCTCCGTATTCCACGTCCAGGCGATATCTTGAGAAATACATGATCTCCAACTTAGAATTCAAGATCTCTCCTTCTTGTGTCAGCATAAGCCTTTTGTCTAGATTGAGCAACTTGCACTCTTTCTCTGATCAATTGTATCTTCTCGGTAGTATCCCTTACCATGTCTGGACCTAACAGTTGTTTCTCTCCAACTTCGTCCCAGCATAAGGGTGATCGGCAACTCCTTCCATATAAGGCTTCGAAAGGTGCCATTTGTATACTTGCCTAGTAGCTATTATTGTATGCAAATTCGACCAGAGGCAAGTGATCATGCCAGTTTCCACCAAAATCAATAATGCATGCTCTTAGCATATCTTCGACTACTTGATTGGTTCTCTCGGTCTGACCATCCGTTTGAGGGTGAAAAGCTGTACTAAAGTTAAGTCTTATTCCCAACGAATGTTGTAGTCCCTTCCAAAAATGATAAGTAAAACGGGGATCTCTGTCAGACATGATTGAAACAGGAATACCATGTAATCTGACTATCTCCTTGATATACAATGCAGCCAGAACATCAATTGACCATTGGCTCTTGATTGGCAAGAAATGCGCTGATTTAGTCAATCGATCAATAATAACCCATATTCCATCATGTCCTCCCTTTGATTTAGATAGACCCATGATGAAATCCATGCCAATATCCTCCCACTTCCACTTAGGAATATCTAGGGGATGTAGTTTTCCAGTTGGCTTTTGGTGTTCTGCCTTGACTTGTTGGCACGTGAGACAGTGTGATACATAGTCTGCTATTTCCCTTTTCATGTTAGGCCACCAAAAATTCCTCTTTACACCTTGGTACATTTTGGTAGATCCAGGATGAATCGTGTACCTTGATCTATGAGCTTCATCTAATATCTTCTTCTTTACCTCGGGACAATCCGGTATGCAAGTTCTATTCCTGAATATTAATCTTCCTTCACAAGTTATTTGAAAATCCGATTGTCCTTCCAGTTTGCCTTTGATCTCTACTAACATTGGGTCATTATCTTGAAGTGCTTGTATTTCAGTTAATAGGTCTGACTGTATGCTTATATGAGATAATGTGGCACATCTAGGGTCTGTGTCCATGCCTATATTGAGTTTAGAGAATTGCTCCAGCAACCTCCATTCTTGAATCATACAATTGGCTAACAGGGCTCTTGGCTTTCGACTAAGGGCATCTGCTACATGATTACCCTTTTCGGGATGATATTGTATATTGAAGTCGAAGTCTTTGAGATATTCTAGCCAACGTCTTTGCCTCATGTTCAGTTCCTTCTGTGAGAAAAGATATTTGAGACTCTTGTGATCGGAGTATACAGTAAACTGCACTCCATAGAGATAATGTCTCCATATCTTCAGTGCAAATACTACCGCGGCCAATTCTAAGTCATGGACGGGGTAGTTCTCTTCATGCTTCTTCAATTGACGAGAAGAGTAAGCTATAACCTTTCCTTGTTGCATTAGAACACATCCGAGGCCAATGCCAGAAGCATCAGTGTACACCTCGAACTTTTCTCCTTCAATTGGTAAAACTAAGACCGGAGCTGTAGTCAGATGATCCTTGAGAGTTTGGAAGCTTCTTGCACATTCCTCACTCCATTCATAACGGATCTCCTTGCAAGTTAACCTCGTAAGTGGCATGGCGATCTTAGAGAAATCTTTGATGAATCACCTGTAATAGCCTGCAAGACCTAAGAAACTTCGGACCTCGCTAGCATTGGTCGGTCTTTCCCAATTCCTTACAGCTTCGACTTTTGATGGATCTACAGATAAGCCATACTTTGATATAACATGTCTGAGAAAATTTACTTCTTCAAGCCAGAATTCACACTTGCTGAGTTTTACATATAGTTGATTTATCCTCAATATTTGTAATGTAATCCTTAAATGCTCCTCATGCTCTTCCTTGGTCTTAGAATAAATCAATATATCATCAATAAAGACCACCACGCATTGATCCAAATAAGGCCTGAATATGCTATTCATTAACTACATAAAGGCAGCAGGGGCATTTGTTAGTCCAAAAGGCATAACAACGAATTCATAATGGCCATACCTGCTTCTGAATGCGGTCTTATGAATGTCATCATCTTTGATCCTTAACTGATGATATCCTGACCTGAGATCAATCTTTGAGAAATACTTGGATCCAGATATTTGGTCAAATAATTCATCGATTCTCGACAGTGGATACTTGTTCTTGATAGTGAGATGATTCAACTGCCGATAGTCGATGCATAGCCTCATGGATCCATCTTTCTTTCTTACAAACAGTACAGGTGCTCCCCACGGGGAAGTACTTGGTCTAATGAATCCTTTCTTAATGAGTTCCATCAATTGCTCCTTTAACTCCTTGAGTTCAGCATGTGACATTCTATAAGGTGCCTTTGAAATTGGACTAGCACCAGGGACTAAGTCAATGGTGAAGGCCACTTCTTTTTGTGGGGGTAATCCAGGCAAATCTTCCAGAAATACGTCTGGAAATTCTTGCACTACTGGGATGTCTTCTAGCTTAGTTTCCTTAGCTTCTTTAACTGTGATAAATGCAAGGAAAGATACACATCCTTTCCTGATGAGCTTGCTAGCTCGGAGAGCCGAAATAAAAGGGGATTTGCTTCGACTCTTAGGGCTAGTGAAGATTAATTCTGGAAATTCCTTGAATGTAACCTTGCTATTGCGGCAATCAACCATTGCCTGGTATTTGGATAATCAATCCGCTCCCAGTATGACATCATACTCCTTTAGATCTAAACATATGAGATTGATAGGAAGATTCCTTCCTTTTACCAAGACTTCACAGTTTTGATAATGGTGAGTAATATCTGTTTCGTTTCCGAGAGGAGTAGATAAAATTATTTTCATCCATTCTGGTTCCATAGGTAGTGGGTTAGCAAACTTCTTGGAAATAAAAGAATGTGATGCACCCGTATCAAATAAGACATGTGCATACTTGGAACAAACTTTCAGTGTACCTTCTACTAGTCCGCCTTCTTCTTCTTGTTCGGTCTCCTTGATTGCGTGAAGACGCGCATTCTTGGTTACCGGGCGTTTCCCGACCTCGGCTTGATCGTTAAGTAATGGGCAATCGGGAATCCGATGCTCACGACTCCCACAACGGAGACATGCTCCTAGTTTCCTCCAGTATTCTTCTGCTCTATGGCCTGCCTTGTCACAATGTTTGCACACTGTGTTTGATGGGGTAGTGGTGATAGAGAAGGGCTTGGTCTTCTTAAACTTCTGATCTTCCGAGGAAATACCTCCATTGCTAGGCCTCTTCTTGAAGTTGGGTTTAAAGGAACCCGAACTTGTAACTTGTTCTTTCTTGTCCTTCCCACGGATTCTATCAGATAGTTCCGTGGCATCCTTTAATAGCTGAGCTCGGCGCACAATTTTCGAGTAGACCTGGATATCCATCGGCTCCAGCTGTGTGATATATTGGGGCCTGAGCCCATTAAGGAACCTCCTAGCTTTCATCTTCTCGGTGCTAACTAAGTGCTTAGCATACCGAGACAATCTAGAGAATTGGGCCTCATACTCGGCCACTGACAAGGATCGTTGCTTCAGTGCAGCAAATTCTGCAGCTTTCTTTTCCTGCACTCGGTCTGAAAAATATTTTGTGTTGAAGTGTTCAACGAATTCCTCCCATGTAACTTGGTCTTGATTTAGAGTAGCCTCTATTGATTCCCACCAGCATCTAGCATCCCTTTCTAGCTGAAAGGTAGCTAACAAAATTTTATCCTGATCCGTGCATTGCATGACACGGAAGATACGTTCTGTTTCCCTAATCCAGTGTTCAGCGTCATCCGGATCAGTAGAACCCGTGAACTTGGGCGGGTTTAAGTTCTTGAAAGTCTGATGGAGACTTCCTGCTCGTTGTCCACCTCCTTGTGCTACTTGTTACAGCACCTGAGTCATGCCTTGAAGTGTACGCTGCATGTTGCGCCACTGAGCATGTTCGGCAGTCATTATCCTACAATTATAATAACTAGATTAATACGTGATTTGTATTTTAAAGACTAGCATTCTATGTTAACTTTAACCCTTGGTTCTACCCAATCTCACTGGTTAAAGGGTTAAAACCTATCCTTGGACTTGGGTTTTTCCTAGGAATTGAATACCCTAGGCTCTGATACCATAAAAACTGTCACATCCCGAGAGCGGAAGATACCCGGAGATGCGTGACGAGTTTATATCAATCATGTCAATCAGAGTAGTAGTGTATTCGACACAAAGACAGAGATGCGCAAAAGTAAAGATAACCCAATCCATTTATTTCTTCATAATAAATAGTCTATTACAAACCCAATACTCTATTCAAAAAAAGAAAAGTACACATTTGACTCAAGAAATATATAAAAGACTAGATGACACTTGGAAAAGCTCTAGCTCTTTCACTCTTGATTCTCCCCATCCGATTGACTTCCCTCATCGTCGGACTTACCTGAAAAGTAAGGGAAACACGGAGTGAGCGAACGCTCAGTAGGAAATTATATCTCAGGAACTAGCAAGGGGTTTAAGTAGTTACATCTTTCATGAATGTACTATAGCTATGCATGCTCGCATAAAACGACAAGATAGAAAGAGGATATAACAATAAGATAACAGGAAGAACTAGTCATGAACTTTCAAGAACTTATATCCAATGACCTCAAGATATTCAAGCAAGTACTTTATCATGTCAAGATGAAATTTGGCTATCACGTTCAAGCACGCAAGTAATTACCCTTTTTCGGGTCACGCAAGTCATGTAATATCAAGTCAAGTATAAGATTTGTGGAATGTTCAATCAAGCTAGTCATGCACTTCGGTATAATGCCAATACCGTGATCAATCAACTCCCATGGGCACAAGTACTTTCGGGTGCTCCTCCCAGGACCAGATCGGGCCCTATATGCGCAGGCATTAGTCATGTATTTCTAACATCCACATTTTTGTGTATAGCCATCATGGAATTTCAATAAGCAAGCTTGTAGTCATGTAAGACAACTTTGAGAGATTAGAGTCCAAAAATATGACTTTTGACACCAATAGGCGATAATAACGGTACAATCACACTTTCGATAAAACTAGGTGGAATTGCTTCCCTTAACTCGGGTACCATGATAAGTAAGTAGAGACACTCTTTTATATAGAATCGAGGTCCATATGAATAGCACCTCAATGGCAAGACGTTCTCATTCTTAATATAGAATTGAGGTTCACAAGAACATCAAGTTTAATATAGAATTGGGGTCTACAAGAACATCATAACAATGTTGATATAGAATTGGGGTTTACAAGAACAACATAACAACGGCATATTCTTCCCCGTTCATTAAGATAATTCTCATATCATACCCATGGCATGACATGAGGGCCGGTATTACCATGTTTCTATAGAGGGACATGGCAAAGATTGTGTAATGGGTTTTTATGGTACAACCAGCTCAGTCGGCCTTGAGGGAATCCAAGGCTGCGAGGAGTCTTACGGAGGTCTCTATGACTAACTCGCTAGTCCAAAGGAACGGAATGTCCAATGGAGAGCTTGTATGTCAATGAGAATTGAGTGTGTAATGCGATAAATCATC
Organism: Amorphophallus konjac; assembly: GCA_022559845.1. NCBI lineage: Eukaryota > Viridiplantae > Streptophyta > Magnoliopsida > Alismatales > Araceae > Amorphophallus > Amorphophallus konjac. The sequence goes on along the minus strand of CM040118.1, from coordinate 378,395,352 downwards.
ATAGAAAACATGGGACTATACTCACAGAGTGGAGTAATAGTGCCAATATATATGTATGTATGTATAATGAAACCCTCGGATAACAGTAACCAGGAAAAATCAGTAGTGCAGAAAATAGCGACTTTGGTAAAGTCGTTTTTCATGAAATTAACGCCTTAATCAGGGGCGTTTATATTAAATTTGACGACGTACATAGAAGTCGTCCTTTCAATATTTCTAATTTATAGAATATTAATAATCTTGAATTTTTAACAGAAACGCGCCCTGGGCAGGGGCGTGTCTCTTCAATATGCGCCCTGGTCTGGGGCGTCAGTTAAACATGAGACGACCTGGACAAGGTCGTGAATTCAGGAATTTACCAATTTTTCAGATACTAAAATGTCAGGAAACAGGGTACATGATCGTGGCAGGAAAAATAGCAGGATTACAAGAGATTGATCATGTATTATTTTTAGAATCATGTTTGAATAGATATATAATTTTAAACAGGGTATTTAGTAATTAAAAGAAATTGACGTCTGTGTGCAGGGCGTCATATGAAATTGACGACCTAGTCATGGTCGTTTTCTTGTAATTTAGCGCCCTTGATAGGGGCGTTTCTTTCAAAAACTCTTTAGAAACTAATCAAACGCATGAAATCTATATGCATTTATTAACGGATGATGTTATAATTATTAATATGCTAGTTTGGGCTACAATCCCTGAGAAAACCTACCTTATAGTTGATCTGGATGAAGGACTCGTGAAAGGTTTGGGACAATACTCTGTCTAACAGAGCCTCTTGGCGATGATAATTGCTAATAGCAGCAGCACGCACAGAAGAGGGTGCAGATGAAGAACCCCTAATTCTTCAGTCGGATGTTTCCACTCTATAGGCAACCTGTAGAGGCAGAAGAAAACGAAGGTATTATTCTTCGTATGAATAACAGGAGGTAAAGAAAGAGAAGAACTTGCTGGTTCTTCGGGAAGACAGGAGCTCCTTAAACCTGTAGAAGATGAAGAAGCATAATTAATATTCTTCATGTAACAGGGAAAAAGAACTATACGAATAACCTGCTGTTCATACCTTAGAAGACTCCGATCGCCAAAATAGCGAATCAGATCGACACGGTGAGTATTTATAGGATTTTAGGATCCTAATAGGGTTAGTGTTTGATTGGAAGTAGCACTTCCATGATAGAGTTATTACTACATTCGAACTCTTTCTCATAGTTATCAACTTACCCTGGATAAGTTCCTGGTTCAAACGGAACACAAACTGAATTAACGTCCTAGGTAACGGCGTCGAATTTAAATTGACGCCTTGTCTAGCGTCGTTACCTATGTAAAATGCGCCTATGTAGAGGGCGTTTTATTTCCTTTCCTTAATTTTATCTTCCCGTTGTTTGGGATTTGACGCCCTTTTATATAGGCGTCCTATTTAAATTAACGCCTTAGACAGAGGCGTTGCCTTTTGAATCAGCGCCTTGCTAAAAGGCGTTATTTTCCTCTTGATTAATGATTTAATCATTTAAGCTCTTTGTCATCTTATTCACTTATCTTTTATGTTTAATTTGATTTATTTATAAATCTTGCTTTTATCAGGGTTGTTACATCTCTTGCTTGAAAGTTTTACATGAAATTGTCAAGTTCTTGCTAGTTTTGTTTCACTTGCTCGGTTAATTCTACATGCATAGCCTTACTACATTTACATGTGAAAGATGTAATTACTTAAACCAATTGCTTGTTCTTGAGATATAATTCCTACTGAGCGTTCACTCACCCAGTTTTATTCCAATATTTTTCAGGTAATCAGGTGGCTAGCGAGACCGAGACTCACATGGGTGGGACAAGTGTGCAAGCAAGCTTTGAAAACTAGTGAACCTGTGTCTTTTATCTTTCTTGAGTCTAATGTGGTGTCTCTTATTTAGTTATCTTGTCTAAGTCTGTTGGAGCGTCATTTCCTTTTCTTTCATAGTGACATAGTTGAGTCTTCAAGTTCTTGTAAGAGAGTTATATTAGAAATAAAATTTTTATTGTTGTTCTAAAGTATTTGGACTTGTGCGATTGCTCTTGATTATTCACGACTGTTTAACTGCCACGTTCCAAGCAAACGAGACGTTCCGCTGCCATCGATTTGGGGTGTGACATGCACCACCCCCGGTGAGCCCGGTCTGGCACGACACGGCCCCTCGGCTGGTCGTGAGGCGGCCCACTCACAACAAAAAGAGCTGTGTCCAGCTGCGGATGCATAAGAATACCAGCCCAGCGGTTGAAAGACTCCAGGCTATTATTGATGGGCTTGAAGATTATGAACAGCCTGAAATCTAGCCCATGGAGCTGAAGGAGTATATCCCCTGGGAGGAGTTCGAATCACTCAAACTAGCTCCAGGAACAGAAGTTGAAGCAGAGAAAGAGCCTCCCCTATGGGGCGAACTTCCCCAAGAGCAGCTGCTGGCTACAGCAGGAAAGAAGAAGAAGAAGAGAAGACCGATGAGCAAGAAGAAAAAGGAGGTCGTCATCGCCTGCAACACCCTCTCGGCGCTGTTCGACACTACCCTCTCCCTGGAAGAAAATGAAGAAGAGTTACCCCATGAACTGACGGAGGTGAGCCAGGCCGAAGTGTCCACTCCCCAGCACACCACCAGGCCAAGAAGGAAGTGGGGGTGCCATCCTCAGGATAACCTCAACATCATGCTCAGGGGAGACCAGCCATACCAGGTCCCCGACCCCGAGGTCCGAGGCACAGAGATCCCTCCTCCGTCGGGTCTCTATCCCGGAGGGGCCAGAAGCCGAGGCACCCCTTCATTCGCCAAATTTCTGTCAGCCCAAGCAGGGGGCAGGCACGCTCCCAAGGGTCTCCTTCAACCAGAGGAGCAAGCAGTCCTCAAGCTCCACCGACGGCGACTCCTCCTCAGCCAGAAGAAAAATTTAACGGCATCCCAAACCTTGCCGAATTCATGCAAGAAACGGGGGAAGCCCAGCAGGCCACACAGGCTCAACAGGCTGTGACAGAACCCGCAAAGGAGGCATCCCCTAATCTGACACCCCAGCCCCAAGGTGGGGGTAGGCGCGGCAAGGCCGAAGAGATGAAGTTACTCAAGGTGCGGGCTGCCGACCGAATAGTCAGACACCTCAAAAAGATCCCGTCCAGATTCACCGTATAGGAGATGCTGTCTTTGGATGAAGAAACACGGCAAGCCATCATTGCCGCACTCCAGACGCCAGCACACCTTGAAGCCTGTCTGGCAGAAATATCACCTGAAGTAGCTGTGGCTTTCACAGAAGATGACATGCTCCTGCCCACCTGCAATCATAACAGACCCCTCTACACGAAAGCGCAGCTGAATGGCCAGCCTATCAACAGGGTATTGATTGGCCCAAGGGCGACAGTGAATATACTCCCCTACCAGGTGTACCAAAAGCACTACTTTGGCGTGCACCTGGTTGAGGTCAAGAATGTCAAGATTGCTGGTTTTAACCAGAAATGCGAGGTGCCCATGGGGGTCGCAGAATTCAACTTGACCTTTGATGATTTCACCACCAAGGTCCAGTTCCACGTCATCAACTCCAACACCTCCTATAAGGCGCTGCTTGGCCGGCCCTGGTTACACCAGAACAGAGTGGTGCCCTCCACCCTGCACCAATGTATCAAGTACCCCTGCGAGGGGAAGGAAGTCAGAATCTTCGCCGACCTCCACCCGTTCGAGGTGTTCGAGTGTCATTTGTTAGATGCCAATCTGTACTTAGAGAAGGCGAAGCAAGCTCCCCAAGCCGCCCAAGACAAGGGAAAGAAGAGGGTCGAGGAAGGCGGCTGGTTTCCTCCACCACCCCCAGGCTATGTGGTTCCCCCACACGTACCATTCATCGCACAAGAAGGGGGGGTATTCAAGGTAGCTCCTCTCGCCATCTATCCTACACCGGGGATGCCTTGCCTCGAAGACCTGCTAGAGGATGTCAGAGTCCCGCCAGGGATCGTCAAGCCTATAACAGAAATTGATTGTCAAGCAGCCGAGCAGCTGAAAACTTTTGAGGTGCCTAACCCTGAGGGGCAACCCACTATCTTTTATGTCACCGGGGAAAAGCCAGTCAGGGAAGACGATGATTGCCGGTTCCCGGACGAGTTGCATGACCCGCACATCCCCATCGCGAAACTTCCTTACATGACTGATCGGGCAGCCAGAGTGGTCAGAAAGCAAAAGATTCCCCCTTATCAACCCGCCGGCTGGAAGAAAATGTTTCAAAGGATGTGGAACCCACCAAACATGGATCGACGGCTGCTGCAAATCACCAAGCACCTCGGTCTGGGTTTTTCACTAGAAGATTGTTACGAAACTGATGTTATATCAGTTTCGGCTCTGTCCGGCGATGACCCCGCGGAAGCTGTAGACTTGCAGGAAGTCCACCAAGATGTTATTTCACGCCTCCAACTGAGGAGGCACAAGATGAAGAAGTGTTCCTTTGGAACCCTCTCCGCCGCCGCTGCATGGGGAAGACCTCCTCCTTTTCCGGGGGACTAACCTCGAAGGGTCACACCACCGAGACGCCCTCACTCCGGCCTGCTGGCGAAGCAAGGAGCAGTAGCATGGGCCATGCTCCGGATTCTCCTCGATACGACCCCGTCATGTACGCCTTGTACTATAGGCAGCAATGGGAGATCAAGATGTTAAAGGCACGGCTGGCTGAGTTGACCTCGCTAGTGACCGACCTGATCAAAGGTTCTCTCCGCCCGTGGGGTGGCCATACGTCTCTGCCCTGAGACACCAGCCCTGACGCCTCCGTCCGGTCAAGAAGGGAAACAAGAGATAGGCAAGCCCATTAAGCGGGCGGCCAGCCAGGCGAGGCCTGACACTCCAAGAGAAGCTGCAGAAGCCCTACTCGTTCCCAAGAGAGAAGACTTGGGGTATCTTTGACTGGGCCTGCCATTACGGCAAAGTTTCCCTCCCAGGGTCCAAGAGGCCGCAGGACACCCGAAGAAGTGGGGACCCACTGTTTTGTCCCTATCACCAGATACTGGGCCACACCATCGAAGACTACTATGTCTTCAAAGACATTGATCAAGACCTCATTGACAGGGATGAGCTCAGAATGGGAGACTATGTGGTGGCCCCGCCGCGCCCCCACGTGACGAACAGCCCCAAAAGAGGAGCCTACACAGTATCTATCCAGTACCAGGCACCTGAAGATGCCCCGGCCCCTGCCGGAGTTGTCTATGATGAATGCACAGAAGACCCCGAGGTGGCCCTGTGCCTTTCTACGCCAGCGGACCCCGCGGTCCCAGCTGCTACGGCCCACGAGGAATGCGCGGTGAACGCAACCTCCGCGCCCAGTCACGAGGAACAAGAAGAGGGGGATGGCGTCCTCGAGCCCGAGGACAATGAAGACCAAGACTTTGTTGATTTGTCGCCAGCCCCGTCGGAAATTGAAAATGGCGGCCAGGCCACCGTCGATGAATTGATTGAGATCAATCTCGGCACAGAAGGTGACCCCAGGCCGACCTTTCTGAGTGCTCTTACGCCCCCCCAGGAGAGGGAACAATACACGAAGCTGCTGCAAGAATTCTGGGATTGCTTTGTCTGGAACTACAAAGAAATGCCCAGGCTCAGCCCCGAAGTAACTCAGCACATTTTGGCCATTGATCCCAAGGTGGAGCCAGTGAAGCAGCCTCCCCGGTGTATGAGGCCAGAATTGATCAGCCAGATCTGCAAGGAGGTCGATAAGCTCATAGATGTCAACTTCGTGGCGGAAAACCAGTACACTACTTGGTTGGCCAACATCGCACCGGTGAAGAAGAAGAATGGACTAATCAAGATTTGCGTGGATTTCCACGACCTGAATAAAGCATGCCCGAAAGATGACTTCCCGATACCTATCACCAAGGTGATGATTGATGCAACAACTGGTCATGAGGCCCTGTCTTTTATGGACGGATCATCCAGCTATAACGAAATTTGGATAGCCGACCACGACCGGATCCATAAGGCCTTCAGATCGCCCAAGGGGATATTCAACTACAAGAGGATGCCCTTCGGCCTCAAGAATGCCGATGCTACATATCAGCGGGCAATGACCAAGATCTTTGATGAGCTACTATATAGTAAGATTGAATGCTACATTGATGATCTAGTCGTCAAGACTAGGAAAAGAAATGAGCATCTGAGTGACCTTAGGGTCATCTTCCAAAGGCTCCGACTGTACGGGCTGAAAATGAACCCCATGAAGTGCGCCTTCGGCGTGTCCAGCGGGAAGTTCCTCGGCTTTATTGTCCGACACAGAGGGATCGAGATTGACCCCTTCAAGATAAAAGCCATTCAAGAGCTGCCCCCTCCGAAGAATCTGGGACAGCTGAGGTCCCTACAGGGCCGTTTAGCTTACATCCGCAGGTTCATCTCCAACCTGTCGGGGCGTTGCCAACCATTTCATAGGCTAATGAAGAAGAATGCACCCTTCAGCTGGGGTCACGAATGCCAGCACGCGTTCGACCAGCTAAAGGAGTACCTGAAGACCACGCCAGTCCTGGGGGCACCTGTCAAAGGCAGACCGCTTATTCTCTATATAGCGGCCACCGTGTATTCACTGGGGGCAATGCTTGCCCAAAATAATGACGAGGGGAAGGAGCATGCTCTCTACTACCTCAGCCGAAGATTGGTGGGAACGGAGGCCAGGTACACCCCGATTAAGAACGTCTGCCTTGGCTTGGTCTTCGCAGTCAAAAAGTTGAGGCACTATATGCTGTCGCATGAAGTAAGTTTGATATCCAGAGCTGATCCCATCAAGCACATCCTCTCCCAGCCAGTCCCGAAGGGGCACCTTGGCAAATGGGCCGTGCTGCTCATGGAGTTTGACATCACCTACGTGCCACAGAGGACCGTTAAGGGACAAGCCGTCGTGGACTTCTTTGCAGCACACCCAGTGCCCGAAGACTCTCTATTGGCCACCGAGCTACCCGAAGATGAAACACTAGAGGTAGACCAAGTCCAACAAGCCATCTGGCAGTTGTATTTCGACGGGGCCTCGAGAACAGAAGTGACCCCATCCAGATGCACCAAGGTACGGGCCGGAGCCAGCATCGTCCTCAAATCTCCAGACGGAGAAGTGCTGCACACTTCCTGCTGCATTAGCAAGCCCTGCACAAATAATGAAGCAGAGTATGAAGCTCTGATCATCGGCCTCTAGGTGGCCCTCCAAATGGAGATCAAAATGCTCCAAGTATTCGACGACTCGCTGTTGGTCGCCAAGCAGGCCTAGGGGCAGTTCGACATCCGGAAACCTGAGTTGCTCCCTTATCACACTAAGGCAAAGAGGCTCATGGAGCGGTTCTACCTCCTCGAGATAGGCCATGTCGCCAGAGGGGAGAATGCACAAGCCGACGCCCTAGCAAAATTGGCAAGCTCACTAGCAGTGCCGCCAGAGTGATCTCTCAATATCCAAGTAATAAATCAGCGCCAAATGCCCAGCATGATAGAAGAAGAACCAGAAGAGGAAGAGCTGGAAGTCACTGCAGTAGAAGCCGTCGGCCTACCTGACTGGAGAGACCCCCTGGTGCAGTGGTTCAAATACCAGCAACTACCCAAACGAAGAGAAGAGAAGATCAAGCTAATCAGAACCAAGGACTCCTATGAGCTCCGAAACGGAATATTATTCCGAATTGTGGCCGACACCAAACAGAAGCTACTCCTTCAATGCCTCTCCATTGAAGAAGCCCGAGGGGTAATGAGAGAAATCCATGCGGGGACAGCTGGCGCGCACCAGGCAGGACCGAAGATGAAGCTTGAAATAAAGAAACTCGGCTATTATTGGCTGGTGATGTTCGACGACTACTGCAAGTATGCTAAGTCATGTCAGAAGTGTCAGGAGCATGCCACCATACCCAGGAGGTCACCCACGCAGCTGCATCCAACTGTGCCCAGTTGGCCGTTTGCCCAGTGGGGAACAGACGTTGTGGGTCCTTTACCCGCGTCATCCGCCGGCTGCAAATACATTCTGGCGGCAACCGACTACTTCTCCCGTTGGGCAGAGGCTATCACCTTAAGGGAGGTCACCGGAGAGATCGTGGCCAGGTTTTTCTGCCGTAACATCATATTCGGGTTTGGCGTGCCCGACCGGATTGTGTCAAACAATGGCAGCCACTTCCACAACCAGAAGGTCTATCGGCTGGCAGAAAAATACAAAATTGATTGGAGGACATCGACTCCTTACAATCCACAAGCTAATGGGCTGGCCGAAGCTTTTAATAAGACACTATGCACCCTCCTGGCCAAGATTGTAAGCTCTAACAAAAGAGAATGGGAGGAGAAGATGTATGAGGCGCTATGGGCGTACCGAACCGTATACAAGACCCCAACAGGCTGCTCGCCTTTCTCTCTAGTATACGGCTCGGAGGCAATCGTCCCCATTGAATTGGGGATACCTTCCCTCAGAGTCGCCATTCAGCACGGCCTTGTCCATGAAGGGCAGACCAATGTCGAGCGAAGGCTTGAAGAGCTCTCCAGCCTGGAAGGAAAGCGGCTTCAGGCCCAATAGAACATTCAGGTCTACCAGGCCCAAATAGCGCGTGCCTTTGACAAGCTCGTCAAGGAACGCGAATTCAAGAAGGGTGACCTTGTCATGGTCAAGAGAAGAGACGTCATGGCCGCGAACCCCAAGGGCAAACTGAATGAGAACTGGCTTGGACCCTACGTAGTCCAAAAAGTCTACGAAGGCGGAGCCTATGTAATTGTCAACCACCGCGGGGAAGTTCAATTCCCGCCTCTTAATGGAAGGCACTTGAGACTATACCACGCTCCGGTGCCCCCATTCGATCAATAATATTATTCTCCGCCCTATTTTGGGCGGATTCGCGTGATTAATGTCCGAACGACTTGATCGCTATCCATGTGTTCAAAAAAAGAGAAGGGAAGAAAGAAGAAGAAAAAAGAAAAAAAAGAAGAGAAGAGGAAAGTAAAAAAAAAGGTAAGAGAAAAAGAAAAAAAAGAAGAGTAGAAAAAGAAAGAAAGAAGAAAAAAAAGTGAGAAAAAAAGGAAGAGAAAAAAAAAGAAGAAGAGGAGAAAAAGAAAAAAAAGAAAGAAAGAAAAGAAGAAGAGGAAAAGAAAAAAAAGAAGAAGAGAAAAGAGCAAGGGAAGAATAAAAGCTAAGAAGAAGGGGGAACGCCCCCCATTTCCAGTCATCGCCCCGTATCAGCGGAGATACAAAAAACTAAATAAACTCTTCTCTCCGTCCTCCCCGGGTGGTGAGTACCCCTTTGGTTTGGACCTTCCGTCCAGGCCATTGACTAAACAAACTCTTCTCTCCGTCCTCCTTGGGCGGTGAGTACCCCTTTGGTTTGGACCTTCCGTCCAGGCCATTGACTAAACAGACTCTTCTCTCCGTCCCCTCCGGGCAACGAAAAAACCCGGTCTCGGACCAAGGCTCCCCGCCTGAGGCCAGTGCGCGGTTCCAACATTATGGCGAGACCGGTAAGTCACCCATTTGGTATGGTGGAGTGGTTCCCTCATCCTCCCCGTGGGAGGGCGAGCACTCTCCCGTGCCCTGACGTGGGTTCCTGCCTAGTTCTCCCGGAGCAAATAACTGCGAAGATTCACACCCTGCCAATGTGTTTTGGCACAGCAAAAGGGAGGAAAGAGAAAGAAGAAGACAATATGCACAAAAGAGAAGGGAGGAGAAAAGAGATCCCCCCTGGGATGAATGCACACTAAAAGGACATGCGAGGTAGTAAATGCTCTGTTCTATTCAAGAAAGATTAAACTACATGTGCTTCGGGGCATACCCCTGGGTTACATCTCAAAAAAAAAGAAGAAGAGAAGAGAAAGGAGCAAAGGAGCGGCGCCTAGTCAATGCCCCTGAAGATGTCCTCGAGAGGGAGGATTCCGACGCAAGGAAAGTTTGTCATGTCCTCGAGTCGAGCGAGCTTGGTCTCCACGGACGCCATCTCAGCCTGGGCGACGGTAAGTGCCTCACCTTCTTTCTCGACTATCTCCTCAGCTCGGGCAAGGTTGGACCTGGCGGCGGCAAGGTAGCCCTCCAGCTTCGCGATTCGATTCCTGAGGGAGCAAACGTCGCCCTAGCCTTTCTCTATGGCCTTCCCGTGCTGTTCTGCGTCGTCGCGCCGTGCCTCCAGAATTTGCAAATATTCGTCTGCCTGGGCATAGAGAGCAGCGCGCTCGCCGGGGACTTGGGTCTCGAGGAATTTGTGACGCTTATATACTTCAGCCGCAATAGAACCCACCGCGACCATTCCTCGAGTGGGCAGCCCAACACTTGCAGTGCCCCGGTCAGCTGCGTCACTATACTCTGCACCTCCCGGTATGACAAAGAAAGATCGGTGAAGAGCATCGTCCGTAATGTTACCAACATCTGTTGGATCGGTGCGCCTGACGAGGTGTGGCTGACCGAGGGCACAGTCAGAGGGATAAAATCTATAGTGCTATCCACCTCGGCCCACAAATTAGAGTCCACGGCGACTGAAAAAGATGGAAGAGCAAGGGCCAAGTCCCCTGGCCGGCGCAGCTCGACAGAAGACCCCTTGCCGGTCATCGCCAGGGGAGTGGATAAGGCCATCGCCGAATCGCTTGGCGTCACCGCCGTCTCCCTGGATGGGGATGCAGGTGCCGCTGCTACAGGCAAAGGAGGGGCTTCGAGCAAAGCCGAGCCCAAAGCCATCACTGGTCGACCCCTCTCTTGTGCCTAGGACCCCTCCAGATGTGCACGGAGTCCCATAAATATCCTCTTCAAAAGTGGGTCCTCCATCTGGGCCGGAAGCTTCGGGAGAGGCGGAAGCAGAATCATTAGGTGGGGTATGCCTCCTGCTTGCACAAGTGCTACGAGGCTCTCCGCCCCCAGGCCCGAGACCGGAGCCGACCCCTCCACCTCTATCGGTCCAATGGCCGGTCTCCATTTGGCGACGGCCTTCCAGACACAGCCAAACGTCTTCCCTGGCATCGGCATTGCCTGACCATGTGGAGAGGAGTCAGCTACTCGCTATCTGGAATAAATCACATGGGATCAAGAGGCAAGAAGGGAACCACAAGACCCACGTACTCACCTCGGCCACCAGGATGATGCTGCCTTCGGGGGCGATCTTACCCTCCTCCAAGGGCTCGCCCGCCGTTCCGGGAGCACTCGAAGTCTCCGCGGCTGACTCCTGCTGCAAAGCCTCGAACAAGAGGACCAGCTTACTTAGGCCCGCATCAGCTCCTGTCAAGTGATCGACCGGTTTAGTCGAGATAGCCCCCTTCACTGCCTCCGGCTCGATTGGTTCCTGAAGATGAAGGGATTACAGAAATAAAGTCACGGATGCCCACGAGGGAGGTTCCGTACGAGCAAGCCCACACTTACAGTAGCCTCCTCCATCAGGCTTAGAGAGCTAGCGAGTGAAGGGACCTTAAAGATCAACTTGGGTGGCCCAGATACCTCAGGTACGCCCTCGCCAGAAGCCATCTCCTTGGAAGAGTAATCATAATATACCTCTTCGCTCGACGAAGACTCGACCGCCACGAGTTTTTCCCTTGCTGGCAAGGGGGCCTCCGCTTCGAGATCGATGATCGGCGCATCCTCACTTGGACTGGGCGAGGATGGGACGCCGGGCTTCAACTTCTTCCGCGTGTATGTGCGTGTCACCAGGAGATGCAGGCGGGGCCACAATTGCCCGATGACTGCTGTGTCAACGGCTGCCACATAAAAGAAGAGGGTGGATCACACCAGAGCCGATGAGTTCTTAAGAATGAAGGAAGTCAATCAGGTGGATAAACACAAATACCCCCTTCGGCTTCTACAGCACGGGGTGGCTCACGGGCTTCCTCGACAGGCAATGCCTTCTCAGGGGCCGGAGTCGTGCCCCCGCCCAGGATCAGCACAGGTGCCGGCTCCTCTGTACCGTCTGAAAGAAAGAGGTGTAACTGTCATGTGCGCATAAAAGGGCCACCCCGGAAGGCAAATAAATCCTAAAAGACGTCGACGGTCGGTGAACCTCACCAGCATCGTGACTCGGCTCAGTCCGGGTGACTTCAAACTCCTCGAAAGATAAAATGGGAGCCAACGGAGAGACGGTCGTCGGAGCCGGGGACCCCTCGGCTGGCATTCGCTTCGCCGCTCGCTGCCCAGCCGCTTTGGCGTTGGCCAACTCTTTCTTAACAGGCGACTTCGCCCGAGATCTCTCCTTGACTCGCAATGAAGGAGTTGGAGTCGGCGCTGAACTCTCCCCTGCTGCAACCGCGGCCTCCCCTACGTCAGGAATGCGCACGGATGCTTGCTCTACCACATCAGGGACGGGCGCAGGAGCGGGCTCCTCCACGTCAGGGATGGGCGTGGGTACAAGCTCTTCCATAGCAGCTGAGACAAAAAAAGAAGAGAAATTTATGTGTCAAAGCCTTGCCTTGGAATGAAAACAGACCATAAAAGCACACTAATGGTTGGGGATTCCAACCGACAGGTCGACTCGGCTCGGCCTAGGCGACTTCGAACTCCACGAAGGAGGGAATTCTTGGGGCTGGAGGAATAGTCGCCGAAGCCTTAGCAGACTCCATTTTCCTGCGCTTCGCCTCTCGCCGCCCGGCCACCTTGGCGGCATCCACTGCCTTCTTGACATGCGACTTCCCCTGGGACCTCTTCGCAGCCTTGGGCAAGGGAGCCGTAGTGGGAGCTGGCAATGCGGCCTCGAAGTATGCAGGCTTTTGGACGAGCCAAAGGAGATTCCAGTACGTCGCCATTTACACACTATCGGGATGGTCTGTCAAAATAGACACACGCATATGATTAGCACCCGATAATCTGCCAAGGTCGCATCAATGAGAATAGAAAGAGGTGGAAAGATTAAATACCGTGAGGACTGGTAGGCAACCAAAGTGTTATCGGCCAATAGCTCAGGGACGGCTCCTTGTCCCGATGTGTCGCCTCTCGGACCAGCCAGCACACATCCTCGATCTTCTGGCAACGATCAGTGAGAGCAGCCAGGTCCGCATGCTTCTTTGACGAGAGGTGGCAGAAAAGATTGAAGTGGTCCATGCCCCACCCGTCGGCATAATAATATGAGACATGCAGACGCTTGCCCAGAATGACGACCGTCTGATCCTCAATCTTCAGCCCATTCACTCGGAGGAGGATATACAGCCACGTGGTGTCCTTGTAATTTTCAGGCTTCCTCTCCTCCCGCCTCATGAACGTGCGGTATGGGCAGATTGGGTCTCTCTCCAGGCGCCAGCTCTTTGCGGGAGTGCCCTCCTCTTCCATGGGGAGCGGATAATTGATGAGCTCCAGACGGTCACTCCCTATACGGCAAAGGTCCCTCAGGGTCTTCTTGTAGTTATCCTTCGCCACCGGGGGTAGCTCCACTTTTGGTGTCGGCCTCGCTTCCCGAGCCTCTCGGCGAGAGGCCAGATATGCCACCACCTCCTTCTCCTGCCTGTTCTTGAGCTGGAGGAGATGCTCCGGCTCAATATCGAGTACCGGTATCGGCTGTCTGCTCAGGAATTTCCTCTCGGCCCCGTCCCAGCAGTCGGCCTTGTGCAGCCGATAGAAGGCCGTCCGGGCGCTCCACCATTTTATATATTTCGGAGTCACTCGGGGGATGCGACCGGGGGCTGGCACTCTGAAGGTGGCAGAGTCCGCCCGATGGAAGAAATCCCACCAGCTCCTGGCATGCTCGGCGACCGAACTTCCCTGGAGATTTCGTGAAGGCAACCCGAACTGTGCATGATAGAAAGGGATATGCTGATCATATCCGAAGTTTCGGCCAAACCGGAAAGGGTAATATGTCTCCAGTAGCACATTGTCCCCCTTCCTAAATGCCAGCATACTTGGGCGAATAGATAGCGCCTAGTCTCTCAGCTCGGGCTCAAGCAATGGGCGGACCATGTTCTCCTGGCTGATGGGGTGGACGTACTTCTCCACTGATCATCTTTGCATTCCCTCTTATTGTTCACCAGAGGGCTTGAATGTGCGGCCAGCGTATAGAAGTGAATGGTGCCGGCCGCATCCCGGGGAACCGTTGTCAACCGGCCCCGAATGTCATATAGCCGCATGGAAGTAGAGCCTGGGTCTGCACTGGCGAACTCCAGCATCCTTGGCACCAGCCCCCAGTCTTGAAGAGCGCGCGGGGAAAACTCCAGGAATAGCGAGCAAACCCATGCATTGAAGAAGTGCAACGGGCACACGTACCGGGCTTGCCTCGGGAACTGATGAGTGCTAATGTCTCCCAGCGCCTTGTAGATTAGACAGAGAGTGGTCGGGCACAGGGACAGCTTGATTGCCCACGCCATTTGACACGTCGGGTAGATGGCGTCTGGTCGAATGACTGTCTTGTCCCCGTATGGCATGGCAAACGAGCACAGCCAGTACTTTAGATAAGCGGCGCAGTGCGTCAGCGGGACGACCCCCATCGGATTGGCCCTACTCCGGCGCCCCCTGGAAGGGATCTTCACATAAGTCTTGGGCTTGGCATGCTTCTTACGAGCAACAGCGGTGCCGATGCATGGAAACTCCGCGTATTGCTTTAGTCCATCATAAAAATACTGCAACCACAGAGTCAGGCGGACCCTCTTCCGATCCCCGTGAGGAGGCTGCCTCCCACCGTGTGCTAGTTGATATAACTCCTGGTACGCCTTCATGAGATACTGATATGAATACCCAAGAGAATAGTAGCCGTCCCTGTTGGTTTCATCTTTGATCAGGTCGGGGAGGCAGACTTCTTCGTAGGGCTCCCCGTCAATGGGTAAGCCGCTCAACTGACTGAGGCTCCATAGATCCAGTGAATTTTCACCTTCTACCGTGTAAAAGGTGTTGGTCTCGGCACTAAACATCTCTATCATGCTGCAGCAGAGGCCCTTGGAGATGGGATAGCCGTAGCGGGAGGCGTAGACGCTGTGGTAAATACCAGCTCGGACCAGCAACGGGGTGTTGTTGAATAGCACGTACTCGGTGAACTCTACTGCCCCTTCTCGGAAGCTGTGTGCATCCTGAAGCTTCAGCTCCCCTAACCAGCCTAGCGATAGCTCGTACTTGAACCTGATGGCCAGTCAGTCCAAGATGAATGGCTCCTCCCTGTAGCCCCATTTCAGGGGAGCCAAGAACAAACCAAATTGGGGTGACTCGCCCTGCACTTGCCCAGCAGACATGTCCCACTTTGCCAGGACGAATGGGGGTGCTCGCACCAGCCTATCTTCAGCCGGCAACACCTCTTTGATCCCCAGGACAGGCTTCCACTCCCGGGCCTCCCCCACCAGATACATCAGGATGCTCCTCGAGACACTATACAACAAACTGTCGCGTGCTTGCAGGATCACTTGCTCGACCTCTCGCACAGCTCGTAGCTCCCACCTTTCCTGAGAGCGGAAGTACTTCAAAAACTGGATGAGATGCCTATCCTTCGGGAAGTCCCTCCGATATGCGCCGGTCCGATCGAAGGTGAAGCGGTTCTCAACCCGAGAGAGCAGATTATAGTCCATCGTCTCGGTCTCAGAGTCCGAAGACAAGGCCAGTGCTGCTATTTCAGCATGCTCCCTGTCTAGTTCCTCTACATTGAGCCATGTGACGGTTGGCACTGGAGCCTGGGGAACAAGGTCGGCACCAACAGCGGCAGCAGGAGCAGAAGAACCGCTTGGGGCAGCCATTTATCTGCAAAGGTACGACAGATAGAAGGTCAGAATAAGCCACGGGCGAAGGGAAATGAAAACTGTGAAGGGGCTCTACTACAAGTAAAATGAATAAGACACTGCCAATTTCTGACGAAATTTTGGCAGAGTTTCCCCTAGGCCAGAGGCGTAAGGGAAAACACGGGTGCGCGTCCACAAGGAGTTACGGCCCCAACAAGTCATGGTGGGCCCCGAAAGGCAACACCAGATTCCTCAGCTTGAAGAAAGTCTTCCTTCTCCCCCTGTCGGTATACTGCCTAAGGCCCCTTCCCCGGCACGCCTTACAATGGCCTTCGCCGGCACGCTCCGTGGTGGCCTTCACCGGCGCGCCCTGCGGCAGCCCTCACCGGCACAACCCAGCGCTTGCTTCACCGGTACACCCTGCTTGGGCCTTCACCGGCACGTCCTGCGGCATCCCTCACCAGCACACCCCTATGCCCGCTCCCCGGCATGCCCACGCGGGCCTTCACCGGTACGCCCATGGGGAACCTCTTCCCCGGCATGCCCTAAGGGGGCCTTCCCCGGCACCCATGTCGACATCTTCCCCGACACGCCCGTGGCCCCTTTCCCCGGCACACTATGAGGCGTCCCCGCCGGCGCGCTCCAAACGCCGCTCCCCGACACACTCCGACAGGCCCCCACCGCGACGCTCCTCGCCGCCCTAATCGCACCGAGGAAAGGAGAAAGGGAAGATAAGAAGAGAAAAAAAAGAGGAGAGGAGGGGAAGAGAGAGGAAAGAAGGGGAGCCTAGGGCTCCACCGCCCTCCAAAGACGGGGAAGAGGAAGAAAAAGGAAGAGGAAGGAGGAGACGTAAGAGAAGAAGGGGAAGAGAGAAGGGAAAAAGGGGGGGGGGTCGTTCGCGGCCGTTTCCTCACCAAGACAACGGCGGCGGTGGTGCTCACGGCGGCGGTCGCGCCCGGAGAAGAAGAGGAAGGACGGGGGGGCTCCGTCCGCTCGGTCACCAAAGAGAAAAAAAAGAGAGGGAGGAGGGGGAATTCAAAATGGGGGGTGGCCCGTTCGAGCCACCCCGCCCCGTTATATAGGGGACACACAAAAAAAAGAGAAGAAAAAAGGAGAAAAATAGAAAAGGGGGGAAAGGGAAGAGAGAAGAGAGAAGGAAGAAAGAAAAGATGAGAAAATGAAAAGAAAAGAAAGGGAAAAAAAGGAAAAAAAAAGGGGGGGAGAAGAAGAGGAAAAGAAGGAAGAGAGAGAAAGAAAATAAAAAAAACAACAATAATAATAATACATATAGATATATACATATTTCTTCCATCCGCACGCCCCTAGGTGCCGACGGGCATCCACACAGGCAAAGAAGGCTCTATCCTCGCACCGGCATTAGTTCCTTGCTAACGAATAAGTCCTTTTCTGGCGCAAGGCTTCGTGCCCTAGCCACCTTCTCTCATGCAAAGTCGCCATTACGTGCCTTACGCTCGAATCGGCAGAATCTCTATCCTTGCGCTGGCATTAGTCCCTTGCCAACGAATAAGTCCCTTTCTGGCGCAAGGCTTCGTGCCCTAGCCACCCGCTCTCACACGATATTGCCAGTACGGACCCTACGTCCGAATCGGCAGGAATTCTCCTGTTGCGTTGGCATTATCTTCTTGCCAACGAGTGAGCCGTGCCTTTCGGCGCAAGGCCTCGGGCCCTAGCCAACCATTACATATCACCCACTTGTCAAAATATATATATATATATAGATATATAATAAAAAAGAGAAAGGGGCTTAAAATAGAGGTGCCTCGCCAAACTTGCCCCTGCAAGGGGACAAGGGTAAAAATGGCAACAACCCAGCTGTGGCGAAAACCCGAAGGGGCGCTACAGGCAAAATCAGGTACCCCGCCACGTGAAAACCCCAGAGGGCGCATGGGCAAAAGCAAGAGGGGGCCAATGCCGGCGAAAACTCGAAAGGGCGCTTGTACCGGTAATGTGGTTCATAAAAAAGAGAAAAGAAAAGAGACAAAGAGACAAATAAGCTACGTCAATCCCCGGCACCCCGTCGGCACTGATGAAGAGACAAAGAGACCAACATATAATGTCAGCTCCCGGCACCCTGTCGGCACCGATGAAGAGACCAAGAGACCAACAAACCAAGTCAGCTCTCGGCACCCTATCGGCACTGACGAAGAGACAAAGAGACCAACGAACCATGTCAGCTCCCGGCACCCTGTCGGCACTAACGAAAAGACAAAGAGACTAACAAACCATGTCAGCTCCCGGCGCCCTGTCGGCACTAACAAAGAGACAAAGAGACCAACATATCATGTCAGCTCCCGGCACCCTGTCGGCACTGACGAAGAGACAAAGAGACCAACAAACCCTGTGAGCTCTCGACACCCCGTCGGCACTGACAAAGAGAAGAAGAGACCAACAGAAGAGACCAACAAACCCTGTCAGCTCCTGACACCCCGTCGGCACTGACAAAGAGAAGAAGAGACCAACAGAAGAGACCAATAAGCCCTGTCAGCTCTCGACACCCCATCGGCACTGACAAAGAGAAGAAGAGACCAACAGAAGAGGCCAACAAACCCTGTCAGCTCTCGACACCCCGTCGGCACTGAGGAAGAGAAGAAGAGGCCAGCATACCATGTCAGTTCCTGACACCCCGTCGGCATTGACAAAGAGAAGAAAAAGACCGACATACCATGTCAGTTCCCGACACCCCGTTGGCACCGATGAAGAGAAGAAGAGACAAGCATGCCACGTCAACTCTCGACACCGACGAAAGGAAAGAAGAGACAAGTACACCCACGGGCACTGCCTGGCTCATCCTTCGCCTGCGCTACCCGTGGGTGGGGGGCATTTGGGGACATGCGAAATTGCACCATTGTATGTCCCAACTAGTCCAGCATCAACAACAACGTCAACTGAAGAGATTGTGAAGAAGGGAAGGCCATCCGAACTCTCTGAATACACACACACCACCTTGGAGCCATCTCCAGAGTCACGACAGTGAAGAGAAATCAACCACCAAGGGCCCCCACGATCCATGGGCCTCGAAGAAAATTAAATGGGCCACAACTCGTGCTCACAACGGGCTCAGAACGCCAATTTAGCCCTTCAGCGGCACGCTCCCAATGGCCTTCAGCGGCACGCCCTAGGGCCTTCAGCGGCACACCCTCTGCCCTATTCGGCGGCACACCCTTGAGCTGTTCAATGGCACGCCCTTTGCCCTGCTCAGCGGCACGCCCTTCAGCGGCACGCCAATGGCCTTCAATGGCACGCTCGCCGTGCCTCCCACCGGTACGCCCTTTTGGCCCTCCTGCGGCACACTTCTTGAGCCCACCAGCGGCACAGCGTGAAGGTATTTCAATTGTCGAATGACGTGACGCCCATGCCCTACGTATCCTTGGCGCGCAGTGGGCTGCCCGAGGTGTCGGCCGGAGGTTGGGCCACGTAGGCTACTCCCCTGACATCCAGGACGGGGGAAGTCAAACCCCATCATGACCAGTCGCTTCCCGCCTCCGACTGCCGTGCTCGAGGGCTCCCGCGGCTGGGAGTATAAAACCACTCCCATTCCGGCGAAAGAGAAGGGACAGGGAAAAAAAAAGGCACACAGTGAGAAGAGACGAACAGACACAAAGCCACATATGAGAAGAAGGAGAAGAGAAAAAAAAAGGGAGACGGCTCCGGCGTTGAGTCTTCCGACAACCACCAGGTAAAGAAAAGAGAGTAAGAGAGAGAGAGGGCTTGATGTAGTAGGGGAAGGTGGGGGAAAGAGCAGTGGACGGTCATCCCTGCTTCGATCCCCAACGCCTCCTCTTCTTTTATTCTTTGTTTTCTCCCTCTCCGTTCTTTTGTTCTTTGGTTTTCTTTCTTGCCTGTAGCCTTAGCTCGGGCATGCTTTGCAATGTATATGGACGGCTACAGCCCTCTGCTCCCCCATTAATGAAGATCATCCCCCTCAGTGGATTTTCTCTTTGTCTCGTTGGTTTTGGACCACATTGCGTTTGATCGTCTTTCCCTTCACTTTTCGGTGTTTGTGTTCATCCCTCATGCCGACGGTTTCCTCCGGATCCGGCGCCATCTTGAATGGTTCGAGGTCACGAACCTCCTCCTGTAAAGCCCAACGCCTTCACCCGTGTCCGCTCCTTTGAACCTTCTCCCCTCCTGCCGGGGGTCCCTGTGGGTTTGATCGGTCTAACACCCCGCCCCATTAGCAGACCAACCCTTTTGGAGCCTTGCTAGGTGCGCTTGCACTTTCCCCCAGCGGCACACCCTTCCGACACCTTGGCCGACGCACCCATAGTAACCCCCAGTGGTACACTTTCCCTTGGTGCCCTAGCGGCACACCTGGTCTCACCCTAGCCCGGTACCCCCTCAAGCGCCCTGTGACCGTCTTTGGCCGGCACGCCTTGGCTAACCCCCCCAGTACACCCTCTCCAGTCTTAGAGGTTTCCCGTACGTCGTTTCCTCCGAGTTTTCTGAGGTTTTGTTAAGGTGTTTCCGCTCTCGGGCGCCCACCTCCAACTGTCGGGTTCCGCAACTCCATGTGGGCGCGTTCCCTTTATCTCCCTTACGCTCGGGTCAAGGGGAGATGCTGCCAAATTTTCGTTAGAAATAATAACACATTGAAGAGACAAAAGGAAGTAACGAACAAATAGAATAATAACACATAAAAAGGCAAAAGGATGCAGCAAACAATTGGACTGGCAACATATTAAAGGGCAAAGGAAAATAACGAACGAATGGAACGCTCGGCATTAAAACACTCCAATCGGAATAAGACACTGTGGGCGACGTGAAAAGAATCAGATTGAACAATGGTGTGGCGGATTGAATGCCCAACTTATAGAGAACAGGTTGTGAGGAAAGGGAGGAAAGACTTGTATAAAACTGCATAAAAAAACCAAAGAAAGGAAGAAAATAAAAGCCTTAAAAGAAGTAAAGGAGGAGTGGGCCTTCATCCGTACACCTGTTCCAGCCTTCGCCGGTACACCCCATCAACCCTTCAGCGGCACGCCATAACAGCCCTTCAACGACACACCTCTTTGGCCCTTAGCGGCACACTCTCTCTCACCGTCTCTCTCCATATATCACCGTCTCTCTCTCTCTCTCTCTCTCCCACCATATCTCACCGTCTCTCTCTCTCTCTCACAGCCTCAGCCCCTCACCATCTCTCACTCTCTCTCTCCCTCACCATCTCTCACCGTCTCTCTCCCTTACCGTCTCTCTCTCTCTCTCTCCCTCACCGTCTCTCTCCATCTCTCACCCTCTCTCTCTCTCTCTCCCACCATCTCTCACCGTCTCTCTCCCTCACCGTCTCTCTCTCTCTCACCGTCTCAGCCCCCTCACCGTCTCTCTTTCTCTCTCTCTCTCTCTCCTACCATCTCTCACCGTCTCTCTCCCTCACCGTCTCTCTCTCTCTCCCTCACCATCTCTCTCCATCTCTCACCCTCTCTCTCTCTCTCCCTCATCGTCTCTCTCCATCTCTCACACTCTCTCTCTCTCTCACCATCCCTCACCGTCTCTCTCCCTCACCGTCTCACCGTCTCTCTCTCTCTCTCTCCCTCACCGTCTCTCTCCATCTCTCACCCCCTCTCTCTCTCTCTCTCACCGTCTCAGCCCCTCACTCTCTCTCTCTCTCTCTCTCCCGCCATCTCTCACCGTCTCTCTCTCTCTCCCACCATCTCTCATCGTCTCTCTCTCTCTCTCTCCCACCATCTCTCACCGTCTCTCTCCCTCATCATCTCTCTCTCTCTCTCCCTCACCGTCTCTCTCCATCTCCCACCGTCTCTTTCTCTCTCCCTCCGTCTCACCATATCTCCTCCCATCGTCTCTCTCATGCTCACCGTCTCTTTAGCCAATGTATAGACTTTGCATGAGGGATTACACAAATGCAGATAGTAAAGTATATACACTAGAAATGGATGTTCAGACATGCCGTGAACGAATGTATGGACTTAATGTGTTTGTGACAACAATATACAGACTTTGAGTAAGGATGTACCGACTTATCAACAACCAATGTACAGACTTTGTGTGCAGCAACCGGCCAATGTATAGACTTTGTGTTGCAGCAACCAACCAATGTACAGACTTTGTGTTGCAGCAACCAGCCAACGTACAGACTTTGTGTGCATGCAACCGGTCAATGAACAGACTTTGTGTTGCAGCAACCAGCCAACGTACAAACTTGTGTGCATGCCACCGGCCAATGTATAGACTTTGTGTTGCAGCAACCAGCCAACGTAAAGACTTTGTGTTGCAGCAACCAGCCAACGTACAGACTTTGTGTGCATATAACCGGTCAATGAATAGACTTTGTGTTGTAGCAACCAGCCAACGTACAAACTTTGTGTGCATGCCATCGGTCAATGTACAGACTTTGTGTTGCAGCAACCAGCCAACGTATAGACTTTGTGTATGCATGCAACCAGCCAATGTACAGACTTTGTGTTCCAGCAACCAGCCAATGTATAGACTTTGAGTTGCAGCAAATGGACGATGTACAGACTTTGCGTGTGTGCTAGTAGACGATGTACAGACTTTGAGTTTGTAGCAAATGAGGAATGCACCGGCTATGCATGGCAAGCTATGCAACCAATGTACGGACTTGTGTGCTTGCTAAACCAGTGAACGTAGGTGAAGATAGGAATGTATAGACTTTGAATGCATGGAGCACACAGGCTGCACAGACTTGGTCCGAGAATGTATAGACTTTGAGCCGATGGATGTACAGACTTTGTGTTGCAGCAACCAGCCAATGTATAGACTTTGTGTTGCAGCAACCAGCCAGTGTATAGACTTTGGGTCGCAGCAAATGGATAGTGCACAGACTCTGCGCGTGTGCTAGCAGACGCTGTATAGACTTCGTGTTAGCCCGGCACGCCCGCCAACTCCTTCGCCGGCACACTCTCCTTGGTGCCTTCTCCGGCCCACCCTCTTCCCCCTTCGCCGGTACGCCTTGGGACGCCCTCATCGGCACGTTCTCCATACCCTTCGCCGGTACACCCTCCAGCGGCCCTCTCTCCCTCCGGGAAATATACACATATAACATATAATGATAATGATATTGGGGATAATAATAATAATAAATAAATTAATGAAAATTGTGATAAATAAAGAAATCCGAATATATATAGGAAACAAAGAAAAATGTAGAATAGTTATAATAAAAAACAGTAATAACAATAAACAAAAAAGGGGGATGGAAGAAATCGTTCGGAACAAATGCATAAAGAAGAAACGAACAGCAAGAGGAAAGAGAGGAACATATAATTAAAATCTCAGATAAAAAAAAATGCTAGGATCCACATTACAGCCCCATCTCTCCCCGTGACCCGACACAGAAAGAACAACGATGCTGCCCTCGCAGGTCGGGCCTGAACCTGGGGAATTGTCCCGACATGGCCGGGCCCCGACCTTGCTTTAGGGCCAAAATTCCAAACAAGCCGGATTCGTTTCTCACCCCGGATCCCTTCCGAGCCATTATTAAAATTATCGTGCATTCGGCGGACATTTGAACGGGTTCATTTCGGTTTCCGTCATGTTTCTATCACGGACCCGTGTCCGAATAAGAAAAGGTCCACGAGTGACCGATATGACCCGTGGCCCGGAACCCGATGCGGATCCTGATGCGATTTATTCTTGCTTCTATCTTGCGTAGTTAGTATTAGTCCTTTCGGCCGCAGGGCCACTAATTTCGGCAACTAATCAAGGGTGTTCCCTCGTATGGGGGATCTGGTCCCGACACGAACCACACAATCGTCTGACGAAGTCAGGTCGAGCGCACTATGGGCTCTTCGGAACCCGAATAAATTGTCACTTTGTGACTGGCACGCCCACGCACTTAATAAACCAATAAATGAACAAAATAATTGCCAAATAAAAAAAGTGCGTCCACAGGTATCCGTCATCATGTGATTTATCTCTTATATCTTATTCTGATGCGGACTATGCTGGATGCAAGTTGGATCGCAAAAGTACTAGTGGCTACTGCTAGTTTCTGGGCGGGTGTTTAGTTTTTTGGGCCTCCAAGAAATAACACTCGGTTGCCCTCTTAACCGTAGAGGCAGAATATGTTGCTGCGGGGAGCTGTGGCACCCAAGTGTTGTGGATTAAACACCAACTCCAAGAGTACTTAGTGGATCTTGGTTGTGTCCTGATTCTGTGTGATAAAACTAGTGCTATCAACCTTGCCAAAAATCCAGTCCAGCACTCTAGGACTAAGCATATTGAGAGTAGGCATCACTTCATTAGAGATGAGGTCGTTAAGAAAAATTTTGAACTGTATTTTGTTGACACTCTAAATGAAATTGTTGATATTTTCACCAAGCCCTTGTGTAATGACAGGTTTTCAACACTCAAAAGGGAGCTTGGTCTTTGCCGACCTCAGGCCAATAAAAATTGAAATGATGATCTTGTTCAATTTAGTGTGTGTTTTTGCAGATTGGTGTTCTATGCATTGTCTATATGTAAATATGTCATTTTGCATATGGTGTGGCATTGCATGTAGTCATGATGCATAATAAAGAATTGAATTCATGTTCATAATGCATTGCATGGTTTGTGTAGCATCATTCTTGCATGGCCATGGTATATTAAATGTTGATGTATGGAAAGGCAGGCTATGCTTGTCTAGAAGCACTCAATATGCGTGAGGTTTCACCTCCGCCAAGGACCTTGCGTCACTATCGCATATAGGCCATATAGTAAGGGGGAGTTATCTTTTTGAAGCATTCATGCATATATTTCATCTTCATTCATAAGTGTACAACCATGTGTTCGGTCATGCATTTCATTTCTGCCAACTGCATGTTTGATCAGGTCAACTCCTGTATGATTCTAGTCAACCTCTCCTTGACAATTATCTTTTCACTTGCAAACATAACTCCTTGAGTGCATTCATTGCATATCCTTAGGGGGGGTCTTGTTACTTTTCTTAAATCTCTTGCAATCTGAACTTCAATGGCTTATAGTCTGATTTGAGATCATGAGACCGACAGAACTACGGTGTAAGAGCTTTCTATTATATGCCCTGATGATTGTCCATCCAATGAAAATGGTTCAGATTTAATGATTTCTATGAAGTTCTGAAATATTTGTTCTGAAATCATCTATGTTCTGTGGTTTTAATAGACCTTAACTAGAGATTGCATATTGTGCTTTGAATGACTATCTTGAAATCTGAAAATTCAAAATTCATGACCATCTTGGTGGTACACTCAGGCTTAGTATTGTTCTTAAACATCATGATGAGCTGGAATTCTTGGAAATCCATTTGACAGAGCAATGATACTGTTGCACGGAGAAACATGTCATGTCATCAAATCAAGTGACAAATGATATGTCATGATGTGCCCCTATTATCTCTGTCGTCATTATATTTGGACTCTAGGCAGAGCACTGACATAATTGTTGAGAAATATATCTTCTCATCAAAGAAATGAGTTTGGATATGTCATGACGTGACTTTGCTATCTATGTTCATTCTGTAGCATAACAGTCAGTCTTACCAAATACCTAGGAATACTGGCGTCTAAACAACGTGTATTCTTACGGCTAGGAGGCATGTACTAGACTCGACTGCTCGTAAAATATGAGTCATGTGCTTTCAAATATAAAAGATATTGCCAATCAAAAATATGGTGCAATCATAACATTCCATGCTTTACTCATGTTTGTTTAGCCTTAATACTAGTTTTTGTGTTATTCCCATTGTAGTTATTGAAAATGGATATATAATACAAGGGAAGGTTAAACACTGCCATGCCATGCGCTTTTGGTTCATTTCTATTAAAACATGGATGTAGATGCTTTTCGAACTCTGTTGATGATCTCAGATTTCATTAGCTTTGAACCATATATGTTGCTCACGGTTTGGTTCAGGTTTGCATATAATGGTTTGCTCTCAACTCCTATTCAGCTCTGGTCTCTCGGACATTTGCCACCATCTATACCTTATCCCTCCTTTTTGCTGTTGTCAAAGGGGGAGAAAATGTCTTGTTGTGAGTCCTTTATGAGCTAATACCTTTGTCCGTCCTTTGTGCGGCGCCTTTGTGAGTTGTCAAAATGGGAGAGTGAATTGTGGACGGGGGAGAGAACATTGTGAGCTTTGAGTCTTCATATGGGATGGGGGATTGTGCATAGCATTCACATGCATACATATCCGCATTCACATGCTTTCACTATCATGGATCTTGAGCTGCACATGTCGCATATGTCATAAACTTTGCCATCTTGGATATTACTGCCACATAATGACTCACAGTGTTGCCATCATCAAAAAGGGGGAGAATGTTGTGCCCCTGTGGTCATTTGAGTCATCTTGTGGTCACTTGGGTCATTCGACATCATCCTGTGGTCATTTGAGTTATTTGATATTCTTGATTTTGATAATGGCTAAACACTATAAGTCATTGATGTTTTACCACTCTTATATGACTAAACTACTTGATGTTGTTTCATGACAGATATGTCAAGGAATGGAGTGGAGATGGCAAAATTGAAAGCTCAATGATTGTGCCCTCACACGCGGATCGACCTGCGTGGTCAGGTCACGGGGATCAATAGAAATCTTCAAGACTGTCAAGGTTGATGCCACAGATGAGAACGGGCTGCTAAAGGACTCAAGCGACGGAGCTAAAGGGGTTAACGGACTGACCTGGAATAACCCGGAGTCTGCCCAACTAGCGGTCGATCGCCAGCACAGGGGCGGTCCACCGCCCCTGCCAGCAGCTCCCTGTTTGCACGATTCTCAGTGGCGATCGATCGCCAGCCCAGTAGCGGTCGACCGAAAATTCCTGGGACCATTTGTCTGTAGGTTTCTCAATAGCGGTCGACTGCCAGCTTCCACCGGTAGAAGAGCCCCTTTCCTTGTATTTGTTTAACCCCAAAGTCACCCAATCCCCCATGGATTGTGGATCTGGTCTGGGGGATGTCTAAGGACCATTCAAAGGTTATAAAACACACACAAGAAGGGTTGGGAACCTTAAGACTAAGAAGGGAGATCAAAGGAGGCTACAAGGGTGTGTTCAAGGGAGAGGAGTTCGAGTACTGTAGCTGTGAATAGTACTTCGGGAAGAAGTTCTTCATCAAATCCTCAAGTGATTCAAGCTACTTCAAGAGGAGATCAACCCCAAGTCAAGTGAAGAAAAAGATGTAACCTTCATCCTCTTCATTATCTCAAGGTGATCCAAAGAAGCTCATTCTCAAGAGAGATCAAATCCACATCCTTCATCTTCTTCATCAACTCAAGGTGATCCAAGGAAGATCATTTCACAAGGAAGAAGATACCATTTAAGAATCAGATTCAAGCTCCAGCAATCTCAAACAAGATCTTTTCTTTTTGAGCATATTTCATATCTTGTTTGAATAGCTTGATATTTGTTCTCTTTTCATTTCATTCAAACATTTGAAACTAAAGATCGTCCCTACTGGTGGTTAGTAGGAAGGCAATCGGAAGTTCTCCGATCTGCGGTGTTGACGTCCCTACCTGTGGTTAGTAGGAATGCAATCGGAGGTCTTTCTGATTTGCGGTTCAGTGCGTGGCACTAGTGGAGCCTCCCCGGATTTGGTGAGGGGTGGACGTAGGACTGGGGATTCAGTCCGAACCACCTTAAAATCTCGTGTGTGGTGGTTTGCTTGTGCGATTACTTTGTGTTAGATGCATGCTTCGGTTTAATATCTATATTGCGTAATCATCTTGCTAAGCAAATCATTTATGTCCTTCGTTAAGCTAGTTATATTTCGCCGCTATTATCATCATCTAGCTTTAAAGAGGGTTGTATTGCGAAAAGAGGGGCAGATCTATTCACCCCTCCCCTCTAGATACGATATCCACTACTCAACAAATGTTCTGATTGGTCTTGAGTTGTTTCAAATCTGCTTGCTAATAGTCTTATCATTGTCATAGATGAGTCATCTTGATTTCATAGGTATATCAAATGATATGTGGTGGAAGGACAAATTTTATCTGTCTGAAAGCCCATACCATGTGTGTAGGACTATCCTCCGCCAGGTACCATGAATCAAGAGAGTCCATGCATTGCACTGCAATTCTTAAATGTTGGGTCTAGTGTCTTGTGGATAGTTATATCTGAATGCTTGAATAAAACATGCTTATAGACAGGGGGAGCTTCTCCTTAGAACAAGATTGCATGTTCATGCAGCATTGTGTGTCAAGGGGGAGTATGGTACAGTCTGTCTGGGTGTGATTTGTTCAAGATATTCTATCAATGTTCAGATCAATGTGTGTGAAACTTCAAACCCCTATCATTTAAATTCTCTCCAGATACAGAAACCATCATCTCTTAGTCTCTTTTGGACTCAATTATATCAATTGTATCACGTGGTATCCATTCCATTCATTTGGTGTATTTTTCATTCCTTGATATTCCCCAAGAGCTGATTTTGTGTTTAAATTTCAATTCCCTCTTTCTGAATAGATGACAGTCTTGCATTCAGTTCATTATCTTAAGCAGCAACAATCATATGTCTTCTATAAGAATCATGTTTGCTTCATGAATTAACTGTTGGTTTAATCTTCATAAACTGTATAGTTTAAACACTGTATTTAGAAAATAGGGTGGTGGAAAACTATTTATAGATCTCAACCTCTTTCTCATGTTGTGACAGATAAGATCTTTACAGTATCTGAAAATGAAAGACTTAGTGAAATCTAGGTTGAGAAACTCAGATAGTGTATTATTTTTAAACAAGTCACTTTAAAAAATTAAAAAGGGCAGCAAAAATAAAATCATTAGTAAAAGAATTGAATAAGTCAATTGGCAGAGCAATGATTGAACTGCACTGAGAAACTGAGTACTTAATCAATGAAATGGATACAAACTCATGTCATGAAGTGCTTTATGTTAACTCTGTTCACATGATCAAATCTGTAGAATTGGTTTCACTGAGGAGCTGGGGGTACTGGCGTCTGATAAATGTGTACCCTTATGCAAAAAGGTGTAATCATGACTGTTATTTTTGATCATAGATAGATATGGTAGTCTATGCTTAGTAACTGGGGGTACTGGCGTCTAACCCACGTGTACCCTTAATGTCAAAGGTATAGAAGTTACCTATATGTTCAATTAGCTCAGTTTTAAAATCAAAATTGAAAAAGTTTGCTGTAACTCTTGCTCCTCTAGTTTCACTAAGTGTCAAATTGTTTAACCTCATACATATCCTAGTTACTCCCATAGATATTCATTGGTTCTGAAATCAGTAGGATACAGTATTGACCAAGTCTATCATGGTTATATGACTTAGGTTTGTTGCTATAAACAGGAACTACAACCTTATATATGACATTCAGTGAATCTACTCTACCTTTTATCAATATTAAACCAGTCATCTCTCACGAATGCATAATTGTGATTCTCTGTCTGAAGACTTTCCCTATAATCTGCTTATCTATCGAACTATTGCAAAGAGTGTTACTCTATTCGCTTCTTCTCTTCCACAGTATCCCTTAATCCTTGTTTGCTGATGGCAAAGGGGGATAGAAAAAGTACTTCGTGGTATTTTGATTAAGGGGGAATTGTATTTCAGGATAATCTTGTTAAAGTGGGAGAACATTTTCAGGGGGTAGATGTGTTTGGGAAGAGTATCCAGTGTCAGGAGATTTTTGGGGTGTCAGATTCAGGGGGAGAGCTGATCAATTGGTATTAGATGGATTATATTTGGCTGCATCTGATTTTCACTATATGATAGGCCTGCATCTGTGCATCTGTCTAGTGCATTGTCTGACTGTGCTTTATGTTAAATACGTCTGATATTAGATTAATCTTGTCTCATCAAAATACATCATAATTTTGGATGTTGCCATCATCAAAAATGGGGAGAATGTTGGGTCTCCTCTAGTGTTGATCAGCAGTGTGAAGACTGCTATGCATTGAATGGGTTTTGAATGATTGGCAACAATAGAGTTGACTTTGTTGACTGTAGAGTTGACTTTGATGACTTTATATTGATCATGGTAATATTGTGTATTTTGATGAATTGGTTATATATCAGACCTTTTCATAAAACATTTCTGCACACTTTGTTATTTCGAATCTAAGGTCGGTGCATGTCTGCATTGTGCATGCATTCAGTCGGTGCATGTTTGTGTAAGAAAAGCATATAAGGTCGGTGCAAGTAGTGCCGCTCGCATACCTCAGGTCAGTGCTAGTCGTCGTCTTTACTTAGTGAGATCGATGCAAGTTACCATGTGCATACATAGTCGGTGCAGCGTCCGCATTAAGCATATAGGGTCGGTGCAGCTTTTGTTGTGAGCATATAGAATCGATGCAGGTTTTGTTGTAAGCATATAGAGTCGGTGCAGGTTTTGTTGTAAGCATATAGACTCGGTGCAAGTTTTGTTGTGAGCATATAGGGTCGGTGCATATTGTGCTGTGAGCATATAAGTCGGTGCAGGTTTCGCTGGGAGTATATGAGGTTGGTTCAGGTTTCGCTGTGACTACATAAGGTCTGTGCACATTTTGCCTTACACATAATAGGTCGGTGCATCTTTGTGCCATTCGCATGCAAAGGGTTAGTGCACTATTTGCTTCATGCATATAGAGGTCTGTGCATGTTTTCGTACATGCGTAATAAGGTCAGTGCACATTTGTATCCTGCATAACCAATGTCAGTGCATTGTATGCTTTACGAGTGTAGATGGTCAGTGCACTTTCTGTTCTATATCATAACACGTAGTACCTCACGCACACTTAAGGTCGGTGCATATGTATTTCAAGTCTGTGCTAGTTCTTTTTGCATCTGTGTGATGTGACACGACCCCTCGGACCTAGAATTTGCAAGCAACACAACAATTTAGGCAACGTGACACAAGCGAACTCACTTGCATTGGCACACTCGGGTCCGTAGGAGGACCGGCGATGGCGGTGAGGGTCTGAGGTTGGACCTCAATGTTCTAAGGGTATGGCCAGCTAAGGTTGGACCCCAATGGGCCAGGGATGCCCCAATTCCGTGGGCGGCCAGCACGCCAAGGGCGTGGGATGTAGCGGCTCTCTCATAACTCGCTCCGCGGCGGACACTCGAATTGATTGATTTGGGTCGGGCGCTCGCCTCACCACCGACGGGCAACTAAGAACGATACTAAGCTAAGCAATGGTAATAAACCAGCAACGATGAGTGGCCAGAAGCTCACCTGATCAGCGTGGGGACGCCGATCCCGGCCGGAGACGAGGGCGAGCGGGGAAGCGTGGGCTACCTGCACGCCGCGCCGATGAAGCTTCAACCTGTTCAACTTAATACAATCACTACACCTCACGCAGGAGGGTGACCTCGGGGAAGGGATGATCAAATACAATCAAACACTACCTCCACACAGGGAGGGGCGGTATGCCGGCCAGGCGGGGACGGGAAAACCGTCCGAGAATGGAAGAAGGAAGCCGAAGTTGTTACCACTTGCAGGCTGTGATGGCTGACAGCCAGATGGTCCCGGAGCTGTAGATCACGTTCCTGAATTTTTCTGGAGGCGAGACTAGCATGGGGTTCTTCGTATCTCGCACGCGGATGGGTCAGAATTTTCTCGATTTCTTATGATGCAGCTGCTGGTCCGGGTCGAGCGACGAACAGGGTGGCAGATTCTGGCCGCAGCAGCTACCAGATATGAACAGCCACTTGCAGAAGCTACCCCGGCCGCTCTCGAACCCTGAATCACGAGCCGTCAGAGTTTCTGGAATCATGGTCGAGTCTCCTTCACAGCAGAATTGACAGGGAAGCCAGATGAGGTCGGAGGAGACCGGGGGAACCAAGAAGGTGCTGACAGGTCGTAGCAGACTTGGTGAGGCCACTTGGAGCAGTCGGAGGAGAATCTCTATAACTCTGTCTCACGGAACCCGAACGTAATTCCGCTTCCTGATCCTGGAAGAGGACAGGACGTGGAAGAACTTTGATGAAATGGCCTCGGCCTGGTTCTGCTAGGGTTTGCCGTGGCACAGCTTCCTTTCAGGTTCAGGTACTTGGTGACAGTAACTCGGCAGCAGCTACTTGATACGAATAGTGACTTGCAGAAGTTACCCCGGTCGCTCCCGAGCTCTGAATAATGAGCCGCTGGAGTTTCTGGAACCGTGGTCGAGCCCTCTTCACAGAAAAACTGACGGGGCAGCCGTCTGATGTCAGTACGGACAGAGAGACTCAGAAGAGTGGAGGCAGGTCACTGCAGGTTGTGGGAGGCAGACCCGACCAGCCGAGGGAGAGAAATGAGAACTCCGGCCTCCGAACACCGAACGCAGTTCTGCTTCTTCATCCTGGTATAGGACTGGAGGAAGAAGAACTTTGCAGAAGGGCTCGTAGTCTGAATCTTCCGCCGTTTGTTGTGGTACAGCTTCAAATCGGGTTCTGGTGCTCTGCAGGGGGAGCCTCGCGCAGTCAAGGGAGAACGGCTCTCCCGGACAGCCCCGAACTCGGAATGGGATGATATCACCTCGCCTGCGAAGCCGACTAGACGACCTTTCTAGAAATGTATGGTAAGTCTTCAGAGGCTGCCGTATGACTCCGTGATAGCTTCTGCAAGACGACTCCTTCTCTGCCACCTGCAGACTGATCAAAGGGGAAGAGAAGGGTGGAGGAACTAGGTGGGAGTAGGTGGGGGTTAGCAATGGAAGTGGAGGGGTGCTGATGGTGGGTGTGGAGGGATGTCTCTTGGGTGGTGAGGGGGTTTGAGCAGGGGGAGAAGAGAGTCAAGAGGGAGGTGGGGATGGAAGGGGACGCAAATGGTTTTGGGGGTAGGTGGAGGTGGTGGTCGGCTAAGGGAGGGAGTGAGGGGTTCGAACTTGGCTGGATGGGAAGGGCCAAGGGCGGCCTTGGGAGATGGAGGAGTTGTCTAGGGGAGGGGAAGGGGCTCTTGGGAGATGGGAAATTGCTTGGGGAAGGGAGAGGGGCACCTTGGAAGGTGGAGGGGTGCCTAGGGAATATGAAGAGTTGCTTGGGAGGGGGAGGGAATTGAAGGGGTATTAAGTGGCCTAGGGAAGGTGAAGGGGTGGAGGGTGAGGTGGCAGCTGAGGTGGCAGGGGGAAGAGAGAGAGAGAGGGGTGAAATTTGGAGAGAGAGGGGAAGGAGAGAGAGAGGGGACGGCCCCCTTTAGAGAGAGAGAGGTAGAGAGATAGAGAGAGCTAGAGAGAGAGAGAGGTGCACTAATGCTCAAAATTCATTCAAACTTTCATTAGCCTACAACTGAGGGATTGGGGTCCTATTTATAGGAAACCCACTTTTACATATAAGATCCTGACTTTTACCATACTAACAGATAACCAAGGAAGGGGGGTGCGCCCATGGGCCTAGCCCAAAGAAATAGGCACAATAGCAAGCACCATAGCCTAATGAGACTCGAACTTAGGGAAATGACTTAATAACCTAGGTACAAGACTCAAATAAAAGGCAAATTACATGAGTAGAAAATGAAAATTACATCATAGGACTCGAAATAACGTGGTGAACAAGATGTAGCTTAGGCGGCGAGTATCGGGATCCTCGATCATATGAAATTGCTGGTGATGTCCTCATCATACCCTCGGGGTGCGGAAAACTCGACTCTGTCGAGTATGGGCCCACCGGGGAAGTGGTCCTCTCCAGAAACTCAGAGTGAGCCTCAACTTCCAAACTCAACCCTGCGTCCGCAACCAGGGGATGGTCCCTCATCCTCTCGAGGTGGCTCAGCGCACCCTCTTGCTGGTGATGGGACCCTGCTTGCCTAGTATTGCCTTCGTGTGCACACGTCGGACTCTCAGGCCATTTTTTGGTGGCTCTCCGAGGGTGTCCCTCTCAAAGGAAGATAAAGGCTCGAGGCACTCACTAGGATCCACCGCGGTGCCCATATAGGGTGCCGGATCCGCCATGTGAATAATGGGGTGAATCCCAAAACCCATTAGTAAGTCCAACCCGATGGCCGGGTTGCCAAAATCTCTTGGAACTTGGGAAGGTCCAAGTCCACGTGCCCTCGAATTGGAGGTGACCCTAGGGTAGAGCCACTCCAATGCCATCATCACCAGATTGCCTACTTGGAGTTCCAAGTGGCGCTTGCGAGCTCTTATCCGCTCTTTGTGAACCTCACCGCTCATTGCGAATTGCTTGCATGTATGCGTATGCCATGTACTATGATGCGGTGTGGGTGTGAAAAGCTTGGTGTGTAAAGGTGGACCGGGGCAACCGTAAATTGACCTATCATGTTGTGATGCCATGTGGACCTTGATGCACTTAGGTGGACCGGGGTAGCCACAAATGGCCCTATCATGCCTGAGGTGGATGAAGAGTGGGGGAGGACCAGCATGTCCAAATGTGAACCTGTCATGCACTGGACCTAGTGTGTATGTGACACAAATGAGATGACTAGCCCTACCAGGTGGGGCAAAATGTTGTGGCACATGCATTATAATCAAGATGGTCCCATCTTTAGGTGGGGGTGAATTTGGGGGTTTCCACTCATACGGGTCGAAGGGGTCCAAGAAGGTGGACATTTTGGGATAGGTCACTTCCACTTTTCCTAGGTGGATGTCACCCTCGGTCATGGCTCTCATAGTGTGAACTAAGTAGTGGAATGGGTGGGTTGGGTTCAACATGGTGGGTGAGGGTAGGAGGGAGTGGGTGGTGGGTAAGGCGGCTAGGTCCTATGGGTTCAATGTCTTCCATAGGGAGGGATCAAAGGGGTCATGGAATGTGTTACCAAGGAAGGGGTATTCTATCTCCTCAAGGTCTTCAAATGATGGTGAGTCCTCCTCCTCAAATGAAGTAATTGAACCGAAGTCCTTGGCGGGTTGGTTGGCCATGAATGGAGGGCTTGGCATCCTACCCGAAATAAGCAACTCTAATTCGCGGATAGCATCTGGCTCTTCGGGTGTTGGGAGGAATTAAAGAAGGTCGCTAGTGTAGCAACCTACAGTGTATATCGAGGAGTGGACCCGACACATAGGTGTAGGAGGTCAAGGCTCCTAGGTTGGTCGGCTACAGTGGTCAACATGCCAGTTAACTCCATTTGCCAAGATAGCCCCTTAAGAAAATCCCCTAATGTTTTCACTTGATAGGATGATTGGATTGTGGTGTGATAGGTGGGTAAGGGTACTATAGGAAGGTTTTGTTCGATAGGAGGGCAAACATGAGCCATGAGATCTCTAAATGGGTTCTCCTTTAGCCAACGTGAAAGGGGTTCTCCTAAGATGAGCTCGGCCCCTACTAGGGAGGGTGGTGTAAGGTGAAGACCACCATGTGAAGTTTCTTCTTCTTCCTGGACATGGATGATCTCCATGGCGGGGGTTGGGTCCGAAGTATTCACCACTATGGGGTCGGGTATGGGGATCATGGTTTCCTCTACCAAGGAGGTGAGTAAGTCCATTGTTTGTGGAGTGATGATGACTGGCATATGGCTCTTTTGGGGTGGTGGGTAATGGGGGACTTGGGATAGGATGGGGAGGGGTAGAAGTGGAGGCCTAGGTTGGGCATCTTGTAACTCATGGGGGAGGGTGCACCCCATTTGGCTCAATGGGTCTTCTTTGGGTAGGAATGAGTTCTCTTGACCTATTTGGGCCTCATATTATTCTTCCCAATCTAGTGGAGCCTCATAGTCTTCGGTCACCTCCGTAAGTTCCTTTTGGAAATGGGTGGGATGAGGATTTGTGGAAGCTTGTGGGGTGTGGGTTTGATGGGGAATGTTGGGTTGGGTGGTGGCCAATTTGGTTTTAATGGTGGTGGTGATCGGGATTGGAATCATTTGGGGTGGTGGAGATTGGACCCTAAGGGAGGTCTTGGGTTGACGGGGAGGGAAAGGTGGAGTGGGAGTGCTCATTGAGCTATGGGTGCTTGAGTTGGAAGAGTGGGAAGGTTTTGGAAGGAGGATCTTCCTAAGTTCTACCTTCATCTCTTCCCATGAGTGAATGGGCTCTTGTCTCTCAATCCCCCTTCGAATCTCAAGCTTTCTCCATTCTGTCTCGCCGAAGGGACCAAGGGTCATCTTGGCGAGGCGCACTTTTCTTTCCTCGGTCATGTAGTAGTGGTGGAAGTATCTATCCATGGAGGTCTCCCATTTCCTATATGTGTGAGGGTTTCGGGACCCATCGAAGCGGGGCAACTCCGGCCCGATAATGAAGTAGTCATCGGAGTGCCTGGTGAGGTACAAGGTTTGGATGATCGGATGACCTCAATGCAATGTGCCCTAGGACAAGACTTTATAGAGACAAGTCTAGAACTTGCTCTGATACCATTTGATGTGACACGACCTCTCGGACCTAGAATTTGCAAGCAACACAACAATTTAGGCAACGTGACACAAGCGGACTCACTTGCATTGGCACACTCGGGTCCGTAGGAGGACAGGCGATGGCGGTGAGGGTCCAAGGTTGGACCTCAATGTTCCAAGGGTATGGCCAGCTAAGGTTGGACCCCAATGGGCCAGGGATGCCCCAATTCCGTGGGTGGCCAGCACGCCAAGGGCGTGGGATGTAGCGGCTCTCTCACAACTCGCTCCGCGGCGGACACTCGAATTGATTGATTTGGGTCGGGCGCTCACCTCACCACCGATGGGCAACTAAGAACGATACTAAGCTAAGCAATGGTAATAAACCAGCAACGCTGAGTGGCCAGAAACTCACCTGATCAGTGTGGGGACGCCGATCCCGGCCGGAGACGAGGGCGAGCGGGGAAGCGTGGGCTACCCGCACGCCGCGCCGATGAAGCTTCAACCTGTTCAACTTAATACAATCACTACACCTCACGCAGGAGGGTGACCTCGGGGAAGGGATGATCAAATACAATCAAACACTACCTCCACACAGGGAGGGGCGGTAAGCCGGCCAGGCGGGGACGGGAAAACCGTCGGAGAACGGAAGAAGGAAGCCGAAGTTGTTTCCACTTGCAGGCTGTGATGGCTGATAGCCAGACGGTCCCGGGGTTGTAGATCACGTTCCTGAATTTTGCTGGAGGCGAGACCAGCGTGGGGTTCTTCGTATGTGGCTCGCGGATGGTTCAGAATTTTCCCGATTTCTTCTGCTGCAGCTGCTGGTCCAGGTCGAGCGATGAACAGGGTGGCAGATTCTGGCAGCAGTAGCTACCAGATATGAACAGCCACTTGCAGAAGCTACCCCGGCCGCTCCCGAACCCTGAATCATGAGCCGTCAGAGTTTCTGGAATCGTGGTCGAGTCTCCTTCGCAGCAGAATTGACGGAGAAGCCAGATGAGGTCGGAGGAGACCGGGGGACCCAAGAAGGTGCTGACAGGTCGTAGCAGACTTGGGGAGGCCGCTTGGAGCAGTCGGAGGAGCATCTCTATAACTCTGTCTCATGGAATCCGAATGCAGTTCCGCTTCCTGATCCTGGAAGAAGACAGAACGTGGAAGAACTTTGATGAAGAGGCCTCGGCCTGGTTCTGCTAGGGTTCGCCGTGGCACAGCTTCCTTTCAGGTTCAGGTACTTGGTGACAGTAACTCGGCAGCAGCTACTTGATATGAACAGTGACTTGCAGAAGTTACCCCGGCCGTTCCCGAGCTCTGAATCATGAGCCGCTGGAGTTTATGGAACCTTGGTCGAGCCCTCTTCACAGCAAAACTGACGGGGCAGCCATCTGATGTCGGTGCGGACAGGGAGACTCAGAAGAGTGGAGGCAGGTCGCTGCAGGTTGCGGGAGGCAGACCCGACCAGCCGAGGGAGTGAAATGAGAACTCCGGCCTCCGGACACCGAACGCAGTTCCGTTTCTTGATCCTGGTAGAGGACTGGAGGAAGAAGAACTTTGCAGAAGGGCTTGTAGTCTGAATCTCCCGCCGTTTGTTGTGGTACAGCTTCAAATCAGGTTCTGGTACTCTGCAGGGGGAGCCTCGCGCAGTCAGGGGAGAACGGCTCTCCCGGACAGCCCCAAACTCGGAATGGGATGAGATCACCTCGCCTGCGAAGCCGACTGGACGACCTTTCCAGAAATGTATGGTACGTCTTCAGAGGCCACCGTATGACGCCGTGATAGCTTCTGCAAGACGACTCTTTCTCTGCAACCTGCAGACTGATCAAAGGGGAAGAGAAGGGTGGAGGAACTAGGTGGGAGTCGGTGGGGGGTAGCAATGGAAGTGGAGGGGTGCTGATGGTGGGTGTGGAGGGATGTCTCTTGGGTGGTGAGGGGGTTTGAGCAGGGGGAGAAGGGAGTCAAGAGGGAGGTGGGGATGGAAGGGGACGCAAATGGTTTTGGGGGCAGGTGGAGGTGGTGGTCGGCCAAGGCTAAGGGAGGGAGTGAGGGGTTCGAACTTGGCTGGATGGGAAGGGCCAAGGGCGGCCTTGGGAGATGGAGGAGTTGTCTAGGGGAGGGGAAGGGGCTCTTGGGAGATGGGAAATTGCTTGGGGAAGGGAGAGGGGCACCTTCGAAGGTGGAGGGGTGCCTAGGGAATATGAAGAGTTGCTTGGGAGGGGGAGGGAATTGAAGGGGTATTAAGTGGCCTAGGGAAGGTAAAGGGGTGGAGGGTGAGGTGGCAGCTGAGGTGGCAGGGGGAAGAGAGAGAGAGAGGGGTGAAATTTGGAGAGAGAGGGGAAGGAGAGAGAGAGGGGACCGCCCCCTTTAGAGAGAGAGAGAGGTAGAGAGATAGCAAGAGCTAGAGAGAGAGAGAGGTGCACTAATGCTCAAAATTCATTCAAACATTCATTAGCCTACAACTGAGGGATTGGGGTCCTATTTATAGGAAACCCACTTTTACAT
Organism: Amorphophallus konjac; assembly: GCA_022559845.1. Lineage (NCBI taxonomy): Eukaryota > Viridiplantae > Streptophyta > Magnoliopsida > Alismatales > Araceae > Amorphophallus > Amorphophallus konjac. Next base: position 378,357,135 of record CM040118.1, on the reverse strand, counting down.
ATAAGACCCTGACTTTTACCATACTAACAGATAACCAAGGAAGGGGGGTGCGCCCATGGGCCTAGCCCAAAGAAATAGGCCCAATAGCAAGCACCATAGCCTAATGAGACTCGAACTTAGGGAAATGACTTCATAACCTAGGTACAAGACTCAAATAAAAGGCAAATTACATGAGTAGAAAATGAAAATTACATCGTAGGACTCGAAATAACGTGGTGAACAAGATGTAGCTTAGGCGGCGAGTATCGGGATCCTCGATCATATGAAATTGCTGGTGATGTCCTCATCACTGTGCCTATACACATAGACGTGTGAATTGTCTATGTGCACAACACGTGACTGACATTTTGTTCGTTAAAATGACAGGTGAGACTTGTGATCTAGCACCTGACGCGTGTCCCAACTACCTGGTCACAAGCAACTAAAGTACCAGGATAAAAGGCACGAGATCCAAGGCAAAAAGTGAAGTGTTGCGTTTGACACATGGAAAGCAACCTAATCAAGATGCTGCCACGTGGCCATCCCAAGCTCAGATCTGAACAAAATTTTGGGCGGGAAATGTGGTTTCCACGCGCCCATTAGCTGCTGTTATAAAAGGGGGCAGAACGCCCAATCCCGAGAGGTGAGAGAAGATATATAGAGAAAGAATATACAGAAGTGAGAATGAAGCCAGAGAGAGAAAAGTAATAGCCAAGTCAAGAGGGACTTGCAGTAGATCTGGAGAGAGCTTTGAGAGAGTTTTGAGAGCTATTTGAGAGAGGAGCATAGAGTCGTTTGAAGGGTGTGAGTCTGAGTTTCTGTAAGTCATTGTTTCCGGCTTCTTGGTTTAGAACCAAAGCCAATCTGCTCTTTGTTAGAGCTACATATCATTTTACTATTTTTGGTTTGTCTGTTGCTTCTGTTTTTCAATTTCGATCTCTTGTTATAGCAAGCTGTGATTCAGCGGTGGGTAAGCTGTAATCCCCAGTGGTAGAGGATGATTCCTCTGATAGCTTAAGCTGTAAGGCTCAGCGTATGTTGGGAAGTTTTCCCCGAAGCTGTGAATCAGCGGATTGGAAGCTGTGAATCAGTAGTGAAGCCACACTTGGTTTAAGTGTGGGGTGGACGTAGATCTCTGCAGGAGATCGAACCACCTAAAAATTGCCTGTCTATGTTTGATGGTTTGTGATTGTTGCATTTACATATCTGGCTGCTATCATGTTTCTTTAGGTTGAAATATCAAGTATTCTAGAGTGTGAAGAAGGTATATCAAAAGGTACTACTCGAAGGATAAGTCAAGCTTATCTGAAAAGTGGTTTATCTTGCGTGAGGACACTCATTGAGTTAAACCTCCGCCAAGTATCTCTTCACATTTCATCTTCCTGGAATTCAGTTCTACTGCTGCTGTGTTTCACTAGTCTACTAGAATTTTCTCATTCTCTCTAATCATATCATTTGACTAAGTCTTTTGTTAATTCAATGGCTCTAGTGACTCTGTGTCTAAATTGGCTATCCTATTTAAGGAACGTTTAATTCTATATTTTATCTGCTTAATCTTCGTTTAAATTCGGGGTAGATCTATTCACCCCCCCTCTAGATCCATATCACATGTGAATTAGTTCAAGTGGTTTGGATGATAAACTTTCAGTTCTGCTTTTAAATGACTTTCTAGTTTGTTTTCCTTATGCACATGCATCACAAATTTTAGAGTTCAGTTTGAATTTAATTTTAGGCAATCATTTAACAATAGAATGCTTCACCAGTTTATGAAGTGTGTTGTAGCTAGCATGACCTAGTCTACGATGCCACAAGCATGCTAATTCAAATTTAGGTGCAGCAAGATAGAGATTTCTGTGAGCAGAGTCATCTAAGTCAATCATATACACATTGTTGACTCTTTTACCAGAAAACTTGGTTTCTTTTGAATTAGGGTGCAAGATCCTACATTCATTAGAGTCAAAGACTGCAGTATGACCTTTATCACAAAGCTGACTTATGCTCAGCAAATTATATTCCAGACCATCAACAAGCAATACATTCTCAATTGAGTTGGAGGCATTCTTACCAACTTTACCTGAACCAATGATCTTTCCCTTGTTGTACCCTCCAAATGTGACATGACCAACTTCCTTTTCTACTAAGAGACATAATTTGGTTATGTCCCCTATCATGTGTCTTGAGCAGCCACTATCAAGATACCAGCGATTGTGCACGGCTGCAAGACACTCCTGCACAAGGAATTAGGTGACAATGTTTGGAACCCAAGGACAATTAGGTCCCAAAAGTCTTCTCATCTCGGTAAAGCAACATAACATAGGCTTTGAAATCCAGACTTTCTTAGTATTTGTGTTTTTCTTGCTTGGTTGGAAGTTCTGATTTTTCTTTTCTTCATTAACTTTCATTTTCTCTCTTTTAGCTTCTTGGGCTTTAGGTTTTAGGAATGTTGGAAGAGGATTGTTTTTTAGACCATCTATTCCATTTGGTTGGTCTAGAGGGGTAGGAGGTGTCACTGTGACGACTTGGACTCCGAATACCTGATATACCCGATAGGACTACCGAGTAGACCTGATACCGCTTGGAACCCGTGAAGCCTCTCAAGAGCTGTAAAGCTCCGAAGGGATAAAAGGAATATTGTATAGTACATTGAAGTTGCAGATATAATAGTAAGTAATTAAATTTCATTAATCATGTTTACTAAAGTAGCAGAAATAAAATTACTTTTTAATTAACAGTTAAAATTATAATTATACCAGAGTCTAGTCCAAAGGAAAGACAAGTACAGTCGGACAGAAAGAAAAATGTATTCTGAGGTTGGGGGAAGCCCGACGGAGGTACCGCTGGCAACTACGAACACGTCACACCAGGAACCGCAAAGGAAGAAGAGATGACCACACCTCAAAAACAAGGGTGAGCCTCGCGTCACTGGCCCAGTAGGGGTCATGCGGATCCCCACTGAAAAATAACGTAGTAACACGAAACAACAGCCAAAACAACAGTAGTAGTAAAGTAGGAAAAGCTAAACTACAACTAGAAAGCTATAAAAGAAAACCAGAACAGCGAGAGTAGAACGGCTAAAAGAAAAGGAAAAAGCAAAGCCACGGAAGGATCAGAACATGGTTTTCGAGAGAAGCTCGGCTCCCTAAGCAACCCCAACAACGACAGAAAGGGGAACCTTGATCTCACAAAGTCATGAGTTACCGATCCGTCGGTAGGCACATGGCCCAAGGCCTACTAAAATGGGTAAAAAGCCAAGAAAAGACCTAGACAGACAATGGACTCTGACGCATAGACGACTAGAACATGGTGTGTTCAACACCGAGCTATCCTCGACAGAGCCGAGAACGGACTAACTCGGAAGGGGAAGCTGAACTCAAATGAAGCCAAGGTCAGGCTAACTCGGAAGGGGAAAATAGACTCCGAGAAATGCGAGAGTCACGTGTCACGTCACGGGAGCACCTCCTCACTAGAAGAACAGCCAGATGCGTCCACTGACCTCTTACACTACGCCGCAGGTATCTCGCTACGGATGGCGAGAACGACGGAGACTGAGATACTCTCTAAACCAGAACATGGAATACAGTAATGAGTGACTAGTCAAGGTCACGCCTATCGGTGCTAGTCCAAATGCCCCTGACCACGTGTGCACACACCGACTCTTGCCTAGAGTCAGGCCTCTGGCTAGATTTCCCCCCTAGCAGGACGCTACTGTTCAGCAGGGGCCCACGGAAACTAGCTTACAAACCGTAAAATAGGACTACCCTGCCACCTCTCCCAGGTGGGATCGATGCTAAACGTCGTCGGGCTACGACTAGTGGAGGCTCACTAGACACAGAAACTCAGAAACGCGAGTGCTGGAGTACAAACAGGCCAAGAAAGTACTATCGCACGTACTACGAAGCATAAAGGCAGTACACCAACTGCCAACAGACTCAGGACTGGGCAACTAGACCTACCAACGTAATGATCCTTGAGTCTCACGACTCGGAGTCAAGATCGTTGCACAACGATGGAACAAGCTGCCAATTGGTCTAATCCTAAGCCAGAGGAAACGACACATCCACATAAAATGACTTACGGAGACCTAAGGGATCATCAAGACCCTTAAAGCACCTAGACATGCAAACCAAGGTAAGGCAGTACCTCTAGGCGTCCAGAACCACTGTCTTGAGCTATTCAAAATAGTCGAGACACACGCAAGGTTACTTGTCAACCACTGGGTCACACCGGGTTGACCAGGACCTAAATAATGACTCTGAAGCGATACAAAAACCTACCTAATAGTAGGGTACACCTGTCTATCTGATAACATGGTTATAGCCCTCATAGGACATCAAAAGGCGTCCACGGGACAATGGGCAAACCACAAGGTCAAGCCGAGCCACTTGGAAACCAACACATCAGGAAACGACAAGCAGGAATTAAGCGGAGCAACATACGCTGGCGGTCATAGAATGGGCCGCTAGGTGACTGTAGCGGTCAAGGATTAGGCCGCTAAACCCAGTCAACCCGGAACCGACCTATTCAGTCAAACCACCAAAGCGGTCTAATATAGATCCACCACACGGGGTAGGCGGTCCAAGAGACAACCGCCACACTAACCGCCCTAAACATTGACCTAAGTCAAAACGACTTGTAGCGGCCTAAGAAAGGTGAGCTACAACGAAGAAACGCATGAAGGTTGGGCCGCCAAGGCCAACCAACTTAAAATCTTGACTAGGTCTAAAACCACAATAACATGAATACCGAGACAGACTACAAGCTGCCGAGACCATCCCCTCAAGACGGGAACTCAAGGGAGGCCACTCACATGTGGGGGAACCCCACCGCACTCACATCGATACACGGTGACTCGATCGAGCGTAACACTAAGCTCGAGACACACATCCCTATGGGCATGCTAATCGAAGTAACACAGCACCTCCCGACACCCCAGAAACATGGACACGAAACCCACAGGGTGTCCGGAACACTTGCGAGGCCATAGGTCGGTCATTGGGTCTCAACTGGACCGACCAGGACTCAAAATGAACAAAAACACAGGATTTTCGGTCGACCTGACCCCTGGGGTCGGTCGACCTGACAGGGTCGATCGACTGGACCTGGGCGGTCGGTCGACCCGACCAATGACCGGACCCAACACGGTCCTGTGAACGCCGCCGGTCAACTGGCACACCCGGTCCGGTCGACCGGTTACGGTGGAAAACCATCCGGACTGAGCCCTAAAGCCCGTATCCACGCCCCGTTCGATCCCGATCGAAGGGGAAACAGTCATAATCGACAAAAGCAACCTTCCACAGGCCGAAAGGGGCACATGCAATCGCTTAATCGCAAGAAACGGGCGATTCCTTCGAATCGACCCTAATTGGGTCACAGGGGTTCCCGGGCTCATACCGGCCCCAAATGACAACCAATCACCATGAAATCAGCGGATATAGAACACTGACATTCCAGGGGTTCGATTGATACCAACTGATATGAAAACCATCGTCGTTTTCCAGCGAACCCTACAAACACCCCCAAAGCATGATTTTACCCAAATGAGATAAAACCCACTAGTATGCTCACCGTTTGGCGTGAAACTACGAGGGAACGTAGAAAAGATATAGGTGATCCATTTCCCTACCTCCACCGAAGATTCTGTGTGCCGAAGCGACTAAACTATGCCAAAAACTGCCAAAACAACGAACCGCACCGGCTTTGAATCCACCAAGGGATCGTGCCGCGCCACGGTCAATCCGTCGCCCCATCACGTGTCCCGATCACTCCATCGTGTCCTCGCCTCAGCCAACTCGCCAAGGGTGTGCACCCCGCGTCGAGAGGAGCAGAGCGAAGAGAGAATGAGAGAGAGAAAGAGAGGTGAGAAATGAGGGAGGAGAGAGTGTAAGGAAGGTTAAATAGAAAGAAAATTAGGAATTTTCTTAATTTTTTGAAATTCTAATTTTTGTGCCGAAAATCCCCTAATTCAAAAAAATACGTAAAAATAGCCGAAATAATCCTCTCAAAGAGTACAACGCAACTGCGGCGTCCACGAGTCGATGAACTGAGAAATAAACTCTCCACAGGGTTCCGTAACTTGTACGAGAGAAAAACTCACGCGGATCATAAAACTCAACCCATGACCCACAAAAGCGATCCAAAAGCACTCCGACAAGGATCCGAAAGATCCGATAAGAATCCAGGGTATTACAGCCTCCCCTCCTTCAAGAAATTTCATCCTCAAAATTTAAGGAACGAACAAGAAGAAGCAGGGATGAACAAACCCCAAGACACAACTTGAAACAGCATGAATCTCGAAAAATACCATTCAGAGGAACACTTGTCAGACCATAATCACAAACACACACTCTGGATCGAGCACGGCACCCTTGTGAACACAAGTCTGACACCTCCAAAACAAGGCAACGTCGTTTACGTCTCACAGGAAAGGAGACACGACTCATGACACGACAACAGATATAGATAAAACAAAACGACAGACACGGCAAGCATCAGCTTAAACAATGGAAGCATAGTCCTCCCAGCTGACAGTTCGACACATCGGCTCCAGTGCCAAAGGCAACCACAAAACCTGGCACACAGGATGCCAAAGACAGCACCGGACCACAAGCACAATCAAGTCAGTCCTCACTCAGATATTATATCTGATCGAGTCACATGCTAACTCTATGAGGAAATAAGAGTACAGCACAACTAACCGACAAGATCATGGTCAACACGATGCTAAGAGAAATTCATAGGGAAGCAACGATAAAATGACAACGACGACAACATCACTTGCAGGATCCTGGCTCCATACTGAACACAGAACCACGGAATACAACTGCAAGCTGGGTCACAACAAGGCACGGTAATAGCTGAGCACACGACCACGAAGGACAAGCCATGCATCGAACAGCGTACCAAGGAAAGACCCACGACAACAAGAAGGACAATCTTGGGAAACGCATCTCAAGGACCATGATCACGTCCTGAGATTACAACACCCAAGAAAGAATTATAGAGCAGAGGGTATTCAACCAGCAGAAATGCCGACTGATTCCCCAATACTAACAAATGCCAGTGCCAACACCAGAATGCCTCCAATAACAACTGCACAGCAAGGACAACATCAAGGCACATGAAGCCAAGGCAAAATCACATCGAGAAGAACAATTCTCTCGACTGGTTAGAATTAATTTTACAACCAACGATCCTCGACCCGTGGGTTATCAGCCCACACGCTTCCGCTACGCACTCATACAATGCACACACGCATTAGAAATACCTCGATATCCGCATCTCAGTACACACTTAGCACCATCGCAATTCAGGAAAATCGCAATGTATCATGCCACAAGTACTGATCTTGCGAGCAACCGATCACACATTGCCTAAGTACAAATGAAGGAGAGTACCAGCTTCAGCACAAAGCACAAGGAAAAGCTAATCTCAACTTACCATTACATCCTGAAAGAATAAATGAGCCTTCACAACACGTCGACTGCTGGACACGGCATGACAAACACGGTGCATAACGTCTCTCAACACAAAGATTAGGTCCAAAGCCAAGCAACTGTAGAACAAAGAGCAGATCAGGCTCAGAATCATGACTGTCCACACTTAAGTAGACACAGGACAAAGGTCTCACCAAGACAGCACTTCCAAGGCTTACCTCAAAAAGACTCCACCAAACAGGATGAGAAGCATCAAGCTCGACTAACAGTAGCTCACCACGAAAGAAAATCCTAGGCTCGCTTGAGCATCTTCTCAATCGAGGCAATAAAGCAACCACTTCAACAGAAGCGAAACACCTTAGGAGCTGCACAGACTTAAGCTGGGATGACCAAAACAACGTAAGAACTTGTACGGCCATCACACCAACTCAAAAAGCCACCAGCTTCCTGAACAAACCATGAAAAAATCTAGAACAATGTACTGCAAATTCACGCCTATCGGCGAACTCTACCAACTACAACACGATCGAGACAAATACCATGACTAAAAAGAGCATTCTGTCACATCCCGACGAGAGCAAAACTATCTCGCACAGTGCTGACACCGCACGCACAAGACAACTTACGGGAAACAAGGCGACAAGGAATCGCAAAACCTAAGCCAGCGAAGGACTGTACTGGACTTTAAGGACTCTGGACACTGTATATCATGGATTCCCATGTACTTCACACAACAATGCTCGGATACCACCTGTGACGACCCGGACTCCGGATACCGGATATACCCGATAGGACTACCGAGTAGACCCGATACCGCTTGGAACCCGTGAAGCCTCCCAAGAGCTGTTGTAATACCCTGGATTCTTATTAGGTCTTTTGGATCCTTTTCAGAGAGTTTCAGATCGCTTTTGTGGGTCTTGTGTTGAGTTTTATGATCCGTGTGGGTTTTTCTCTTGTACTAGTTATGGAACCCTGCGGTGAGTTTATTTCTCAGTTCATCGACTAGTGGACACCGCAGTGACGATGTACTCTTCCCAAGGATCGTTTTGACTAAATTTACGTATTTTTTTGAATTAGTGAATTTTTTGGCTAATTATTGAATTTTCAAAAATTAGGAAAAATCCTAATTTTCTTTCTATTTATTTCTTCTTCACCCTCTCTTCTCCCTCATTTATCTCATCTCTCTCTCTCTCTCTCGTTCTCTCTCGTCTCTGGGTCTCTCGGCAGAGGGTGCACACTGTTACGGAGCTGGCCAAGGCGGGGACGCGATGGAGTGATCGGGACGCGGGATAGAGCGACAGTTTGAGCGTGGCGTGGTGCGCTCCCTCGGTGGATTCTGAGATCGGCGCGGTTCATGATTTGCCATTTTCGGCGCGGTTTAGTCGCTTCGGCGCATGGTTTCTTCGGTGGAGGTAGGGAGATGAATCACCTACTATTCCTGCACATTTCGCATGTAATTTCACGTTGTTCGGTGCTACAACGGGCGAGTTTGGGCTCGTTTAGGTAAAACTGTGGTTTTATGGAGTTCGTAGGATTCGCTTGAAAACGGTGACAGCTTTTAGATCGGTTAGTATCAATCAAACTGATGTGACACAACCTTGGACTTAAGCAAGCAAGCACATTCGCATTCTAAATGGGCCAATTTGGGCCGCCGCTCTCTCGTCGCTCACCCAAGCCCGGGGTAACTTGGCAATGCCAAGGTGAAGATGTGGGGTTGGGCCCTTGCTGGTAGAGGGCCAGCAAGGCCAAGTCTTGATTCCAAAAAGGATGTGGAACCCAATTCAATGGGGCCGACAAAGTGCCAAGGGCACCGGTTTCACTCTTCCCACGGTGATCACTCAAGGCAACGGGGCTTGAGGATCGGGCTCTCTCTCGCACAACCAGCGGAGCTAAGAAACAAACATTGAAAGACAAGCACAATGAGCAAGGGTTTAGAGCACTTACTCGACCGGTTTGAAGAAACCGGTCCCGCTCGGAGACGAGGGCGAGCGGGGAGGCGGTGGATCCCCACACGCTGCGGCGGTGTAGCTTGACCTGAAATTGCAAACGGTACAGCACTACTCCTCACGCAGGAGGGGTGATCTTGGGGTGGGGGTTATGCTTAATACATTCAAAACTACCTCCACGCAGGGAGGGGCCTTCAGCCGGCCAAGCGGGGTGGGGAGAGATGCAAAGGAAACCGAATTTCCGAGCTTCGCCGATTCTGTCTAGCTTCTGTAATTATGGATAGGGAGTCGATGATGATGCAGCCAATAAATCCACTGAGCTCAGAATTTGATGAGACTTGCGCCAAAAGATTGCTAACCGGAGAGGGGTGCAGCCTGAATTTTTGGACGACGTTCTGATCTGGGGGCTGACTGCTCCAGCGACTGGAAGATGGATGCAGCTCTGGTCTCTGGCCGAGCTCAGTCTGAAACAGCAGGTTGCAGAAGTGGCCACGGTCGCTCCTGAGCTCCAAATCTGGCACCGCTGGACTCGTTGGAATCGTTGACGAGTCTACTTTGCAGCAAAACAAACGGGGAAGTCTTCTGATGTCGGAGATGAGCTGGGTGTCCAGAGAAGTGGACGGTGGTCGGGGCAGACTATGAGGAGGCAGACCGGCGTGGTTGTGGTAGAAAATTAATATCTCTGGTTGTCGGATGCCAAACGGAGCTCTGCCTTCTGTTCCTGGACGCTGACAGGGGGAGGAAGATCTTTGTAGAAGACCATGAAGGCTGATTCCTTCAAGGTTCGTCGTGGGAGAGTCTTCTCTGCCGCTCTGGCTTTTGGTCTGAGAGGTTCTGTGCAGTCGGGGAAGAACAGCCTTCACGGACGGCCACGAACTCGGAATGGAGTGATTCCACCTCGCCTGCGAAGAGCACAGGGAGGCCTTTCCGGAAAGTTAGGCCATGCCACCAGAAGAACCAGGATGCAGTCATGGACGTCGCTGCAACAGAGTGCTAATCTGCAGGTTGGCCTACACACAAAGCTAGAGTGGAGAAGAGAGGAGGGGGCGAACTTGGCTTGAGGGGAGAGGAGGGGTGCGACCTAGGGAGCAAGGAGGGAAGGGGAGATTCGAATTTGGGCTTTGGAATGAGTTAATTCAGCCTTGGGAAGGTGGAGATATGCTTAGGGAAGTGAAAGGGGTAGGTGGTGGTTGGAGGGTGGGGTTTTGAGTGGTGGAACTTCCTTGGGACTAGGTGAGGATTAAAGAGGGGTTGTGGGAAGTTGTGGGGAGTTAATGGAGGTAGGTGGGGGTTGGAAGTGGTTGAGAGGGGGAGGAGAGAGAAGAAAATTCGAATTTGGGTGTTGAGGAGAGAGAAAGTGGAGTGAAAAATAGAGATTAAGAGAGGGAAGGGTGGGGAATCTCTCCCCTAGGGTTTCTCACCCAAAAAATGGAATCTCTCCACTAGATAAGGAGTGTAAACTCTCAAAATGGCAAGTTTTTTCATTCATTGATTCATTACCTCCAAATGAAGGAAATGGGGCCCTATATATAGGAAACCCACATTTTACAATAAGTCCCTTACAAAAGACTCAATAACAAATAACCGAAGGGGTAGGGGGGGCTCATGGGCCAAGCCCGAAGAATTGGGCCCAATAGCACATTACACAATTTAATGACACTCAAACTTAGGAAAATAAATGCAAGACCTAGGAACATGACTCAAATAAAAGGGAAAATACATCAAATGACTCAAATAAAATTACATAGGACTTAAAATTAAATGACTAAACCATGCCGGATGCAACCGGGGCGAGGAGACGAGCTGTGAACGTGGGCATGGGAGGTGATGTCCCCATCATACTCCCGGGGTGCGGAGAACTCGACTCCGTCGAGTAAGTGTCATTCCCTCCTTGGAGGGTGTAGAAGTGGTACTGCCCTCAAGTCTTCCGAACGAGTCTGATCCATCCACCTTTCGAGATAGCGCTCGTATACCTTGCTCCGAGTGGTAGTGACTTGTTCATCCAATATTTGTTCAATTTGTTCACGCTGGGCTCTCTTGGCTGGTGATCTCTCTTCACGGGTGGGTGCTCTCTCAAGGGAAGAAGTGGGCTCAATCTCCTCACTAGGTACCACCGTGGGTCCCTTATATGACACTAGGTCGACCACATTGAATGTGGGACTTATTACATACTCCTCAGGGAGATCTAACTCGTAGGCATTTGCACCGATGCGCCTCAAGACCTGGAAGGGACCAGCCCCACGTGGCCTCAGTTTAGAGTTGGCTCCCGGGGAGAGCCTCTCCGTCCTTACCATCACAAAGTCACCCTCATGGAAGTCTCGGTGACGCCGATGAGAGTCGGCCCGCCTCTTATAAGCCTCATTCTTTTTGCTTATGTGCTTGCAAAGGCTTTCATGCAATTTCGTGAATGTTGACATTCTAGGGGTGATGGGTGGACCTGGGCAACCGAAAGTAGACCGATCATGCTTTGATGCCAAGAAGCCTTTGATGGATTTTGGAGGGCCGGGGCAACCATATGTGGACTTATCATGCAATGTTGTCATGTAGACTTTGGTGGGCCTAGGTGGGCCGGGGCACTCGTAGGTGAACCTATCATGCAAAGTGGTGATGAATGTGGGGGGACCCGGACATCCGTAGATACTTTTGACATGCTTAAGATCCATGATGAATGAAGGAGGACCATGACATCCGAATGTGGACCACTCATACTTTCTACTTGATATGTGGGTGATATGAATGAATGGACCCAACATAGTGTTCATGCCAAGGGGTATGGTAAGCCTAGACACATGCATGCTTTTCCCAAAGGTGACTTCCATGTGTATAGGTGTGGGACAACCTTTGAACTCCCATTGGAAAGGATCGAATGGATCTAAGAAGGTAGTCATCATGGGGTGGGGTACAACCTGATTACCTAGGGATATATGGCCCAAGGTCATGGCTCCCAAGGTATAACCCGAGTCATGGATGAGGTGGGTTTGGCCCAATATGGTGGATGAGGGTAGGAAAGGGTGGGTGGTTGGTAAGATGGTTGGGTCATATGAGTCCCTTGACTCCCATTGGAATGGATCATATGGATCATAAAATGGGTCATCTAGGGGGAGGAACTCCATGTCCTCAAGATCCTTAAAAGGTGCTAAGTCATCCTTCTCCATGATAGTTGGGCCAATGTTCTTGACAAGTGGGTCGGCCATGAGTGGAGGGCTTGGCTTTCTACCCGAGATAAGAAGCTCTAAATCGAGGAGAAGGTTGGGCTCATCGGGTGTAGGGAGGAATAGAAGGAGGTCGCTAGTGTAGCAACCAATGGTGCAAACTGAGGTGATAGACCCTATGCATAGGTGTAGGAGGCTAAGGCTCCTAGGTTGTTCTACCATAGGGGTCAACATGCTAGTCATCTCTAATTGCCATGCTATGCCCTTGAGAAGGTCTTCTAAGGTCTCCACTTGATAGGATGCTTGGATTGTGGTGTGATAGGAGAAGAAGGGCACTAAGGGAAGGTCTTGTTCTATGGGAGGGAAAATATGGGCCCGGGTCTCTCCAATTGGGCTCTCCTTTAGCCAACTAACAATGGGTTCTCCTAAGATGAGCTTGGTCCCAACTAGAGAGGGTGATGTAAGGTGAAGACCCTCATGTGTTGTTTCTTCTTCAATTTGGGCTTGGGTTTCCTCCAAGGTGGAGAGTGGGTTTGGAGTGTTCACCACTATGGGGTGGGGTATGGGTTCTTCTTCCAAGGAGGTGAGAGGGGCTTTTGAGGGTGTGGTGATGATTGGGGCATGGTGTATCCGGGGTGGTAGGTAGTGGGAAACTTGGGTTAGGATAGGTGAGGGTAGTAGTGGAGGCTTTAGTGGGAGTTGGATTGGGGTAGGGAGAGGAAGATGAGTGGGTTGAAGGGGTTTGGGTCGATTTGTTTTGGGAGGAGTGTCTCTTTTTGGGGGTGATGGAGAGGTAGTGGTGGGGGTTACCATGGGCCTAGGTGGAGAGTTGGCCATGGGGCCCAATTGGGTATGGGGGCCTATGGTTGTGGTGTGGACTTGGAGGTGGGGTGTAAATGTAGTGGTTGGGGTGGGAGAGATGGGAAGTGGTAGGGAATGGGTGATTGGGGTCTTGGATTGACCGGGTGGGGATGAAGGAGTTGAAGTACTCCTTGGGCTTTTGTGATTTGAGTAGGAGGGAGAGGGTTGGAGAGTGTAGGTTTTCCTAAGCTCGACCTTCATCTCATCCCAAGTGCTAATGGGGGCCTCCCTGCGGATCGTTCTTAAACCTTCCACAACTAACCAATGAGTTTTAGCTTGTTTGGAGAGGTGTGCCTTGGCTAGCCTCATTCTCCTTTCATCGTTGAAGGGGCAACTTTTAAAGAATTGGTCTAGGGAAATCTCCCAATCTATGTAAAGGCTTGGGCTGTTGGATCCATCAAAGGCGGGGGTTTTGATTTTCAAGTGTTCTAAAAATATGGTTTCTAGATTTCCCCAAAGGTCACTCTCATTCACTCTTGGTGCACGGCTATTTCCTTCAAGTCGGTCGAGTCGAGACATGATATCTTCAAGCCGATTAAGGACATTAGGTAGGGCTTCTATGATAGAGGTGTTGCTACCCACTTTGTTGGCAATGGAGCTTCCATGAGGATTTGGGCTTCTTGGGAAAGTTGATGGGGATGAATATGATGGGTATGAAGTGGCCATTCTAGTGGACATGGGAGATGCAACCGAGGACTCTAAATGCATAAACATGCCCTAGGACCAACTTGTGGAGAGGCAAGTTGTGAACTTGCTCTGATACCACTTGATGTGACACAACCTTGGACTTAAGCAAGCAAGCACATTCGCATTCTAAATGGGCCAATTTGGGCCGCCGCTCTCTCGTCGCTCACCCAAGCCCGGGGTAACTTGGCAATGCCAAGGTGAAGATGTGGGGTTGGGCCCTTGCTGGTAGAGGGCCAGCAAGGCCAAGTCTTGATTCCAAAAAGGATGTGGAACCCAATTCAATGGGGCCGACAAAGTGCCAAGGGCACCGGTTTCACTCTTCCCACGATGATCACTCAAGGCAACGGGGCTTGAGGATCGGGCTCTCTCTCGCACAACCAGCGGAGCTAAGAAACAAACATTGAAAGACAAGCACAATGAGCAAGGGTTTAGAGCACTTACTCGACCGGTTTGAAGAAACCGGTCCCGCTCGGAGATGAGGGCGAGCGGGGAGGCGGTGGATCCCCACACGCCGTGGCGGTGTAGCTTGACCTGAAATTGCAAACGGTACAGCACTACTCCTCACGCAGGAGGGGTGATCTTGGGGTGGGGGTTATGCTTAATACATTCAAAACTACCTCCACGCAGGGAGGGGCCTTCATCCGGCCAAGCGGGGTGGGAAGAGATGCAAAGGAAACCGAATTTCCGAGCTTCGCCGATTCTGTCTAGCTTCTGTAATTATGGATAAGGAGTCGATGATGATGCAGCCAATAAATCCACCGAGCTCAGAATCTGATGAGACTTGCGCCAAAAGATTGCTAACCGGAGAGGGGTACAGCTTGAATTTTTGGACGACGTTCTGATCTGGGGACTGACTGCTCCAGCGACTGGAAGATGGATGCAGCTCTAGTCTCTGGCCGAGCTCAGTCTAAAACAGCAGGTTGCAGAAGTGGCCACGGTCGCTCCTGAGCTCCAAATCTGGCACCGCTGGACTCGTTGGAATCGTTGACGAGTCTACTTTGCAGCAAAACAAACGGGGAAGTCTTCTGATGTCGGAGATGAGCTGGGTGTCCAGAGAAGTGGACGGTGGTCGGGGCAGACTATGAGGAGGCAGACCGGCGTGGTTGTGGTAGAAAATTAATATCTCTGGTTGTCGGATGCCAAACGGAGCTCCGCCTTCTGTTCCTGGACGCTGAAAGGGGTAGGAAGATCTTTGTAGAAGACCATGAAGGCTGATTCCTTCAAGGTTCGTCGTGGGAGAGTCTTCTCTGCCGCTCTGGCTTTTGGTCTGAGAGGTTCTGTGCAGTCGGGGAAGAACAGCCTTCACGGACGGCCACGAACTCGGAATGGAGTGATTCCACCTCGCCTGCGAAGAGCACAGGGAGGCCTTTCCGGAAAGTTAGGCCATGCCACCAGAAGAACCAGGATGCAGTCGTGGACATCGCTGCAACAGAGTGCTAATCTGCAGGTTGGCCTACACACAAAGCTGGAGTGGAGAAGAGAGGAGGGGGCGAACTTGGCTTGAGGGGAGAGGAGGGGTGCGACCTAGGGAGCAAGGAGGGAAGGGGAGATTCGAATTTGGGCTTTGGAATGAGTTAATTCAGCCTTGGGAAGGTGGAGATATGCTTAGGGAAGTGAAAGGGGTAGGTGGTGGTTGGAGGGTGGGGTTTTGAGTGGTGGAACTTCCTTGGGACTAGGTGAGGATTAAAGAGGGGTTGTGGGAAGTTGTGGGGAGTTAATGGAGGTAGGTGGGGGTTGGAAGTGGTTGAGAGGGGGAGGAGAGAGAAGAAAATTCGAATTTGGGTGTTGAGGAGAGAGAAAGTGGAGTGAAAAATAGAGATTAAGAGAGGGAAGGGTGGGGAATCTCTCCCCTAGGGTTTCTCACCCAAAAAATGGAATCTCTCCACTAGATAAGGAGTGTAAACTCTCAAAATGGCAAGTTTTTTCATTCATTGATTCATTACCTCCAAATGAAGGAAATGGGGCCCTATATATAGGAAACCCACATTTTACAATAAGTCCCTTACAAAAGACTCAATAACAAATAACCGAAGGGGTAGGGGGGGCTCATGGGCCAAGCCCGAAGAATTGGGCCCAATAGCACATTACACAATTTAATGACACTCAAACTTAGGAAAATAAATGCAAGACCTAGGAACATGACTCAAATAAAAGGGAAAATACATCAAATGACTCAAATAAAATTACATAGGACTTAAAATTAAATGACTAAACCATGCCGGATGCAACCGGGGCGAGGAGACGAGCTGTGAACGTGGGCATGGGAGGTGATGTCCCCATCACAAACCCCTGGGATGTCAGCATGCCAGATCCGCTGATTTCGTGTCGTTTGGTTGTCATTTGGGGCCGGTACGAGTCCGGGAACCCCGGTGACTCATTTAGGGTCGATTCGATGGAATCGCCCATTTCTCGTCGTTTCTTGGCCGATTCGACTCCCGTTCGAGTCTAAATGTTGTATACCATCGTTCTGTGACGTTATGGATGTTTCCCCTTCGATTGGAATCGAACAGGCGTGGTTTCGGGTTTTTAGGCTCCGTCCGGCTAGTTTTCCGCCGTGACCGGTCTACCGCCACGGGCTGGTCGGTCGACCGGCCGGCACTCGTGCCAGTAGGCTGGTAGGCCTGTCGGTCCGGTTGACCGACCCTATTAGGTCGACCGCCCCAGGGGTCAGATCGACCGAAATTCACTTATTTTGACTGTTTTGAGTCCCGATCGGTCCGGTTGAGACCCAATGACCGACCTATGGCCTCGTAAGTGTCTCGGACACCCTGTGGGTTCCGTGTCCATGTTTCGGGGTGTCGGGAAGTGCCGTGTTACCTCGATTAGCATGCCAGAAGGCATGCGTGTTTTGAGCTTTGTGTTACTCTCGATCGAGTCACCGTGAGTCGGTGTGAGTGCGGTGGGGTTCCCCCGCATGTGTGTGGCCTTCCTTGAGTTCCCGTCTTGAGGGAATAGTCTCGACGGCCTATGGTCTACCTCGGTATTCATGTTACAAGTCTTAGACCTAGTTATGATTTAAGTTGGTTGGCCTTGGCGACCCAACCTTCATGCGTTTCTTTGCTGTAGCTCGCCTTCCTTAGGCTGCTACGAGTCGTTCGTCTTAGGTCAGTATCTTAGGGCGGTTAGTATGGTGGTTGTCTCTTGGACTGCCTAGTTCGTGTCGAGAATTTTCTATAGATTTGCTTGGTGGTTCGTTGGGCAAGTCAGCTGGAGTTGACTGAGTCTAGTGGTTCATCCTTGACCGCTACAGTCACCTCGTGGCTCTACCCCGGACCTCCAGTGTTCTTGTCTCTGTGTGCATAGCGGTTTCCTCCTTGACTGCTTGGTTTCCCAAGCAGCTGAATGATGGATCGTTTACGCCCAGAGTATTGTTTCCCGTCGTTTCAATTTTCGAATATCTTGGCTTGACCTTGTGGTTTGCTATTCCCGTGGATATCTTTTGATGTCCTATGAGGGCTAAGACCGCGTTATATGGTAGCCAGAAGTTTTCTTGCTTGAGGTAGGATTTGCTTTCTGACTATAGAGTCGTTATTGTTGGGGTTTTGGTCAACTTGGGGTGACACAGTGGTTGACAGGTAACCTTGATTGTCTCGGCGGTTCTGTCGACTTCAAGACGTGGTTCTGGATGCCTCGGGGTATCGTCTTACCTTGATTTACATGTCCAGGTGTGATGAGAGTCTTGTTGATCCCTCAGGTCTCCCTGTGTCGTTTTACGCGAATATGTCATTTCCTGTGGCTTAGGAATAGACCGATTGGAGGCTTGTTCCGCTTTGTACGACGATCTTAACTCCAAGTCGTGAGACTCAAGGATCGTTGTGTTTTCAGGTCTAGTTGCCTTGTCCTGAATCCGGTGGCAGTCTGGTATGCTACCTCGTGTCCTGTGCTTCGTAGTACATATGACAGTGCTTCCTTGCCTATCTGTACTACAGCACTCTTGTTTCTGAGTTCTGTGTCAAGTGAGCCTCCACTAGTCGTAGCCTTACGACACGTTACGGCATGTCAGCCCTTGTGGAAGGGCAATTCTCGATATACTATTTGTAAGCTAGTTTCCGTGGGCCCCCGCTGTACAGTGGCGTCCTGCTGGGTGGGGAAAACTAGCTAGAGGCTTGGCTCTCCAGCAAGAGTCGGTGTGTGCACACGTGGTCAAGGGCTTTGGACTGACGCCGATGGGCGTTCCCCTGTCTAGTCACTCGTTACTGTAGTCTTGTTCTGGTCCCAAGCATGTCTTAGTCTCTGTTGTGTTTCGGGCGGCATAGTAGACGAGATGCTTGTAGGCGTAGCATAAGACGTCAGTGGATGCAGCTGGATGTTCTTCTAGTGAGGGGGTACTTCCGTCACGTGGCACGTGACTCTCGTGTTTCTCGCACGTCGTGACCTTTCCGGGTTAGCCCTCTCGTGGTCTTGCCCGAGGTCAGTGTTGTGTCTTGTGCACGATGTTCTAGTCATGTATGTGTGGTCGTATCTAGAAGAGCGTGCACGATAATCGAGTCATGTATGCTTTAGGCTGTCTGTGTCTATCTAGGTCTTTTCCTAGACTTGTTGTCTGCTTTCGTAGGCCTTCGTCTTGGGCCTCTTGCTTGCCGACAGATCGGTAACTCCTGACTTCGTCAGTTTAGAGTTACCCATCCGTTGCTGTTTAGAGTAGCTTAGGGACCGAGGTTAGTTTGGCAGCCGTTATTTGTTCAGTATGGCTTTTCCCATTTCTTTTAGTTGTTCCTACTCCTTCCGTTCCGGTCTTCTTTTACAGTGTTCTAGCGGTAGTTTTCCTGCTTTGCTACTACTGTTGTTTTGTTGTTCCGTGTTACTGTGTTATTTTTCAGTGGGGATCCGCGTGACCCCTACTGGGCTAGTGAGACGAGACTCACCCCTACTTTTCAGGTGGGTGGCGTTGTTCTGCTTCTGTGGTTCCTGGTGTGGCGAGTTCGTAGCTGCCAGCGGTACCCACGTCGGGCTTCCCCGACTTCAGTGTACGTCTTTCTTTTCTGTTGGACTGTACTACTTATCTTTCCATTGGACTGGACTATGGTATAATTGTTAAACTTAAACTGTTAATTAAGAAGTAATTTTAATTTTGCTACTTTAGTAAACTGATCTAATGAAATTCGATTGCTTACTGTTATATCTCTGTGGCTTCAATGTACTACATGACAATCCTTTTTCCCTTCAGAGCTTTACAGCTCTTGGGAGGCTTCACGGGTTCCAAGCGGTATCGGGTCTGCTCGATAGTCCTATTGGGATCCGAGTATATCTGGTATCCGGGATCTGGGTCGTCACAGTTGGTATCAGAGCATTGTTGTGTGAAGTACATGGGAATCCGAGATATACAGTTTCCAGAGTCCTGAAAGTCTAGTACACTCTTTAGCTGGCATTAAGTTTCACGATTCTTTATCGCTTCATTTTCCATGTGTTGTCTTGTGCGTGCTGTGTCAGCACTATATGAGATGGTTTTGTCTCGATTGTGTCAGCACTGCACTGAAGATGCGACGGGATGCTCTTTTGCGTCGTGGTGTTTGTCTCGATTATGCTGTACTTGGCAGAGTCGCTGATGGGCTTGAATCTGTAGTACATTGTTCAAGATTTTTCAATGGTTTGTTCTGGTGGCTGGTGACTTCTTCGAGTTGGTGTGATGGCCGTACGCGTTCTTACGTTGTTTTGGTCGTCCCAGCTTAAGTCTGTGCAGCTCCTGAGGTGTTTCGCTTCTGTCCAAGTGCTCGATTAGATTCCCTTGATTGAGAAGATGCTCAGGCGAGCCTAGGATTTTTTTTCCTGTTGAGCTTCTATTAATCGAGCTTGATGCTTCTCATTCCGTTTGGTGGAGTCTTTTTTGAGGTAAGCCTTGGAATTACTGTCTTGGTGAGGCCTTTGTCCTGTGTCTACTTAAGTGTGGACAATATCTATTCTGAGCCTGATCTTCTCCTTGGTTTACAGTTGCCTGGCTTTGGACCTAATCTTTGGGTTGAGAGCAGTTGTGCGCCGTGTTCGTCGTGCCGTGTCTGACGGCTGAGATGTGGTGAAGGCTCATTATTTGTTTCAGGACGTAATGGTAAGCTGAGATTAGCTTTTCTCTGTGCTTTGAGCTGAAGCTGGTGCTCTTCTTGATTCACACTTAGGCTATTTATGATCTGTTGTTCGCAGGATCAGTACTCATGGCGTGTTATATTACGATTTTTATGAATTGTGATGGCATCGTGTGTGTGCTGAGATGCGGATACCGGCACATTTTCGATGCCTGTGTGCGTTGTGTGAGTGCGCAGCGGAAGTGTGTGGGCTGATAGTTGTAAGATTCTGATCGGTCAAGAGAATTATTTTTCTCGATGTGACTTTGTCTTGGCTCTCTATGCCTTGATGTGGTCTTTTGTCGTGTCGTTACTGGAGTTATTCTGGTGTTGGCATCGACATTTACGAGTATTGGGAAGTCTATCAGCATTCTAGCTGGTTGAGTACCCTATACTCCTCTGTATTCTTTTCTTGGGTATTGTGCTCTCAGGACGTGATCATGGTACTTGAGATACGTTCCTTGAGATTGTTGTCATTTTTGTTGTCGTGGGTCTGTTATTGGTGAGCTGCTCGATGCGTGACTCGTCCCTTGTGGTCGTGCGTTCAGCTGTCGTTATGGCTTGATGTGACCTAGCTTGCAGTTGCGTTCCATGGTTCTGTGTTCAATACGGAGCTAGGATCCTGCAAGTGCTGCTGTTGTTGTTGTCGTTTGATCACTGTTTCTCTATGATTTTGTCCATTTGTCTTGGCACTGTCTTGGACCAGGCGTTGTCGGTTAGCCTTGCTATACTCTTCTCTCCCGATAGAGTTAGCTTGCGACTCGATCAGATGTAATGTCCGACTGAGGACTGACTTGATTGTGCTTGTGGTCCGGTGTTGTCGTTGGTGTCCTGTGTGCCAGGCTTTCGTGGTTGCCTTTGGCACTGGAGCCGATGGTGTTGTCGAGCTGTCAGCTAAGAGGACTATGCTTCCTTCTTTAAGTTGAAGCTTGTCGTGTCTGTCGTTTTGTTTTCCCGATATCTGTTATCATGGCATGTGTCGTGTCTCCTTTCCTGCGAGACGTAAGCGAAGTTGCCTTGTTTCGGAGGTGTCGAACTCATGTTCACTTGTGCCGTGCTCGATCCAGAGCGTGTGCCTGTGATTATGGTCTGACTATGTCCCTCTTAATTGTGTTTCTCGAGATTCGTGCTATTTCAAGTCGTGTCTTGGGGTTGTTCTTCCCTGCTTCTCCTTTGCTAGTCCTTAAATTTTGAGGATGAAATTTCTTAAAGGAGAGGAGGATGTAATACCCTAGACTCTTATCGGATCTTTATTAGGTATTTCGGATCCTTTTCGGAGAGTTTCGGATCGCTTTTGTGGGTCCTGAGTTGAGTTTTACGATCCGTGTGGATTTTTCTCTCGTACTAGTTACGGAACCCTGCGGTGAGTTTATTTCTCAGTTCATCGACTCGTGGATGCCGCAGTTGCGATGTACTCTTCCTAAGGATCGTTTCGACTATTTTTACGTATTTTCATGAATTAGTGGATTTTTTGGCTAATTATTGAATTTTTGAAAATTAGGAAAAATCCTAATTTTCTTTCTATTTATTTCTTCTTCACCCTCTCTCCTCCCTCATTTCTCTCATCTCTTTCTCTCTCTCGTTCTCTCTCGTCTCTGGGTCTCTCGGCGCGGGGTGCACACCGTTGGACTATACGGCTTGTCTTTCCTTTGGACTAGACTCTGGTATAATTGTTAAACTTAAACTGTTAATTAAAAAGTAATTTTATTTCTGCTACTTTAGCAAACCGATCTAATGAAATTTGATTGCTTACTGTTATATCTCGGTGGCTTCAATGTACTACACGATAATCCTTTTTCCCTTTGGAGCTTTACAGCTCTTGGGAGGCTTCACGGGTTCCAAGCGGTATCGGGTCTGCTCGGTTTTCCTATCGGGATCCGGGTATGTCTGGTATCCGGGATCCGGGTCATCACAGTTGTAAAGCCTTGATGGGATAAAAGGAATGTTGTGTAGTACATTAAAGTCGCAAATATAATAGTAAGCAATTATATTTCATTAATCAGGTTTGCTAAAGTAGCAGAAATAAAATTACTTTTTAATTAATAGTTAAAAGTACAATTATACAAAGTCTAGTCCAAATGAAAGATAAGTACAGTCGGACAGAAAGAAAAACGTACTCTGAGGTCGGGGGAAGCCCGACGCAGGTACTGCTGGCAACTACGAACACGTCACACCAGGAACCGCGAAGGAAGAAGAGACGACCACACCTGAAAAGCAGGGGTGAGCCTCGTGTCACTGGCCCAGTAGGGGTCACGCAGATCCCCACTGAAAAACAACCTTGTAACACGGAACAACTGCCAAAATAACACTAGTAGTAAAGCAGGAATAGCTAAACTACAACTAGAAAGCTGTAAAAAGAAAATCGGAACAGCGGGAGTAGAACAGCTAGAAGAAAAGGGAAAAGCAAAGCCACGGAAAAACCAGAACACGGTCTCTGAGAGAAGCTCGGCTCCCTAAGATACCTCAGCAACGACATAAAGGTGAACCCTGATCTCACAAAGTCAGGAGTTACCGATCCGTCGATAGGCACAAGGCCCAAGGCCTACTAAAACAGACAAAAAGCCTAGAAAAGACCTAGAAAGACAACAGACTCTGATGCATACATGACTAGAACGTCATGTGTTCGACACCGAGCTATCCTCGGCAGAGCCGAGAACGGACTAACTCGGAAGGGGAAGCTGAACTCGGACGAAGCCAAGGTCACACTAACTTAGAAGGGGAAAATAGACTCCAAGAAACGTGAGATTCATGTGTCACGTGACGGGAGCACCTCCTCACTAGAAGAACAGCCAGATGCGTCCACTGACGTCTTACACTACGCCGCAAGTATCTCGCTACGGACGCCGAGAACAACGGAGACTGGGATACTCTCTGAACCAGAATAGGAACTACAGTAACGAGTGACTAGTCAGGGTCACGCCCGTCGGCGCCAGTCCAAATGCCCCTGACCACGTGTGCACACACCGACCCTTGCCTAGTGTCAGGCCTCTAGCTAGTTTCCCCCCCCCCCCAGCAGGACGCTACTATTAAGCAGGGGCCCACGGAAACTAGCTTATAAACCATAAAACGAGACTACTCTACCACCTCTCTCAGGTGGGATCGAGGCTAAACATCGTCGGGCTACGACTAGTGGAGGCTCACTAGACACAGAGACTCGAAAACACGAGTGCTGGAGTACAAACAGGCCAAGAAAGCACTATCACACGTACTACGAAGCACAAAGGCATTACACCAACTACCAACAGACTCAGGATATGGCAACTAGACCTACCAACGTAACGATCCTTGAGTCTCATGACTCAGAGTCAAGATCGTTGCATGACGACGGAACAAGCCGCCAATCGGTCTAATCCTAAGCCAGAGGAAATGACACATCCACATAAAATGACTTACGGAGACCTGACGGATCATCAAGACCCTCAAAGCATCTTGACATGCACCCTGAGGTAAGATAGTACCTCTAGGCTTCCAGAACCAATGTCTCGAGCTATTCAGAATAGTCGAGACACACGCAAGGTTACTTGTCAACCACTGGGTCACACCGGGTTGACCAGGACCTAAATAATGACTCTGAAGTGATATAGAAACCTACCCAATAGCAGGGTATGCCTGGCTATCTGATAACATGGTTATAGCCCTCATAGGACATCAAAAGGCGTCCACGGGACAATGGGCAAACCACGAGGTCAAGCCGAGGAACTTGGAAACCAACATATCGGGAAACGACACACATGAATTAAGCGGAGAAACATACGTTGGCGGTCATAGAATGGGCCGCTAGGTGACTGTAGCGGTCAAGGATTATGCCGCTAAACCTAGTCAACCTTGAACCGACCTATTCAGTGAAACCACCAAAGCGGTCTAATATTGATCTGCCACACGAACTAGGCGGTCCAAGAGACAACCACCACACTAATCGCCTTAAAACATTGACCTAAGTCAAAATGACTTGTAGCGGCCTAAGAAAGGCGAGCTACAGTGAAGAAACACATGAAGGTTGGGCCGCCAAGGCCAATCAACTTAAAATCTTGACTAGGTCTAAAACCACGGTAACATGAATACTGAGACAGACTACAAGCCGCCGAGACCATCCCCTCAAGACATGAACTCAAGGGAGGCCACTCACATGCGAGGGAACCCCACCGCACTCACATCTATACACTGTGACTCGATCGAGCGTAACACGAAGCCTGGGACACACATCCCTATGAACACGCTAATCAAAGTAACACGGCACCTCTCGACACCCTAGAAACACGGACATGGAACCCACAGGGTGTCCAGAACACTTGCGAGGCCATAGGTCGGTCATTGGGTCTCATCCGGACCGACCATGACTCAAAATGAACAAAAACACAGGATTTTCGGTCGACCTGACCCCTGGGGTCGGTCGACCGGACCTGGGCGGTCGATCGACCAGACCAACGACCGGACCCAACACGGTCCTGGGAACGTCGCCGGTCGACCGGCCCACCCGGTCTGGTCGACCGGTTATGGTGGAAAACCGGCCGAACCGAGCCCTAAAGCCCGTATCCATGCCCCGTTCAATCCCGATCGAAGGGGAAACAATCATAATGGACAAAAGCAACCTTCCACAGGCCGGAAGGGGCACATGCAACGGCTTAATCGCAGGAAATGGGCGATTCCATCGAATCGACCCTAATTGGGTCACTGGTGTGAGCGACGTCACGCGGTTAAGGGTGCGAAGAGGATGCGGAGCGCACAGGCTCCTTCTTTTTGTTTGCTGCAACACAGAAATAAGAGAAAAGAGAAGGGGCCACCACGGGAGATTGCTCCGGTGGGGCGAGCATGACAAATGTGATATAGCAAGATATGAGGGTTAAACGGCCATAGCGGGAAGTGACTCGCCATGACCTCGGGGGACGGGAATGGTGCAGAAATTAAATAGCAGGAATTGAAACGGCCATTGGGGAAGTGACTCACCGCGGCCTCGAGAATATGAGCAGATAATAAGATAGCAGAATATAAAGAGAATATAAAGAGCAGGAATTTAAACGGCCATTGGGGAAGTGACTCGCCGCGGCCTCGAGAATATGAATAGATAAGAATATGACAGGATATAAAGAGAATTTAAACGGCCATTGGGGAAGTGACTCGCCGCGGCCTCGAGAACATGAATAGATAAGAATATAACATATAAGAACGGGAATTTAAACGGCCATTGGGGAAGTGACTCGCCGCGGCCTCGAGCATATGAGCAGATTATAACAGAATATAAAGAGAATATAAGAACGGAAATTTAAACGGCCATTGGGGAAGTGACTCGCCGCGGCCTCGAGAACAAGATGTGATCGCCAGGGGCCGAAAGACCCCAAAATGAAGAAAGTGATCGCACCTACCTCAAGAGCGGGAGATGGCGGGTTGCTTCTTCCTCCCCCTTCGGCCGGCCGACGGAGAGGGCTTTCCTTGGGTACCCTTGCAAAACAACGACAAACAAGTAACGAGTGGATTAGAAAGATGAAGGTGTAGTATTCAAATCCTTACGATAAAAATAACGAAATGATGGTAAGACACACACCTGGTTGGTGTTGTCTTTTAAACCCCTCTCGGACTCGAGTAGGAGGAAAATGAGATGATGGATGCAAGAAGTATATAAGAAGAGGCGCCCTTATGAAGGGGGATAGATGATGCGAGATGATGAATGCAAAAGAACTAAGAAGAAAAGGAAAAGATTGGCTTATTGGATATGTCGATGGTGAAATCCGGCGGAGCTCCGGCAGCGTAAGGATGGCGTGGAAGCGCGGTGGATGAAGACGACCTTCCTCTCGCGAGCGTGGGCACCCGAGAAGCCGGCAGAACCTCCACCTACAAAGGAGCCCACGGGTTAGAAAATGACTCCGGTAGCCTCTGGGCTCCGGCAGCCTATCGGATCTCTTCGAAGCTCCCCCAGAACTGAGGGGGTGGGCCTCTATTTATAGGGCTCCGGAGGGTAGAGGCGTCCAGGACCCTGGACACCTCCATCAGGGCCGAACTAATATTTTATTCTATTTTTATTAATTTTTTTGGAATATTTTTGTGGAGGCGTCCAGGGCCCCGGACGCCCCTAACAGGTCCACCGAACACCACCGACGGCCGCACGCGGTTTGACACAACGCGTGGTTTTTGAGCGGCGCCTCGTGATTTTTAAATGGGCGCGTCCAGCGGGCTGGACGTCTCCATAATTTGGCTTTTTTCACACACGACAAACCGTCGTTCGGTGGGCGGCGCCCGTGAGGGAGTTGATGGAGGCGTCCAGGGGCCTGGACGCCTCCACTAATATATTATTTTTATTTTTATTTTGTCTTTTTATGCCAAAGCTGGCATTATATATTTTTTATTTTTATTTTTATGGAGGCGTCCAGGGGCCTGGACACCTCCATTAATATATCATTTATTTTATTTTATTTTGTTTGGTTTTGTCTTTTTATGCCAACTGGCATATATATATATACTTTTTTATATTTGTTTTTATGGAGGCGTCTAGAGGCCTGGACGCCTCCATTAATATATTATTTTTTTTATTTGTGTTTTGGGTTTTGAAAAATAAAAATAAATTAAAAGAATGGGGGCGTCCAGGGGCCTGGACGCCCCCATCAAGACCCACCTGGGTCCTCGGACAAGCGTTGGCGGCCGCCCGGCAGACACCCTTCTTGGTTCCGGAACCTCCTGATGCGTCTGACTGGTGTTGATGCCATCCGAATGCCGTGACGAGACGATTCCAGATGCCGAAAAGGGCGGAAAAAGACTCAAGAAAAGGAAGCACTCGAGCGATTCAAAATGCGTAAGCCGTTGCGGGGCGTTGTATAGTAATATGAGACTTTCTCAGGAGACGTCAGGAATGACGTGTCTACAGCTGCCCCGCCTTGGCGTCTGCTTTGCAAGGGAGCGACACGTAGTGGAATGGTATCGAAGTGGAGTGAAATGAAGTGGGAGCGGAGTGATAAGTTGATGCCAAGGTGTGATGAGACACGCTTCTGACGTACTGTTTGGAATTTTTCCTGAAGTTTCAATGAGGCGACCTTGAAGGAGGTCTTTCAAGTCTTGATGGTTGCTTGGACGGAGATCAAATAAAAGAGGGTGAAATGTGCACTCAGGCACGAAAAATAAAGAAGACCAACTTCTCGGTGTGGAAGTACCTGGGTCATAAACCTGCAGGTTTCACCTTTGGGAGCGGTTACCAGCCAATGTGGAAGTGCTGCAGCCAAGGTGGGTCAAACAAGGTAAACAGGAATATCTGAGGGTCTGTCCAAACAAGGGTCTCCTTTTGGAAGAGCAACGTAGGGCCGTTTCAAGGAAACTCAGTATTTCATTCGGAGTGGAATATCTCATATTTGTAGGACTTGAAGCACAACGGCCTTCGCAATCGAATCACTTGAATGATCTTCCGCAATAAATCAAAATCCTATATGAATGCATGCTGGGTTAAAATAAAAATTTAAAACAAACTAAAATAGAAAATAGCCAAGGATAATATTGTCACTTGTTAAGAACGGGTCAGGATACTGATCCGGTGAGCCGACACTGGGCTGGGGCCCTTTTATCCGCGCACCAACTCACTGAATGGAACCGTCGTCCCCATGCTACCACAAGTTAACGGCCTATCCGTACAACCCAAATTCTTCCGGGATCATCACTGTTTTTGTTGAAGGGGAACTCAAATCCCAGATTTGTTCGGGTCGCAAGGTCCTTGACATGTTCTAGTAGCGTATGTATCGTATACTATGATGCATGACATGGTGGGACCAACCATTGAAAGGTGGGACAGGAGACAGGACAAAGACATCCGTTAGTAAAACCTGCACAGACTAGCAAAGGTTAGCAACATCAGAGAGTAGCAGAATCACAGCAGAATCGCACCACAGTACAAAGGAGATCCAAACAAAATCTTGACAATGACCACTGATGTGACATGTTCCGTCCTGTAGCGATCTTCCCTTCCTATAAGAACTCCCCTTAGGCTAGTTCATTCAAATGCACCAAGGTGGGTTTTGGAAGTTCAGGAGAGGAAAGAGAGGAGAATCTAGAGATTTTCAGGATGGAAGGAGAGTCTTCCCGCGTTATGAAGAGGAGCAGGCCTAGCAGCGAGATCAGGCGACTCTCCGACCTCGAGGGTCATTTGAGTGGGACGATGATGTCGCATATGGTAAGCTGATTCATTTCAAATTTCTCCACGTGAACCTTCTTCTTACTACCTTCCTTTCTTCTTCTTTCTTTTCTCTTCCAGCCATATCCACTCTTCCCAGGCCCAAGGAAGTTTTCCAAACTGCCATGGCTTTCAAAGCTAACTTCCAACATCTCCATCGGCATGAGGGCCATACTCTCGAAGTGGCATCTGCAGGGGCTCCTTATTCACGCCAAACACTATGAGAAGTTTCGTATGGACTGGGCGGCTATGGGCGCACTAGTGGAGATCTGGCATCCCCAGACCCACACTTTTATCTTCCCGACCTTCGAGGTGACCATCCTCCTCGAGGAGGTGGAACTTCTGCTCGGATTGAAGAAATTCAAGAGTGACGGGAAGGTGAAGGCTATGCGGATGCTGACACGGGGGACTTCCGAAAGCGTCCTTGGAAGCTTCATGCCGCCCGACGCAGCCAGAAAGGTCCGTACTCAAAAGGGGATCGATCTCCAAAAGCTTGCGGAGTGGGTCATGGATGCCCTGAGAGGGTCACCAGACGATGACTATTTGGAGGGAATCATGAAGGGGTTCACCATTTGTCTGGCGGGTGCTCTCTTGTACCGACAACATGGTGGAGGAAGACCAACTGAGTGCTATCTGCGGGATCTGGCGTGGAAAGAGGGTGGGACCCGCTGTCCTCGACTACCTGTATGGTGGCCTTACTGCCTCGAGCATGGGTAAGCCTCCTTTTGGTCGCACACTTGTCCTGAGTTGCTGGCTGGATTTGCATTTCAAGTTTGATCACCGTGAGGGAATGCCAACCGCTTTGAAGCTCTTCCAACAAAGCCCTCTTCATCACATAGCTGACGTGTTAGGGTTCGGTGGTACTGTAGTGAACCGCGTTCCGTGGCTGAAGAAACGTGAAGACTGGCGGTCTCACTTCCGCACCGTGACACAAGGCTTCTTTACTTGCACACCGGCATGTTTGCTTTCGCTTGATCTCCTGATGAGGCCTTCCCCCGAAGTTGATCTTCAATTGATCGGCGCGACCGAGTTTGTCCTTTATAACGCGCATCGATGCTGCCTCCAGGTCGGTATTCCACGCCATTCGTTCCCACTATCGACTGGCATTGTTCCTTTGAAGAAGAGAGAGTTGGGTACTGAAGCGGATGTGAAGG
The DNA here is from genome assembly GCA_022559845.1 of Amorphophallus konjac. Lineage (NCBI taxonomy): Eukaryota > Viridiplantae > Streptophyta > Magnoliopsida > Alismatales > Araceae > Amorphophallus > Amorphophallus konjac. The sequence goes on along the minus strand of CM040118.1, from coordinate 378,327,724 downwards.
AAGCGAAGGCCGTCAAAGCACCCTGGAAGACAAGTGTCGCGGGAAAGGCCTTAGCGCACATGGGGGAAGAATGTGAGCTGTGGAGGGCTTATGTAACCGAACTGGGGAAGTTAAGGCCTAAGGCGCCTAAGCCCCTGATGTAGTTCATTCTACTTTTCTGATGGAATAAAATCTGGCATTTGGCAGTTTTGGACCAGTTCCCTTAATTATTATTATCTTTTTTGTGGTTTTTCTTTTTCTTTGTGTTTTTTCTTTTGTTTGGATTATATACATACTCTTATCTTTTTTACTTTTATTATATATATATATTTTTGAAATTTTTATTATGGGGGCGTCCAGGGGCCTGGACGCCCCTAATTTTTTATTTTTGATTTTTTTTTGGGGGGCGTCCAGGGTCCTGGACGCCCCTAATTTTTATTTTTTATTTTTTTTTGATTTTTTGTTTTGGGGGCGTCCAGGCGCCTGGACGCCCCTAAATTTTTGAATTTTGAAAAAAAATAAAAAAGGTGGGGGCGTCCAGGTGCCTGGACGCCCCAATTAAAGTAGATTCTATATATATGGGGGGGGGCCTCACCCCCTGCTCATTTGTACTGTTCATTCTGACGACCCAGTCACCCCAGACGACCCATTCTTAGTCCCAATGGAGCGAGGAGGATCGAGCCAGGGTCCAGAGAAGCGGAAACGACGGGCTCGTCGTCCGAGGAGGCTAATAGGTGATGCCGAGGAGGCCGCAGCAGAGGAGATTGCGGCGGAGGAGGGGATGGAGGTGCCTCTTCTGGCCGCGGAGGCCGCTGCGGGCGTTGGCGACGTGGGAGAGGACGATCATGACCCGGTAAGCCCTTCGGAACTCTCACTCTGTGGTTCAATAGGCTAAACGGGCGGGCGAGAGGCTGTGAGAGAAGGCCGGGGAGTGAGGGAAAGGAGGCGTCCAGGGCCCTGGATGCCTCCACATTTTCTTTTTCTTTTTGTGTATTTGTTTATTTACGTAAATAATAAAATAGGATTAAAAATAAGGAGGCGTCCAGGACCTGGGATGCCTCCATAATAATATATATATTATTAATATTTTTTTTGGGTTTTTCTATAAAGAAAATAAGGAAAAAAAAGAGAGGAGGCGTCCAATATACTGGATGCCTCCATAAAAAATCCTAAAATGTTTTAAAGATAAGAGAACATAAAATAAATAAGTAGAATATATAGTGTTATTGCTTAATATTATTCATGATGCTGATGTATTTTTTATTGGTTTTGTGGTGTGCAGGGTGTGATGAAAGGACGGATCAGCTGGTCCCTAGTGGTGGCAGCATACCGTGGGCTACCGGACTTCCAGAGGGCGCGTGTGTACGCCATGGGTGTAGATATATATTTCCCTCCTCTCTCCCCTTTCACTAAGGGTCAATAGTGCGTCAAGGGCATGAGACAAGTGGGAGAGGGAAGGGAAAATAGGGAATGAAGCAAAGTACCGTGATCGCCACCAAGATGCCGTACGCGACAGGCACGCCGTACCTTGGAAAATGGGGAGACACTCGCCTTAGTGCAGCGCTGAGGAATGAACGGCTCCCTTAGAACCGCCCTATGTTGAGCGGTCTTACGATAGACCGCCCTAGGACGCTGCGAGGGATGCGGGAGGAACTGCTGCAGTGAGATGGACGGCGCTAGACGGACCACGTTCCAGGGAAGAACGGTCGTTGATGCACCGCGCGTACCGATGAACGGCCGGAGGATAGCCACTCAAGACCTTCACTCAGCAAGTTGAAAAGGGGCTCGACCTCCACCCTCTCCGGCCGGCCAGAGGGGATGGGCCTCGTGCTGATTAGATGCTGACCTGCGAAACAACGTGGAGACACAGAAGAAACACCCAGATTAGCCCTAAACAATGTAGTATGTATTCAAACGAGAATAATTAAGCATGAATCAAATGAAAAGGGGAATACCTGGGGGGTTTTAAACCCCTAGGGTGACAAAAAATGGGATGGTTGTGTGCATGATAATGAGAAGGAGGGGGGGTACGTGGATGGGAACAATGCATGCAATGAAAGAAAACGACAAAAGCCACGGAACGAAAGACTACGAAGACTGGGCTACTCCCTTGACCGGAGGCTCGTGCGGACGTGGAGAGCCTCCCTCCTTGGTGCTAGGTCGCTCAAAAATGCGGCAGGGCTTCGCCGTCGACCAAAATCTCCCCCCCTTTCGACGTCCGGCCGTAGGGTCTATTTATAGAGCCTCGAAGGCCAGCCTCGAAATCAGGGTTTAGAGACTTTTCAGGTCGAACTCTCAAAAGATAATTCGTAGATAATATCATAATCTTCCATCCAGACGAAACGGCATCGAAAATGGTTGATTATCCGCGGAGAAATCATCAAAACAAGTTGAGGATAAAACCATGAGATAAATGGGATAAAATCGGTTGAAAATCAGCAGCCGACGGCTTGAACGGTCTTACGATAGACCGCACAAGGCATGGGCGGTCTAATTAGGACCGTCCATGCTGTCGGTGGAAATTCGAATAATCAGAATATTATCCCAACTATCTCTCGAACTGGCCGAAATGTTCGCCGTTGGACTCTGAACATATGAACGGTTGTATAGAGACCGTTTTAGTTTAGGGCGGCACAAAGACGACCGTTTAAGCCTGTCGGTGATAATTCGAATCATTTGGATAATTCTCTGAGAAAACGGGCGTGCGTAGGACTCTGAGATACAGGCGGTTGGAACAGGCCCGTCCATGATATTGAACGGTTCTAATCACACCGCACAAAAGCCTGTCGGTGGATATTCAGAAAATTCTCAGAAATTAGCCAAAATATATGAACGGTCCATATTCAACCGCCCACCTTATGAACGGCTGATGTGAAACCGTTCATGACCTTAGGCACTTGATTCTTGTAAAATACGTTCAATCGACCAAAGCCAAGGCCCATTAAGCCCCGAATCACCACGAATTGCACCAAGGAGGGAGACGACCCATAAAATGAGCCCACGACATGCCACAAAAATGGCCCGATGAATGATGAACAACTCGAGTCATCAACTAATGGGAGTAAGAGAAACGAGTCAGCTTATCGGCATAAAACGGGTGTCAACAGATGCCCCTCCTTAACGTCCTCTTTGCAGGGGAGCGAGCGGAGGTGAAGCGGAGATGACACGGAACATGGAGACGAAGCGAAAATGCAGCGGAGTGGACCGGAAAAGCGGGCGTTAAGGTAAAACGACACCCGTTTCTACTAACAAGCGAATGAGAATCTTTCGGAAAGCCTTGAACCGAGCGTCAGGAGTAATTGACCAAAAGGCGACGCCAATCTGGAGGGACTAAACTAAACGAAATCAACTGACAAGACCAACCTCATGGGGGACACAATCCCGCGGTCCAATGAGGGGGCCACAAAAGAGAAAAAAAATGCTAAAGCTCCAGACGGGGATCTTTCAGTCAACCGACCCCAACGAACCGACCAAAGAAAACCTTCGAATTCGGAATGGAATTAGTTCATCTTACTCGAGCATTGAGACACACAGCTGACCATCACTTGACGGGACATTTCTTAAGCAGACTATGAGGCATGAAAGCTCAAAAGGATGCGCATGATGCATGCTGGGCTAAAAGTAAAAGAAATCGTTAAAACGAATGCGAAGAAAGATCAAAATATAAAATATTCGAGAGTAGTATTATTAAGCTGGGAATATCAGAGTCAAGATACCGTCCGCAACCACAGCGTGCGGATAGAACCGTCCTCCTCGTGGCATCCCAACTTAACGGCCTATCCGAAGGTTAGGTACATGAGCCTGGATCATCCTTGTTTTTGTTGAAGGGGAACATCAGATCCTGGGACACATAAGAAACCTGCCGGCTCTCGAAATAATATAATATAATATCATATAATAATGCAATAAGGGATTTAGGGACAGAAGGCCATACCTGACTTACCTGTGCAGGCGAAATGGCGAGACTTGGCTGAAGTGATGCTGCATAAGATGGTTAAGAGATGTATTTCCAAAGAAAATATTCAATATTCATGATTTAAACACATCAACGATATATACGGCCGAGTCTAAACCGTTCTATATTCCAAACGGCTCTATGTTAACCGTGTGTACCTGACATTCAAACAATTCTTTCAGGGCCGGTTGCCAGTGATGAACGGTTGTGTACACACCGTTTTAATAGGAACGGCTCTGTGGGAACCGTTCATGCCCAGAATTCCAACCGACTTAAAATTAACGGTCAAGAGAGACATACGGTTAGATACGAACCGTTCACACAATGAACGGTCTAACGATAGACCGCTCTTCTCTGCAGCTTCGAAAAAAAAAGGAACCCCCTCGTCTCCCTCCACCGTAACCGGCGGTGGAAGGGACAAAGGGGCAAGCAACGCCCTCACTCTCTCTCTCTCACTCTCTCTTCTCAACCCCCCTCCCTCTCTCAACCTCACTGCACCCTCAGCCCATTTGATGACCCGGACGAAGCACCAGGCGGCCAGGCCGTCGGTCGCCGGTGAGGGCGCGCCACCGCCGGAGCGACCGCCACCGCCGTCGGAGGAAGAGGGCACACCCGGGGTGACGATGGAGGAGCTCGCCATCGTCGTCGCTGACGAAGAGGCCCCTGCCGGCGAGGAGGAGGTCGCTGGAGGACCACCGCCCGCGGGGGCGGCCAAGAAACCACGGGATCCCGAGGTAGGTTCCCCCTACCTTTTCTTCCATTTCTAACCCTTTCGTTCCATGCATGTTAGTTTTAGGGGCCTAGAGGGTCTTAGGGGGTTGGTTTAGAGACCACGGAGGTCTCCCAACCGGCTGGGGGGCCTCCACCATCGTCGGGGATGACGGTGGTAAAACGGTTTAACAGAAACCGTCCCGAAAAATAGTGCGGTCCCCAAAGGACAGCCTCAAACAAACATGGTGCAGGGAGCGCCGTTCACACTCACACAGCCAACGGGGCATTAAAACCACAATACGGTGAGGGTATCACCGTCCAGAATGTAGACGGATCCTGTGGGTCCGTCCAGACATGTAGCTAAGCAAAATAATACGGTCCATACAGGACCGTCATGAAAACAATACGGCCAAAGGTGGGCCGTTATTCCTTAGGAAGACGGGCAACTAGACGGTTCAGGGTAATCCGTCCATGATGAAAACGGCTAGGGATAGCCCGTTCAAACGGGGGGCCTGAGAAACAGAACGGTTTGAGAGAGGCCGCTCATATATAGAGCGGTTCGTGAGTAACCGTTCTTCAAATCAATAATTGGACTTTGAGCATTTTATTTAAATGAAACAAAAATGAGACACTAAATGACTAATGTAAATGAGATGGATGAATGCAGGGGAAACGTAGGACCCGTACCTCCTGGCTGCAGGTTCGGGCAGTGTACCTCGCACTGCCGGACTTCCAGAGGGAGCGGTTGACTGCCATGGGGTTCGCCCCCTTCCTGAGTATCGAGGTGTGTCGCTTTGACGCAGCTCTGCTCTATGCCCTGCACGACCGCTGGGATCCAGTGAGTCGGACGTTCTTATTCCCGTGGGGGCACATGGTCCCTACATTGGAGGACGTGGCCAGGCTTACTGGCCTACGCGTGCACGGGTCGCCGGTCAGCGGGACTACTTTTCCTGACTACCGGGGGATGGCTCGGGAGCTGCTCGGCCTACAGCTGCGGCGCCCCGAGAGGCAGTCGACCCTCCTTCCCCGGGCTGCTCTCCAGGACAGCCTGGGTCTTCGACGAGCTGGTGTTGCAGTGGGCGAGCGACCAGAGGAGCACTTGGAGCGGCTTGTCGGGTTGGCGAGGCCGAGGGTTGCAGCGGCACCGGGACCAGAGGCAGACAGAGTACTACGACGGTTTCTGATGCTGATGTTCGGGCGGCTTCTCTTCTCCACTCGGGCGGACGTGATGAGCTGTCGCTTCCTCCCCTTTCTCCAGGAGCTCGAGCATGTAGGTGACTATGCTTGGGGAGCGGCGGTCCTCGCCTTCCTCTTTGACACCCTTAGTTCGACGGCGCGTCGGACGATGCTTGGGGGCTTCTCCCCCTTACTCCAGGTGCGACTCTCTTCTCTAGTCTTAATTATGCAACTCTATATGCTTACTGAATGCTGACACGACCTTGTGATACAGGTGTGGGCCTACGTGCGCCTACGTGGGTTGGGGAGAGGCGAGGAGACCCGTCCCGGGCTCCTGCCGATAGCGCGGAGGTGGACAGCACCCCGGGAAATGATGGCCTTGAGGAGGCAGGTCCGGGAGCTGCAGGACGACCTGGACACTCTACCGTACACCTCGGTACGTTTCTAGACTCAGACTCTTTAAATACATGCTATCCTGGTGATGCTGATGTAGTTTCCTATTCTTTGCAGGTACGGTGGACTCCTTACATGGAGGAGAGCCCGGAGGGCCAGCCGTGGGTGACCGAGGCCTTGGCCTTCTCTGGCCGGGACGTGTGGCTTCACTGCATGAATGTGGTGGAGCCACTGCACTTTAGGTTGGTGATGAGGACCATCGGGGTCTATCAGCCGGCCGTTGAGTTCCCTGCGCCCGAGAAGGCGGGGGAACGAGTGTCGAGGATGACCCGGGGACTCCGCGAGGCGTACGACTGGATAGCGAGGAACGCCGAGTAGGTTGCTGACTGGGCTGCAAGAGGGTGAGTGGTGACCGCCCGGGCAGAGAGCGACAGCGCATACTACACTGCGTACGCACGGCACTACCGGGACCAGGTGTTCCGAGGCGCCCACCGACCGGTACGACTTCTAAACTTAAACTTTGTCTATCATGCTTATGATTCTTATATGATGCACTAACAAAGACTTCTACATGTAGGTTGACCCTGCAGGACGGGTGGCAGAGTTGCAGGGACTCCTGCACTCCACCATCCGGGAGAGAGACGAGGCCCGGCAGGCCCTGGCCCTACTGGTGAGTTTCCTAAACCTTAGACTTTTTCAAATTATGCAGTTCTATATGATTATGCTTATGACTGACCTGGAGTATTTGGATGCAGCGCGCCGAGGGTGCTCAGAGGGCGGGACCAGACGCTCCTTCTTCCTCCTCCGTCCAGACCCCAGCAGACCGAGCCGAACGGGATGCGGACTTCACTCGGATGGTAGAGCGGGCCAAGGCGGCCGAGGTGGCACTCGTGGAGAGGGTACACGACTCTACACTTCCTCCTTGCTTATTTATGCTTATGAAATGTATGAAATGTGACCAACTGATAGTGATATGCGAATGCAGACGTCCGAGCTGACTCGCCTTCAGGCAGAGCTAGAGCGGAGCCGGGTGGCAGCTCTGGAGGAGGCAGCCCGGGTGGCGGAGCTGGAGCGGAGGAGCTGGAGCGGAGCCGGGTGGCGGCTCTGGAGGAGGTAGCCCGGGTGCGAGAAGAGGCTGCGCGGAGCCGACCGGTGGACACAGTGGAGACGGCACTCCTCCGTGCCGAGCTAGAGCGACTACGGGCCGGTGCTACCGAGGCGGACCGTTACCGGGCAGAGGCCGAGCGTTACAGGAGTGAGGCAGAGCAGGCCCGTCTACAGGTTGCCCGGCTGGAGGGCAAGGTGGAGGGTATGAAGGAGGCGAGTCGGGAGAGCAGCAGGGCGACTGCGAGCGGCAGCCACGGCTCCGTGAGGCGTTACTTCACTGGTTCCTCCGGCCATCGGAGGAACGAGGAGGAGGAGCGGCGCCGGCGACGACGTGATGAGGCGACCTCAGCGATGCCTCCCCCAAAGAGGCATGAGGGCAGTGGAGACAGCAACGGGAGCCAGGGAGAGGGAGCTGCTTGACTGGTTGTACTGGGCCCGTCTTTGTACATGATGTGACATGATTAGTGATATGTATGCCTTTGTTTTTTTTTTGTTTGTTTTGTGGATGAATGTATGTATGAGTGGGCAAAATGAGTTTGAGGAGCGCGCTTTAGCCTGAGAGAGATGAGCGACGCACACGCCGACTTGAGTGAGATGAGAGCACTCACGCCGTCTTGAGTGAGATGAGTGCGCTCACGCCGAGTTGAGTGAGATGAGAGCGCTCACGCCGAGTTGAGTGATATGAGAGCGCTCACGCCGAGTTGAGTGAGATGAGTGCGCTCACGCTGAGTTGAGTGAGATGAGTGCGCTCACGCCGACTTGAGTGAGATGAGAGCGCTAAATGATTGAGACATGAGTGAGCAGGTTAATTGGGGGGCAGAGCAAATGAACGGTTCTCCCCTAACCGTCCGTAGATAAGAGCGGTTATATACGGGCCGCTTACATTGGTTGGAACAGTTGAATGTAAACCGTAGGAATGGTGGAACGGCGGATTTAGGGCTGCACAAGTGAGTGGGCTCGGGCTTCCTTGGAGAGAAGAACGGTTGATGATGGGCCGCATATGGTATGGACGGTCTATCATAAGACCGTCCAATCCAACATCCTGTTTGCCCGAAAGGGGACTCCTGGAGAGTCCCCAGCCCGAGGGCAAGGCGCTTTGAACTTATCACAACCCTATCTAAACCCGTCCTAGACTTATCTGGGCCTAATCCTAAGAGGCTTAGGCTCCCTAATAAACCCTATAAGTAGTAGGGAGGCCTGAACCCTCAACTCATTCATCCTCCCTCTCCCAAAGCCTAAAATCTTTGATTCTCGACACCTCAACATGAAGAGGGCCTTTGATGGAAGTCCTGCGGAGGGTGCGTCGTTCGAAGGACCGCGGCCGGCTAGAAAGGAGCGGGAAGCGATTCAACGACTAAGCTTGATTCCTCGACATCTCAGTACCACCCCTATGAGAGAGGTAAGTTTGATCAGAATATGCTTAGAGTCCATCTTTCAATTTCCTCTTATATCTCTTTACACCCCCTTGCTTCCTCCTTCTTTTCAGCTTCTTCCCGGCCCGAGACGCTTTTCTAATTTAAAGTGGGTGGCTCCCATGGTCCGTGCATTGCCCCTCGGGGTGACTCATCTTCTCAAATCCTGGCACCTGCACTCCCTCCTAGTACTAGGTCAGAATTACCCCAAACTTTCTTTAGACTGGCATAGTATCTCTGCTCTGATGGAGATTTGGCACCCTCAGACTCACACTTTTCTCTTCCCATCTTTCGAGGCCACTATCTTGCTAGAGGAGGTAGAGACATACCTCGGGCTCCCTAGGTCCAAGGTGGGGGAGGAAGACTTGATATGCCATACCGTTGCCCCTATAGACCCAAAACTCATCCTAGGGGGGTTCATACCTGATAGCGGGGATGTTCGTACCTTTGTGGGCCCTCGCCACATCCACCTCCTTCCTCTGAGCCAGTGGGTAGTGGAGCATTGCCGGAATAAGTGCGGGTGGGTTGAATCCATAGCCAAAGCTGCGTCCATTTGCCTATGCGGGGCCATCCTTTTCCCTTCAGCCGACCATGTCCTAGAGACTCCTTTACTCAGCACCATCAGCGGCCTTTGGCAGGGGTTTTCCATCTCTCAGGCTGTCTTAGCTTACCTGTACGAGGGTCTTACTTCAGCAGCCTTAGGAGGTCCTCTCTTTGGTTCAATGATCCTATTGGAGTGCTGGATGGGAGTTAGGATGAAGTTTACCCTGAGGGAGGACATTACTTCAGTTAGCAGGATCTTTGGGAGCCACCCCCTTTACTTCATAGGGGGCGCCTTCAGGTTTTCTCCACAGGTTGAGTGCAGGACGGCTGAGCTGAAGACCAGGGACGAGTGGCGCCCGTACATCAACAGGCTGCCCCTGGATAGGTTCGTGATGCGCCCGGACTTCCTCCATGATACCACCATCAGGCTACCGAGGAGAGCTGGCTTGGACTTGAGGCTCGTGAGTGACACTACCTTAGCGATGTACAGCCCACACAGATGCCACCTGCAGATTGGGTTACCCCGGACGGTGCTACCTACGCTACCCCACCTTCCCATGCTACAGGCACGGAGGATCGGGACAGAGGAGGACGAGCAGGCGGTCAGGAGTGCGCTGATCATGTGGGAGGTGAGCAGGGTGCGTACCCTACCAGCAGAGGTCGAGGAGGCTCCAGAGACTAGACAGGCTTATCTTAGGGAGTTGAGAGAGATACGTCCTCGCGGGGATGCCCAGCGGCGGACTGAGTGATTTTTGTTTTTATGATGATATGGGATAGGATTACATTCGGACAGCTTGATATATGACATGAATAAGACTTGGTGAGATTAAGTTTGAGCTTTGCAATACGATTATGACATGATGTGATTGCATAGGCCAATGCGAGGATTGAATACTCATGCGGTCCCGAGTCAACTGCCCTTTCAACCAGCCCCTGCACACATGCAAACATGAAACATATTAAATCTATTTTAGGCTCAGCCCCTTGCCTACAGCAAGTTAGGAGATGACCCTTTCTTGACTTTTGGTCAAGGGGGTTGAGCCTTATTAAATAGGTAAATATCAAAGTGCGAGAAATGCAGATGAATGCAAGAGGGAAACATGCAAGTTTTTGATTTCATTCTTGGAATATTTGATTTTTGTTGGATTTTGAAATATTTGATTTTTTTGGGTTTTAAAATATTTGGTTTTTTTTCTTGAGTTTTGAAATATTTGATTTTTCTTGGGTTTTGAAATATTTGATTTTTTTGGGTTTTTGAAATATTTGATTTTTTTTGAATTTTGAAATATTTGATTTTTCTTGGGTTTTGAAATATCTGACTTTTTTGGGTTTTGAAATATCTGACTTTTTTTTTGGGTTTTGAAACCAGCTCGAGTCTTAATAGCAGGGACCTTCTCGTCTTGCTACGGAATTCCAAGGCTCAGCACGTGTGGGAAGGGGGGACCGCGCGTGATCGGAGTCAACTCTGCTCGACGGTGCTTCTGCTGAGACCATACCCGGGGTGGGATTCATTCCTTGAGAAAGTAAAAAAAAGATTGAGTAGAGAAGTCGACGATAGGTGTAGAGGTTTTTAGGGCTTGAGTTCTTTCCCAAGACCCCCCCTTTTCAAGGAATCTGGTCTGTTGTGCCGGGGCTCTGTATCCGTCATCGAACCTTCACCCGCTCTAGGCACGCATGCGACCGGGCTCATAACGTCCCGCGGGGAAACTGTACTGCCACTCTTGCCATGCCTAGTTGCATCCTTTGGGGATTCAGAGAGCTTCGAGCTTTGTGCTTTCGGCTTTGCCCCTGTTCTTTCTTTTTTTCTTTTTGCTTTTCTTCTCTTCATTCTTTTTCTTTTGCGGAGTGAGGTCTTAACGGATTGCCCCTATTTGAGACCTTTCTTTAACAGGGAATCTGGGTCAGTTCTCGCCCCCTTATTCACCACTTGCCCCTATTTTCAACCGAGAGAGAGGAAATGCCAGGATTTCCACCTTCCCCAGGCATGGCCAAAGGAGAAACGGTGTCGGGTAGCATGAGAGAATACCGCACCACGGGGTCATGTAGTGTGTGAGATGCTGGACCTGGGTCCTCCTTTCGCAATTTGATGGGGTATGCCCTGCCACCGAGCCGCTCACTGGTTTTATTTTTATGGATGAAAACGCTTTAAATACAGCCCATTCCACGGGTTTGGCAATTCCTCCCCCTCCGAGTTAATTAAACGATATGCATTGCCCGGATAAGCTTCTTTGATTACGAAGGGCCCTTCCCAGTTGGGTTACAACTTAGACCTGGGGCCTGCAGACCTGATGAATTTGCGTTTTAAAACCATATTACCCACTTGAAATTTCCTCTCAATGACCTTCTTTTGAAATATCGTGAGACACGCTTTTGATACACTGAGACATGATTGGCCGCATTCAACCTCTTCTCGTCTAAGAGTTCCAGTTGGACTAGCAACGCCTCTCGATGTTTGTCGAGATTAAGTTCCTTATCCAGCTGCACCCTTAGGGAAGGGATTAGAATTTCATACGGGAGCACCGCTTCCATTCCATAAGTGAGGGCAAAGGGAGTCTGCCCTGTGGGAGTGCGGACGGAGGTGCGGTAGGCCCATAGAGCTTCTATCAATTTGTCGGCCCAATCAGCAAATTTATGTGATTCGCATGTTTTCTTGATAATTTTGAGAAGGGTCTTATTCGTGGCCTCAGCCTGGCCATTACCTTGGGGGTAGTATGGTGATGAATGATGCAAAACTATATTGAATTTCTTACAGAGGTCCTGGAGTTCTTGTGAGATGAATTGGGGCCCGTTGTCGGTGACGATGCTGCTTGGCACTCCGAATCGCGAGATAATGTTCTTCATGATGAAGCGGCATACTGTGGTGGCTTTGATTTCTGCATAAGCTTCAGCTTCGGCCCACTTGGTGAAGTATTCTGTAGCCGTCAGAATGAAGGATTTCTGTTTAACAGCAGAGTTCGGGTCACCGAGGGGTCTGATGATGTCAAAGGCCCACATAGAAAATGGCCAGGGGGCCATAATAGGATGAAGAGAAGAGGCCGGAGCGTGAATTTTGTCGGCATGGATCTGGCACTGAAGACACCTACGGACATAGGTGGAGCAATCTTCTTCTAGGGTTGGCTAGTAATAGCCCTGCCTAAGAATCTTCTTTGCTAAGGCCTGTCCGTTCACATGCCCTCCACACTCGCTGGAGTGGGCTGCTTCCACGACTTTCCAAGCTTCTTCGTCATCTAGGCACCTCATTAGAACTCCATTCAGGGTCCGCCTGTATAATTCACCGGCGATTATCGTGTATCTGGCGGTGACTCTTCTAATAGCTTTTCGCTGCTCAACGTTGGCTGTTTTCGGAAATGTACCATCCTTGCAATATTGCTCGATCTCATAAAACCATGGCAATTCTTCCTCTTCAATGATCTCCTCGAGCTCAGTTAATGAAACCTCTTTTATTTCCTCCCTTTCTATTTTCTTCTCTACGGAGATCCTAAGATTGTTGAACCAGGGATCCTGCAGGGAAGGAACGTCTAGCCTTTGGACCACAATGGTCTCAGTGGCGCGACTTAGGGGGAGTGATAGAGAAGAGGCGAGCGACGCAAGGGCGTCGGCCAAGATATTCTGAGAGCGAGGAGTGTGAATATAGACGAGTTTCCTGAATTACCTGGCCAAGAGTGTGACCAGATCCTGGTAGGGTTTGAGCTTAGGATCGCAGGTGCGGTAGGTTGACAAAACTTGACGCAGCACCAGCTGGGAGTCTCCTATGATGTTTAGGTATCGCGCGCCCAAGATGTAGGCGTGCTTCAGACCGGCAAGGAGAGCCTCATACTTGGCTATATTGTTGGTGGCGGGGAATGAGAGTTGATATGCCACGGGGATGGTTACCCCTTCTGGAGTAAGGAGAACAGCGCCGACTCCGCTACCTTGGGAATTAAGGGCACCATCGAAGTGAAGGGACCAAAAAGGAAGATGAGTGATCACCGCCAAGTGTTCATCGGGGAATTCATCCTATATGGAATCAGTGCGAGGGATAGGAGAATGAGCCAGGTGCTCGGCAATAGCGTACCCCTTGATTGCTTTCTGCACGATGAAGGTGATGTCGAACTGGGAGAGAAAACTTTGCCAGCGAACTAGCCGATTAGAAAGGACCGACTTTTCCAATAGATAACGAATGGGGTCCATTCTAGAGATGAGCCTAACCTCGTGGGTGAGAAAGTAGTGTTTAAGCTTCTGCGCTACCCACACTAGTGCTGTACAGGTCTTCTCCATAGCAGTGTACTTGGATTCAGCAGGATTAAATAACCTTGAGAGATAGTACGCCGCCCTTTCTCTTCCTTCATCATCTACCTGTGCCAAAACAGCTCCTAGGGAGTCCTCAATTACAGAAATGTACAGGATCAGGGGTTTCCCGGGGACGGGTGGTTGTAGAACCGGGGGATTAGAGAGGTAAACCTTGAGTTCCTCATAGGCCTTTTGACATTGTTCATTCCATTCAAATTTCGCGCCTGCCTTTAACAATTCATAAAACGGGCGGCATCTTTGCGAATGCTGAGATATGAATCTCCTGATAAATTGCAAACGCCCGATCAAACCTCGAAGCTCAGTGACGTTCTTCGACGGTGGCATTTCCATGACGGCCTTTGCCTTGTTTGGATCGATCTGAATCCCCCGTTTACTAACTATAAACCCGAGCAATGTCCCTGATGCAACTCCGAACACACACTTCTTTGGATTCATCTTTAACTTGTATTCCCTAGCCCTTTGCAATACCTTAGCTAGAATGGCGGGGTGCTCTTCTTGTGACCTCGATTTGACTAAAATATCATCCACATAAGCTTCTAATTAAACGTGCATCATATCGTGGAAGATAGCCATCATCGCTCTTTGGTAGGTGGCACCTGCATTTTTCAACCCAAATGGCATAACGACGTAGTAGTATGTGCCCCAAGGTGTGGTGAACGAGGTCTTTTCTTGATCCTCCGGAGCCAAAAGTATTTGGTTATACCCCGAGTAGCCGTCCATGAAGGAGAGGGCTTCGTACCCAGCTGTATTATCGACCAAGACATCGATGTGAGGAAGTGGAAAATCATCTTTTGGACATGCCTTGTTGAAGTCCCTGAAGTCAATACAGATCCGGATTTTACCATCCTTCTTCATCACCGGGACTATGTTTACCACCCATTGCGGGTACAGCACCACTCTAATGAACCGGGCCTTATGCAATTTATCGACTTCTTCCTTAATCTCAAGGCCATCTGCGGGTGAAATCTCTTGCCTTCTGTTTAACGGGCGTTGCCCCTGGTTTGAGAATCAGCCTGTGTTCGACTAATGCGGGGTCAAGGCCTGGCATGTCTTCGTAGGACCAGGCGAAAGAATCGCTATACTCCCTCAAGACTTTGACAAGTTCCTCTTCGACTGAAGGAGGGAGATTGGCGGAAATAAGTATGGGCCTGGGGTCCTCTTCTGTTCCGAGGTTAATTTCTTTAGTGGATTCATCCACTGCTACGGAAGGCTCGTCGAACTTCTTCAAGCCTTGGGCATATAGGTCGGCAGTGTCATCCATTTCATCTTCCTCATCATCAGCTGGGTCTTTCTCATTCACAATTTCATATACTCCTAGTCCATCCTTGCTCCATACCTCATCAATTCCCTCATCATCTTCCAGGATAATTGCGGTCTCCACAAATTCTGGACACTTCAACAGAGCATGACATCTCCCAGCCAAATCTTGTAGAAATCTATTGGGGATGGTTTTAGGAGGGCGCGTCACGGCGGGTGCCGCAGACGTGGATGAGCTGACAAAACACGAACTAGACTCTACCCTGACTGACTCGATCAACCTAGAAGACTCTGTACACTGTACATCTAATCTAGGGGAGAAGAAATCTACCGGAAAAGAAACAAGGGTCTCACGCCCCTTGGAATCTGGGTAGAACATAGCGTAATCTTCCATGGAGACCTCCGTTTTGAAGTTGGCATTTTTTTTTGGAAGCCGGAGGTGATCACACAACAGGAGGAAGAAGGCGGAGGAGGAGGAAGTTGCATGGGAAACAATTCTGGGAAGATGCAGTCAAAGAAAGGGTCCGAAGACTTAAACCACATTTCATGGAGCTGAGCTCCTGGAGGAGGAGGAGTGAATAAGGTTGATAGATCAATGGGCGGGCAGCGCCCGCAAGCACATGGAACGAATAGAATTTCGGGTCTCTCCGCAAAGTACGGGTCGACCAGGAGTGGAGGGGAACGGGGAACAGAATCCAACCGTTGAAACCAGGAAGCGAGACGGGATGGGGACATAGAATAAGTAGTGATGGAGCTCCCCGTCTTCCGGGGCCCCTGGCGGGCCAATGGCATCGGAGGGCTCTTTACCAGCTGCGTCTCCTTCTTCTTTGGGTCACCCTCTTCTTCAGAAAACATCCTTGTAAAGCAATTAGCAAAGTCTTCCAAGTCACCGGCTAGCCCTTGCGGTGGTGGTGGCGGATCGGCAACGGCACAAGCTTCGTCTATCCTTTCTTCAAGGCTGGGTGGTGAGGTCTTCAAGGTGCCGGGCTGCAATGGACCCTTCACAAAATGTTGCCGGTAATCCCAGGTCAACGGCCCAGAGTCCCCAAGCATCGACATGGAGGATTCATGGTAGCCGAGGCCCCGGCGGCCCATCTTCCTTCCCTTGGGGACGGGGTTGGTTCTGCCCTGCAGTTGTGCGCCAAGTCCTCGGCCTGGCTGATAGCCCAATTTTAGAATTAGGTGCCACCCTTTGGAGTCTCTCATCTTGGGCTTAACCTTCACATTGATTGGTGCAGCGGTGGGTTTGCGTGACGCATACGCCCACGAATAGTTTAAGTCCATGACAGATAGAACAGGTCTGTTACTTGGCCACAGTGTGGGCATAATCTTGGCTGCTATGGCGTCAACGTTTTGAACTGTGGAAACACTTTTCACCTTGACCACTCGCCCTTGGAATGGGAACTTCAGACACTGGTGGGCGGTCGAGGGGACGGCGTTCAAACTATTCAACCATGGACGACCCAGAATGGCTTTGAACATTGGGTCTATGTCCAACACATAAAATTCTACATCCATCACTAAGGGCCCTAGCTCGGCCTGCACAGTTACCACCCCGTGACAAGCACGTCTGGAGTTATCATATGCGGCTATCGTGGTTGGTGTCGGCTTGAGCATGTCCTCTGATATATTACAAGCACGAAGGGTACTCAATGGGCAGACATTTATCGATGCCCCTGTGTCCACAAGGGCGGATTCCACGGCTGTTTTGTTTAAAGAGATGGTAATACATAACGGCATCTGCCGTGCCTCAGGAGGAGCTAGCTCTGACTCAGCAAATGCGATAGAGGGCCCCTTTGTGATCGTGGCCAAAACCGCGGGCAGGCTATCCACCGCCACATCCTCGCTCACCATAACTTTCTGTAGGAAGATCTTCAGGGCGTCTTGGTGGAGCGGCGACCTCTTGATCAGTTCTAACACTGAGATTTTGGCCGGCAGCCGGTCTAAGTGCTGTAATAAGTCATATCTTGTGCCCGGCACTGGGTCTATCTCCTCTGGTTCAACTGTAGGGGAGGAAACTGCAGGGTTTGGTGCAGATGCACCTGGGGAAGGAAAAATTCTCTGGAAAGGACGCCCGCTCCGAAGGGTGCATTGCGATGCTTGCATGGCCTGGACTGGACCCCCGCTTGGCCTGGTGGGGTAGGTGAATGGTGTGGAGATGGGGGTGAGGATGACTGAAGTGGGTTTAATGGGCCCTGGTGGAGGGGAAATGGGCGAAAGGTTAATCTTAGGGGGAATAGTGGGAGGCATGGCGGGTGGTGGTGAAAGGACGGATGGAGTAGAGGGGAATGTAGAGGGCCTAAGAGGCGACGCGGGGGAAGTGACGGGCGGTGTAGCGGCGGATCTAAGGATGGAGGGGATGGCAGGTGTGGGAGAGTAGTGGTGGTGTAAGGCCAAGAGGTGGGCGGGGGTCTCATCATCAAACGTCCACCCAGCGTTGGGGGCTGGGCGCTGGACCACATTTACTTGTGCTGGAGCCGGTGCCGGCGGTTGTTGTTGCTGCGGAGGAGCGGGCTGATGCATTGGCATGGGATTTTGATGGATCCCAAGGTCTTGCTGCTGCGGTTGAGGTTGTGGTTGCTGTTGGGGCTGTTGCTGCTGCTGCTGCTGGGGCGCCGCCTGTTGCGGCCTGGCCTGTCTCTGCCTCTACTTGATATCCTCAATTAGCTGGCGCATTTGGGCCCAATCAATCCTCTGGCCCTCATGCAAATCATACACCAGGTCTCTGAATTGGTAACATCGCTCTATTGTGTGCCCCGGTTGCCGATGGAATATACAATATCGGGATTGGTCGGCAGCCGGATTCCAGTTAGGGCATTCAGGAGGCAACTGGAGGTCACCAGTATGCATTAGAGCAGAGAAAATATCTGGCAAGGTCTCCGGGAGAGGGGGGTAATGAGCCCTTTTTGGAGCTGGTCGAGCAGAGCCGTAGGTGGGGGGTGGAGGAACATTATTGTACTGCGGGGGCCGCTGAGGCTGTTGAGGTGGCGGAGGTGCCTGTTGAGGGTATTGCGGGACTTGGAAGGTAGGCTGGGGAACTGGCGAAGCGGCGAACTGTGGGTTACGCTGAGGCGGTGGGAAGCGGGGTGGAGCGGCGTGTTGGGGGAACTGAACGGCCTGGACCTGCTCGTTAATTTGTACCCCCTCAGTGACGGGGCCTTGGGTTTTCTTGGTGGCTTTGGGTTTCTGGGCCTCTAATAAAGAATGGATGGGGGAGTCCTTAAATTGGGTTTGAATAAACCTAGCTCTGCTGTATAGTTGGTGCATGTTTGAAATGTCATTCATTGCCAGAATGTTTCTGAAAGTTGGCGTAGCATTGGAAATTAACAACTTTACTTTTTCCTCTTCTGGAATCTGCCCGGGCACCCGTGAGGCCATCTGTCTCCAGCGGTCTGCATAGGTTGCGAAGCCTTCTTCCAGCTTCATCTTCTCCGCCACCAGGTCAGTAAAAGAGTACTCGGGCCCGACCTGATCCTGAAACCTCTGTATAAACCTCTCCTTGACGGTCTTGAAATTCTCAGCTTCATCCATAGGCAAGGTGTAGAACCACTCCAACGCGATCCCCTCCAGAGACCGGCGGAACAAATAGGCCATCAAACGATCGTCTTGCTGGAATTGCGCGGACTCGTATAAGAACTCCCGGACATGGATGAACGGGTTGCCGTTCCCATCGTATTTGCGGTACACGGGGAGCTCCGACTGGGAAGGAAAACGTAGGTCCCTGAAGTTAGGGATAGGGACATCGGCAAGGGATTGCGGGCCGACCCGCTTGTGGAGGAGATCAATTTGTTGCTGCATAGCAGCCCACTTGTCAAGAATTTCCCGTTCCCGGGAAGGAGGGGAAGGAGCAAGAGGAGCAGCACCTGGATAGGCGACCAAAGGATGAACCGACGAAGGAGGCGGACCATAAGAGGGATAATGGGCTGAGGAAGGGCCCATATCCGTATGAGCCACCTGGGCCGCCCCTGATTGTGACCTAGCGAAGTCCGCCGGGGCCATGATGGCCTGAGGAGATGGAGAAATTGTAGGGTACGGCTCAAGATAAGGAACAGAGGGGATCGGGGATTTCTCTTTATCATGTTGCTGATGGACCGATGTGGATGCCTGGCCCATTTCTATATTGGGATAGCGAAGGTTCTGAGGGCGAACCGGAGTAAGGTCAATGGGAGCCACAGAGGTGGTCCCGACCACAGGAGATGAAGTGGCGACACTGGCCGTGGCATGAGCCGGAACTGAGGCCGGGGCATCGCCCCCTTGCAAAGCTTGTCTGATGAGATGGAGTTGGGTGGGATCCAACTGGGCCATCATATTGAGGATCATGCTGGCTGAATTTTGACTGGGCGGGTTTGAAAAAGAGGGTCGGGGACCCTCGCCAAGAGAGGTCGGGAGTGAAGGGGCCGTCCCCTTTCCTCCCTGTAAATGGGCGACCCTAGGTGGGTCCTCAAGGAGACCACAAGGAAGGGAGTCCTCGTGGGCCGCAGAGAAGTCGTATGACGACATTGAAGAAGAAGCGGAATCGAACAAGGGGTTGGAGTAGGAATGGAAATAAGAATCCACCCTAGGAGATGATCGTGGGGGCAGAAGGCAGTCCCACATACACCAAGACACTTGCTACTAGAACGAGCAACACTAAATCAATCAAATCTACCAAGCAAGTAGTAAGCATACAATGGAGCGAGATGAGAGCAGAATCACTCAGTAATGCAATCAAGTTCTTGAAATGATGCTCGTCAGTCCCTTATATTTTTGGATTTGAACCTTAGTGGATTAATGAAAATATCAATTCTCTCAACCACTAGGTGCCTGATTGGGATGAGAAACGAGGAACTGTGTGACTCTATCGGGACCTCTCACTCGCGAATGCAACCCTAGACTGGGGTGGATACGGTACAACCTGCCCGACGTCCGTGTGGGAATCCACGGCTCACGGGGGCTTACGGAGGTCCTCAACAAGGTCCCTAGTCGGCTCCAAGGAATATGGAGACGAGAGGAAACCCTACCTCGGTAGGAATGCAACTAATTATGGGAAGATGTCGATGCTCCTATGCGCACCGGAGTGCATGCACAAACTAGCCTAGCAGCTATCAATCAATGAGCGAGTATACACACGAGTAATAAAAGCATGGTGATGCAATGATAATAAGAGAGCAGGGGGGAGCCAAATGAACAGCACCAGGAGCAATATATATATCAACCGAAAGGACTAAGCAAGATGAAATAAATGCACTGCGACAGGAGATGTGCGGTCCTCCTCTGACCGCGCTAAGTACTCAGGCGGTCAATATCCAGCCGTAATGTATGAGCAGAAAGCAAGGGACATACCAGACAGACAGCCGATAGTCACCCGCTCACACACTTGAACCGTCGCCTCACAGCCCCGTATCTGCCACCTAAAAAGTACAGCGTACCTGTGTCTGAGTGTCGGACGGCTGTGTAAAAGCCGCTCAAACGGATGGACGGCGTACAGCGAGCCGTCTGCAACAGGAAAGGCCGGGGTAGATAAACCTGATGGCAGAGTATATGAGCGGTGGGGTATCAACCGTACGTATTGGTAGACGGCCCTGGACAAACCGCATGTGCGCCAGAGGACAGAAACTGCATCCAACCTGTAAATCACTCCAAGAAGGAAACCTTGACAACGACTAGGAAGGCTCAGCAACTCAAAAGCACGATGGGCATTAGGCGTCCCACCGTGATCGCCACAAAAGGGGTGTAGATATATATTTCCCTCCTCTCTCCCCTTTCACTAAGGGTCAAAAGTGCGTCAAGGGCATGAGACAAGTGGGAGAGGGAAGAGAAAATAGGGAATGAAGCAAAGTACCGTGATCGCCACCAAGATGTCGTACGCGACAGGCACGCCGTACCTTGGAAAATGGGGAGACACTCGCCTTAGTGTAGCGCTGAGGAATGAACGGCTCCCTTAGAACCGCCCTATGTTGAGCGGTCTTACGATAGACCGCCCTAAGACGCTGCGAGGGATGCGGGAGGAACTGCTGCAGTGAGATGGACGGCGCTAGACGGACCGCGCTCCAGGGAAGAACGGTCGTTGATGCACCACGCGTACCGATGAACGGCCGGAGGATAGCCGCTCAGGACCTTCACTCAACAAGTTGAAAAGGGGCTCAACCTCCACCCTCTCTGGCCGGACAGAGGGGATGGGCCTCGTGCTGATTAGATGCTGACCTGCGAAACAACGTGGAGACACAGAAGAAACACCCAGATTAGCCCTAAACAATGTAGTATGTATTCAAATGAGAATAATTAAGCATGAATCAAATGAAAAGGGGAATACCTGGGGGGTTTTAAACCCCTAGGGTGACAAAAAACGGGATGGTTGTGTGCATGATAATGAGAAGGAGGGGGGGTACGCGGATGGGAACAATGCATGCAATGAAAGAAAACGACAAAAGCCACGGAACGAAAGACTACGAAGACTGGGCTACTCCCTTGACCGGAGGCTCGTGCGGACGTGGAGAGCCTCCCTCCTTGGTGCTAGGTCGCTCAAAAATGCGGCAGGGCTTCGCCTTCGACCAAAATCTCCCCCCCTTTCGACGTTCGACCGTAGGGTCTATTTATAGAACCTCGAAGGCCAGCCTCGAAATCAGGGTTTAGAGACTTTTTCAGGTCGAACTCTCAAAAGATAATTCGTAGATAATATCATAATCTTCCATCCAGACGAAACGACATCGAAAATGGTTGATTATCCGAAGAGAAATTGTCAAAATAAGTTGAGGATAAAACCATGAGATAAATGGGATAAAATCGGTTGAAAATCAGCAGCCGACGGCTTGAATGGTCTTACGATAGACCGCACAAGGCATGGGCGGTCTAATTCGGACCGTCCATGCAGTCGGTGGAAATTTGAATAATCAGAATATTATCCCAACTATCTCTCGAACTGGCCGAAATGTTCGCCGTTGGACTCTGAACATATGAACGGTTGTATAGAGACCGTTTTAGTTTAGGGTGGCACAAAGACGACCGTTTAAGCCTGTCGGTGATAATTCGAATCATTTGGATAATTCTCTGAGAAAACGGGAGTGCGTAGGACTCTGAGATACAGGCTGTTGGAACAGGCCCGTCCATGATATTGAGCGGTTCTAATCACACCGCACAAAAGCCTGTCGGTTGATATTCAGAAAATTCTCAGAAATTAGCCAAAATATATGAACGGTCCATATTCAACCGCCCACCTTATGAACGGCTGATGTGAAACCGTTCATGACCTTAGGCACTTGATTCTCGTAAAATCCGTTCGACTGACCGAAGCCAAGGCCCATTAAGCCCCGAATCACCACGAATTGCACCAAGGAGGGAGACGACCCATAAAATGAGCCCACGACATGCCACAAAAATGGCCCGATGAATGATGAACAACTCGAGTCATCAACTAATGGGAGTAAGAGAAACGAGTCAGCTTATCGGCATAAAATGGGTGTCCACATTGGGCTTTGGAGCTTTTCTTAGGATCGAGCCCTTCCGGCTCGACCTTCCTCTTATCCAGGCATTGAGGGAGCGGTGGCAGCTCCGAGCCGGGCGTTTCTGATGCCCTGGGGGCACATGGTGCCGACACTAGAGGACGTGGCTCGGATCACTGGGTTACGAGTTGACGGAGAGGCGGTCAGCGGGGTCACCTACCCCGACTACCGAGAGAGTGCCCTGGACCTGCTGTGGTTAGAGACGAGCGTGATTGACAGGGATAGCAGGGTAGTCGGCCGAGTGGAGATCATGGAGGCGCTCGGATTCGTCGACCCGCGGCAGCGGGTCAGCGAGACTGGAGCGGAGTTTCTGGCACGACTGGAGGGAGATGCCAGTGCAGCTTTCACCCAGGACCCGAGCGAGCGGGAGCTGGTGGATCTAGACCTCCGGAGGTTTCTTTTCTTCTTCTTGGGCCGCCTTCTGCTGGGGACGAAGGGGGATGGCATCTACTGTCGCTTCCTCGGGATTCTGGTGGACCTTGACAGAGTGGGGCACTACGCGTGGGGGGCGGCTCTGCTTGCCCATTTGATTGCTGATCTCTCCCAGACTTCGGAGAAGGAGACGATAGTCAGTGGCTTCGCACCTTTTCTCCAGGTACACATTTTATTTATGCATTCCCACAGTTAAATATGCAATTATTGTACTAATGATGTATGATGGATGCAGGTGTGGAGCTATTACTATTTCCCGATGGGGAGGGCTAGGCATGGGAACAGGAGGGCCGTGCCTCTGGCGCGGCGGTGGAGGCCGGTCGTGGTTGCAGCACCCCACGGCTACCAGCTGGCGTCACTTCGTCGGGAGCTGAGCGAGTATCCCGAGGCCATGGTATGATGCGTATGGTTTTTTGTGTTTTCTTATGTGACTGAATGGCAACTAATATGATGTATGTATGATGATGTAGGTGGTGTGGAGACCCTACCTGGGCATGGGCGACGCTGGCCAGCCTTGGGTTGTAGCGGGTCTTCCTCGTTTCAGGCGGGACGTGTGGGTCCATTGCCTGAACGAGATCGAGCCGCTTCGGCTGAGGCTGGTTATGAGGACGTTGGGGCTAGCCCAAGAGTGGGTTGATGTAGAAGAGCTGGCCAGCATCGGGCGGAAGACCAAGGGGAAGGCGAAGACTGTGGACTGGCGTACGCGCTTCCCAGCACAGTACCAGGACTGGTAGCAGGGCGGGGTTCCAGTGGTATCCCATGTACAGGACAGCACAGATTTCATGAGACGATATCGAGCTACGTACGGGGACCGCCTCTCCTTGGGTGGTATGGCAGGGGTAAGTGAAATGAAACTGCTTCACCCTTCTATATGTATATGCATGTGGCAGTAACTTATGTGCAATGCAGGATGCTCGTGACAACATGATTGCCGACCTGAGGGCCCAGCTGGCAGACGCCAGGCGGCAGTTAGTGGTCATCCGACAGGAGTTGGAGATCCTGGTGAGTCTATGCAATGCATTTTTTGTGACCTAGATTTTTGATGCTTAGCCTTTGACTGATGTTTGCCCCGTGTTTCAGCGGGCCCACCAGATAGCGGCAGCCGGGACGGCTGGTGGAGCGGGTTCCAGTTCGCGGGGCCCTCCTCCGGAGGTTTCTGCCCTCCAGGAGCAGCTGGCGTATGCGGTGGCTCGGGCTGAGGAGGCCGAGCGTGACCGCGAGGCTCGAGTGAGTGCTTGCTTGGCCCTGACCCTCTTCTAGCTACTTTACTGCTCTCTTACGGTGCATGCGTGCTTTGACAGGTGGCCGAGATTCGGGAGGCCCCGGCCCGTGCTGTTCGTGCTGAGCAGGAGCGCGATGCCTGGGTGGCAGAGCGTGACGCCCGGATTACGGAGCTAGAGGAGGAGCGGCGACGGGAGGCTGAGGAGCTTCCTCGCGACGTAGTGATATGCGGATCGCCCTCGAGCGGTCGGGGAGAGAGGCGATGAGGGAGAGAGAGGAGAGGGAGAGGGATAGGGAGACCCTAGAGAGAGAGAGGGAGAGGGATAGGGAGATCATAGAGAAAGAAAGGGAGTACAGGATGGCAGAGCGATATCGATATTGGGATGAGAGGAGAGCTCTGGTGGCCCAGGTGTCGGAGCTCCGGCTGAGTCTTGGCACGGCGGAGGGGAGACTTCGGGAGAGTGAGGAGCGGTATCAGAGGGCGAGGGAGCGCGGGGCGCGACTTCGTCAGTCCGGCTCCTTTTCTGTGGGTAGCTTTCTAGTTTCTTCGGCCGAGCAGCGTCGCCGCACCTTGGAGGCTGGCATGGTGCCACCTGGAGAGGCGAGCACGGCTTCTCATGGTTCGCAGAGGTCGCAGAGGCCCCCTAGGGATCCCCGTCAGAGGAGGGAGGAGAGAGATGACCAGGAGGGTGGTGGCGAGAGTTAGAGAGTTATTTGTACACCCCACCATCCTCACTATATGATGTACTTTTGATTGTTTGTATGAAATGGATTTCGTGTGGTTCCTTTTGTCGTGTGCCCTTTTCCTTCCTGCACTTTCTTTCACACCACGTTGTTCACGCTTCACGGGACTTTACCCTGGACAGGAGGGAACTACTTTGCATGGGGGTTTTTTTGTTTCCCTTTTTTTTTCCGCTTTCTTTTGGGTGCGTCCAAGCGCGAGGACGCGTCTTAATCCTCAAATTCAAATTTAAAGCGACGGGTGGCCTTCCTTCTCCGTGCCTTACCCGCAAACGAGCCTGCCTTCCGCCGAAACTTGCTTGCCCGTCTTTGTCTTCTTCCCCTCGATCGATGGAGTTCGGCGGTCTGGACCAGGGCGAAGGTGAAGAGGGACGCGGGACCCCTCGCCCAAGGAGGGACGCGCCAGAGCACGGAACGGCATCTATGGAGGAGGAAGGGCCGCTTCGGGCCCCCGAGGGACCCGAGGGGCCCGATGTCGCGGAGGGAGGTGAACACGGTCTGGTAGGTGCTTGGTTTTCCCCCTCTTTGATCCATTTTGAGTTTTGAAGCAAGCCGTGCGAGGGGGGAAAGGATTCGGCGAGTGTTGCACTTAAATGATGGATGCGTCTTAGAGAGGGGACGCGTTCTTTTTGACTGATGTGGGACCCTTTTCTTGGTGCAGGACATGGCGAGGACCCCGGGCCTAGCCGATGAGTGGGCGAGTGCGGACAAGCCGAGCCGCGTCAGGAGGGGGAGTCGCGGCAAGGCGAGGCTCGAGGACTGGCACGTACGTCTCCCTGGACAGCAAGGGAGTGTATTGGTGCATGACAGCGCCGACTTCCTGCGGTGGCAGAGAGAGAGTTATGCGGGGCTTCCCCAAGCTGGGGACACGCATGGGGTCGGCGGCTCGCGCGCCCAACTGTCAGAGGCTAGGCGGCAGCTGGCCGTCGCTCAACATGAGCTGTCGCTCCTGGTAAGTTACGTGCCGCACTTTTATCTTCAGATTTGGAGTTTCACTAACGGCCGTTGTTTATTTTGTTCTAGCGTGCCCAGCAGACAGCGACGGCGGGGATGATTGGTGGCACATCTTCCAGCTCCTCGGCCCCTTTTCTCGAGATTGCCTCCCTCCGGGAGCAACTTGCCGGTGCGGTGGCCCACGCGACCCAGGCGGAAGAGGAGCGTGATGCCTGGGTGGCGACTGTAACGGAGCTGTGGCATCATGGTGAGGAGAGACCTTCTCCAGACATCCTGGAGTTAAGGGTTCTTCTGCATATGATGAGGAGAGTGGCAGAGAGAGAGAAAGCCGAGAGAAGGTCCGAGCGACAGCGGGATCAGATCGAGAGGAGGGCCTTGGAGGCCCAAGTGAGGGAGCTCCAACTGGGCCTTCAGGCCATCGTGCAGAGGCTAGGAGGGATGGAGACGCGCTACAAGAGAGCGCGAGAGTTCGGGGAGCGACTCCGCCAGTCCAGCCGCTTTGCCGCTAGTGGCTTCTTTGCCACGCCAGGGGAGGAGCAGCGAGTCACTGCTGCGGAGCAGGCGCCAAGAGACGGGG
The DNA here is from genome assembly GCA_022559845.1 of Amorphophallus konjac. NCBI lineage: Eukaryota > Viridiplantae > Streptophyta > Magnoliopsida > Alismatales > Araceae > Amorphophallus > Amorphophallus konjac. The sequence goes on along the minus strand of CM040118.1, from coordinate 378,301,498 downwards.
CAGGTGCTATTGCACGAGGATCCCGGAGGCTTCTGAGGGACCCTCACCTCAGGGGAGAGGAGGGGAGCGCCCAGAGAGATGAGTGATGGTGAGGATCGGCGAGCTGGTGGACTCGCCTCCTCTCTATGATTGTAGTGTTTATGACAGCTTATGTAGAATTATGAATGGAGTGATTTGATTTTCTGCTGCTCGTTTGTTCTCTTGTGCATTCCTTCTTCCCTACACTTCCTCTCCTTTACACTGTTCCCATGTGATGGATGTGCCGAGACTCCACGCCGAGCGGAGAATCGCGTCTTGTTGTGACCATTTTCCACTGGAATCTGCCGTCGAAGTCAATAATGACGGCCCTAACCCCTTTTCCCGGATGTTGTGTCAAATTTTACGGACGTCCTCCAAAACATGATAGGGTATCCCTAGACAACATAGGGGGCTAGTCATCATATTCTTCGTCCAATCAATCACCCTGTGCGAGCGGTGAAGTGACACACGGGACCGCATGGCTATCATTAACAGGTGATGGAGGCAATCTTGGCCTGCACTCCTTCCATTTCTATAAATTCGTGTCCTTTTTATCCTCCCTGGTATATCGAGAGCTAACTCGAGGAGCACAAGTTTTCACGGGAGAGGAGGAGTTCAAAATTCCGAGAGTTGGATGGAGGGCGAATCTTCCCACTCCTCGAAGAGAAGCAGGTCTAGTGGTAGTAGTTCAAGGAGGCTTTCGGACCTCGAAGGACATTTTAGCGAAAGGGCCCAATCACAACTCGTAAGCCAAGTTTTCTTTCCCTTTTTTCCATTCTTTTTTCTTCCTTTCTTTCTGACCAAACCTCCTCTCCATTCCCTGCATGCATAGGGTGTGATGAAATCACAGATCTCATGGGAGTTGGTAGTGGCAGCATACCGAGGTCTCCCAGATTTTCAGAAGGCCAGGCTAGACGTGATGGGTTTCGGCACCTTCCTTCGGATCGAGCCGATCCAGCTCGACCTGGTCCTGATCCAAGCCTTGTGTGAGAGATGGGACCCAGTGAGTCGGGCATTCCTGATGCCCTGGGGGCACATGGTGCCCAGCTTGGAGGATGTGGTCCGGATCACAAGCCTGAAGGTGGAGGGCGAGGCAGTGACCGGTGTTACTTACGCGGACTACAGAGGAGGTGCCCAGAAGTTACTGGGTTTGGACCTAGATGGTCGGAAAAATAGGTCGGTAGCTAGGGCGTCCCTCATGGATGCATTAGGGCTCACCGACACTCGTCGGCGGGACGATGAATCCTCAGAAGAGTTCATGGAAAGGATGGAAATAGGATGCCGTGCCGTGTACTGCATAGATTTCGGTGACTGGGAAAGATGCAACATAGATTTGAGAAGATTTCTCCTCTTCCTTTTGGGGAGATTGGTACTGAGCTCGAAAGGGGACGGTATCCAATGTTGCTTCCTGGAGCTGCTGTCAGACGTTGAAAGAGTAGGGTATTATGTCTGGGGAGCCGCCATGCTGGCACACTTATTTGCAGGCCTATTCCAAGAAATGGATCGTGAGATGACTGTGAGTGGTTTCACACCATTCATCCAGGTATTTTTTGGTTTTGCTTGTTTTGTATTTTTTTGTGTTTTTGCAAGGTTCTGATGACCTGCGCCGAGCAGCTGTGGAGCTATTATTACCTCCCTATGGGGAGAGCTCGGCATTGGCGACCCGCGATGGTGCCGCTAGCCAGGCGGTGGGAACCCATCATGAGTGCGGCACCCCTAACCTACCAACTGATGGTGCTAAGGCGGGAGCTACAGGAGTTCCCTGCAGCTATGGTAAACTGGAGACCCTACTCAGACATGGTCGATGCCGACCAGCCGTGGGTTCTAGCAAGTCGTGCCCAATTCGGACTGGAACTGTGAATGCACTGCCTGAATGAAATCGAGCCGCTTCGGCTACGATTAGTTATGAGGACTTTAGGACTCGCTCAAGAATGGGTGGATTCAGCTGTGCCACCTCGTGTCGGGAGAAAGACGCGGGGACCGGCGACCTGCATTGACTGGCGCGTGCGATTCCCCGAACAGTATGAGGACTGGCAACGGGGTGGTACGATTGTAGAATCACAGGCGCGGGATAGCGAGGACTACTTGCGTCTATATAGGACAAAGTACGCAGAGCGGTTCCAACCTCGGGGACTTGTGGAGGTATGTTTCCTCCTTTTCCCTTTTCTTCTTTCTCCTTTTCTTGGTTTTCTGGTGAAAAATGCTGATTTGTAAGGCTGCAGGATGTCCGGGATGCCATGATAGCGAATTTACGAACTCGCTTGGTAGAGATGGAACAACAGTTGGGTAATGCCCGCGGAGCTACGAGCGCCTTGGTAGGTGTACAGTACGTTCCTAATTAAAACCCCAGATTCCATATGTTGGCTGCTAATTCACGCGGTCATAGCATGCCCAGATTGGCGCGGCTTCCCCAGCGATGGGAGTAGATGGTGCCTCTTCCAACTTGTGGATTCCCACCTCAGAACTTGACTTGCTTCATGAGCAACTTGCTCACGCCACGCAGCGTGCTGCGGAGGCAGAAGGGATGCTCTCTATACAGGTAAGAGTCTCAGTGTTGAGTTCTCCTTGTTTATGCCTTATCGTGTATCTGAGATGGTACACTTAGCAGGAAAAGAAGACGGAAGAAGCGCTTGGCCAAGCTGCGCAGAAGGAGGCTAGGATAGCAGAACTGGAGAGGGAACTGCGGCGTCATCCTGATGATGACTCCTCTAGGGATGCTGTGGAACTGAGGATCACTCTCCAGTTGGAGAGGGAAGACCGCGAGAGAGAACGTGCAGAGAAAGAAAGAGACGCAGAGAGAGAAAGAGCCAACAGATTGACTGAAAGGGAGGAACGAAGGGCCATGGAGGCCCAACTATTCGAACTCCGAATCAGCCTTGGTCTTGCTGAACAGTGGCTGAGAGATGGTGAGGAGCACTACCGAAGAGCACGAGAGTGTGGCTTTCGTGTTGGTAGCTTCTCTGCTACTTCCGTAGATCAATGCCGGGATGTGGGAATAGGAAGAGGAGTACAGAGCGGTAGGAGTACCGCTTTTCGTAGTTGGGTAGCACCTTTGAGAGAGTTTTGCCCGGAGAGTAGTGGGACGAGTAATGCGGAGAGAGAGGGCGGAACTTGATGTAATTTTTTTGTTTTTTTTGGAATAAAATACAAGGTTTGGTTTGTTTGGTTTTCACCTTTGCTTCTATTGCCTGGATCCCTGCACACATCACTGAAACAAACAAATCAGAATTTCTGTTCTGACTTGGCCCCTTGCTCAATTAGCAAATGGTCACTGTGACTGTCCTTGATAACTGGTCAAGGGGCCAAGCCTTTATTTAACGAAGGCAAGGGAAAGATGCGGTGATGATAAATGCGACAGGCAAGCACACGAATGCAAGCGGTATTAAAAGCGAGACGCTGCACGTAAATACAATCATGCAAAATTGATTTGTTTTCTTTTTATATTCGGCATTTTTTTTTGTTTTATCATAAAAAGATTTTTTTTTTGTTTGCAAATATGTACATTTTCTCTTGTCTATTTTTTTTGTTGCTTTTATCATTTCAATTTTTTTTTGTTGCTAACGCCTGGCAAGCACCCAAATGGCACCTAACCTACGTGAGACAGGGGTTTCTTACTAACCTCCCAGGTATCCTAAGTGCACATCTAGGTTGATTTGGGCCTCTAGACCCCTCGAATGATGATCCCGCCAGCTAAGACTTACCCTGATGATAATACCGTCATGCCATGCTTAGGCTCCCAGTCGCTTCCGACCACAGGGATTCACCCAAAAGGTGTTCGAGGTAAATGGTTTGCCCGACCCGGGTCTGTTTCCTCACAACTCTAGATGGTATATGATGTAACACCCTGGAACCCTAACGACCAACCGCGCGACGCTGACCCGGAATCAGACGCCGTCGCACCCATAGGTGACGCGCTTGCATTGGCCTAAGCCCGAGGTTAAACAAGAAGACATCAAGGTGGTAAACAGGGGTCTTGACCAGCCAGAAACACGGAGACTCCTTCGCAGCGATAGCTTTTGCTTTTCAAAGTAGGCAACCAAATGTGTATATTAAAATAAGGTCGCAGACCCTGGGGAGTTTTCACCTTTCAGAAACTCCATCGAACCTTCATCTTTAGAGGAAGAAGGAAGAGCGTGGGGGATAAACCTCCTGAGAGGATCGACAAAAACGTTAACCCGGTGAGCGAATAAGGGCCCATTAACTCTTTCCTTTCGGACAACTTCGGACTAAATCTCGAGCATTTACATTCCACGGCCCCTTTTGTGGATTCAGACTTTTGCTTTGAGGGGTTCCGTTTATCGCAATAGGCACGGTCACGACCAGGCTTTTCTCTTGATTTTGATTTTGTATTTCTTTTTGTGAGGGAGATATAGTCGTTTGACGTTTGTGGGCTCCCTTTTTGTATGCCTGCGGGGACACTACCCTCTTCTCGTGCTCTGATCGATGCTCGAGGAAATGGATCCTACTCTTGCCTTTAGGGTTTGAGTTTTGGTTTCTCATGCTCAGCGTTTTAAGGGCGCCGACTGTCTCATTTGGTCGAAGAGAAAAGAATAAAGATTACAGTTTTCGGAGATCTTCTGGGTGACGCTCCACCGTAGGTGATGCTACCGACTTTTTTGAATAAAATACATAAGTGAGCACATGTTAGCTTCCTTCGAGCGAGCATAGGCCGACGTGGCCGGACAGGGATCTCCACGGTTCTGGCAAACCAAGACCCGGTGACTACCAAGCCTTAATGGGCCCTATCCTAACATGAAGGTTAGATGCAGGAACTTAACTACATGGTGACTGCCAGGCATCGGCATTTTGAATTTTCCATATTTTTAGTGGTTTTCGGTATTTCTTTGTTTTTGATGTTTTTATCTTTTCATCATTTTTTTTTGTTTGTGCTAAGGGTAGTATTTCTTAAGATAAAGCCCATTCCAAGGGTGGGATAACTCGGTCCCTTCGACGTTGACTAGCTTGTTGGCGTTGCCAGGGTACACGGCTTGAATTACAAATGGTCCTTCCCAATTGGGTTGGAGCTTAGAACGCGGACCTCCAGGTTTGACAAAAATTCTTTTTACGACCATCTCACCGACTTTGAATTTTCTCTCAACGACTTTCTTTTGGTAAAAGCGAGCGAGTCTATTTTGATACACACGCGCGTGTTCGGCAGCGGCCAGCCATTTCTCATCCAAGAGTTCCAACTGGGCGAGGAGTGAATTACGACGATCATCGAGGGGAAATTCCTCGTCCAATTGTATCCTGAGAGAAGGGATCAGAGTCTCGTACGGGACTACCGCTTTCATACCATAAGTAAGGGCAAATGGAGTCTGCCTGGTGGGGGTACGGATTGAAGTGCGATAGGCCCATAGAGCTTCGATAAGCTTTTCTGGCCAGTCTGAAAACTTACTAGACTCGCAGGTTTTTTTGATGATTTTGAGCAATGTTTTATTGGTGGCCTCCGCTTGGCCGTTACCTTGTGGGTAATAAGGCGATGAATGATGCAATGTAATTACGTACCTTTTGTAGAGGTCCTGTAGGTCCTGAGAAATGAACTGTGGCCCATTGTCGGTGACGATCGTGCTTGGGACGCCGAATCTGGCGAGGATGTTCTTTATGACGAATTTACAGACTGTTGACACCTTGATTTCCACGTAAGCTTCAGCTTTGGCCCATTTGGTGAAGTATTCCGTCGCAGTAAGGATGAAAGATTTCTGCTTGGTGAGGGAATTGGGATCACCTAGGGGACCAATGATGTCGAATGCCCACATGGAGAAAGGCCACGGGGATGATATTGGATGAAGTGAGGAAGATGGTGAATGGATTTTATCGGCGTGAAGTTGACACTTGACACACCTACGGACATAGACAGCACAATCTTCTTCCATAGTGGGCCAATAAAAGCCTTGGCGAATGATCTTCTTGGCGAGCATCTGACTATTCACGTGGCCATCGCATACGCCCGAGTGCGTCTCCTCTACACATTTCCAAACCTCATCGTCACCAAGACATCTTAACAGAATACCAGTAAGGGTTCTCCTATAGAGTAGACCTCCAACCAATGTATATTTCTGAGCCACCCTTCTTATGGCTTTCTTATCCTCTGTGGTGGCCCCTTCAGGATAAGACTGATCTTGGTAGTATTTGACGATTTCATAGAACCATGGTTTCTCTTCATCAGCCAGTTCTTCTTCAACCTCTGCCAACATGATCTCCCTCTTCTCAAGGATATCTTCCTGCAGGATCCTTCTTGCTATCCTGTCTTTGATATTTACGTAGGAAGCATCATCGATTGCAGGGGCGTGAAGTTTGTAGATGGAAATGGACTTAAACCATCTTCCTAGAGGGAACCTTATGGATGATGCCAACGAGGCGAGGGCATCAGCGAGAATATTCTGATGACGAGGGACATGAACAAAGATCAGTTTGGCGAACAGTTTGGCAAAGGCAGCAGTGAGTTCTTGGTATGGCTTGAGTTTGGGATCGCGAGTGCGATATTTAGTGAGCACCTGGCGAAGGATGAGTTGACTATCACCTACGAATCGCAACTCAGTGATACGAAAAGAATGAGCGAGTTCTAGGCCAGCTAGAAGAGCTTCATATTCGGCTATATTATTGGTGACTGGAAATTTGAGCTGGTATGCCAATGGGAATATGAGGCCTTCAAGCGACAGGAGGGCGATGCCGATTCCTCTCCCTTGAGAATTCAGAGCTCCATCAAAATATAGTGTCCACATTGGCTCATCTGATTGGTTGACGGACATTAGTTCCTCATCTGAAAACTCTGATTGGACGGGATCGAACTTGGGAAGAGGATGATGAGCGAGATGCTCGGCTATGACATAGCCTTTAATCGCCTTTCGCTGGATGTAGGTGATGTCGAACTGAGAGAGAAAATTTTGCCAGCGTGCTAGCCTATCCGTAAGGACGGCTTTCTCCAGAAGGAATTTGATAGGATTCATTCGAGCAATCAAGTGGACCTCATGAGCCAAGAAGTAGTGCTTCAATTTCTGCACTACCCAAACGAGGGCAGCACAGGTTTTCTCCATGACGGTGTACTTCTGCTCACAGGGATTGAGAAGTTTGGACAAGTAATAGGTTGCCCGTTCCTTGCCTTCTTCATCAGCTTGTGCGAGGACGGCTCCCACAGAGTCATCCAAGACTGAGACGTAAAGGATCAGAGGTTTTTCTGGTTTGGGTGGAATGAGAACGGGTGGACTAGCCAGATATTCCTTCAACCCTTCAAAAGCTTTCTGACATTTAGAATTCCAGTGGAATTCTACTCCTAGCTTGGTCAACTCGTAGAGAGGTCTACACCTTCGTGAATGTTGAGACACAAACCGACGAATAAACTGCAACCTCCCGATTAAACCTCGGACTTCCCTCAAATTCTTGGGAGGCGGCATATCCCTGATAGCCTTAGCTTTGTCGGGATTTATCTCGATCCCTCTTTTGCTCACAAAACAACCCCAGCAATTTACCTGACGACACACCAAACACACACTTTTTCGGGTTCATTTTCAGTTGGAACTCCCTTGACCTCTGCAAGACCTTAGCCAAAACTTATGGATGTTCCATCCTGGTCCTTGATTTTACCAATAAGTCATCCACATACACTTCCAGATATATGTGCATCATGTCATGAAATATGGCCATCATCGCTCTTTGGTAAGTAGCTCCAGCATTCTTTAATCCGAACGGCATGACCACGTAACAATATGTTCCCCAAGGGGTAGTGAATGACGTCTTTTCCCGATCCTCTTCTGCCAAACGAATTTGATTATATCCTGAAAATCCATCCATGAACGAGAGGGTCTCGTAGCCTGCCGTGTTATCGATCAACACATCAATGTGAGGCAAGGGAAAATCATCCTTTGGACACGCGCGGTTAAGGTCTCGGAAGTCAATGTAAATCTTGACTTTCCCATCTTTCTTCATGACCGGGACAATGTTCGCCACCCATTGAGGATAAAGAACGACTCTAATGAACCTGGCTTGTGGAGCTTATCGACCTCTTCTTTCATTTTCAAAGCCATTTGAGGGTGGAAACGCCTTAACCTTTGTTTTACCGAGACGGATCCTTGTTTTAGGGTTAAACGGTGTTCGACCAAGGTTGAATCCAGACCTGGCATATCCTCGTAGCTCCATGCAAACGTGTCCTTATATTCCTTGAGAACCTCAATTAATGCCTTTTCTTCAGAGGGTGGTAGGTTGTCACTTATGAGGATGATCCTAGGGTCTTCCTCAGTTCCCAAGTTGACTTCTTTGGTGGATTCTTCTACGGCGGTTGACGGCTCGTCGAATCTCCTCATTCCACTTGCGTATGCGCCCGCCGCATCCTCATATTCTTCACCCTCATCTTCAGTGGGGCATTCTTCATCCGTGATCTCGTAGACTCCATACCCTTCATCAAATGCACAGTCGCCCTCACATTCTATTTCCGGTAGCCGGATGGGATTTTCTAGCAACTGGGGGATGGCAAGGAGGGCTTGACACCTGGCGGCTAAATCCAGAAGGAATCGACGAGGGATCTGCCTACCCTTGGATTTCTTCATAGGTACTACCCTTAGTCTATCATTCCTAGATTGACTGACAATATTTACAGAAGAAGAGGAAGATGAAGAGGATGGTGTAGAATGTACAGGAGAAGACCCCTCAGAGGAGGGGTAGAAAAGGTCGCTCATCGAACCTTGGACGGGTGGTCCGCAAGGCGGTACGCACCCGTGGGAGATGTAGGAGGCTTCCTCAACGAAGATGTGTTGTTGGGGAGTTTAAAAATTGACGTTTTTTTTTCGTTTTCATTTTTAATGACAAAGCAGTGAAAAGAGATTGGAGGAGAGAGAAAAGTGGTTATGGCTAGAGGATTGTGAGGCTCATAGACCAGATCATGGTTGAAGACCTGGCGCGGGTTGAAAAGCCCGCGTAGGTATGTAAACAGAGAAGGGGATCTGGGAAGGTCATCAGACAATTGTCTGGCCCAGGAAGAAGATATCAGCAAAGGCTGAGACGAGTGGATGGAGAAGATGGCGGTTAATGAGCCGTCGACGGCAATGTTGAGGACGGATGAAGATCCGTCGATGACAGAGTCCTTCTGGCGAGGATGAGGATAGTTTGGAACCTCGGCAAGAGTGGTAATATTCTCTGGTATTCCGGAGATCAATGGCGGTCCTTCAAGTTGCGGAGACGAGAACATCCATTCCAGTGCAACGAAAATGTCCCGTATGTCGAACCATTTGTTCCACTCGCATTCCGGATCTTTGATCTTACCTCTTTTGGTGATCCTCGGACATTTTTCAGCCAAATATACAGCATGTGATCCCCCATATGCTTCTCGTGGGTAATCTCCCATCTGAACAACGGGCCCTCTGTTGAAGTGATTTGATAGAGTCCATGTGAGGGGCTTCCAATCCGCCTTGAACGGTCCTTTGAAGCCTAGACCAAACCTACGGTTCGGCCTAATTTCCTTTGGCGATTTGAGCATACCCTGTAATTGTGCACCCAGACCTTTACCCTGTTGATAGCCGATGTTCCTCATAATCTCCCAACCTTTGGAGTGAAAAGGGAGACATGATGTTGCGGTTGTCCTGACCGGCTCCTTTGGTGCCAGTGGAACGTGAGATAGATCACGCACGTCCAGTAGTGACAATATGGGCCGATGAGATGGCCAAACAGAGGGCAGAGAGGTGTTGATAGCATCCACTGTGTGAAGGACAGGTGTACTGACCACTTTAATAATTCTCCCATTGTAAGGAAACTTCATGCACTGATGGTTGGTGGAAGGCACAGCGTCCATGGCTTCGATGTAAGGGCGACCCAGTATAGCCTTGAATGTGGGGTCCATGTCGAGGACATGGAATTCGGTGGGAATTGACATGGGGCATAGTTCTGCCTTCAGAATAATCATCCCCTGCGGCGGCCTTTTGCTATTGTCATAGGCCGTGACCGTGATCGAGGAAGCTCTTATTTGTTCCTCGTCGATCCCACACAACTGAAGAGTGCTCATGGAGATCACATTTGTGGACGCATCCGTGTCCACAAGACACGGATTTATGGATACCCCATTGATTTTTATTAAAATGCACAATGCATATTTTCGAGCTTCCTTGGGAGCGAGCTCGTAGTTGTGAAACATGATGGCCGGTTGTGTGTCTGTTGGGGTCAGGACGGTCGAAATCTTCTCCACGGGGAGGTCTTCATTAACCATGACTCTTTGAAGGTACTCCATTAATGATGTGAAACGGTCTACCTAGGATGATAATGACCCTTAGACCTATGCATCCACAAGCATACAAGCTCTCAATTCGGCTCACCGTGCGACCTATCTCACGCGACGCACATGCGCTCCCGGTGGGTCCGAGTGATGCCGGCGAGGGTCCGGGGTGGGACCCTAAGGTTTCCACCGGTTGGTGGGCTTATGGCTGACCCCTAATGGGCCTGGGATACCCAATTTATGGGCGGGCTAGCACGCTGGGGCGTGGGCTTGGGTGGCGCTCTCTCACTTGCCACGGTGGTGCGCTCGTGGTTTCACAAACAATCAAGTCCGGGCACTCAATTACCGCCAACGAGCTAAGGAAACGATACTAGCTAAGCAAAGTAAATGAGGACCAGGAGAGGGACCAGAAGCTCACCTGATCGGTGTGAAGACACCGATCCCGGCCGGAGACGATGGGCGCGCCGGGAGGCGTGGGTATGCACCCGAACGCCGCGGCGGGGTAGCTTGACCTGCTGGTTAGTTAATTACACAACTACGCCTCTCGCAGGAGGGGGGATCTCGGGGTGGGGGTTATGGAGTTTACACCAAACACTACCACCACGCAGGGTGGGGCCTTCAGCCGGCCAAGCGGGGTGGGGAAAATTGGTTAATTATCACACCGGCGGTCGATACCGAAACCTGTCCGGTTCTGGGATTCTGGACCAGCAGTCACTGATGTAGCCGTAGAACACTTTCTGGAATTTTTCCGGAGGCGCGGTCGGTGTCGTTGGCTTCGTAACAGAATAGGGGTGCGCCTCAAATTTTATGGATTTTCGTTCTGCACGAGCCGGGCTGCCACGATCGACCGAACGGGGTCCCTGTTCAGGACCTGCACAGGTTCAGCTTCTGAACAGCAGATTGCCGAGGACGCCACGAACGCTCCCGGGCTCTGTTTTGCAAACGGCCGGTGTCGATGGAAGCGTGGGGAAGTCTACTTTCCAACGGAGCCGGCCTCGCCACTGTCTGAAGTCCGTGTGGACAGGATGGTCCCGTTGAAGGGGGACAGGTCGGGGAAGACAGACAGGAGGCAGAACGAACGCCCGGCGGTATAAAAATGGTAACTTCCACTTACGGCGTTCAAACGATGCTCCGTCTTCGGCTTCTGAAAGCTGACAGGGGGAGGAAGAATTTTGATGAAGAGTTTGATGACCGATTCCTCCAGTCTTGGCCGCTGCACGAGGGTCGAACAGAGATGGCCTTCTGGTTGAGCCCCCAGTGCGCAGTCGCGGTAGAACGGAGCTAGCGGCCGGCCACGATCTTGGAACGGAGCGATTCCAACTCGCCTGCGGAGAAGACTCGTGGATGCACAAGTTTGCTGAAGCGCTTGGATGCCGAATCCTCCTGGAACGGGTTGGAAAATGCTCTGCGAGTTGGGGCCAGAAACTGCCTGCGGGCTGGAATGGATTTGTGGAGGGGAGGCTAAGGTGGTGGTGGTGTATGTGGGTGGAGATGGAGGGGGGTGCGACCCTAGGAGGGAGGGGAAGGGGATGGACGACCTAGGGAGGTGAAGGGGTCCCTTGGAGAGGGGAAAGGGGTCTTGGGTGGAGGAATATGGCTTGGGAAGGGTGGGGAGTGGCCTTGGGAAGGTGAAAGGGTGCCTGGGAAGATGAAAGGGTGCCTAGGAGAAGGGGTTTCCACCTAGGGGTTGGAGGGGGAATTGAATGAGTGTATAGGGAAGGGGGAGGGGTCTTAAAGAAGGGTGATTAGGGAGGAGAGAGAGGGGATTTCGAAATTTAGAGAGAGAGAGGGAGAAGTAGTGAGAGAGAGAGAGAGAACTATAGAGAGAGGGAGAGAGAATACTTGAGGGTTTAATTTTTCAATTCATCAAAAGTTTTTACAAATGGGAGAGGGGGGGGTCCTTATATAGAGTTGGACCATTTGCACAAAACCCCCTAACAAAGTGCATAAATGCAAAAGACCAAGAGACAGGGGGGGGGCGCCCATGGGCCAAGCCCACTAACTGGGCCCAATGTCCTCAACTAAGGGTCCAAATGACTCAAGACTTGGATAATTAACTCTAAGACCTAGATAATGGACTCAAATAAAGGAAAATTACACATGATATGACTCAAATAAAGAAACTACATAAGCAACAAATAAAGATAGCCATGAGGACCACATCTCCAAGGGGTCACGAAGTCGGAGTCGCCTCGTGCCATAGGGAATGCCGGGAGATGTCCTCATCAAATCCCCCGGGGTGGGGAGAACTCGACCCCGTCGAGTAGGGGTCCAATCGGCTCTCGTACTGCACCAGCAGGTCCGGGTCTAGGCGCATCAAGTCCTCTCGGCTTACCCAAGCATCCTCGGTCGGGGAACGGCCTTTCCACCTCACGAGGTAGCGCTGGTAGACCCTGTTCCTGGTACGTGTGCTCTGCTCATCCAGTATTGCCTCCACTTGCTCAAGTCGGCCTCTCAATCGGGGTGGTAGTTTCGCTCCGGGAGGGTCACTCACAAGGGGGGGTAAAGGCTCGAGATCCTGACTGGGTTCCACCGTGGGGCCCTTATAGCGAACCAGATCCGCCACATTGAAAGTGGGGTGAACCCCAAAGCCCTTAGGTAAGTCGAGCTCATAAGCATTGGTACCAACCCGTCTTAGAACCCGAAAGGGTCCCAAACCCCGTGTCCTCAATTTGGAGGCGGGCCCTGGGAGGAGCCGCTCCGTTCTCACCATCACATGGTCTCCCACTTGGTATTCATAGTGACGACGATGAGCATCGGCCTGCCTTTTGTAAGCCTCGTTGCTTTTGCCTATATGCTTGCGGATGTTTTCATGTATCTTTGTGGATGTTGACTCACTAGGAGATAATGGGGGTCCTGGACAACCAAAAGTGGACCTATCATGCAGTGGTGCTACACAGACTTTGGTAGACCTAGGAGGCTTATGCGTCTTGTCAAAGGGGGTGGGGATGGAAGACCCGGAAAACCCATAAAGGGACCTATCATGCCATGCCATGTAGGCCCTAATAGACCTAGGTGGGCCAGGACAACCATAGATGGATCTATCATGCATGGTGGTGATAATTACCGGGGAACCCGAACTTCCTTGAATATTTCTCTCATGCCTAAGACTTGCGACGAACGAGGGTGGGCCATTACATCCGTACATAGACCACTCATACTTCTTACATGTCATGTGGGTGATTTGAATGAATGGACCCGACTCATGAATCATGTCAAGCGGTGTGGTGTGTCTAGACACATGCATTCCTTCCCAAATGGCATCCCTAATGTGTATGGCTTGGTGTGGGAGTTTCCTCTCATAGGGGTCAAATGGGTCTGGGAAAATAGAGTGGGCCTGGTCTATTAAGGTGGGTGAGGGTAGGAAAGGGTGGGTGGTGGGTAAGGGGGGTGGGTTGCATGGGGGTCTAGACTCCCATAGGAAGGGGTCAAAGGGGTCATGGTAAGGGTCCCCTAGGGAGAGGAACTCCAGGTCCTCATGTAGCGGTGAGTCATCCTTCTCTAAAGAAATAATTGGGCCGAAGTCTTTGGTGGGTGGATCAGCCAGGAAGGGATGGTTTGACACTCTACCCGAGATAAGCAATTCTAATTCATGGAGAGCAGCAGGCTCATCCGGTGTAGGGAGGATTAGAAGGAGGTCGCTAGTGTAGCAACCTACAGTGTAAGCTGTGGTGATGGATCCGACACATAGATGTAGGAGGTCAACGCTCCTAGGTTGGTCAGCCATTGTGGCCAACATGTCGGTCAACTCTATTTGCCATGCTAGGCCCTTAAGAAGGTCATCCCAACTCTCAACCTCATAGGAGGATTGGATAGTGGTGTGATAAGAGGAGAGAGGGACTATGGGGAGGTGTTGTTCCATGGGAGGGTAGGCATGGGCCATTATCTCTCTAATTGGGCTACCCATCAACCAGCTAACAAGGGTCTCTCCTAAAATAAGCTCGGTCCCATCTAGAGAGGGTGGTGTAGGGTGAAGGTTACCATGTGAGTTTTTTTCTTCAATTTGGACATGTGTGGTCTCCATGTTGGGAATTGGGTCCGGGGTGTTCACCACTTTGGGGTCGGGTATGGGTTCCTCCTCCAAAGAGGTGAGAGAGTATGTTCGGGGTGGGGTGGTGATGGTAGGTGCATGGCGCCCCCAAGGTGATGAGCAAGGTCGGAATTGGGTTGGGGTTGGAAGTGGAGGTAGTGGGAGTCTAGGTTGGGGTAGGTTTGTAGTTGGAAGTGGAAGGTGGGTTGGGTGAGGACAGTTGGATTGGTCGATCTTGGGTGGGGCATCCCTTATAGGGGATAATGGAGGGGTAGTAGTAGGGGCTACGGGGGTTTGGGGAGTATGGATCTCATGGGGAATAGTGAGTTGCGGGGTGGTGACCGGTGCGGGCCTAGGTGGAGGGGTGGGCACGGGATCCACTTGGGTTTGAACGGTGAGGGTTATGGAAGTGAGTTTTAGTTGGGGAAGGTTGGTGGGGATTGGGTTTTCCTGACTTGACTCTTGGCATTGTGCCTCAAATTCTTCCTCCCATTCAAGGGGAGCTTCATGAACTTCAATCACTTTCTCAACTCTTTGGGGTGGAGGGGTTTGGTAGGGATTTGTGGGTTGGAGGGTGGTGGTCTTTGGGGGCCTAGGTGGAGGGGTGGGTAGTTGGGACAGTTGGGTTCTAAGGGAGAGGAGTTGGTGGCGAAATGTGGAGAGGGGATCGGTTAGGGGTGGTGGGGGCGGAGTCCTATGGATGGTCTTAAGTTGGCCGGGTTGGGATTGAGTAGTGGTGGTGCTCCTCGGGCTAGGGGTGTGTGAGTAGGAAGAGTAGGAAGGTTTTGGAATGTAGATTTTCCTAAGTTCTCTCGTCATCTCTTCCCACGAGTGAATGGGCTCTTGCCTCTCAATCCTTCTTATGGCCTCTATGTGTTCCAATTCTATCTTGGCTTGACCCCGAATTTGTCCCTTGGCCCTACAAACTCTTGTGTGTCCGTATACCCGATTCCTCTCAAAGTTCCTTTCCATTGCAGCCTCCCACTTGAGGTAATCACTAGCATGCGACCCATCAAAGGTAACACCCTCATCTCGAATAATGTCCCAAAGTATTGGGTTGATCGGATCCCGGTAGTGGGCCGAGTGGGATGGGTATGTGGTAGCCATGATTCATGAACTAGATGACAATGCGCCCTAGGACTAGACTTAGTAGAGACAAGTCTAAAACCTGTCTCTGATACCACTTGATGTGAAACGGTCTACCTAGGATGATAATGACCCTTAGACCTATGCATCCACAAGCATACAAGCTCTCAATTCGGCTCACCGTGCGACCTATCTCACGCGACGCACATGCGCTCCCGGTGGGTCCGAGTGATGCCGGCGAGGGTCCGGGGTGGGACCCTAAGGTTTCCACCGGTTGGTGGGCTTATGGCTGACCCCTAATGGGCCTGGGATACCCAATTTATGGGCGGGCTAGCACGCTGGGGCGTGGGCTTGGGTGGCGCTCTCTCACTTGCCACGGTGGTGCGCTCGTGGTTTCACAAACAATCAAGTCCGGGCACTCAATTACCGCCAACGAGCTAAGGAAACGATACTAGCTAAGCAAAGTAAATGAGGACCAGGAGAGGGACCAGAAGCTCACCTGATCGGTGTGAAGACACCGATCCCGGCCGGAGACGATGGGCGCGCCGGGAGGCGTGGGTATGCACCCGAACGCCGCGGCGGGGTAGCTTGACCTGCTGGTTAGTTAATTACACAACTACGCCTCTCGCAGGAGGGGGGATCTCGGGGTGGGGGTTATGGAGTTTACACCAAACACTACCACCACGCAGGGTGGGGCCTTCAGCCGGCCAAGCGGGGTGGGGAAAATTGGTTAATTATCACACCGGCGGTCGATACCGAAACCTGTCCGGTTCTGGGATTCTGGACCAGCAGTCACTGATGTAGCCGTAGAACACTTTCTGGAATTTTTCCGGAGGCGCGGTCGGTGTCGTTGGCTTCGTAACAGAATAGGGGTGCGCCTCAAATTTTATGGATTTTCGTTCTGCACGAGCCGGGCTGCCACGATCGACCGAACGGGGTCCCTGTTCAGGACCTGCACAGGTTCAGCTTCTGAACAGCAGATTGCCGAGGACGCCACGAACGCTCCCGGGCTCTGTTTTGCAAACGGCCGGTGTCGATGGAAGCGTGGGGAAGTCTACTTTCCAACGGAGCCGGCCTCGCCACTGTCTGAAGTCCGTGTGGACAGGATGGTCCCGTTGAAGGGGGACAGGTCGGGGAAGACAGACAGGAGGCAGAACGAACGCCCGGCGGTATAAAAATGGTAACTTCCACTTACGGCGTTCAAACGATGCTCCGTCTTCGGCTTCTGAAAGCTGACAGGGGGAGGAAGAATTTTGATGAAGAGTTTGATGACCGATTCCTCCAGTCTTGGCCGCTGCACGAGGGTCGAACAGAGATGGCCTTCTGGTTGAGCCCCCAGTGCGCAGTCGCGGTAGAACGGAGCTAGCGGCCGGCCACGATCTTGGAACGGAGCGATTCCAACTCGCCTGCGGAGAAGACTCGTGGATGCACAAGTTTGCTGAAGCGCTTGGATGCCGAATCCTCCTGGAACGGGTTGGAAAATGCTCTGCGAGTTGGGGCCAGAAACTGCCTGCGGGCTGGAATGGATTTGTGGAGGGGAGGCTAAGGTGGTGGTGGTGTATGTGGGTGGAGATGGAGGGGGGTGCGACCCTAGGAGGGAGGGGAAGGGGATGGACGACCTAGGGAGGTGAAGGGGTCCCTTGGAGAGGGGAAAGGGGTCTTGGGTGGAGGAATATGGCTTGGGAAGGGTGGGGAGTGGCCTTGGGAAGGTGAAAGGGTGCCTGGGAAGATGAAAGGGTGCCTAGGAGAAGGGGTTTCCACCTAGGGGTTGGAGGGGGAATTGAATGAGTGTATAGGGAAGGGGGAGGGGTCTTAAAGAAGGGTGATTAGGGAGGAGAGAGAGGGGATTTCGAAATTTAGAGAGAGAGAGGGAGAAGTAGTGAGAGAGAGAGAGAGAACTATAGAGAGAGGGAGAGAGAATACTTGAGGGTTTAATTTTTCAATTCATCAAAAGTTTTTACAAATGGGAGAGGGGGGGGTCCTTATATAGAGTTGGACCATTTGCACAAAACCCCCTAACAAAGTGCATAAATGCAAAAGACCAAGAGACAGGGGGGGGGCGCCCATGGGCCAAGCCCACTAACTGGGCCCAATGTCCTCAACTAAGGGTCCAAATGACTCAAGACTTGGATAATTAACTCTAAGACCTAGATAATGGACTCAAATAAAGGAAAATTACACATGATATGACTCAAATAAAGAAACTACATAAGCAACAAATAAAGATAGCCATGAGGACCACATCTCCAAGGGGTCACGAAGTCGGAGTCGCCTCGTGCCATAGGGAATGCCGGGAGATGTCCTCATCAATTAAGGCTGCCCGGTGGGATGTGGATCTTTGAAGAAGCTCCAAGATGGAGATCCGAGCAGACTTCTTGTCCAAATATTTTAATAGATCATACTGTGTTCCAGGGATAGCTCTTTCTGGTTGTTCTCCATCATCGTTCTCTGGCTGAGATTGCTTAAGATTCTGACTGTTGTGGGGGAAAACCCTGTGGAAAATCCTTCCACTCCGGAGCACCATTGCCTGCGACTTTTGTACCTCTGTGGGGGTAGCAGTGGGTTTTAACAGAGGTTTGAGGGGTAGTGGGGGAGGAATGGTCGATGAAGCAGGGCTGACGATGGGAGCAGGGATTCTGATGAGGGGTTTGTTAGGTGGAGGCATGGTGGAGGTAGAGGGGATATCACGCGGATTATGAAGGATAAGGGGTCTGGAAGGTGGAGGTGGAGACGAAGTAGAAGTGGGTAGGGCTTGAAGTGGGCAATGATTTTGAGGTGGGCGATGAGTAATGAGTGGTTTTGAAGGCATTAGTGGTGATACGGTGGAGAAAGACGGGGTTATGTATGGTTGACGGATGATAAGGGGTTTAGCAGGCGTAGGGGTAAATGTGGTAGAGGTGGATGGTAAAGTGGGGGAGTGAGAGAAGATGAGAGGGTGTGAAGGTGTAGTGGAGAGTGTCGGTTGATAGGAGATCGGGGTACTGATGAGGGGGCGTAATGGTAGTGGAAATGGTGAAGGCGATACTGACGCGGGTTGATGAGAGAGAGGTGCTACCCGGGCAAGGCGAGGGGGTTGCATGACGATGGGGTTGGAGGAAGAAAGAATAGAGGTACTTTCCTGGTGCCACACCTGCTCTCTCCCGACTTCCGGGAAGCAGGAGATGGGGTTAACCTGATGATTGGGCTGTTGGTGCTACGGTAATGGATTCTGGATTATGCCCATGTCGGGCTGTTGTTGTGGGGCCTACTGAGGCTGTTGTTATTGTTGTGGTTGCTGCTGCTGCTGCTGTTGTAACTGCTGTTGTGGCCTATGAGGAGGTCTCCTAGCCTTAAGAGCGGCGACATATCGTCTCATTTCATCCCAATCTATTTGATGTTCATCATTCATATCGTGGATGTAATCTTTGAAATGGAAGCAGTAATCTACTGTGTGTCCTGGCTGCCTGTGGTAGACGCAGTATTTGGAGGTATCAACATTTGGGGGCCACACGGGCCTTTCTCTGGGTAGGGCGAGTTGGTTTGATGCCATGAGGGCATTAAAAATGTCTGCTAAGGTTTCTGGCAATGGTGGATAGTAGGCTCTCTTGGGACCGAGCGGCCTCCTTTGTTGCTGTTGGGGACCATAGTTCCCCGGGGGTGGAACTTGGTTGTACTGAAGCGGTGGTTGTTGTTGCTGAGGTTGTGGTTGTTGTTGCTGGGGTTGACGTAATGGAGGCATATTATCCTGGAGTGGATTATTTTGGGGTGGAGGATGAAGAGGGAAAGGACCTGGTTGGAGGGGAAGTCGGGGCATTTGTGGAGGCCTTGGGTTGACCGCATAGTTGGCATTGTTGACCGCACCCACTTGCTCATTTGTCACGACCCCTTCTGTGGCTCCGCCCGGGACACCAGCGCCTGTCTTTCTGACCACTTTGGGCTTCGACGACTCAAACATGTTCATAATGGGGGAGTCTTTTAACTGGGTTTGGATGTATCGGGCCCTTTCATAGAGTTCCTCCATTGTAGTAAATTTATTCATGGCCAGGACGTGTCTGAACTGTGGGGTTGCATTAGACACAATCATCTTCACTTGTTCGGGCTCGGAGAGGGTGTCCCTTATTCTTTCCGCCAGAGACCTCCATCTATCAGCATAGCGGACAAAATCCTCGTCGGGCTTCATCTTTTCGGCCACTAGGTCGGTAATGGAGAGTGAGGGACCGACCCTATCCCTATATTTCTGCAAGAACCTTCTTTGGACTATTTCAAAATTCTCGGCCTCGCGGGGCTCCAAGGAATAGAACCACTCAAGCGCGGGACCATCCAATGATCTCCGAAAGAGGTATGCCAGGGACCTCTGATCGTTTTGCCAATAGGAGGATTCATACATGAAATCCTTGAGGTGAATGAAGGGGTTGCCGGTACCATTGTATCTGCGGTACGTGGGCATTTCGGAGGGAGGAAGATGAATGACGGGAAGGATTGGCAAAGCAACCTCCGGGGTGGCTTTCACATCCACCATCCTTCTCAGATTTTGAAACTGCTCGTCCATGCGATTGAACCTATTGAGGACCGATTGGGCGAGCTCCTCTGGAGATGAAGGTGGCACTTGCCACTGGGGGAGAAACTGTCTCCCGGAGACTTGAGGGGGTAACCCGGAATGAGAGGGAGTTGTCGGACCGCCGACAGTTGGCCCTGGCTGAAGCGGTGTATGGGGAACAACGGGAGTTTGAGATTGTGACGGGAACTGGAATGAGGGTGGTTGTTGGCTCGCTTGTCCTTGAAGCGAGGGAGACTGGATGGCTTGTGCCAACGAAGGAGATGGAATGGCCTGCACGGACTCTTGGAGAGGTGCGATGGCCGGAGTTGATTCCTGGGGCGTGGGGGAAATAGATTTCCCCTTCAGAATGGCCTGGAAGGCTCGGAGCTGTTCAGAGGTAAGCTCCGTGTTGGCGAGGACGCCCAGTAAGGAAGAGATATCCTGCGGTGGGGATGTGTCCCCGGCAATAACCTGCACCTCATGCGAGTGTTCATGGGAAGGACCCGAGTCCATAGCATAGACTCGCGGGTCGGCTGACAAACCACGACTAGGGTGGTTCTCCTCAAAAGACTCGTGAGCCATGCTCACAGTTTTCCCAGAACGCAAAAACATACACTAGCAAGCAGGTAGCAGAGATTATCGAACAAGTTGATGCCTTTACGTCTTTTTTTTGTGTTTTGATTTTGATGATTTTTTTGATGTTTTTAGCGAGATCCGAGGTTCACACAAAATGGGGACCCTAGTTTATTTTTGTTTCACCGCCGTGTCAGCTAGGGTCTCTCGTCTCACCACGAATGAAATGACTAACTTCGGGGAACTTCAATGGTACAACCAGCCCAGTGAACGAAGAGGAGATTCTTCGATGTCGGGGACTTACGGAGGTCCCAGTGGAGGAGATTCTAGTCCGTTGAGAGGAATTCTCAAACGGAGAGTCCTTCCTTCACTGGGAAAGGGTGATCCTCAAAAAAATGAAAAAAGGATAGAAAAGAGGGATGGATGCATGCAATGAAATGCTGACAGAGATATGGAGTGGGAAAACAACAGAAATAATAGACATGTAATAAACAAACAACCAATCAAAACTGACAGTGCTGCCGTGAGCACAACGGGGGTGCGCGCGGGCGCCAAGGTGGAGAGGCACGGATGGTGCCGAACTTGCAAGGGTAGCCAAAAGGAAGCAGTAGAGGTCCCACCGTGATCGCCAATCTGTGAGGTACGTCACGCGGTTAAGGGTACGAAGAGGACGCGGAGCGCGCGGGCTCCTTCTTTTTGTTTGCTGCAACACATAAATAAGAGAAAAGAGAAGGGGCCACCACGGGAGATTGCTCCGGTGGGGCGAGCGTGACAAATGTGATATAGCAAGATATGGGGGTTAAACGGCCATAGCGGGAAGTGACTCGCCGCGACCTCGGGGGACGGGAATGGTGCAGAAATTAAATAGCAGGAATTGAAATGGCCATTGGGGAAGTGACTCGCCGCGACCTCGAGAATATGAGCAGATAATAAGATAGCAGAATATAAAGAGCAGAAATTTAAACGGCCATTGGGGAAGTGACTCGCCGCGGCCTCGAGAATATGAATAGATAAGAATATGACAGGATATAAAGAGAATTTAAACGGCCATTGGGGAAGTGACTCGCCACGGCCTCGAGAACATGAATAGATAAGAATATAACATATAAGAACGGGAATTTAAACGGCCATTGGGGAAGTGACTCACCGCGGCCTCGAGCATATGAGCAGAATATAACAGAATATAAAGAGAATATAAGAACGGAAATTTAAACGGCCATTGGGGAAGTGACTCGCCGCGGCCTCGAGAATAAGATGTGATCGCCAGGGGCCGAAAGACCCCAAAATGAAGAAAGTGATCGCGCCTACCTCAAGAGCGGGAGATGGCGGGTTGCTTCTTCCTCCCCCTTCGGCCGACCGACGGAGAGGGCTTTCCTTGGGTACCCTTGCAAAACAACGACAAACAAGTAACGAGTGGATTAGAAAGATGAAGGTGTAGTATTCAAATCCTTGCGATAAAAATAACGAAATGATGGTAAGACACACACCTGGTTGGTGTTGTCTTTTAAACCCCTCTCGGACTCGAGTAGGAGGAAAATGAGATGATGGATGCAAGAAGTATATAAGAAGAGGCGCCCTTATGAAGGGGGATAGATGGTGCGAGATGATGAATGTAAAAGAACTAAGAAGAAAAGGAAAGGATTGGCTTATTGGATGTGCCGATGGTGAAATCCGGCGGAGCTCCGGCAGCGTAAGGATGGCGTGGAAGCGCGGTGGATGAAGACGACCTTCCTCTCGCGAGCATGGGCACTCGAGAAGCCGGCAGAACCTCCACCTACAAAAGACCCCACGGGTTAGAAAATGACTCCAGTAGCCTCTGGGCTCCGGCAGCCTATCGGATCTCTTCGAAGCTCCCCCAGAACTGAGGGGGTGGGACTCTATTTATAGGACTCCGGAGGGTGGAGGCGTCCAGGACCCTGGACACCTCCATCAGGGCCGAACTAATATTTTATTCTATTTTTATTAATTTTTTCAGAATATTTTTGTGGAGGCATCCAGGGCCCCGGACGCCCCTAACAGGTCCACCGAACACCACCGACGGCCGCACGCGGTTTGACACAACGCGTGGTTTTTGAGCGGCGTCTCGTGATTTTGAAATGGGCGCGTCTAGCGGGCTGGACGTCTCCATAATTTGACTTTTTTCATACACGACAAACCGTCGTTCGGTGGGCGGCGCCCGTGAGGGAGTTGATGGAGGCGTCTAGGGGCCTGGACGCCTCCATTAATATATTATTTTTATTTTTGTTTTGTCTTTTTATGCCAAAGCTGGCATTATATATTTTTTATTTTTGTTTTTATGGAGGCGTCCAGGGGCCTGGACGCCTCCATTTATATATCATTTTTTTTATTTTATTTTGTTTTGTTTTGTCTTTTTATGCCAATTGGCATATATATATATATATATTTTATATTTATTTTTATGGAGGCGTCCAGAGGCCTGGACGCCTCAATTAATATATTGTTTTTTTTATTTGTGTTTTGGATTTTGAAAAATAAAAATAAATTAAAAGAATGGGGGAGTCCAGGGGCCTGGACGCCCCCATCAAGACCAACCCGGGTCCTCGGACAAGCGTTGGCGGCCGCCCGGCAGACACCCTTCTTGGTTCCGGAACCTCCTGATGCGTCTGACTGGTGTTGATGCCATCCGAATGCCGTGACGAGACGATTCCGGATGCCGAAAAGGGCGGAAGAAGACTCAAGAAAAGGAAGCACTCGAGCGATTCAAAATGCGTAAGCCGTTCCGGGGCGTTGTATAGTAATATGAGACTTTCTCGGGAGACGTCAGGAATGGCGTGTCTACAACTGGGGCTCCAGGGTTCATACTGGCCCCAAATGACAACCAATCGCCACGAAATCAGTGGATCTGGAACGCTGACATTCCAGGGGTTCGATTGATACCAACTGATCTGAAAACCATCACCGTTTTCCAGTTGACCCTACGAACACCCCAAAAGCATGATTTTACCCAAACGAGATAAAACCCACTCGTATGCTCACCGTTCGGCGTGAAACTACGAGGGAACATTGAAAAGAAGTAGGTGATCCATTTCCCTACCTCCACCAAAGATTCCATGCGCCGAAGTTACTAAACCGTGCCGAAAACTACCAAAACAACGAACCTCGCCGACTTTGAATCCACCAAGGGATCGCGCCGCGCCACGCTCAATGCATCACCCCATCATGCGTCTCGATCACTCCATCGCGTCCTCGCCTCAGCCAGCTCAGCAACGGTGTGCATCCCTCGTCGAGAGGAGCAGAGGGGAGAGAGAATGAGAGAGAGAAAGAGAGGTGAAGAATGAGGGAGGAGAGAGGGTAGGGAAGTTTAAATACAAAGAAAATTAGGAATTTTCCTAATTTTCTGAAATTCTAATTTTTGTGCTGAAAATCCCTTAATTCAGAAAAATACGTAAAAATAGCCGAAACAATCCTCTCAAAGGTACAACGCAACTGCGGCGTCCACGAGTCGATGAACTGAGAAATAAACTCTCCACAGTGTTCTGTAACTTGTACGAGAGAAAACCTACGCGGATCGTAAAACTCAACTCAGGACCCACAAAAGCGATTCGAAAGCACTCCGATAAGGATCCGAAAGATCTGATAAGAATCCAGGGTATTACAGTCATAGTACCTAGGTTGTTGTGGTTGGGTGAACCTATGACAATAGGGTTCATAACTACCCCAGACCCATGAAGGTGCCGACCTGTTGGAGGTGAAGTGTCGACATGTCCCCTGTTCTGACCATCTATAATGGTCTTTGGATGAGGGATGTTCCGACCTCCTATCATGAAAGTGTCGACCTGTCTCCCATTCAACCCAATTACAACGGTCTCTGTTTGAGAGATGTGTCGGGTCCCTGTAAATTGGTTGTCAACCTGTCGGTGCAAACCTAGGGAACAGACGGGTGGTTGACCGTGAGGGTGTCGACCTGTCCTTAGGGTAGTGTCGACCTGTGCCATTGTTGAAATTCTTTCTACCCTTAGGATGTGCAGACATGGACTTGGTTTGGTGTCGACCTGCTTGGTGTTGTTGGTGAGCCTTTTTGGGTTTTTCAAGGTTGTTCTTTATAGGCTCTCCCATTTTCTCTTTTCCTTTGTTTTTAGCTTTTTCTTGGTTTGGGCTAGGTGTTGTTTTAGAAGTTGATGCTTCAGAAGATGAGACAAAAGTTGTAGTTTTTAAGCCAAAAGTCTTTTTCTTAATTGGCTCATATCCTAGCCCTTCCCTGTTGAAATTCATTTTAGTCCCTAGCAGAGCATTCAAGTTCTCACTTCCATGAACAAAATTTTCAAGGGCAGTTTGTTTATCTGCTAGGTCTTTTTGAAGCTTTTCATTTTCTTTGAACAGTTGAGAGTTGACTTCTTTAAATGCATCATATTTTTCATTGCATAGATTGTTGTCTTTTACATATCTTTGCATCTTTAGTTTCAACTCATCAATTTCATCTCTTAGGTTTTCATTTCCATCTTCCAAATCCCTTATTTCTTTTCTTCCCTCTTCTAGGTTTTCATTCATTTTTCTTAGATCCTCAATTTTAGTTTCCAGGGAAGTAATCTTTTCATTAAGGGTTTTATCATGCACAGTGGAGTCAATTTTATTCTTTAGGACTTTGTTTTCTTTTCTATACACTTCATATGTATCCATTAATTCAAAATAAGCCTCTTCCCAATCATCAGTAGAAAAATGTTCAAAAGGAGAGCTTACCTCACTATTCTTTTTTCCATTTGCCATCAAGCAGAGATCTTATTTCTCTTCTTCAGAGGAGCTATCTTCATTTTCTTCCTCTTCTCATCACTCCATGTAAACACCATGGCCTGTTTCTTCTTGCCCTTCCATCTGGGCATTATTTTCTTAACTCCTTCTGGACACTCAGACTTGATGTGTCCTGATTTCCTGCAAGAGTAGCAGACAAGTTTGTCAAACTTTTTAGCATTTCCAGGTCTTGGCCTGAAACCTCTCTTTACCTGAGGCTTCCTCTTTGTGAAGCCTTTACCTTCCTTTCTTAAAAATTTTCTGAACTTTCTTGTTAACGTAGCAACCTCATCTTCTTCAGAGTTGCTACTTGAAGGATCTTCATCTTCATAAATGACCTTGGTGCTTGGCCTAGCATTGAGAGCCAGAGGCTTCTTCTTACATACCTCAACCTCTTTGTTCTTCAAATTCATCTCATAGGTCATCAGGGACCCTATGAGTTCTTCTACCTTGATGGTAGCCAAGTCCTTTGATTCTTCGACCACTGTTGCCTTGTATGCCATGCAGGAGTTAGGGATCTTAATATCTTTCTCACAATCTCCTGCTCAGAATAGGTCTCACCTAGCTCAGTTAAACCATTAGCCTCTCTTTGGTATTGGTTTATCCCGGGGTTAGCTCTAAGTTAACTCCGGGATAAGCTTTTTTGTGCTTTGGTAAGGAGTTAGTGTTAGTCGGGTTAGGTTAAGGGTTAACCCAGGGATATTCCTGGGTTTTGAAACCCACACCCAAGGGTGGGTTAAGGTGGGTTAACCTCCTACCTCAATAAATGCTCAATTAAATGTGTCTCTCTCTCTCATAATAAATGCTATTTCTCTCTCTCAGTATTACTAGGTTAACCTACTATTTACCAAATCATACTAGATTAAAATTAGGTTAGCCCACATCCTTATTTTCCAATTAACTACCCTCCGACCAAATTAAAAATGGGTTAACTCTGGGCTATTTTAATCGGGTCTAGTTAGCCCACCTTTAGCCTAACTCCATACCAAAGTGAGGCTTAGTGAGCATGGTTAGCCTAGCATACATATCAGAAATAGACTCTTCAGGTTTCATTCTGAATTTTTCATATTCAGAAACCAGCATATTAGCCTCGGTCACGCGTACCTATGTTGTCCCTTCATATATTACCTCAAGACGGTCCCACATCCCTTTTACAGTGGTACATGTAGACACTCTTGAGAATTCTATTGGGTGAAGGGAGCACTGCATTATGTGCTTGGCACCCCAGTTCAGTGTAGATCTTCTAATCTGCTCCTTGGTCCATATTTCATCATCTTCAGGCAACTCAAATGAACCTTTGCTAATGACTTGCCAAATTTCATGATCCTGGGCTGTGATAAAAACCTGCATACGGTTTTTCTAGTAAGGATAGTTTGTCCCAGTGAAAAAGGGAGGTCTATTTATGGAATACCCTTTGGGCATTGGACTCTTAGTCGCCATATCACCAGTTCGCTCAAGGTCGTTAGACCACATACAGAGAGACTAGCTCTGATACCACGTGATGAGTAGTGATAGGCAGATCTAGAGGGGAGGGGTGAATAGATCAGCCCCTTCTTTTCGAAAATAACAACTAGATAAAAACTTATACAAGTAAAGCAGAAACACACACAAGATAGCGAGCTAAATGCTAGGAAAATGATCAAGGCGTTCCTAAGCAAGCATCTAGCTATAAGGCACGATAGAAGGCAAACCACAAGAACACAAGATTTTAAGGTGGTTCGGTCTCTATCCAGATACCTACGTCCACTTCTCACTTCAACCAAGTGAGGCTTCACTAGTGCAAAGGCACTACCGCTGATTCACAGCTTCTTATAGAGAGACAAACTCTCTCAAGTCTGCTGCCAAACAGCTTGAGGGTACACAACCCAAATCCTACAGACTGGTAGTCAAACTGTCTGTCTTCCTACTCGCAGGTAGGGAGCAATAGTAAGAGTATGTGTTTTTTGAGAAAAATAAAACTGAAAAAGGAGCAACCAGACAAAGTATGGCTATGTAGTTCTATGGGAGAGAAAACTCCTGTCTGGGAGAGAACTGGATGATGCCTGGGTTCTCTTCTTCTTCTTCCTAGTTCTTCACCACGACCGCAGGAGAAGACGATAAACCTGCCTCCCAGCATTCAAGGGCACCTGATGATGCTTCAAACAGATGCTATTTCCTTTACTGCGAGAGCCCCTGAGGTGAAGAAGATGGTCTACTGCGTTGTAGTCACGCCAGCAACACAAGGAAGAAGATATCTCTCGGAGCTAGCTTCTTCGCTACTCTTCTCTCCTTCTCTTGTACTTCTCCTTCTTCTCTCTGCTTCTACATTCTCCAAACTGGAGCTTGCTCTTTCGTCTGTGTCTCTCACTCACGTTCTCTCCAGCCTTATCCTTTTAGGAACCCCATGTGCAGGACGTCGCATTCCTTGTTCCTCTTTTTGCTTCAACAGCTTCATGTCCTTTTCTCCCGTGCGTACCACATTCATGGGTAGGTAGGGAACCAAATCTGTAAAAGTACCTACATCTGGAGGGTTCCCCTGCCATCCAATCAGATCTTCTGACAAGGTGGGCTTCCAGAAGCTTTTTCAAGTGTGATCGGATCCTCCACGACCGGTTGCGGATCTTGAATAGCGGGCGCGACGGGATCCAGATCCGTTCTTAGTGAACATGAAGGTGTCGACACTTTCAGACAAGGTGTCGGCACATCTCGTTAGGATCTTGAAGAAATATGACTTCTAAGCACAACAGGTCGACACTTCGATGGTGATGTGTTGACACGTGCGCCACACTTGCGTGTGGCTCAAGCCTCCGTGTCGAGGCTTCACTTGGAAGCGTCGGGACATGTGCGCCTGACCGAGATGAAGTCTGTTGCGCTGAGCTGAAGGTGTCGACACGTTTTCCATAGTGTGTCGACATGTGGTGCCAGATAGAACCAAAACAAAAATGGTTCAATTACAAATTTCTTCTAGACGTGTCGACACGTTGTAGGAGGTGTCGACACTCTGCTCACTCCAGAGCTCAAACAGAAACAACTTCAAGGACAAGTTTCTTCTTGGCGTGTCGACACGTCTAAGTGACAGGTCGACACTTTGAGAGTACATTACATGTACCTGTCCAGACAAGAACTTAAACAAAATGATTAGTCATACCATAAAGATTTAACAACGTATTACGGTTTGTTATCATCAAAACCAAGGCACACAACACAACTTAGCTAGTATAGACAAAGCATAGTATCAGAGCATAGATGGATAGCACACCATCGAGCGTAAAATCATTATTTATTACGTCATCTAAGCTCTGAGGATGACAAACTTGCCATATTCACAAGATTTTAGATTGAAAGAATCATGATCAGGTTTGGAGCAATGCCCAGTAGCAGGAGTAATCAACGTGATCGGCAGGAGTTATTTAGCATGATTTAGAGATGAATGATAAATGATGTCCAAAGCGACAGAGATAATTAGACTGGTATGAACAACATGGAAAGATATGAGAGATGATAATCAAGAGTGCCCAAAGTGGCAGAT
Organism: Amorphophallus konjac; assembly: GCA_022559845.1. NCBI lineage: Eukaryota > Viridiplantae > Streptophyta > Magnoliopsida > Alismatales > Araceae > Amorphophallus > Amorphophallus konjac. Next base: position 378,272,826 of record CM040118.1, on the reverse strand, counting down.
CATGAAGATAGTGATTATAGTGAAGAATCAATAATGATGTAAGTGAAAAGAGGACTCATCCTGTGTTCTTGTTCCTTACAAAAAGTTGTCCCTGTAAGAAAACACCATCAGAAAGTACAATGTATTTTTTTTGAATTTTTTTTTTTGAAATATGTAAATTTTTATGTGTTTTGAAATGTATTCAATTTTTTTATGTGGATTTTGGAATTTATTTCAATTTTTTTTGGAATTTGGAAAAATATTTGACCCTTTTTTTTGAAATTTTGGTTTAGACTTTGCTAATGTGGTATCAAAAGATGTTTAAACCACTGGCTAGGGATCCTCGCTCCTTCCCCTATCGCTAAAAACTGCTTGAAGCAAGGCGTGCATTGAAGGTGGTGCCCTATAACCGGCTGCCCTTGGATAATGGTGCCCCTACCAAGGCCATACTTGAGAAGCACTCGGTCTTGGAGGGAGAAGAGAAGAACAATTGGAGATAAGCTTGATGTGAGTTAAGAAGATATCGGGTTTAACTTCTTTCCATAGCACAATCCCTAGAGATTCGGTCTGTTGCACCAGGGCTTTATGTCATATCATCGAACCTTTAATTCTCTTTTAGGCAAGCATAAGATCGGGCCCATGACGTTCCACGGGGAAACTGTACTGACCTCTTGCCATGCCAAAATTTTAGGATTTTCTTTTCATTTGCTCATATATATTTTCATTTGATCATCATTTTTTTTCTTTTGTGTCCTTTGGACTTGAAAGATATTGCAATTGAGATTAATATTTGAGAATAATTTCATAATTGACTCCCCTATTTAAGACTTCCTCTTATCGTGGTGTGCTTAGGTTGGTTGTTTTGCCCAGAATATCTCTACCGTCATATTTTAGCCGAGTTAAGAAGAGAAGAAGACTTTGTGTCCTCAAGCATGGCCCAAGTAGCAACGGTGTTCTACCAAGAGATACGGCTAAGGACGTCGTGGAGTGTGTGCGGTGCCCAGCTAAGGGTTGCCCTTAATAAGCGGGAAGGGAATGCCGAACTCCCAGGGTGGGGTTCTTATAACCAAAGTGCTGCATAGCAAGCCTAAAGACACTTTTTTGGCATTGAATTAATTAAATAAAAACATAAGATAAAGGCCTAAAATGTCACTCTTAATCATGTTAAGAAGGACTTTATTTTGAAAACCATACGTGAAGATGAATGAGTGAAAAATGCATGCTCACGCACATAACGACCTTTGTAGAAGCGGCTACCAGAGGTGATCATGAGATTTGTCCTTTTTTGGCAGATAAGAAAGGTTAGCAAAGTTTGAAAGTGGCTTAACAAGAGAGAGTGATCTCCAGACCAGACGTAGATGAATAAGGAGAAAAGGAAAAGAGGTGAGGGCTAGAACTCCCTCACTAAGACGCAGAGACCCTGATTACATAAAAGGTCTACAGAATGAAAGGGAAATCAAGTAGAGGTGTGAGATGACATCCGTTGCGCTGAGCTAAAGGTCTCGACAAATTTTTCACAGTGTGTCGGCACATGGTGCCAAACAGAACCCAAATAGAAATGGTTCAATCACAAATTTCTCCTATACGTGTCGACACGTTGTAGGAGGTGTCGACACTCTGCTCACTCCAGAGCTCAAACAGAAATAGCTTCAAGGACAAGTTTCTTCTTGGCGTGTCGACACGTCCAAGTGACAGGTCTACACTTTGAGAGTACATTACTTGTACTTGTCCAGACAAGAACTTAAACAAAATAGTTAGTTATACCATAAAGATTTAACAATGTATTATGGTTTGTTATCATCAAAACCAGGGGACACAACATAACTTAGCTAGTATAGACAAAGCATAGTAGCAAAGCATAGATGGATAGCACAACATCGAGCGTAAAATCATTATTTATTACGTTATCTAAGCCCTGAGGATGACAAACTTGCCATATTCACAAGATTTTAGATTGAAAGAATCATGATCAGGTTTGGAACAATGCCCAGTAGCCGGAGTAATTAGCGAGATCGGCAGGAGTTTTTTAGCAAGATTTAGAGATGAATGATAAATGATGTGCAGAGCGACAAAGATAATCAGACTGGTATGAACAACATGAAAAGATATGAGAGATGAAAATTAAGAGTGCCCAGAGTGGCAGATCATGAAGATAGTGATTATAGGGAAGAATCAATAATGATGTAAGTGAAAAGAGGACTCATCATGTGTTCTTGTTCCTTGCAAAAAGTGGTCCCTATAAGAAAATACCATCAGAAAGTACAATGCAATTTTTTTGAATTTTTTTTAAAATATGTAAATTTTTATGCTTTTTAAAAATTATTCAAAATTTTTTATGTGGATTTTAGAATATATTTGAATTTTTTTTGGAATTTGGAAAAATATTTGACCCTTTTTTTTGAAATTTTGGTTTAGACTTTGCTAATGCAACATCAAAGGATATTTAAACTACTGGCTAGGCGTCCTCGTTCCTTCCCCTTTTGCTAAAAAGTGCCTGAAGTAAGGCGTGCATTGAAGGTGGCGCCCTATAACCGGCTGCCCTTGGATAATGGTGCCCCTACCAAGGCCATACCTGAGAAGCACTCGGTCTTGGAGGGAGAAGAGAAGAACAATTGGAGATAAGCTTGATGTGAGTTAAGAAGATATCGGGTTTAACTTCTTTCCATAGCACAACCCCTAGAGATTCAGTCTGTTGCGCCAGGGCTTTATGTCATATCATCCAACCTTTAATTCTCTTTTAGGTACGCATACGACCGGGCTCATGACATTCCGCGAGGAAACTGTACTGGCCTCTTGCCATGCCAAAATTTTAGGATTTTCTTTTCATTTGCTCATATATATTTTCATTTGATCATCATTTTTTTCTTTTGTGTGCTTTGGACTTGAAAGATATTGCAATTGAGCTTAATATTTGAGAATAAGGTCATAACTGACTACCCTTATTTGAGACTTCCTCTTCTCGTGGTGTGCTTAGGTTGGTTGTTTTGCCCAAAATATCTCTACCCTCATATTTTAGTCGAGTTAAGAAGAGAAGAAGACTTTGTGTCCTCAAGCATGGCCCAAGTAGCAACGGTGTTCTACCAGGAGAGACGGCTAAGGACATTGTGGAGTGTGTGTGATGCCTAGCTAAGGGTTGCCCTTAATAAGCGAGAAGGGAATGCCGAACTCCCAGCGCGAGGTTCTTATAACCAAAGTGCTACATATCAAGCCTAAAGACACTTTTTTAGCATTGAATTAATTAAACAAAAACTTAAGATAAAAGCCTAAAATACCACTCTTAATCATGTTAATAAGCACTTTATTTTGAAAACCATACGTGAAGATGAATGAGTGAAAAATGCATGCTCACGCACATACAATACCTTACGACCTTTGTGGAAGCAGCTGTCGGAGGCGATCAGGAGATTTGTCCTCTTTTGGCAGATAAGAAAGGTTAGCAAAGTTTGAAAGTGGATTAAGAAGAGACAGTGGTCTCCAGACCAGAAGTAGATAAATGAGAAAAGGAAAAGAGGTGAGGGTTAGAACTCCCTCACTAAGACGCGGAGACCCTGATCACATAAAAGGTCTACAGAATGCAAGGGAAATCAAGTGGAAGAGTGAGGAAGAAGATAGAAAAGGGCGCGATGCCCTGGGAAGAGGAAGGAATCAGGAAGTTCTGGAGGTAGAAAATTAGGAAGGACGCGATGTCCTAGGAAGTCTGGAGGTTTCGGAGAGAAAAGAGGGGAAGGAGCACAGCCCAAGGAAGAGAGGAGAATCTGGAGGTTCTGAACGAATGGGATGAGAAGGGATGTGATGCCCTGGGGGAAGGGGTAAGGAATGAGATGGAGAACCCAGAGGTATTGGAGGAATAAAATCGGAGGGGGCACGATGCCTGGCAAGGACGTCCGGAGGTTCCGGAGCTATAGGGTAAGGAGGGGCGTGTTACTCAGGGGGAAGATAGGAATCCGAAGGTTTCGGAGGAAGGAAACGAGGAGGGACGTGATGTCCCGTTAGAAGAGGTAAGTCTGGAGGTTTTGGGAATCGGGGAAGATGCCATGGCACGTGATGCCCAAGGAAAATAGAGAGAGAATCCAGAAATCTCGAAGAGAAAGGTGGATTGGAAATAGTGCGGAGATGATCTGGAGGCCCCAGAAGACGGGGAAGATACGGGTTCGGAAACCCAGGAAAGAAGGAATGCAAAGAGATGCAATGCAAGGAATGCAATGAATGCATGGGATGCATGGAATGCAAAAGATGTAATGAACATATGGAATGAGAGGATGAGATCCTTCTTCTCAACCCATGTGTGGCCCTGTGGACGTCAAAAAAATGATAATGATCATGCGGCATGCACATCTCAGCACTCGAGAGCAAGTCGAAGACGGAAGGGCCGAGTAAACCCTATGCCTCCTCTAAGCAGGACGAATACCTACTCGGTGCTCCGCCACCCAACAAAGAATCCCCTCGTGTTGAAGAGACAGCCCTGGCTCTCTAGTCAGCATTGCCAAAGGCCAAATCAAAAGAAACTCAGGAATTCGAACGCATGCTCGGCATACACCGGAAAGCACTCAAAGCCATGAATCGAGACTCGGAGGCTCACAACTAAAGCAACATAGGAGAGCAAGCATTTGTCCGGATCGCCACTAAGCTGGGAGGGAGCCCTTTGACGCTTAAAATGGCGCGGCATAGCCTTAAACCGGCGTGCCCCTCCAAGGGGCCTTAATCCGGCGCGCCCCCTTGCTTCCGCTTAATCCGGAGCACCCCTTTACATGATGCTAGTCCGACGTGCCCCTTTATGTGTTGTTAATCCGACGCGCACAACACCGTGTCGGTTTAACTTAAATGCCATCCCATCCATCCTCCGATACTCTGTTCTCCTATCGGATTCAGGTGCAGGTTCAAGGGGGCATAGCATTCAACGCTACCAAGCTCTACCTCTACATCCGTTCGACAGCGCAGCAGCGAGGCATGCATCGACGGTGGAAGCAACAGAAGATCGCCCGGCAAATCCGTGAATATCCCATCCTCGGATGAGCAGTAGCGTATGGCACAAACCAGCAGCGTCCAGCGTATCATGTCGATTTCAGACCTCGATGCGGATGAGATGAAAGTGGCGGGAACTCTCCTGAATGCCCATTCTATATAACGGCAAGTCTAAAGAAGGAACGAGGTTGGACTGGTTGGTTCAACAGAGTAGCTGGTTCGTTCGGCTGAGAGCTGGCCATTGAAGAGAAGAGACGAAGAGAAGAGAAGCTCCATTCTTTCCCTTGCGCCCGTGAGGTGAGGAAGAAGAGAGTGAGCGTGAGAGAAGAGAGGTGAGCTCGGAGGAGGAGGAGCTTGTGCTCCGTTCCCCCTCCCCCATCGATGTATTCCTTCCTTTCTCTCTGATGTATTTCCCCCCTTTTTTGCTTTAGGGTAGATTCCCCACAGTCTTTCCCTTTACGAATGAATAAAAAGAAAAGCCCTTTTTGCAACATACGGTGTTCTTCTACTTCCCTCTCTTTCTCTCTGCCTTCTCCTCATCCAGGCCCTTCGAAGCTTGCTTCTCCATAGCATGGCCTTCAAAGGAGTCCATCAGGGGATGAACATTCATGGCCTCTCGTGGCACACATTCGTCCCGCTTGCGAAAACATCACCCGTGAGCCGTGGGAGCTCTTGAAGGCTAGTCCTCGAGCTTTTCCACACTCACATTTGGGTTATCGGACCGCCGTGAGGTCTGGATTTGAGGTTCACCCAGGAGCAGTCCGTTTAGTGTTCCCCTATTTGTCTCTGGCAAGCCTCAGTCCCGGGGAGGTGCTGCCCATTTTTTCGCCAGGAACAAACGAATCAAACTACTCTCTGAGGGCCAGAGCTGCACATGCTTGAAGCCCCTGATCACCACTGAACCTCCCAGTTCCTGTACGAACCCCTCTGAATGAAACACTTGAATCCTCGTGCTAATTCACCCTAACAAACAATTAAAACACTTAAACTTTCTTTCCACAAGCTTAATCCATCAATAAAATGAATAAATCAGTCATCAAAGTAGCTTCCAGTTAAAAGAAAGAAGAAACAGAGCCAACAGAAATAAAACCTCACAGAACTTATCCGGCGTGGCCTTATCCGGCGCGGTCCCCCCCCCCCCCCCGCGCCGGTTTAACTCTACACTCAAAACTACTTTCAAAATATTGGAATGAGTAGTGCTTATTCCGGCGCGCCATACTGTTCATTGGCCTTAATCCGGCGTGCCCCCCCTTTGTTGCCTTATCTGGCGCGCCCCATGGCATTCTTCTTTAAATCGGCGCGCCCTGTGCTCCACACTTAAGCCGGTGCGCCTCCTCCCTTGGTCTTAAACCGGCGCGCTCCACTCTCCCTTTGGGATTCCATTAAACCGACACACCCTATTCTTGGTGCCATTAAATCGGCGCGCGCTCCCCTCTTTCACCTCTTATTCCGGCGCGCCCCTTTGCTTCCTTAATCCGGCGTGCCTTCCATAAAAAGAAATATAATTAACCAAACAGATAAAAGGGATAGGAAACCGATAATCAAAGTCCCCCCTTGCTATAATTAGAATTTTTTTCCGGGGGCTCCGCCCCCTTGACCCCCGCGACCTGACCGGGCAGGTCGAACCCCGCGACCTGACCGCGCAGGTCGATCTGCATGCGAGGGCGCACGTTGGCGAGTTCAAGCATCACACTTAACAATCCGCTTCCCCGGACTATGTTTGAAGAGAAAAGCAATGATGCCCCGCTAGATCGGACTTGGATATCGGGAGCCCTCGCCCGAACGTGACCATGATCCGATCCTATCCCGGGCCGATAGTTCGTTAGCTCGACCCGTCTTTATCGGGATCCGATCCCGCACCTACATTAAACTTGTCGTACCTACGGCAGACATCCGTACGGTTTTATCATCGTCCTCGACGCTACTAATACGGACTTCCGTCCGAATAATGAATGGTCCGTTAGTGACCAACATATATGCCGGGATCTAATCCTGCACCCACATTAAACTTGTCGTACCTACGGCAGACATCCATGTGGTTTTATCGTTGTCTTTGACGCTTCAAATGCAGACTCTCATCCGAACGATGAATGGTCCGTTAGTGGCCGACATATATATCGGGATCTAATCCTGCTCTTGCATTAAACTTGCCGTACTCACGGTAGACATTTGCACGGATTCGCTCCTGTCACCATCTTGTTTTCTATACGGACCTTTGTCCGAACATAAAAATGGTCCATGAGTGATCGACAAAATCTGAATGGAACGAGAAGGTTCTTATCATCCCCGGACCATTTGCATGCGAATATCAATAAGACATTCGTGAGTCGCGTTTGGACCTCGGGTTCACCCCAACCATGGTCATTGCCTGACCCATATCCTAGGCCTATAGCTAGCTATCTCTGTACATGTCTTCATTTTGGGAATCTAGTCCCGAGACACTTTCCCGTTGCCCCCCTTTGGCACCAGAAACATTGATGATGCCCATGCGACCCCGACTTCGACCGCGGGGGGCCCACCGCAGTATGGTCGCAACTCGATCTTGCACCAGGCCGACAGACTTATCGATTTCTGACTGCTCTAACCGAGATTTAACTGAACATTTTTCGTTCCTCTGAATAATAAATTTGTCGTATCCCGACGTACACATGTTCCAGTCTCCCCGCGACGATTACGCTGTTCTCAAGCCAGACATTCGTCCGAACATTAAATGGTCAACACATGATGGACATGAGCTCAGATACTTTCTTCACACCCTCGTACGAGGACTTCAGCATTTCTTAATAGGTTTTTATGCAATTAATTTTCAGGCCATCGAGCCGCTTTTCCTGGCAATCAATCAAGGGTTTTCCCCTCTCCGAGGGGATGTAATTAACGTCGTAGCCTTTAGGGTACAACGAGTTCTCAGTCCCGACACGAACCACGCAATCGTCTGATTAGTCAGATCGAGCACACAATAAATTGTCACCTTTGTGACTAGCACGCCTATGCACTTAATAAACCCAATAACCATAGATCTTAATTAATAAATAAAAAGTGCGTCCATAGGCCCATAAAGAGGAATCAAATGAGAGGATGAATGAACTTGAGTGCGTAGTGGTTGAGTTGGTGTGAGACCCCATAATGTAAGAATGTCCGCCCCTCCATGGTAAATAACGTGCCCGGCCAAACGGCTCAAAGGATGGAAATAATGCGCAAATTCTCTCATTAGTGGAATGTGTTATAGAAATGCATGAGGAGAACACCTTCTTAGGGATAGGAATTTGTATAATAACAAAATAAGGGGTAATGAAAGCCTTGAAAGAATAGTGATCAATGAGCAAAGTGATTTTGATAATGGCCTTGAGCCGATATGGCATCAACTTATTAGACGTTTTTATGGTGAGCATCGTTGGAGACGTGTCAAAAATGCCCGGCACAAGAACACAGATCGGCATTCGACAAATAAAATCTTAAACTTTGAATATCATAGTCGTGGCCAAATCCTTCTTTCCCGGCTCTTGATTATTCTCAACATAAATACTTGTAAAAATACACCCACTCCGTGTGGGGATGGATGGCGAGATGGAAGCGGTAAGCTTAATGAGTAATGGAGGTTTAATGGAGAGTGTTAACGGAAGGGTAAGTTGAAGCGGAGGTTGACACACATCGGGCTTCTCCCCATGCTCGGAAGCGAACGGGATTGGCTCGAGTGCAAAAATAGGTGAATCCTACTCAGGATTAGCCACGGGTTTGGGTGAAGGGTTTGGTGTAATTGGCTATGGGGTTATAAGGATAGTGGAGGCCTAAGGTGACAGCAATGGGGGGTTATTTGGTTTAGGAAAAGGTTTAACGGGAGGTTCGGCAGAGGCCGATGGTATGGAGGTAAGCTCGGATGGCTTAGTGGAGGGCTCAATGGAAGCCGGTGGTGATGTTGTTGACGGAGGCAAAATGGTTGGAAGGGAATCATTGGAGGGCCTGGAGGGCTTGGTGGAAGTTAAAGGTGTGGTATTTGGAGGTGTAAAAGGATGGGGTTTGGTGCGCAAAAAGCGTCGGATTTTAATGGGGCGAGGGGTTTGTAGTGTAGTGGAAGGAGCATGATGCCCTGGTGTGGGTGATTGGAGTATCGACCCATCATTGTAACACCAATTGGTTTGGTAAATGGGGTTGGGGACGGTAGCATCGTCCTGAGTAGGGAGTTCATCGGGTGTCAATGAAGGGAGTGGGAAACGAAAAAAACTCGGAGTGTGTGCCTCTTGAAGGACTTCAATATCTTGTGCCATCTCTAACTCTTCATAAAGAACATCTAATTCTTCATCATCATTAAACTCAAGTGGACACCGTGGTGGAGACGTATTGATGGGTGATGGAGAATGTAATGTGGAGGATTTTATGGAGGGTTATGTGAAATTGGAGGAGGAGGCGGAGGGCCATATGAATGAGTGGGATATATAGGCGGTGGAGGGCGGACGACGTCCACTTGATCATTGAAAATTGTCAGATCATCTTGCTCACTTGAATCTATGATGCCATTATCTCTCCTCTCCTTCCAATATTGTTCCATCTTAGTGATGTTATTCATAAAAGCATGAAGAGGATTGACTTAAGGAGGAGGAGGAGGAGGAGGAAGAGTGGGCCGCGGGCTTGTGACCCTTTTGAGTTTTTCATCCATCGAAGCGATTTTATCAAGAAGAGTTTGCTGGAGGGGTGTAACATGCGAAGTAGAGGGTTGACATGATTGCATTGGAGGAGCGACTTGATGTAGAGGCCATGGAGCTTGGAGGGGTTGACTCACAAAAGGACCCGGACGGGTCGGGTTACAAGAAGTATGTGGGCCTTGGGGCCATGAAGGAGGAGGAATAGAAGGAGGCGGGTGATGGATCACCTGAGGAGGGGTTTGAATAGAGGGAGGAGACGGGTGATGGGCCACCTGAACGGGAATGTGTATAGAAGGATGAGACGGGTGATGGGCCACCCGAACGGGAATGGAAGGAGGATGAGAAGGATGAGATACACCCTCAACAACGGCCTTAAGGGCTTGGATTTGTTGAGGGGTAAGGTGATCTAATGTATGCAAAACTTGGGAGACCTTCTCATCATGTGGAGGAGATGGTCCTGGGGGAATAGTGGCTCGCGATTGATGTAATGGACCACAAGATTGAAGATTGCCCATAGGTCGGGCAAGACCATGAAAGTGCGGACGTGGTCCCTTAAAAAAGTTATGGTGATAATTATGAATTTGAGGATCATAAGATGTGCTAGGTTGATCATCCTCATTGATATTATTGGGATTAAACATGCTTCTTTGATTATCAAAGCAAAACATTATGATGGGAATCAACACCGAGCACTAACATTTTATTTTTATGTTTGTATCCTTTTTATTTGCACTTATATCCTTGGGTTAATTGGGTTTGCAATTGTAAGGCATTATAAGCCAATTTGTTAGTCTTTAGGAATCTTTGGATTTCTATGCAAAATGCTAGTAGGTCCAGCAGGGTCCCCCACCCTCATTCCCATTGGTCCATCTGGGATCATGGGCCATGTGGGGTTAGTTCAAAGTCCAAGATTGGACTTGGACCAAGGGGACAAGAAGTGGAAAATTCAAAATTGAATGCCCCATTTTCAAAGGGGCGCCCCCCCTTTATACTATTTTATTAATGTTATATTTTATTTAATTTGGTCATTTGACTACATGGGGGATTAATTATCCCATCCCTTATTTGCCCCTCCCTAACCCTAGATCTGAGGATAGTTTAGGTCTTTTGTACCTTTCTATATAATCCATGTATTTTTCATTTTGTGATAATTAATGAAAGAAAATTGCATTTGTACAAGAGCAAGCCCAAGGGCGCCGCCTCTCTCTCCTCTCCCCTTGCAGCTGGATTGCTGTATTCTTAGGGTGGATTCCCTAGAAAATTTGGCGGATTCCAAGTTGTATCTCCCCTCTGAGTGTGAAGCTCCCCCGCCACCACCATCGAGCCGCCATCGCACCACCACCGCCTCGCCGTCGTAGATCTGTCCATTGCAGGACAGAGGTCTAAAGTCTGATTTTTAGCTCCCCATCAGGAGATCTTATTGTGCTGAAAATTGAAGGGTGAGTTCCCCACGTCCCCCCCAGTCCCCACAAAAAAATTCACATTTTTTCTCTCGTGTTTACCATCCTTTACCATTTATTCCCCCCGATCTACAAGCTCTGTCTCTGTGCAGATCTGTGTTCCAACAACCCACTTCTTTACCCTTTTGACCCCCTTTCCAATTTCAGATCGCTCTGAAATTTGGACTGTGTTTTTTGTCCACCAAAAACCCTTTCCCCAAATTTTTCCACGATTTTAAGAGTTCATTTACCCCTCATAAAAATCTCTGTGAAAACCGGTTTCTATTCTATTCTGTGCAGTCCAGATCCGACCCCTCTCCACCATAAAATCCATTTCCCCTCTCAAACCTCCTCAAAAAAATACATAAAAATTATTCTCGTGTTCCTTACTTCCCCCTCCATCCCCCATAAAAATCTCAACTCCCAGATCCATAGTTTGAGCCTCGGTCAAACCAAGTTCTCAAGCAGATCCCAATCTGCCAGGTCTGTTCTGAGCCAGAGAAGTCCGCATGTTTTAAATTTAGCCTCGAAAAATACAGTGAGAGGAAAATTCCTGTAATAATAGGTGGTTGAAGATATCTAAGCTAGCTTTGCAACGGCGCTAGTTTCGCGTCAATCCGACGTCGGTGTTGGTCGCAACAAGTGTTTTCGTCAGGTCGCGCAGTGCTGAAATTGCAACACAGGCCCGTGGACAGCAAGCCACAACGTTTCGCAGTCGGCCCGCCTCGCCTTCCACAAGGCAAACCAGCACATCCCCTCCTAGGTATCGTCCCTCCAGGAGTCCCCACCGTAGCTGTACCACTCCCAGCCCGATATGCCCGCCGATCAGAAAATGGACCCCATAATTGTCGGCGCGCGCCACCACCGGAGCTGCCCAAATCGCTGCTCGTCAACCCTAACCCGTTACTCCCGGGTCCGCGTGTAGCCCTTTACCTCCTTGCGTGGAGTGGGTAGTAATATTCATTGCTGTAATTTAATTCTTTACTTTACCGGGTGTACGAAGTTCGGCCGGGGTCATCTTCTCCACGCCCGGAGAGTGGAGGTACACTCGCCACCCTCCTTATTTGGCATTTTACTTATTTCGTATATTTTCATATGCCGCTATATGAGCGATAGGATAACTAGCTCGTCAAATGTTTATCACCGCTGTGAGAGTGAGTGAGTGGAACCCGTCCCATGACTCGATCCGGGCACACGGAAAAGCTGATACCTGAGACTCATTACCGGTTCCTCAACCGCACAGATCCACGTGTTTCCCTCGCTTAGGGACGTCTACGAGCTAGAGTCCCTTGTTGTCTCGAGTCGCGTCTTGTACCGCATCAAATTGGTATCAGAGAGTAAGGTTGAGTCTAGGGTAGTTTTGTCTTAGGTTGCATTTCACCCTTTACCCGGTATATTAAAAGGTGTTCCCGGAACGATAGGTTATGCCTATTGGGAAGGTTGCACACTTGCGTGAGTGCGATCTTTGGATAAAACCTCCGCCACGTACTGGATACTGGTTAAGTATAGGTTTGTAGTCGAGTCCGTATTTTACCCCTTGTCACCATGTAGAGTGTCTAGGTGCTTGCATTAGTTTTGCATAAAAAAAAAAGAAAAAGAAAAAGAGTCTTGTTGGGTCCCATAGTGTAGTGGCACAGATCTAGAGGGGGGTGAATAGATCCCTCTCTTTTTAAAAATTAAAACCAATTGAGTAACTTAAGCGCCTCTCAATCTAACCTCACCAAGCGTAAGCAATAGACAAGATCACACGCGGAGAATTAGCAAATTTAACTAACAATGGTATAGATGGACAAGTCTAGCATTGATCAGCAACATGGTAAGCAATCCATCCTGTGAATGGTGATAGAAGATAGGGAGCACACACACAACCAATCACAAGTGCACCTGAGATTGTTAGGTGGTTCGGGACCACAACGGGTACCTTACGTCGACCCCTCACCACCTCGGTGAGGCTTCACAAAAACGCTACTCAAGGTAGCACACGAGGATGAACCCCAATACACCACACACTGCACGACGGCAGCAAACCACACACACGAGCACGAAGCTCAACACGCTGCTACACAGCACACACATGAGGGTGAACCCTCAACACGGTGCTCAGCACCACACACACACACTAAGACGGGGAACGTACCCCAACAATGAATCCACACTCAGAGACACCGCTCCGAACACACACACAATCTTTTTCAGTTTAAGAGATGAACACAGATATACAATTGCAAGCTCAATAGGCATAAACTAAACATGGATGACTCTAAATAGAGACGAATAATGGGTTGAGCAAGCTCCTGATCGACGATGATGGAACTTGGTTCTTTGGTGACTGCAGGAGCTGAACGGATTGGAGGAGATGTATCCACGAAGCTCCACTGGTTCAGATCGGAAGGATGGATGCAGATGATACAATCCCCTTTCCCTTCTCTTGACTCACGATCAAGACCTTGGGTTATGGCGAGGTGATGTCTCTATGGTGCTTCAGCAAACTCACTGCAGGAGGGTGGATGATGAGCTTCTTTTCCCTTGAATCGAGCTCAGGACGCCAGGGAGAGAAGCTTCATTCCGCTGCGGCCTTGTCTCCCTGTAAAACCCAAAAATAGATAGAAGAAAAAACATTTGTCCACACTTTTTCAATTGATGCAAACCCTATCCTTTGCAATATATACATCAGAGAAAGAGGGGCCACGTGGAGGGGATATTCCCCCATTGGCCAATCAAAGAAGGGCACAAAAAGAATGGATCGAGCTAGGGCTCCGACCGTCGCGCGAACCGGCATGTTTATCGGTCGCCAGAAAGTGTCGACTCACTGAGTCGACACTCGTGTCCGGTCAAGGCTTGAAAGCCAGCCAGATAGATGAAGGCATAGAAAGTGTTGACTCAAGGAGTCGACACATTCAGCCTGTGGCGAAACGCCAAGACAAAATGTCCTAGAAAAAATGTCGACTCTGTGAGTCGACATTTGTTCCTAGGGTGAACTTATAAACACCCGGACAGAACATATCAATAAAAAGGTCAACTCATAGAGTTGACCTTTTATCTCTCGATTCCAAAGCTTAAGAGGCCAGGCTTAAAAGCTCATGGCCCGAGACAAAGTGTCGACTCATAGAGTCGACACTTTTCCTGACATAAGCAAGGTTAATAAAACACACAATGGGGTTAACCAGAAGACATGAGACATTAAAGATAAATACATGTATAGAAGAAATGAGTAAAAACTACCCCATATCATAGACATACCACGTAGATACTGATAGGGAATTACCTTTGGATTTGTTCATCCAGTCTAACAATAATCCTCCTTCAACCATCCAAACAAAACAACTTACCATTTTAATGTGTCAACTTAATGACAGCCACTTGATCTTGACATCGGTCTCCATTGAAAGTCCCTGTCATAGTTACACACTTAAGGTCAGTCTTCAATTATCATTTACTTTCTTGAAGGTTAATCTCTAGCTCTCATCAATCACTCAATATTTCAACTAAATCTTTTCAAACTACATGATAGCTATCGCAATAGCCTAAATGCCATTCGAATCAACTAGGGAAGAGTTAGAAGAGTTTCACTCAATTTGGTCGGAGACTTTCCTTTCTCACTAACTCCTGTAAACATATCAAAGCACACGTCAGTTATCTTCTTCAAATGATCTCAAAGTTGGATATCCCAGTTAGCTATTGCATTTATATTCAATCGAGCATCATTCAACCAACTAGAACAGTTCAAACCATTTCATATCCAAAGACCACATCTCCATTTAAATAATGAATCACACACACAAATGGTATTTAATCATCATCAAAATTTCTTACCACAAGGTTGTGCACAGGGTTCAACAATCTCCCCCTTTTTGATGATGACAAATACTATGTGGAATTGACAAAATAAACTTGACAGATAAAAAGTGTTTCAAGGAAATTCAACTCACATCAAGCATTCTATACATGAAACCATGTTAACATTCCAACCACAAATCACAAATCAAGATAACATTCAGCATCAATTATGAATCATCCATCAAACATCCATGAACTGACAACTCATAGCAGTCCAAATTACATATATGACCCATATGTCCACAAAATAACAATACTTCAACATGTCCACAAAATATCACATAACTTCAACAATGTCCATAGATAACATTTAGCATCATGAGATCAATTGTAACAAGACCGGCACATAAACATAACAAAACATAAACATAACATCCACAAAACTTAAACATAACATCCACAAAAGACACAAGGCACATAAGGCAGCACATTTCATCTCCCCCTTTGTCATCAACAAAAAGGAGTAGTAAAGGGGGGAAATCAATCAGCTTGGTCAATTGAAGTAGAGTTCCAAAGATCAAAGCCTCAAGGAGAGGCAGGAGGTTTTCACGCCACGAGCGCGGAAGATACTCGGATATGCGCGACGAGTTTATATCAATCATGTCAATCAGAGTGGTCGTGTATTCGACACAAAGATAGAGATGCGCAAAATAGCAAGATAACCCAATCCTTATTATTAATAGGCTATTACAAATCCAATACTCTGTTTAATAAAAAGGAAAAGTACATAGTTGACTCAAGAAAATAGGAAAAGACTAATTGACACTTGGAAAAGCTCTAGCTCTTTCACTCTTGACCTTCCCCATCCGTTTCAGTCTCGTCATCGGACTTACCTGAAAAGTAAGGGACAAACGGAATGAGCGAACGCTCAGTAGGAAATTATATCTCAAGTACTAGCAAGGGGTTTAAGTAATTACATTTTCATGAATGTACTGAAGCTATGCATGCTCGCATAAAACGACAAGATAGAGAAAATGTAATATCAAGGAATTAAGATGGACAAATCATGAACTTTCAATAAGATAACAAGACATTTGAGATATTCAAGCAAGTACATTTAACAAGTCATGTCAAGAACTTTGGCTATCATGTAGCAAGCAAGTAAATTACCCTTTTTCGGGCCACGCATTTCATGTCAAGTCAAGTACGATTTCAAGCACAAGATTTATGTGGAATGTCCAATCTAGAAAGTAAAGTACTCGGTATAATGCCAGATACCTTATCATTTTAACTCCCATGGGCACAAGTACTTTCGGGTGCTCCTCCCAGGACCAGATCGGGCCCTATATGCGCAGGCATTTATCATGTGTTTTGACATCCACTTTTGTTTACATAGCCAATAAAGAATTTCAATCATCAAGCTTGTAGACCCGTATGACAACTTTGACGGAATAGAGTCCAAAAATATGACAAGGACATAGAATGGCGCTAATGACGGTATAATCACGATATCGATAAAACTAGGTAGAATATGGTTCCCTTAACTTGGGTTCCATGACAAATCAATATGGACATTCTATATATAGAATTTACGTCCACATGAACAGTATATCAAAGGTAAGATACCCTCATTCTTATCATAGAATTGAGGTTTACAAGAATGACATGATATGGCATGATATCATCATTCCATTAAGAATTTCTTATGATATACTCTTTGTATAACATAAGGGCCGGTATCCCATCTTTCTTTAGAGTGACATGGCATCAATGGTGTAATAGGTTTTTAGGGTACAACCAGCTCAGTCGGCCTTGAGGGAATCCAAGGCTACGAGGAGTCTTACGGAGGTCTCTATGACTAACTCGCTAGTCCAAAGGAACGGAATGTCCAATGGAGAGCTTGTATGTCAATGAGAGTTGAGTGTGATCGATAAAATAACGTAAAAAGTGGGACTATACTCACGGAGTGGAGAATAGTGCTGATATATATGTATATGTATAATATGAAACCATCGGTTAACAGAATCAGGATAAAAATCATTTTTACAGAAAAGAACGACTTACGCTAAGTCGTTTCTCAAGTAAATAACGCCTAACAAGAGGGCGTTTATCTATTTTCCTTATTTGCAGAATTTCATTATTTCAATAATTTGTCTGAAAATGCGCCCTGGGCAGGGGCTTTACTATTTAATTATTATTTTTACAGAATACCATTTTTCAGGAATTTACAGAAACGCGCCCTCTGAAGGGGCGTTACTTTTCCAATTCACGCCCTGTGATGGGGCGTTAACATGTGGAAAACGACCTCGTCCAGGTCGTTAATTAAAGTTTATTCAGGAAATTTCAATGGCAGTAATAAATTCAGGATACAATAGAACGAATATATGTATACTCATGACAAGAAAATCAAAAGGGGTCGAAGACATCTGATCATGCATTAGAATCATGATTTCATATATAAGCAGTTGTTAATATGGTGATTAATGTTTATAAGAAATTAACTCCTGTGTACAGGGCGTCGAATTTAGATTTGACGACCTTGGCAGGGTCGTGACTTGTAAAATAGCGCCCTAGTCTGGGGCGTGTATTTCATAATCACGCCCTTGCTAAGGAGGTTTCTTTCAAGAAATTAATAGAAAGTCGTTCAGAAACTATAGTAAACCAAACCATGTATATGCATGATGATTATTGTACTGTATCAATTTAGTTTGGGCTACAGTGACTTGAGAAAACCTACCTTAGTTTGATTGGGACAACTACTTGAAGATTGATAGGAAAAGGGGCTCTGTTCCTTCACAACAACGAATATCCACAGTAGGAGGAAGAGAAGGTTTTTGCTGAAGAACCCTTGTTCTTCGGTTCACCAATTTGCTGCAGTTCCTATAAGAAGAGAAGAAGAAACATATATTAATTTCTTCACTTATCGGAACAGAGGAGATAGTAGAAGAACGTTACCTTGTTCTTCACTTATACTGCTGCGTCCTTAACCTGTAAGAGGAAAAGAGGATGAAGAACTATTAGTTCTTCATGTAACCGAAGCAAAGAGAAACTATATGAACTGCTACTACGTACCTTGTAGTTTTTCCAAACGCCAAATAGCGTTTAAGGTTCGATCAGTAGGTTATTTATAGGGATTTTGGGAATCCTATTGGAGTTAGTGTTCTAGTGGAAGTAATGCTTCCAATATAGAGTCCTTACCCTAATAGATACTTACTAGATCAGGTTAATCCTTCCCAGGATAAGCTCTTCGTTCGAACGGAACCAGAATGTAATTAACGACCTAGGTCAGGGCGTCGCATTTTAAATTGACGCCTTATATCAGGGCGTTTGTTAAAAGGCACCTTGTATAAGGGCGTTTCGTGTTTAAAAAAATGCCCATGAAAGGGGCGTTTCTTTTACTTCCATTTTGGTCGCGTGAGAATTGACGACCGCACGTGTGGGCGTCCTTTCTTTAGGCACGCCTTATATAGAGGCGTGTGTTTTAAATTTAACGCCCTATTGAGAGGCGTTATTTGGTTTTGGGTTTTAATTTATCCGTTTAACCCTCTTCTTATTATCTGTATTACTTCTGTAATATATATATTTTAATTCATTTCAAATATTCATTTATCAGGGTTGCTACACCCTCCCCCACTTAAAAAGAATTTGGTCCCCAAATTCAATTGCATATTATGTATACACGCGGAGAGTGTAGAGTATATACCTCTTAGAACAACTCGGGAAATCATTTCTTCATAGATTCCTCGGTCTCCCATGTTGCTTCGTGTTCAGTATTCTTATTCCATTGAACCTTAAGCATGGGAATAACCTTATTCCTGAGAGCTCGTATTGCACGATCTAAGATCTTCATAGGCTTCTATTCATATGTGAGATCTTTCTGGATCACCAGATCTCCATGTTCAATAATATGAGATGGATCGTGTACATACTTCTTCAACATAGATATGTGAAATACATTATGTACTTCGGACAATTGAGGAGGCAACGCGATGCGATAAGCAACCTCGCCAACTCTTTCGAGTATCTCAAATGGTCCGATGAATCTTGGCGTAAGCTTGCCCTTAACACCAAATCTTCGTATGCCACGTCCAGGCGATATTTTAAGAAATACATGATCTCCAACCTGGAATTCAAGATCTCTTCTCCTTGTATCAGCATAAGCCTTTTGTCTGGTCTGAGCAACTTGTAATCTTTCTCTGATTACTTGTATCTTCTCAGTTGTATCCATTACCATGTCTGGACCTAACAGTTGTTTCTCTCCAACTTCGTTCCAGCATAAGGGTGATCGGCAACTCCTTCCATATAAAGCTTCAAAAGGTGCCATTTGGATACTAGCTTGGTAGCTATTATTATATGCAAATTTCACTAGTGGCAAATGTTCATGCCAGCTTCCACCAAAGTCAATGATGCAAGCTCTTAGCATATCCTCAACAACTTGATTAGCTCTCTCGGTCTGACCATCCGTTTGTGGGTGAAAAGTAGTACTAAAGTTGAGCCTTGTTCCCAACGAATGTTGTAATCCCTTCCAAAAATGAGAAGTGAAACGGGGATCTCTATCAGATACGATTGAGGCAGGAATTCCATGTAACCTGACTATTTCCTTGATGTATAGTGCAGCTAGTACATCAATTGACCATCGGCTCTTTATTGGCAAGAAATGCGCCGATTTAGTTAATCGGTCAATGATAACCCAGATTCCATCATGTCCTCCTTTTGATTTAGATAATCCCATGACGAAGTCCATACCAGTATCCTCCCACTTCCACTTAGGAATATCTAGAGGATGTAGTTTTCAGCAGGCTTTTGGTATTCTGCCTTGACCTGTTGGCATGTGAGACAGCGATATACATAGTCTGCTATTTCTCTTTTCATATTAGGCCACCAAAAGTTCCTCTTTACATATTGATACATTTTGGTTGATCCTGGATGAATAGTGTACATTGATCGGTGAGCTTCATCTAAGATCTTCTTCTTTAATTCCGGACAGTCGGGTATACAAGTTCTACCTTTGAATAATAATCTTCCATCAGAAGTTAGTTGAAAATCAGATTGTCCTTCTAATCTGCCCTGGATTTCTACTAATATAGGATCATCATCCTGAAGTGCATGTATCTCAGATAATAAATCTGACTGTATGCTTACATGAGATAATGTGACATACCTAGCTTTCGTGTCCAGGCTTATATTGAGCTCGGAGAATTGTTCTAGCAACCTCCATTCTTGTATCATACAATTGGCTACCATTGCTCTCGGCTTTCGACTAAGGGCATCAGCAACATAATTACCCTTTCTGGGATGGTATTGTATATTGAAGTCGAAGTCCTTGAGATATTCTAGCCAGCGTCTTTGTCTCATGTTTAGCTCCTTTTGTGAAAATAGATATTTGAGACTTTTGTGATCGGAGTATACAGTAAACTGCACTCCATATAAGTAGTGTCTCCATATCTTTAGGGCAAATACCACCGCGGCCAGTTCTAAGTCATGGACGGGGTAATTCTCCTCATGCTTCTTCAGTTGACGTGAAGAGTATGCTATGACCTTTCCTCGTTGCATTAGGACACATCCGAGGCCAATGCCAGAAGCATCTGTGTAGACCTCGAATTTCTCTCCTTCTATCGGTAGAGCTAACACCGGAGCTGTGGTGAGATGATCTTTGAGAGTTTGGAAACTTCTTTCACATTCCTCACTCCATTCATATCGGATCTCCTTGCGAGTTAACCTTGTAAGGGGCACGGCGATCTTGGAGAAGTCTTTGATGAATCACCGATAATAGCCTGCAAGGCCTAAGAAACTTCTGATCTCGCTAGCATTGGTTGGTTTTTCCCAGTTTCTAACAGCTTCGACCTTTGACAGATCTACTGATAATCCATCTTTTGAAATCACATGTCCTAGAAAAGCCACTTCTTCAAGCCAGAATTCACACTTGCTGAGTTTTGCATATAATTGATTTGTCCTCAAGACTTGCAATGCCATCCTCAAATGCTTTTCATGTTCTTCCTTAGTCTTGGAATATATCAATATATCATCAATGAAGACTACTATGAATTGATCCAAGTAAGGCCTGAATATGCTGTTCATTAACTGCATAAAGGCAGCAGGGGCATTTGTTAGTCCAAAAGGCATAACAACAAATTCGTAATGGCCATACCTGCTTCTGAATGCAGTCTTATGAATGTCATCATCCTTGATTCTTAACTGATGATATCCCGACTTGAGATCAATATTGGAAAAATATTTGGATCCTGAAATCTGATCAAATAACTCATCGATTCTCGGCAGTGGATACTTGTTCTTGATAGTAAGATGATTCAACTGTCGATAGCCGATACACAATCTCATGGATCCATCCTTCTTCTTTACAAATAAGACTGGTGCTCCCCACGGGGAAGTACTTGATCTAATAAACCCTTTTTGAATCAGTTCCACCAACTGCTCCTTCAATTCTTTAAGTTCTGCAGGGGACATTCTATAGGGTGCCCTTGAAACAGGACCAGCACTAGGGACTAAGTCGATGGTGAAGGCCACTTCTCTTTGTGGGGGGTAACCCTGGCAAATCTTCCGAAAACACGTTCGGAAATTCTTGCACCATTTGTATGTCTTCTAGCTTAGTTTCCTTAGCTTCCTTAACCATGACAAACGCAAGGAAAGATACACACCCTTTCCTGACGAGCTTGCTTGCTCGAAGAGTCGAAATAAGAGGGGATTTGCTTCGACTCTTAGGACTAGTATAAGCCAGCTCTGGAAATTCTTTGAAAACAATTCTTGCTATTACGGCAATCAACCGTTGCCTGGTACTTAGATAACCAATCTGCTCCTAGTATAACATCATACTCTTTTAGATCTAACCAGATAAGATCAATAGGAAAATTCTTTCCTCGAACCAATACCTCACAGTTTTGGTAATGATGTGTGACATCCGTCTCGTTTCCGAGAGGAGTAGACAATACTAATTTCATCCATTCCGGTTCTAAAGGTAGTGGGTCGGCAAACTTCTTAGAAACAATGGAATGCGATGCACCCATATCAAATACGACATGTGCATATTTGGAACAAATTTTTCAATGTACCTTTCACTAATCCGCCTTCTTCTTCTGGTTCGGTCTCCTGGATTGCATGAAGATGAGCATTCTTTGTCACTGGGCGTTTACCGTCACCGGCTTGGTCATTCATTATTGGACAATCGGGAATCCGATGTTCGCGACTCCCACAACGGAGACAAGCTCCTAATCTCCTCCAGCATTCTTCTGTTTTGTGACCAGCCTTGTCACAATGCTTGCAGACTGTGTTCGAAGGGGTAGTGGTGATAGAGAAAGGCTTGCCCTTCTTGAATTTCTGATCTTGAGAGGACGAGCCTCCATTATTGGGCCTCTTCTTAAAGTTGGGTTTGAAAGAACCCGAATCTGTGACTTGCTCCTTCTTGTCCTTTCCACGGATCCTATCAGATAGTTCCGTGGCATCTTCAAGTAATTGAGCTCGGCGCACGATTTCGGAATAAACTTGGATATCCATCAGCGCCAGTTGAGTGATATAGTGGGGCCTAAGCCCATTAAGAAATCTACGGGCTTTCATCTTCTCCGTGCTAATAAGATGCTTAGCATATCTAGACAATCTGGAGAACTGAGCTTCATAATCTGCTAATGATAAAGATAGTTGCTTTAATGCAGCTAATTCTACAGCCTACTTTTCTTGGACTCGGTCCGAGAAATATTTAGTATTGAAGTATTCCACAAATTCTTCCCATGTTACTTGAGTAGGATCGATGGTTGCTTCAATAGACTCCCACCAGCATCTAGCATCTTTCTCTAACTGGAATGTAGCTAATAGAACTTTGTCCTGATCGTGCATTGCATGACACGGAATATGCGTTCGGTTTCCCGAACCCAATGCTCGGCATCGTCCGGATCGGTCGATCCCATGAACTTCGGGGGATTCATACTCTTAAATGCTTGGTGTAAGCTTCCAGCTCGTGGAGCACCACCTCGTGCTACCTGTTGTAACACTTGAGTCATCCCTTGGAGGGTACGCTGCATGTTGCGCCATTGAGCACGTTCGACAGCCATTATCCTATAATTACAATAGCTACATTAGTACGTGACTACATTTAGAAACCAGTACTCTATTTTTAATTTTAACCCTTGGTTCTACCCAATCTCACTGGAAAAAGGTTTATACTTATCCTTGGACTTGGGTTTTTCCTAGGAATTGAATACCCTAGGCTCTGATACCACAAAAACTGTCACGCCCCGAGCGCGGAAGATACTCGGATATGCGCGATGAGTTTATATCAATCATGTCAATCAGAGTGGTCGTGTATTCGACACAAAGACAGAGATGCGCAAAATAGCAAGATAACCTAATCCTTATTATTAATAGGCTATTACAAATCCAATACTCTGTTTAATAAAAAGGAAAAGTACATAGTTGACTCAAGAAAATAGGAAAAGACTAATTGACACTTGGAAAAGCTCTAGCTCTTTCACTCTTGACCTTCCCCATCCGTTTCAGTCTCGTCATCGGACTTACCTGAAAAGTAAGGGACAAAAGGAATGAGCGAACGCTCAGTAGAAAATTATATCTCAAGTACTAGCAAGGGGTTTAAGTAATTACATTTTCATGAATGCAATGAAGCTATGCATGCTCGCATAAAACGACAAGATAGAGAAAATGTAATATCAAGGAATTAAGATGGACAAATCATGAACTTTCAATAAGATAACAAGACATTTGAGATATTCAAGCAAGTACATTTAACAAGTCCTGTCAAGAACTTTGGCTATCATGTAGCAAGCAAGTAAATTACCCTTTTTCGGGCCACGCATTTCATGTCAAGTCAAGTATGATTTCAAGCACAAGATTTATGTGGAATCTCCAATCTAGAAAGTAAAGTGCTCGGTATAATGCCTGATACCTTATCATTTTAACTCCCATGGGCACAAGTACTTTCGGGTGCTCCTCCCAGGACCAGATCGGGCCCTATATGCGCAGGTATTTATCATGTGTTTTGACATCCACTTTTGTTTACATAGCCAATAAAGAATTTCAATCATCAAGCTTGTAGACCCGTATGACAACTTTGACGGAATAAAGTCCAAAAATATGACAAGGACATAGAATGGCGCTAATGACGGTATAATCACGATATCGATAAAACTAGGTAGAATATGGTTCCCTTAACTTGGGTACCATGACAAATTAATATGGACATTCTATATATAGAATTTAGGTCCACATGAACAGTATATCAAAGGTAAGATACCCTCATTCTTATCATAGAATTGAGGTTTACAAGAATGACATGATATGGCATGATATCATCATTCCATTAAGAATTTCTTATGATATACTCTTTGTATAACATAAGGGCCGGTATCCCATGTTTCTTTAGAGTGACATGGCATCAATGGTGTAATGGGTTTTTAGGGTACAACCAGCTCAGTCGGCCTTGAGGGAATCCAAGGCTACGAGGAGTCTTACGGAGGTCTCTATGACTAACTCGCTAGTCCAAAGGAACGGAATGTCCAATGGAGAGCTTGTATGTCAATGAGAGTTGAGTGTGATCGATAAAACAACATGAAAAGTGGTACTATACTCACGGAGTGGAGAAAAGTGCCGATATATATGTATATGTATAATATGAAACCATCGGTTAACAGAATCAGGATAAAAATCATTTTTACATAAAATAACGACTTACGCTAAGTCGTTTCTCAAGTAAATAACGCCTAACAGGAGGGCGTTTATCTATTTTCCTTATTTGCAGAATTTCATTATTTCAATAATTTGTCTGAAAACGCGCCCTGGGCAGGGGCGTTACTATTTAATTATTATTTTTACAGAATACCATTTTTCAGGAATTTACAGAAACGCGCCCTCTGAAGGGGCGTTACTTTTCCAATTCACGCCCTGTGATGGGGCGTTAACATGTGGAAAACGACCTCGTCCAGGTCGTTAATTAAAGTTTATTCAGGAAATTTCAATGGTAGTAATAAATTCAGGATACAATAGAACGAATATATGTATACTCATGACAAGAAAATCAAAAGGGGTCGAAGACATCTGATCATGCATTAGAATCATGATTTCATATATAAGCAGTTGTTAATATGGTGATTAATGTTTATAAGAAATTAACGCCTGTGTACAGGGCGTCGAATTTAGATTTGACGACCTTGGCAGGGTCGTGACTTGTAAAATAACGCCCTAGTCTGGGGCGTGTATTTCATAATCACGCCCTTGCTATGGACGTTTCTTTCAAGAAATTAACAGAAAGTCGTTCAGAAACTATAGTAAACCAAACCATGTATATGCATGATGATTATTGTACTGTATCAATTTAGTTTGGGCTACAGTGACTTGAGAAAACCTACCTTAGTTTGATTGGGACGACTACTTGAAGATTGATAGGAAAAGGGGCTCTGTTGCTTCACAGCAACGAATATCCACAGTAGGAGGAAGAGAAGGTTTTTGCTGAAGAACCCTTGTTCTTCAGTTCACCAATTTGCTACAGTTCCTATAAGAAGAGAAGAAGAAACATATATTAATTTCTTCACTTATCGGAACAGAGGAGATAGTAGAAGAACGTTACCTTGTTCTTCACTTATACTGCTGCGTCCTTAACCTGTAAGAGGAAAAGAGGATGAAGAACTATTAGTTCTTCATGTAACCGAAGCAAAGAGAAACTATATGAACTGCTACTATGTACCTTGTAGTTTTTCCAAACGCCAAATAGTGTTTAAGGTTCGATCAGTAGGTTATTTATAGGGATTTTGGGAATCCTATTGGAGTTAGTGTTCTAGTGGAAGTAATGCTTCCAATATAGATTCCTTACCCTAATAGATACTTACTAGATCAGCTTAATCCTTCCCAGGATAAGCTCTTCGTTCGAACGGAACCAGAATGTAATTAACGACCTAGGTCAGGGCGTCGCATTTTAAATTGACGCCTTATATCAGGGCGTTTCTTAAAAGGCGCCTTGTATAAGGGCGTTTCGTGTTTAAAAAAACGCCCATGAAAGGGGCGTTTCTTTTACTTCCATTTTGGTCGCGTGAGAATTGACGACCGCACGTGTGGGCGTCCTTTCTTTAGGCACGCCTTATATAGAGGCGTGTGTTTTAAATTTAACGCCCTACTGAGAGGCGTTATTTGGTTTTGGGTTTTAATTTATCCGTTTAACCCTCTTCTTATTATCTGTATTACTTCTGTAATATATATATATTTTAATTCATTTCAAATATTCATTTATCAGGGTTGCTACAAGGTGTTCATGGACGCCGGAGAAAATCAGATAGATCATCAAATTTGGAGTTTTGAATGCCCATTGCTGTGTGGAGGGAATCAATGGAATCGGCCATAGCAGCAAACTTCTGAAGATAGGTCTCATGATGAAGCTTCAGTTCCTTGACTTCCTTGGTTAGCACATCCATACATTCCTTAACATTGCAAACTTCATCACTTAATTCATCAATTTGGTGTTTAGTGATGTATCCGATGAAGATGTAGCCTGTGACACTCTGGTTCTACTGATGGGTTCTTCATGATCTTCACCTTCACTTTGGTCAGACCCCGCTGCCGGGGCTTTGCCTTTCTTTGACCTAAGAGTACGAACTAGAGTACCATTTCTCAGTTCATAACCCATGTTGCTGCATATTGATGGAATAGTGTAAATGTCAGCATCCCGAATTGGATGATTGACCTATTTGCTCAAGTCAATATGCAAGGACTAAAAAATTGTGGTTAATGATGCTCCATAAGGCAAATTTATGTTCTTGGACTTCCTGCAGCTGGTTATATATTCCATCATCACTTCCGGGAAGTTAACTGGTTCTCCGCTCATGATTTGAACAAATAGGAATTTATGCCTATCAGTTACTTGTTCCCTTGACC
Organism: Amorphophallus konjac; assembly: GCA_022559845.1. Taxonomy (NCBI): domain Eukaryota; kingdom Viridiplantae; phylum Streptophyta; class Magnoliopsida; order Alismatales; family Araceae; genus Amorphophallus; species Amorphophallus konjac. Next base: position 378,246,149 of record CM040118.1, on the reverse strand, counting down.
CTGATCTCGGCAATAGAATAGTGGTCATCATGTGATGTAAAATTCTTCGAAGAGGTGAAAATTCATTTGCATTTAACTTAGGTACACATCCTTCAGCTACTACCTTATCAGTCATGAGCTCATAGGTGAGCTCCTCAGAGTAAATGGCTTCTTCATATATCATCCCTGTATCATAGGGCATATTGAGGGCTTTTCCAATCAATTGAGCAGTCAATGGAATAGGGTGCCCATCTAGTTCTGTGTATAGTTCATCATTTTTCACTACCATGTTTCCATAAAACTGATGAACTAGGGAATGATAAACTCTTCTGTGTTCTGACATGAAGGGAATCAAATTGGGCTGCTTCCTCAACAGTTCTACTAACCTTGGCAGAGTAGTTTCGATACTCCTAAAATCAAGGGCACGAGGGCGCAATACTTTTCTCTCAACTAGCATCTTTGCCTCAGTAGCTCTTTTTTTTCTCTGGGCTTGGGCTTCTTTATCTTTGCGCCGTAGCTCGGTTTGGATGCGAGCTTCCTCCCTTTCTAACACAGTTCGCTTCTTGGGTGCCATATGTGCAGCTCAGACAACTCTAAGAGCAAGCAGATGATGGACGGAGATGTGGCTCTGTGACCTTCGAGCAGATGGGAGGCTACCCATGAACCGGCTGAACTTCACGCCACAAACAGCAGCTGCTCTAAACGGACGTGGTTCCAAGGAGGGTGCCGCGACTGCTTCAAGAGGAGGAAGAGGAGCGGACCTCACCGCCCGCCAGAGTATTCCTTAGGGTTGAGCAATGCAGACAAAGAGAAGTTTATGGAGGAGGAAGACTAGAGAAGAGGGGTCGCGGAGGCTCTAGGGAGAAGAAGGTTGCTCGCGGCACGGCATGAGGGATGGAGGACGAAAGGGTTGCGAAGTGATCTTAGGACAGAGAATGAGAGTGAATGGGTTTTGGAGGGTGTGGAGAGTGGGTTTAAGGTGGAGTGGGTTCGACCAAAGAGGAGCCCTAGGTGCCTTGGGTTCGAACCAAATGGGTGAGTGGAGTGAAGTGGAACGCCATCGGTTCGATTCACTAACAGAATCCCAAACACAAAGTGTCGACTCAATGAGTCGACACATTTTTGAGGCGGTTATGTCCCGCGAGAAGAAGAAGAACATGGGGATAAAAGGTCGACTCCAAGAGTCGACATTTTTTCTGAACTTTGTAAATCCAAAAGGAATGAAAGGAGTTGAAGGCCAGATGATCACAATATGAAATCTAAACAAGAATGTTGGTTGTTCAACTAAGAAAATATCTTGGACAACGGAAATCAAACAACCACAATTACGACCAATACAATTTAACAAGAAAGCATTCATATCCAATATTTATCACACTTCATGGCAACTGGATTATTGCAAGAAATAGACCAAATTTAAACTGATGACTTTTCATCCTCATGAAGTAGCAATAAGGCCAAAATTGCTTACCTTGACCCAAGGAAGTTGTTACCTTGAATCCTTCATAATGAGCAATTCAATGAACTCATGGTTAAACCACATTAGTGTCACCCAGTCCAGCCTGTTAATTCTGAGGATTACAGCTCATGGTCAGTGCAGTATGAGGCAAAGTCCGTGCAATGGACACTATGTCTTAGTAGAAAATCAAAATTCAAGACAGTCCAATCATAACTTTTTCTCAATTCAACACAGGGACAAATTCAACATGAAAACACTCATGGCAGTCCTTTTAGCAAAACTTCTTGTAATGAAATTCATGGAAACACAAGTTGAAAACTTGAAATTTCAGAAATGTATTCACACGATTAGAAGGACCTTTCAAGGGGGTTCACACAATCATGATCAACTCATGCACTTCAAGCATGCACATAGGCAGTCAAACATATATAGATACTAAATCAAGCATTAGGGTCCCTTAGGGACAGGTATATAGAGAATGCAACTGATTTTAGCATAATGCCCATGAACCATATTAACAAGGTTGTGCTTACAAGTAGATGTACTGCATAACCACTGAAGATCAACTAATTCAAGAAGTACATTCAAACAATCAAGCTCAGATTCAACATGTGAACAATGAGGAATGACTTTCAAATCAATATGGATAATCACATGTTCTAAGGAACACTAACAGGAATCTCTCCTCCCTACAGTTCAATACAAAGTGCTCATCTTTTGGTAGCTTCGCACAGTCCCATTCAATTTTGAATATTTTATTTTAAATAGCAACATGACTAACCTTTTGACACGAGGCATGCCCTTTGTCTCAGGGGCAATTCCCAGTTACTTGATATCGTCATTTATGATAATGTGGATAAGACACTTTCCGATGCGAGTTTCCTCCTTTATTTCAGGGGGGATTCCCGATGTACTCGATGTCAAATCACACTTATTCAATTTTTTTTCGGTGGGATTGACAGCTTTTTCCTCACGAGTCACTAGACTTCAATGTAGGGGTTTAAGAATCCTCAAAAGTGTTAAGTGGAATAACAGAGATCCATATTGAGTGAAGTCAGTTGTATCAAAGTTCCATATGAAGTGAGTGATTGAACAGATAGTAGTAGATGAATTAGCCTATTCAAGGTTTTGTCTCCCCCTATGTGTATGCACGGTTGAAAACCAAAAAGACCTTGTTAATATGTGTCATGAGGCATTCATGCCTGGATCAATGCAAATTTATTTAACAAGGTTGTTCGGTCGTAGAAGAGTTCAAAAAGTAATGGGTGTATATGATATACACTCAAGCATGTCAAAATGGTATATTCAAGCGAGTTGATTACCGGTACGTGGCGGAGAACGTAGGTCCGAGGACCATACTCATGCATAATGAAAGCTTCCAGGTGGACTTAATCCACCTTTCCACAAACGTCATTTTATATACCGGTGAATCATGGCATTCATGCACACGAAGATTAAGAATATGCAAGTCTGTACATCACGGTGACAGATGACTGAATTTTATTTGTATTAACAAGTGTGCAAAAAGATGTGATATATATAAGATGTAAAGTGTGTCTGCTCTATGTGTAAAGTTCAACTTTTATTCACAAAAAGTGACGAGTGTAACTATAGGAGACTCTGTGAACAACTACAAAATAATAGTTATTCACACAAGAAAGCATGAGTAAAAGCCAATAAACTCTATGAACAATTGTAAAAGACTGTTATTCACACGTGGAATTAAGAGTGGAATGTATTACCGCACTAGCTCATCGAATTTCTTACCTTGGAGGATTTTTATTCTATTGACAGCTTCTTCGATCACAAGGCATCCCTGCAAAACAAGATTGTCATTTTGAGGTTTTGGGAACCCAAGCCATCTTGGGTCCATGACGGTTAGCTGCACCACGACTGGCAGCTTTTCACATTTTCCTTGCATTCAGATTGTCAAGGTGCAATAAAGAGCAATCATCCATAAGATGTCCCACATGACCACAGTAATGACAATACACACATTGATTCAATTTCTTTCGCTGAGCATAAGCATTGGGCTTTTGTGCATGTCTGGGGGATCTATGATTTTGAGTATGAAATTTGGGTTTCACATTTAACAACCAATAATTTTTCATAGTATGGCCCATTTTCCCACAATGAAAGTATTCAACTTTCTTTTTCTGATGAACTTGAAATTTAACATCATGCATCCTACAAGCATTCAAATCATCCTCTTTCATCAAACCACAGTCATGCATTAAATGTCCAAGCTCACCACAATAGTGACATGATGCATACTTTTGTTTTGGAGCTTGGTGTTCCACATAAGATTTCTTTGCATGCATATTAGGCTTTTGTTTGACAGAGGGAGGAATGTTTGATGTACTGGAGGAGCAGGAAGCATGCACAAAAGAGGTTTTGGTTTTCAGATTAAAGGCTTCCTTTTTGCTAGGATTGTATCCTAGACCTTCCCGTTGGAAATTACCCTTTGTTCCGAGAAGTTTGTTCAAGTTCTCCTCCCCACTCACAAATCTACCCAGTGACTTGTTCAAGTCAGCAATTTCACTTTGGAGTAAAGCAATTTGTGGTTCACAAGTTAGAATTTCATTTTCACAGGAAGTGACTTTCTCATTTAGAGTGGAGATTATGGTTTTGTGAGATTCTATTTCTCGTTTTAGAAGACTCACATTGTCACTTTCTTGTGCAATCATTGACTTGCCTTTTTCAAAAGGCAGAAGTATTTCTGACATAGTCGTATTCAGCATTTTAACCTTCTCAAGTTCAGAGCTTAGCATGTCATTTTCTGTTTCAAAATTTTCAAAACACTTCAATCTGCCCTCAAGTAAAGAAACTTAAATAAGCAAGTCATCATTGTCCTCTTTTAGTTTCTCATTTTTATCCAGAAGTGATTTGGTATCTGTTTCAGAGTCAAGTAGTTTCTCAAAAAGTTTTTCATCATCGGATAGAGAATCTAACTTGCTCCTTAGAGTTTCTTCGGTTTCTTTAAGCAATGAAACTTTACATGCCAGGTGTTCATTTTAATTTTCCAGTTTTTCAATTTTTGAACTAAGATCACTGCATTTTACACAGGAAGAATTGTCATGCACATTTCCACTAGACTTTCTCTTCAAAGCTTTGTTTTCACATTTCACATTTTTATATTTTTCTGCTAATTCTTCATAAGCATTTACCAAATCTTCAAATGACAATTCATCTTCATCGGATTTAGAGCTTACCTCCTCAGCACTTTCATCACAAGTCTGATAAGTGTCATCAGCCATTAATCCCCTATGTCCCTGCTTTTCTTGAGCTTTCACCAACCGGTCCATAAGCAAGGCATCATTGTCCTCTTTTAGTTTCTCATTTTTATCCAGAAGTGATTTGGTATCTGTTTCAGAGTCAAGTAGTTTCTCAAAAAGCTTTTCATCATCGGATAGAGAATCTAACTTGCTCCTTAGAGTTTCTTCGGTTTCTTTAAGCAATGAAACTTTACATGCCAGGTGTTCATTTTCATTTTCCAGTTTTTCAATTTTTGAACTAAGATCACTGCATTTTACACAGGAAGAATTGTCATGCACATTTCCACTAGACTTTCTCTTCAAAGCTTTGTTTTCACATTTCACCTTTTTATATTTTTCTGCTAATTCTTCATAAGCATTTACCAAATCTTCAAATGACAATTCATCTTCATCGGATTTAGAGCTTACCTCCTCAGCACTTTCATCACAAGTCTGATAAGTGTCATCAGCCATTAATCCCCTATGTCCCTGCTTTTCTTGAGCTTTCACCAACCGGTCCATAAGCTCTTTTGCACTCCTGCAGGATGAAACGAATGTAAACTTGTTAGCATTCACTGAACCTTTCAACAAGCTCAACATTGTAGTATTCTCATGATCCTTTAATTTATCTCGGTTGGACCACTTGGTCTCATCCCGAGGAAACTTATGAGGACCATCATGAATTAGTTTCCATAAATTGGGATTGACTAAATTTATGGCTCTACATAATTTTCCTAACCAAGAATTAAAGTCATCACCACGATAGACAGGTAAGGAACTCAATGAAACAATATCTGAAGAAGTATTCATCATTCAAAATTACACTAGGATCCCTCTGAAGATCGTTTGATCTGGGAAAACAGAGCCGGGCTCTGATACCAATTGTTGGGTCCCATAGTGTAGTGGCACGGATCTAGAGGGGGGTGAATAGATCCCTCTCTTTTTAAAAATTAAAACCAATTGAGTAACTTAAGCGCCTCTCAATCTAACCTCACCAAGCATAAGCAATAGACAAGATCACACACAAAGAATTAGCAAATTTAACTAACAACGGTGTACATGGACAAGTCTAGCATTGATGAGCAACATGGTAAGCAATCCATCCTATGAATGGTGATAGAAGATAGGGAGCACACACACAACCAATCATAAGTGCACCTGAGATTTTTAGGTGGTTCGGGACCACGACGGGTACCCTACGTCCACCCCTCACCACCTCGATGAGGATTCACTAAAACGCTACTCAAGGTAGCACACGGGGACGAACCCCAATACACCACACGCTGCACGATGGCAGCAAACCACACACATGAGCACGAAGCTCAACACGCTACTACGCAGCACACACACGAGGGCGAACCCTCAACACGGTGCTCAGCACCACACACACACTAAGACGGGGAGCGTACCCCAATAGTGAATCCACACTCGGAGACACTGCTCCGAACACACACATAATCTTTTTTAGTTTAAGAGATGAACACAGATATACAATTGCAAGCTCAATAGGCATAAACTAAACATGGATGACTCTAAATAGAGACAAATAATGGGTTGAGCAAACTCCTGATCGACAATGATGGAACTTGGTTCTTTGGTGACTGCAGGAGCTGAACGGATTGGAGGAGATGTATCCACGAAGCTCCACTGGTTCAGATCAGAATGATGGATGCAGATGATACAATCCCTTTCCCTTCTCTTGACTCACGATCAAGACCTTGGGTTATGGCGAGGTGATGTCTCCATGGTGCTTCAGCAAACTCACTGCAGGAGGGTGGATGACGAGCTTCTTGTCCCTTGAATCGAGCTCAGGATGCCATGCAGAGAAGCTTCATTTCGCTGCGGCCTTGTCTCCCTGCAAAACCCAAAAATAGATAGAAGATAAAACCCTTTTGTCCACAGTTTTTCAATCGATGCAAACCCTATTTTTTTTTTGGAAAACCCTTCCTAGAGTGAGGTAGGAGAGTGCACCCCTTACCAGAGGTAAGAAGAAAGCCACTCCACTAACTCAGCACTAGGAGGTGAATATTATAGATATAAAATGAAGAATGTACAATTACATCACCCGAATGCTGGGCATACCCAGCTTATCCAGACGAGCAGCTCCCTTTGTATATCTAGGCAGCTCATTATTTGAATAAAAAGAATTACATTGCTTGGAGCATGCTAGAGAGGCTAAAGAATCAGCAACCCAATTTGCTTCTCTGAAGATGTGAGAAATGGAATTCATTTGAGAGAGTAGATTCCATATTTCTCTAATATAGCTGAGGATCACCCAAGGACATTGAGCTTTTCTATTGACAATCTGGACAATGATTTTGGAGTCGCATTCAATGATGATTGGACTGCAACTGACGGTATGGAGATATTTAATGCCATCAAGCAGTGCTCTGGCTTCGGCTATTGTGCTATTGGAGTATCCATAAAAATGATAGAATGCAAGAATAACATGCCCTGCAGCATCTCTAATGACCCCACCACCGCCTGAAATACCTGACGGTTTACAAGCTCCATCTGTATTCAGTTTTATGAAAGGCCATGGAGGAGGCATCCCTTTGATGATCTTGATGTTCGGTCTATTTTTCATAAGAATAGCAATGCCAAAACTTATCAAATTTTTCTTCCTGTTAGGATTTCTTTCCTTTAGATCAGCAATCAAACAAATTTGTTTAGCCTGCACTTGAATTTTATGAAGAATACTCTGATTGGAAAAAGATCTCCCTTCATATTTTGCTGCATTTCTAGCATTCCAAATTTCCCACATCGCAAAACCAATGACAGCCAGAGTAAGCAGACCAAAAAGGGATTTGGGTTGAACCTGTGACAAGGAATTTAGTATCAAAGATTTGGTTTGCATACCCTTGATCTGCAGACCTGAAGCACGGACTGAAGACCAAATGAACGCAGCAAGGTCGCTGGTAGTGAAAAGGTGATTTATGTCTTCTTCTTGAGAGACCTTGCAGCAGTGGCATTTTGAGCACAGAGGGATGCCCACAGTCTTTATATTAAAGTCAATAGGAATGCTGTTATTCAAGATCTTCCACAAATGAATGGACACCTTGTTGGGCATCAATTTTGACCAAATCTGAACCCATGGCATATTTAACCGATCCTGCTGCACCCATGGCAAATTAAACTGAGCTTTGTAGATGGTGGAGACTGTACATTCTCCAGAGGAAGATAAACTCCAGATTTCCTTATCCGAGTGAGGTGACAAGTTGATATGCCTTAAAGCCAGTTGGATGTGAAGGGGAAGATACATGTTGAATATATTAATTAATTCATCTGAAGGCTATAGGAGACCATCTTTAACCTTCATCATGTTATTAGAAATGACCTCTGCAGGGACATAGGATGCCAAGCAGTAATTCCCCAACCAAGTGTCATGCCAGAAATTAGTGGAGTTTCCGTCAACAATAAGAACTCTTTTGTGCTGTAGAATAAGCTTCTTGGCTTGAACCCAACCCCTTTTCACATGGCCTTTCATCCGAGTGAAGGGCTCTCCATAACATCTTCACCCGCAGAGCAAGGTCCATGTATTTAAGTGATAGGATATCTAAACCACCCTTAGATATAGGCTTGCAAATATTCTGCCAAGACGTCCAATGTCTCCTGTTGCCATAGTTGGAAGAACCCCAGAAAAAATTGGCAAAAGACTTATCTAGCAGTTTATGTACACCAGCATGCAGGGCTGAGGAAGACAAAGTATAAATAGGAATAGATGTGAGGACATGTTTAATAAGTATCAATTTAGCTCCTTGAGACAGCAAACTAGAATGCCTGCCCTTAATCCGTTTCTGTATGGAGGTGATGATGCCAGCAAAGTGTACTTTCTTCCTTCTACCAAGAACCAGGAGAAAACCCAAATATTTGTGGGGGAAAGAGTGGTATATGAAACTTGAAAGGTCCTCAATTCGCTTGGCAACCGCTGCATTGGATTTAGGATGCAGGAAAAAGCCACTCTTACCAATATTTATGAGTTGGCCAAAAGCACTTTCATAAACTCTAAGCACCTTGAGTAAATTGGAAACCGATTTAGCTGAGGCCTTGCTAAAAATAATGGTATCATCTACAAATAAAAGATGAGAAATGCTAGGACGGCCTCTAGGGCCTGCAGACCGTTCAACTTGGCCAGATGAGAAGGCATGTTGCAGGGATCTACTTAAGGCTTCTTCAGCTATAATGAAAAGGGAGGGGGCAATTGGATCACCCTGTCTAACACCTCTTGAAGACTTAAAAAATCTAGCCGAATAACCATTGAACAAGATAGAAAACCAGCAGTTGTTGACCATACGCTCAATGAGGCTAATGAATTGAAGACTGAAGCCAAATCTTTTCAGAACAGTAAATAAAAATTCCCATTCTAATCTATCATATGCCTTGGCCATGTCTAATTTAAACATAACATTATAGCCTCTTGTCTTCCTGCCAAGTTCATTAACCATTTCTTGTGCCATAGCAATGTTTTCCACAATTTGTCTCCCTTTTACAAATGCTGACTGCACAAGAGAAATGATTTTAGGTAGAATAGCTGCAAGTCTGATATTCAAGATGGAGGAAATAATCTTGTAAAAGAAATTGCAGAGACTAATAGGTCGAAAATCTGAGATATCAGACACATTAATTCTTTTAGGAATACGTGCAATGAGGGTAGAAGTTACAAATCTTGGGAGAGCATGGCAATTCTAAAAGAATTCCTGAACAGCCTTAACAACAATGTCAGCAACAATAGGCTAGGCTTTCTGGTAAAATACTCCAGTGAAACCATCCGGGCCTGGAGCCCCATCAGCAGACATGGAAAAAACTACTTCCTGAATTTCTAATTCGCTGGGGACAGCACACAGATTCTCATTCTCATTAAAAGAGACAAGCTGTGGAATATAATTGAGAAAGCTCTCCTCAATGTAATGGTCTTGGAAGGAGAATGCTTTTTGAAAATGGTTAACAACAATGGCCTTCATATCCTCATGATCAGTAATGAGATTTCCTACAGAATCTTTGAGGTGGGGAATGAAGCATTTTTTCCTGCGAGCAATAGTGGTCATGTGAAAGAATTTAATATTTCTATCCCCTTCAAGCAGCCATCGGACTCTGGACTTTTGCCTCCAAAAGCATTCTTGTTGAATCAGTCGATCAGACATAAGAGATTTTGCCTCCTCTAATCTATTAAAATTAGTCTCTGAAGGGTTCATATCATAAGTGTGTTCTACTTTTAAAACCTCATCTTCAGCTGCCATAAGATTCTTGTGTACATTGCCAAAGATAGTCTTATTCCATTCACCTAGCCATTTTCTCATATTCTTCAATTTCAGATAGAGAGTACAAATCTGAGAAGAAGCTAAAGGGCTGATGCGCCAATTAAGTTCAACATCTATCAAGAATTTGTCATGAAGGGTCCACATCTTTTGAAAACAAAACGTATCCTTCAATTTCCCCCGAGCAGTTGATTTAACAAGAAGCAGAGCATGGTCTGAGGCTTCCCTTGATAGATGCTCAACTGAAATAGGAAGAAGATTCAGCCAGTCTGTATTAAAAAGAACCATGTCTAATCTAGCCCAAATAGCTTTGTCTCCATGTTGATTATTGTGCCATGTGAATTTAGAACCAAGAAAGCCCGCATCAATAAGGGCACAGTTTGAAATGCAAGTTTTGAAATAAAACATAGATGCCAAATTCGGTGGGTTACCCCAAAACTTTTCATCTACATCTGTAACACAGTTGCAATCACCTGGCACAAGCCAAGCACCATTAATCTGAGAATGAACATTATTCAGAGCATCCCACAGCTGACATCTTTCAATAACTGAACATTTAGTATAAACGAAGGAAACATGAAAAACAGGCATAATTGAATTGGTTTGCAAAAGGGAAATCTGCTGCTCATCTCGACTGATAACCGAAAAATGCAAAGAATCTTTCTATGTGACCAAATGTGAGCCATAGAATCAGAGTTGGCCATCGCTCTCTCCATGCCTAGCTTTTTACAAATTCTATCCATGTGACTAGCATTGATCTTAGGTTCCATGAGGACAATACAATCAACCTTATGCTCCTTGATCAGCAATTTGACTCGGCCTTGGGAGAGGTCATTCCCAATTCCTCTTATATTCCAAATGATGAAAGACATCAGCACTGGGGATTTTCAAGGATGTTATCCGCAGATCCTGACCTGGACATTGACCTTGTAAGGACACCAGGTCGATCGTTATGCATAACCCGCGCATTGTCTATGCCAGCAACAAAAGTGTTGGGTCCCGTAGTGCAGGAACACGGATCTAGAGGGGGGGTGAATAGATCCTTCTACTAAAAACTATGTCCAATTAAAAATTCAACTAGCACACAGCGGAATATGCAAGATTGAGTAATTTAATCTAAACAGGTTTAAACTAGATTCACTCAATCTCACCGAGCTCACACGATTGCACAAATAGATAGGATAGAGAACACACAATCACAATAATCAAACCATAAGATACGGGGATTTTTAAGGTGGTTCGGGACCACGACGGGCTCCCTACGTCCACCCCTTACCAAACTGGTGAGGCTTCACTACACGCTACAAAATGTAGCAACACGGGGACGAACCCCAACACACACACGCTGCTTTCGCAGCAAACCACACACACGAGTGTTGTGCATCCCTTGGTTTTGATGATGACAATAGGATATGTTTGACTAATCTAAGTTCTATCTTGTTTCTTAAAGCAAATGGTTTGGTTATTTGTGTAAAGATAGTGCATTGAATTAATGCCCATTTGATGATGACAAATATGCTTTTATATACATTTGGAACTTCAAGTCAAATCTTATAAGTTAAGCAAATTTCAGGTTCACTGAAATCCAAGTGGAATCAACAAATCAATATAAGCGTGAAAGAATGTTTGTCGACCACTGAAGAAGCTATGGTCGACCAACGAACTCAACCAGAAAAGCATCAAGTCATCTGTCTTCTGGAAGCACCTTGGCTGTCGACCGTAGCCCCACCTCTGGTCGACCACAGGAAAAGACAGAACATCAGACAGAACCAATGGCCACCTGATATTTGCCCCTTGTCGACCAGCGACCAGGCTGTGGTCGACCAACGGGCGACGTGAGTTTCAGCCAGAAGAACCGGCCGTCTGGGGACTGCCCATTGTCGACCAGCGACAGGGTCATGGTCGACCACGGGTTTATATATCGTCCAAAACCGAACTCTAACCGAATTCTGTTTTGGTTCCTTAAAACCTGCAAATGGTTGTTGCAGGTTGTTGGGCTGCTCAGGAGATAAGATTCCGCACGGGAATCAAGGAAACAATCTTGCTTAGAAGTGGTCAAACTTGTTCTAACGATTGGATTTAAACAGATCCCTGTTTTCTAGCAGATTGGCGCTCGATCTGAAAATTGAGCGGGAAGAGTTTTACTCTTGATAAAAGGGCTGTATGAAAAACGAAAAGAACACACATCACGAACAAGGGAGCAGAGAGAGAGCACGAAATAGAAGCCAAGGAAGATATACACAGAAGAGGAAGAAGGAGCTCTCCACCAATCAAAAATCTGCAGAAAGGTTAAAGGCGATCTCGTTGCTGCAGAAGGAAGACTTAGCTCAAGACTGTGCGATCTCCAGCAGCAGAACAATCGAAGGCAACTGACTGGAAGATCAACAGGGAGTCTAGGCTTCTTCATAAGCGTGATCAAGTCCCAGGCTGAACACCTATTCTTCTACATACGCCAATATTCAGTCCTGTCTTTCATCACCTGTTCTTATCATCTTTTCATTTCTGATTACAATTATTGTCAAGCTGTGAGGCAGCAGAGTCAAGCTGTGTGTCAGCAGGTACAAGCTGTGTGTCAGCTGTGTTTTGGTTGAGATCAGAGATTCTCATAGTGAAGCCTTGCTTGAGTTAAGCAAGGGGTGGATGTAAGTCTCAGGAAGAGACTGAACCACCTTAAAAATCCTCTCTTGTGGTGTGCTTGTGTGTGTTTGATTTCCTATACGTATGCTTGCATCTTTACTATCCGCATTAGTTCTATGATTCATTAATTACCAGTAGCTCATCTGGTCGATAGTCAGTAAATTATCAAAAAGGGGGAAAGATCTATTCACCCCCCCCTCTAGATCTATTCAGTCCGTATCCAACACGTGGTATCAGAGCAGGTTCTCCAAAAATGTGGTCTAACAACCAGGAGAGACCGGGCGGACTGAACTCTAAAAGCCTCATAGCTGAGGGGCACTCTGTAACTAGACCTCCATATTTTGATGGAACTGATTATTCTTATTGGAAAAATCGTATGCAGGTGTTCTTACGTGCGCAAGACCACGAGATGTGGAGGGTAGTGAGCCACGGACCTTTTGAGCTACCGGAAGATGAAGAAACCTGGACCAGAGAACAGGTCAGGAAATCAACTGTCAACTGGGGAGCCATGAACGTGATGCAGTGCTCACTACACCCCACAGAATTCTCAAGAGTTTCCCAATGCGCAACAGCCAAAGAAATGTGGGATCGTCTAAAGGTAATCTACGAAGGTACTTCCGAGGTAAGAGAGACAAAAGCAAATATGCTAGTCTCAGAATATGAGATGTTTAGGATGAAAAATGATGAAAGTATTTCTGAGATGTATGCCAGATTAGTACAATTGACTAATGGCTTGAAGAGCTTAGGGAAGACATACAAAGAGCAGGAATTAGTGAGGAAGATTTTAAGGTCTCTCACATCGATGTGGCATACCAAGGCCACAGTCATTGAGGACTCAAAGGATCTCACAACAATGACAGTGGATGAGTTAGTAGGATCCCTGATGGCCTATGAGGTCAATCTGAAGAGAAAGGAAGATGAGGGCAAGAAAAAGAAGCAACTTGCCCTAAAGACTAAGACAAGCACCTCTGAGGTGTCTGACAATGATGACTCATCTAGCTCAGGTGAAGAATCTGGTGAGCTAGCCATGCTTACAAGAAAATTTAAAAAATTCCTGCGGAAGGAAGGTAAAGGATTCAGAAATCCAAAGGGCATGGTAAGGAAGTCATCCCAGTTTAAATCTGATAAACATAAGGCTCCTTCTAACAAACTCATTTGCTACAATTGCAGGCAGCCTGGACATATGAAGGCTGAATGTCCAGAAGGTCCTAAGAAATCAAGCTTCAAGTGGAAAGGCAAGAAACCCAAGGCGATGATTAGCACTTGGAGTGAGGAGGAAGAGAGCAGTGAAGAGGAAACAACTTCCGAGGAAGAAGAAGGAAAGCTCTGTCTGATGGCCAAGGGAGACAACAGTGATCTTGAGGTAAGTTCCCCATTTCAAGACTTCTCTAGTTCGGATTGGGAAGAAGTATATTCAGAATTGCTTGATACTTATGAAAGAATAAGAAAGGAAAATAAACATTTGAAGAAGAAGATCAGTCAACTGAATAAAGACAGCAATTCAATGGAAAACAAAACTGAACTAGAAATGGAAATCAAGTCACTGAAAAACAAGCTGAATCAAATGGACTTAGATGAAGAAAACCACAAGAGAATGTCCGAAGAGAATGAAATGCTAAAAAACGACATTGATGAGTTAAAACTAAAGACTCAAGAATATGAACAGGAAACTAAGTTAAGTCAAGAAAGAAACAATTCACTCAAGGAAGAAAACAACCAACTCCTAAGAGAAATAGAAAGAATTAAGAGTGACCTGAAAAACAAACAGGAGACCTTGGAAAAAATGACTCAAGGTCAAGAAAACTTAAATGCTGTCTTGGGAATAAAAGTAAACTTTCAAAAAGAAGGGTTAGGATACAATCCTACGGCTAAAAAGGAATTCCAAATAAAAACCGTAACTGGGATTGCTGACTCAAAAGGAAAAAGGCCCCTGATTAATCTATACCAAGATAAACAAGAGGATGTAGCTGAATGCTCCTCCAAAAGGAACAATGTCACCAAGGAAGAGAGAAATTTTAAAGAGAAAACAGTCAATCAATATAAGATTCAAAATAATAAACAAGAAACCCAAATTCACAGAAATCACCAAACAAACCAAGGACTAAACCAAGTTAAAAGACATAAATCTGGAAAACAAGATGTCTGGAGACAGGCTGGTCGACAACAGACCCTTCATCTGTCGACCAGAGGATCTGCCAGAACAGGCGCTGGTTACTGGAGAAGCAGTGGTCGACCACAGGTACACCAGATGTCGACCAGAGGTGCTGCCAGAACAGACGCTGAGTTCTGGAGACGCGATGGTCGACCACAGACATACCAAAAGTCGACCATGGCCAGACAAGCAAACAGAAATCACAGGTTTTCTCGGGTAAAACAAAATGAAAACTTGAATACACAAAGGTGGACTCAGATTAAAGAAGCTTTAGAACAAAAGCAACCCAACCTGAACAAGTTCAGAAATAAAAATTTACACTGCTCTAACAGAATCTGGGTTCCCAAAGGATTACTGCAGCAATTTCATAATTTCACAAGCTATCTTGGACCCGGGTACCATTGGGGTCCAAAAGTTTCTGTGTAACTTGTGATGCAGGTGTGCTTGGCAGCAATACACAACAAGTGGTACTTAGATAGTGGCTGCTCAAGACATATGACAGGGGACAAGGCAAAATTCTCCGAGCTAAACTCAAAAGATGGAGGACATGTGACATTTGGAGGAAATAACAAAGGCAAGATCATTGGGAAAGGTAAGGTAGGTAAGACATCTACAAATTGCATTGAAGATGTACTGCTAGTGGATGGCCTGGAATATAATCTTCTAAGCATCAGTCAGCTATGCGACAAAGGCCATCAAGTAGTCTTTGATTCTAAGATCTGTAAAATTCTTGAACCAAATTCGGCTAAAGTTAAGTTTATGGGCAAGAGAGTAAATAATGTCTACATGATAGACTTGGATGATCCAGCCCACTCCAACTTGTGCCTCACCGCCAAGAAGGAGGACCTGACTTGGTTGTGGCACCGAAGGCTAGGGCATGTTAGCTACAGGGTGCTGCACAAATTGGTTAAGAATAAAATGGTTTCTGGTTTACCTGAAATTTCGTTTGCTCAAAATGTCAAAGTATGTGAATCATGTACCCAAGGTAAGCAAACAAGAAAATCATTCAAAGGTAGAACTGAAAGTCAATCTTCTAGACCACTAGAACTTGTGCACATGGACCTTTTTGGCCCAACAAGAACTGCTAGTCTTAGTGGTAAGAGGTACGGTTATGTACTAGTTGATGATTTCTCTAGATTCACATGGGTAATATTTCTATCTCATAAAAGTGATGCTTTTTCTGAGTTTCAGGAATTCTACAAAAGAATGAAGCAGGATGGCAACTCCAAAGTGTGTACAATCATATCTGACCATGGGGGAGAGTTTGAAAATTCTGACTTTGACTTATTCTGCAGAAACAAGGGCATAACCCACAGATTTTCCTCACCAAGGACTCCAGAACAAAATGGAGTGGTGGAGAGAAGGAATCGCACACTTGTTGAAATGGCCAGAACCTTGTTGGTTGAAGCCAATCTTCCAAGAAGATTTTGGGCTGAGGCGGTCAATACAGCATGTTATATTGTAAATAGGGCAATGGTAAGACCATCTAGTGCGAAAACTCCATATGAGGTGTTCAAAGGTAAGAAGCCATCTCTAGCTCATTTTAGGATCTTCGGTGTAAGGTGTTTTATTCATAACAATGACAAGAGATCATTGGACAAATTTGAACCAAAGAGTGACCCAGGAATATTCTTGGGATACTCTGACCGATCAAGAGCCTATAGAGTCTACAACACCAAAGATCAGCTAGTTGAAGAATCCCCACATATCACATTTGATGAAAATAATGACTTTGACAAAACTGGACAGGTAGGCAAAGATGAAGATGGGGAATTTCTGGAAGGCAAAGAGGAACCAATGGAGACTGAAGCAGAACCAAAGCAAGGTGATTCCAATGATCAACCCGAAGGAGAGATCATCCCAGGTAACAATTCTGAAACTCTGAGATTTCTCAGAGATCATCCTCTAGATAACATCATTGGAGGAATTAATGAACCGAGGAAAACTAGATCTCAGCTTAAAACAGTTGATGAACTAGATCAGCTAGCCCTTGTATCTCAAGTTGAGCCTAAAAATGTAGAGGAAGCGTTAAGAGATGAATCTTGGATAAATGCCATGCATGAAGAACTAAATCAATTTGAAAGAAATCAGGTTTGGAAACTTGTTCCCAGACCCTCATCTCATCCTGTTATTGGAACCAAATGGGTTTATAAAAATAAGCTTAATGAAGAAGGAGTTGTGATGAGGAACAAGGCTCGGTTGGTGGCTAAGGGGTATAACCAAGAATTTGGAGTCGATTTTGAAGAATCATATGCTCCAGTTGCAAGGTTAGAAGCCATTAGAATATTGTTAGCATTTGCGGCGTCCCATGGAATTAAATTGCAGCAAATGGATGTAAAAAGTGCCTTTCTAAATGGCATTATAAAGGAAGAAGTCTTTGTGGAACAACCCCCTGGTTTTGAAAATGATGATCTTCCTAATCATGTCTTCAAACTGCATAAGGCTTTGTATGGTTTAAAGCAGGCTCCTAGGGCATGGTACGACAGACTGAGTTCATTCCTCACCAAAAAGGGCTACACAAGAGGTAAAATTGATCAAACATTATTCTCCAAGACCCAAGGTAAGAATATACTAATTGTGCAAATCTATGTGGATGATATTGTGTTTGGATCCACTGAAGCTTCATTATGTACTGAATTTGCAAATCTAATGACCAATGAGTTTGAAATGAGTTTAATGGGTGATTTACAGTTCTTTCTTGGATTGCAGATTCTACAATGTAGAGAAGGCTACTTCATAAATCAATCCAAGTACATAAAGGAGATGCTGAAAAAGTTTGGCATGGAGAGCTGCAAACCAATAGAGTCACCCATGGGGACAAATGCAACATTGGAGGCTGATGTAAAAGGTAACATGGTAGATGCCAAGAAATACAGAGGTATGATCGGATCCCTACTATATTTAACTGCCTCTAGGCCAGACATTCAGTTCAGTGTATGCATGTGTGCTAGATATCAATCTAGCCCTAGAGATTCACATTTAGGGGCTGTCAAGCGTATCTTTCGTTACCTTGCCGGTACCCAAGAATTGGGTTTATGGTATCCTACTTATTGCAAACTAGATTTAATTTCATATTCAGATGCTGATTATGCTGGTTGCAAAATTGATAGGAAGAGTACTAGTGGTTATTGTCAAATATTAGGTGGATGTTTAATATCATGGGCTTCTAAAAAATAGCATTCTGTGGCACTCTCCACTGCTGAGGCTGAGTATGTCGCAGTAGGGAGCTGTGGTACACAGGTTTTGTGGATAAAACATCAACTTCAAGACTACAATGTAGATCTTGGATGTGCACCTATTTTCTGTGACAACACTAGTGCTATTAATTTGTCTAAAAACCCCATTCAACACTCTAGGACAAAACACATTGAGATCCGTCATCACTTTCTAAGAGATGAGGTCTCCAAAGGAAATTTCATGCTTCATTTTGTAGAAACTGAAAAACAACTGGCAGACATTTTCACAAAATCCCTTAACAATGACAGATTTTCAACTCTAAGAAGGGAGTTAGGAATTTGTAGAATCTCTCTGAAAATTCTTGAAATAATAATATTCTTATGATCAATGTACAGTCTTTGTCTCTTCTGTTCTTAGTTGTGTCAACTAGGTCTTAAGTACTAGATAAGTCCTGAATTTGGAGGTTATAGTGTTGGGTGCTACTTCAGCAAGCTCTGAGGAACTCTGGTTTATCTTCGGATTACTTCCCATGGTCAACCACAGACAAGGCGCTGGTCGACCAAGGCATCAGGACAGGAAATGGTTAACTCTGGGACTTCGCAGCTGTCGACCACAGGCGATCCAATGGTCGACAACAGGTTTGACAGAACACAGTCTGCTCAACAGGAAGGTTCTGTGACAGCACAGAGGTCGACCACAGGCCACTCCATGGTCGACAATGGACCTAAACAAGGGAAATTGGATCTATTCAAGCTGCTGGCTTTGGTGGGAAATCTTCTGAACTTTTTGAACTCTGAGCTCAATTTTGCTTTACTCACTCATCCTCATTCACTTCCCATTCCTTGTGTCTCAATATCTCTTTGTGGTCAACTTATTGTTTTCTATCTTCAGCAAGGACTCACAAATTGAGGGGGAGTAAAAAGTGTAAACTCATTCCTTAATAAATCATTGAACAACCTAACCATCTCTTACAAGAAAATCACCAAAGTCATCAATGAGAGTAAAGGTTAAGTGTAGTAATGAGAATTTGACCTGTACTACTGCAATAAATTCAAACCATAACTATGTCTCTGACTCAAGACTTTTGAGAACTTATATTTTTAGTAATGAGACTGTTTCTCTACCTGTGTCTGTGTTGGACAGTGAAAATAAACGCTGCTATAGCATGAATGTATATGGAATACGCCATAATTCTGCCCTCTTGGTAGAGCAATGGACTGAGTTCTGAGAAACTACTGTTCTCTATCACAAAGCAAAATTGGCTGAAAAATTAAGTGGGAGACATGTATGTCATGAAGACTCAATCTACCTCTGCCACTCTCAAAATTATTAATTGGGCATCCTGAGTAACTGGGGATATTGGCGTCTGATAAACGTATATCCTCACGGATAAAAGGTAGTTCCCAGTTAAAAGTGGAATGGTTAGGCATGCTAAGTAGCCGGGGTGACTGGCGTGTAAAAAGCGTGTCTTCTCGTGTAGAAAGGCATGTGATAAACCTGACCACAACTCTTCAATATTTCAAAATGTAAAATCCAAGGTTATCAAAGGCAGATAAAATGGTTGACCTAATGCACTATATGCAAATAGAGGCATAAAACACTGTTCAGCTTGTTCAGCTAGTAAAATTATCTCATGAACCATGTTATAAGTTTAAGGAGCCGTGAGTAAGAAAGTGGATATGGGGAGTCAATTTATTGGGGCAATACTTTCAAATTCTTTGAACCACAAGACCCACTCGAATTTGTCACAAGGTGGTCTTTGAGAAAGGGAGGAAAGGTTACTTAAATGTCTTATTAAAGAAAGGGGGTACACTTCAACCATTTCCCAAAATATGAGTTATGCTGATTAAATCCTGACCGCTCGTTTGTTTCATCGCGACGGTTCACTGCCCTAAAAATTAAGGGCCAGCCCTAATGCCCTACCCTATAAATTGTCTCGGCTGGGTCCCTGAAATTTTCCATCCGCAGCTCTAGCCCTCTCACAACTTCATCTTCTCCAGATTTCATTTCTCGCCTCTCTCTCGCCTCTACCTCGCTTCCCTTCACAATGTCTCCCAAGCGCGCTCTAATTTCCTCTAAGCGTAGAGGAGATCAGGCCCCTGCCGCAGCTTCGATGCCGTCCAAGCGATCCAAGTCGCGGGCCGCGCAGGGTTCGCCATCGGCCCCTCACAGGTCGACCACGGCTGATGCACCTGGTCCAGGGAGGCAATCAGCAGCTTCAGAGGAACCCGCAGTGCATCCCGTTTCTGGAGCTCTCAAGCCACGGACAGTTCTGCAACCAAGGATCGTCGACTTCTCCGATGACAAGCTGATGGAGATGTTCCCAGATCTACTGCCAATTTTTGAAGCTCAAGAGTGGACTGCGTTCGTTTCAGTGCACAATTCGTACTCTCCCCAGCTTGTGCAAGAATTCTACCACAACCTGCAAGTCGTGGACAGTCAGCTCTACACCGTAGTTCAAGGGAAAGTCATCAGACTCGACGTCAAGCTTCTCCACATGACGCTGAAGACTCCCAGAATTGGAGCTGTTTTCAACCATGAGGACTTCGACTTCCGAGAAGCACATGCAGTGGTCACTGGCAAGCCAGCCCCTGAGGTCCTTCCCAAGTACCTCAATGCTAATACCTTCCCTCCTCTTCATCGTTTGCTTCACCACATCATCACCACCATCATACAACCTCGAGGAGGCGCCAGAGATCAAGTGAGTCGCCTCCATCTGTTTATACTCCATGGCCTCATCACTCGCCAGCCTATTCGCCTAACCACACTCCTTTTGAACTCCCTCCGAAGCATCCTACATTATCCCCTGAATTCTCTTCCTTTTGCTGCCCATATCACTTCCATTCTGAAAGCAGCCAACATACCTTCTCCTCACAGCCCAAGCATTGTCATTCCCAAATGGCACGTCTACAATTTTCACTTCGTGACCACATTCTTGGGATTTAAGAAGGTCGGAGACCATGTTCAGCGCACTCTCCCTTCCAAGGGCAAAGCAAAGGATCCAGTGCCACCCTCTTCTCCACCTCATTCACCTATACAGGTTAGCCCTGCTGTCACACCGTCACCAATGGTGCCTCAAGCTACACCTACTACCACCACTGCTGCCCATCCACCATCGTCCCTTTCACTAGTGCTCTGGCAGCCAGGCACTGCTGCCCCTCCAGCTCAATTCCCATCTGCTCGAACTACCCAAGCTCCATCACATTCTGCTCAACCCACACAAGTACCACCTACCTCCACTCCCTCTACTTCTGCTCCACCACCAGCATTTCCCTTCCACCCTGAATCTCATGGAGTGCTCCTCCAGATGGCATCTCAGTTATCTTCTCTCACCACCCAACTCCAATCATTTCAAGAGAATGTCAATGCTGCCACTGGACGCTTGGAGCAGAAAGTCCAACGGCTGGAACAACAGATGGAGGCCAGGTTCATCAAGCAGAAGGAACACTCTGACCAGGCTAGTTCTCGGTTCAACAGACTAGTAAGGACCCTCGGTGAAGTTTCCGATCAGATGGGAATCCGTATCGAGATCACAACCCAACAGAATGAGAAGTATCACAAGGATACTATCTCAGAGATCCAGAAGCTCAGGCTCTCCTATGCCCACATTGTTGACAAGCTGGATCGCATGGAAGAGAACGTGAAGCCAGAGACCTCCTCATCCTCCTCAGAAGGATTGTTTAAATGATCCACTTTTTGCTGTTGACAAAGGGGGAGAGAGAAGCTTATGTGTCATTGTGCTTATGTGTCATTGTGTGCCTAGATGTGTGTCTAGATAGATGTGTGTCTAGATGTCAAGTTTACTTTGCCTAGATGTGTGTCTAGATGTCAAGTTTACTTTGTCTTCGTGTCCTCAGTGTCTTTATCCTTTTTTGAGTCTCTCATGTAATTAGTGCTATTGTTTTTGAAAGCCACATCAAACGAATTGTCTGAATGAAATCTGTGCTATGATAGCCTTGCATGCAATATCAAATGAATTTCATAATCTGTTGTCTGTCACAATGACTCATGGTTGTCATCATCAAAAAGGGGGAGAATGTTGTGCATCCCTTGGTTTTGATGATGACAATAGGATATGTTTGACTAATCTAAGTTCTATCTTGTTTCTTAAAGCAAATGGTTTGGTTATTTGTGTAAAGATAGTGCATTGAATTAATGCCCATTTGATGATGACAAATATGCTTTTATATACATTTGGAACTTCAAGTCAAATCTTATAAGTTAAGCAAATTTCAGGTTCACTGAAATCCAAGTGGAATCAACAAATCAATATAAGCGTGAAAGAATGTTTGTCGACCACTGAAGAAGCTATGGTCGACCAACGAACTCAACCAGAAAAGCATCAAGTCATCTGTCTTCTGGAAGCACCTTGGCTGTCGACCGTAGCCCCACCTCTGGTCGACCACAGGAAAAGACAGAACATCAGACAGAACCAATGGCCACCTGATATTTGCCCCTTGTCGACCAGCGACCAGGCTGTGGTCGACCAACGGGCGACGTGAGTTTCAGCCAGAAGAACCGGCCGTCTGGGGACTGCCCATTGTCGACCAGCGACAGGGTCATGGTCGACCACAGGTTTATATATCGTCCAAAACCGAACTCTAACCGAATTCTGTTTTGGTTCCTTAAAACCTGCAAATGGTTGTTGCAGGTTGTTGGGCTGCTCAGGAGATAAGATTCCGCACGGGAATCAAGGAAACAATCTTGCTTAGAAGTGGTCAAACTTGTTCTAACGATTGGATTTAAACAGATCCCTGTTTTCTAGCAGATTGGCGCTCGATCTGAAAATTGAGCGGGAAGAGTTTTACTCTTGATAAAAGGGCTGTATGAAAAACGAAAAGAACACACATCACGAACAAGGGAGCAGAGAGAGAGCACGAAATAGAAGCCAAGGAAGATATACACAGAAGAGGAAGAAGGAGCTCTCCACCAATCAAAAATCTGCAGAAAGGTTAAAGGCGATCTCGTTGCTGCAGAAGGAAGACTTAGCTCAAGACTGTGCGATCTCCAGCAGCAGAACAATCGAAGGCAACTGACTGGAAGATCAACAGGGAGTCTAGGCTTCTTCATAAGCGTGATCAAGTCCCAGGCTGAACACCTATTCTTCTACATACGCCAATATTCAGTCCTGTCTTTCATCACATGTTCTTATCATCTTTTCATTTCTGATTACAATTATTGTCAAGCTGTGAGGCAGCAGAGTCAAGCTGTGTGTCAGCAGGTACAAGCTGTGTGTCAGCTGTGTTTTGGTTGAGATCAGAGATTCTCATAGTGAAGCCTTGCTTGAGTTAAGCAAGGGGTGGATGTAAGTCTCAGGAAGAGACTGAACCACCTTAAAAATCCTCTCTTGTGGTGTGCTTGTGTGTGTTTGATTTCCTATACGTATGCTTGCATCTTTACTATCCGCATTAGTTCTATGATTCATTAATTACCAGTAGCTCATCTGGTCGATAGTCAGTAAATTATCAAAAAGGGGGAAAGATCTATTCACCCCCCCCTCTAGATCTATTCAGTCCGTATCCAACAACGAGGCCTTGCCTCAACCTGCTGCCACAGCAGCACACACACACACACAGACACTGGGGAACACACCCCGAACAAATTCCTCACACGGAGTCACAACTCCGTCCACACACACACGTAGGACAATGCCTACTCAACCATACGATAGAAAACTCCCAACAACAATACACACGCGGATATACTCTGCACAATCAGCACACATATAACAACACACACACTCAGAGATCCCCTTCTCCGAACACCCACACAAGGTATTATCTCAAATGTATATGAATCAAAACATATATATGCTATGACCTCCCAACGAATTCTATATATGAAAACTAGAAGTATGCATCAAGTATAAGGCTCCCCCTTCTTCAGCACAAACTGATTCTCATTGCTTGTTGACGGATGATTATGATTTAGACATCATCTTCTTCGTCTCCTCGAGATGCACGTCTTTACCTTCTTCTAATTTCTTCTTCACCTGAAAGAACATATAGAAATGATAAGCTCCAAATCAAGCCTGTTTACATAAGAAAATTGATTAGCCTCATGAACCCCTCTACTCTCATCCTTGTGGTACCACTCCTCCTTCTTCTGCAAGAGAAAGGAAGGCATTAGTTCATCTTTGTTGCTTAGGATGAAAACGCAGTACTAATAAGATAGCAATCAATGGATGAACAAATGAACATGTATATATATATATATATATTGCACCTTATAGATAATCATTCAAGACCTTGAGCAATCTCAAACAAAAACACTGAAGTGAAAGATCAAGACAACTCCCTCAGACTTTCGATGAAAAGCTTCTGCAGGATGAGGAACCGTTCTTGAAGAAAGATGATCGATTATTGCATGGATGATGCTTCTATCTTGATTCTCCACGTTGCTTCCAGTAGAGAATCGATTAGGGACTTGAATCCACGTTCTTCCCTTCACATATAAGCTCAAAACAAGGTGGAAGAGGGCTTGGGAGCTTCAACTCCGAACCTGCATACACAAGGGTTAGCAAAACACCCAAAAATCGGATCTCACCTCTCCTTAGGGTTTGTGACCCAAAGAGAAGTATATAAGTGTTTTGGATGGTCAAGAGACAGCCCTTGGACAAGACCCACAAGTTATGGAGTGATTAGGAGAGGTTGGACTCGAATTGGAAGACTTTTGGGGCAAGAAAACGACGGTCAAAAATGGCGGCTGGAGGTCAAAACTGAAGGGGTCGACCCTTGGGGTCGACCCTCGGGCATACAGAAGCCAAACAGAACGGATTTTGTGTTCTGTTTTACATGGGTCGACCCCAGGGGTCGACCCTCGGGTTTCCAGAATTCAAGGGGTCGACCCCAGGGGTCGACCCTTGGGTTTCCAGAACCCAAACAGAACAACACATAAGTTCTGGTTTACAGGGGTCGACCCCAGGGGTCGACCCTTCCATGAGGGGTCGACCCCAGGGGTCGACCCTTTCAGGCAGCTTCACAAAAATGGTTCTGTTTTGATTCTTGTTTGAACAGAACCTGAGAGGGTCGACCCCATGGGTCGACCCATTCTTGTTTGGGCCTGAAAAACCAATAAAAACACCATCAAATGAATGGGAAACAATTGATTAAATATTACCATAATCCCATGAAGATCCATCATGATTTTTCATCCTGAAAAACATGATAAAGCAAGATGTTAGATCAAGATCAATATATATGGGTCATGCATTAACATATGAAGTTCGTTTTGAGGCCGAGACCCAAATGACATGAAGTATGAACATGAAAGCACTTGAGAACCCAATTTTCCAACTCAAGATTATAAGAATATCACCATAGATTCCAAGATAAATTCTTACCATTGCATGATGAACAACTTGGGAATCAAGGCACGCAAACCATTATTCAGTCATATTCCATTTGTTCAATCTCCAAGCTCATCAACCTACACATCACAAAGCAATCTCACCAAGTGTAGAGACAATGTATATGCAATGTTTGTGCTAACCTCAAAGCACGTATGGGCCTTATAGAATCACAATACAACCACATGATGATATCCCAATAGAAACAGTTTATGATCATTTCCTCAACCATTTCAACCTCCATACACATGACGACATGAACAACCATTCTACACACGGCCAAGCAACAAAGGTATTTTGTAATCATCAAAATCACATGCACAACAAAAAGCAATCTCCTTTCGACGCAAAATGACATCCACTTGCGAAATATTATCTTTAATAGACTTAGAGTTTGCATCAACGTCATAGGTACCAGGATGGTGATCCACCAACGTAATCTCTGAGACAGGAACAATGGCCCCCGTACTAACACACCCTTGGACTGAAGGGAGATCCACAAGAGAATTAATCTATGGAAGAGGTTGCGGAGGGTCTGACCTTTGGAATGAAGGAAGCTCCAACGAGGTATTACCCTGTTGAGAAGACTTAGCAATGGACTCTGCCACCACCAAAGATTCATTTGGAATTAATCCATTGCTCTCCACGGTATGAGCTGAAGTTTCGCCCTCACATATGGGGGAAGAGCGCAGACAAAGATTGCCCGACTTCGGATTATCAGCATTAGTAACCTCTGAAGAGATGACCACAGTAGCACTGTCGTGTTTATCCTCTGCAGCACAACAGGTGAAATTCACACTTTTCTTCTTCGGAATTTAAACTTTGGTTGAGGAGCTGGAAGCTGCCGAATAGTAGTAGACTCAGAAGCATGGCTGACATGACTAACATTGCTTAGTGCTTTGCATTCTTCCCCAAAATGACCAAGTCGGGAGCAGGAAGGGCAGAAAGCTGGAAGATCAGGGTAGATCACCTCTTGCCAAGCTCCGCCCCCCGGGAAACCAATCCAAACCCTAGACGGATGAGGCTTCGAAACATCTAGTTCAATGCACACACAAGCAGCCGTGGTGTTCGAGAGATTCAGGGTCAATGGATCAATCTTCAATATGCGACCAATGTTAACGGTAATCGAATGGAGCATCGGCTCAAGGAAGAAGTTGACAGGAAACCCGGGAGAGCAATCCAGACAGGAAGAACAGGCGAATCAGCAAATGGAGAGAAATCCATAGTCCACTTAAAGAATTTGAAAATCTTCCCATGGACATACAGAGATTCCCGCAGCAGGAGATGGAGAAAGTCATCATAGTTTCTGAATCTTAGCAGAAGATGCTGATTGTCAAGGGCACTAATAAGAAAATCTTCCTTGAATCCACACCTGTTGGAGAGATGCGTTCGGATGTCTAGAAAAGAAGGTCTGCCAAATGGAGTGCGAGCAACCAGGGAGAAAGCAAAAGGCGCCAGGGACGCTTGAATCTCCTCCTTGCTAAAGAAGACGGCGGGCTCACCGCTGTCGGTCACAGCAGGATCGTCCACGGAGCCAGCGATCACAGGCGGCGACATGGATGAAGAAAGAACCTCTGCAAAGGTTTTGCTAAAAGGGGAACTCTTGGCCAAAGGGAGAGGGTTGGCGGAGGTTCGAGAGGAAGAAGGGTCGGAGGGGGGCACGGAAGGCCCCCCCTAGTGCAGCCATGGTCGATGATGAATCAGCAGCGGCACACTCTTTCAACCGGCGTGACCATTGTCAGGGTTGTACTCTCAGCTGGAGCTTTCTTTCTCGGAATGACTCAACTTATAAGTAAAACATGGGTGATTTATCCGATGCAAACCCTATCCTTTGCAATATATACATCAGAGAAAGAGGGGCCATGTGGAGGGGATATTCCCCCATTGGCCAATCAAAGAAGGGCACAAAAAGAATGAATCGAGCTAGGGCTCCGGCCGCCAGGCGAACCGGCGTGTTTACCGATCGCCAAAAAGTGTCGACTCACTGAGTCGACACTCGCGTCCAGTCAAGGCTTGAAAGCCAGCCAGACAGATGAAGGCGTAGAAAGTGTCGACTCAAGGAGTCGACAAATTCAGCCTGCGGCGAAATGCCAAGACAGAATGTCCTGGAAAAAATGTCGACTCTGTGAGTCGACATTTGTTCCCGGGGTGAACTGATAAACACCCAGATAGAACAGATCGATAAAAAGGTCGACTCATAGAGTCAACTTTTTATCTCTCGATTCCAAAGCTTAAGAGGCCAGGCTTCAAAGCTCATGGCTCGGGACAAAGTGTCGACTCACAGAGTCGACACTTTTCCTGACATAAGCAAGGTTAATAAAAGACACAATGGGGTTAACCAGAAGACATGAGACATTAAAGATAAATACATGTATGGAAGAAAGAGTAAAAACTACCCCATGTCATAGACATACCACGTAGTATACTGATAGGGAATTACCTTGGGATTTATTCATCCAGTCTACACAATAATCCTCCTTCAACCATCCAAACAAAACAACTTACCCTTTTAATGTTTCAACTTAATGACAGCCACATGATCTTGACATCGGTCTCCATTGAAAGTCCCTGTCATAGTTACACACTTAAGGTCAGTCTTCAATTATAATTTACTTTCTTGAAGGTTAATCTCTAGCTCTCATCAATCACTCAATATTTGAACTAAATCGTTTCAAACTACATGATAGCTATCACAATAGCTTAAATGCCATTCGAATCAACTAGGGAAGAGTTAGAAGAGTTTCACTCAATTTGGTCGGAGACTTTCCTTTCTCACTAACTCCTGTAAACATATCAAAGCACACGTCAGTTATCTTCTTCAAATGATCTCAAAGTTGGATATCCCAGTTAGCTATTGCATTTATATTCAATCGAGCATCATTCAATCAACTAGAGCAGTTCAAACCATTTCATATCCAAAGATCACATCTTCATTTAAATAATGAATCACACACACACATGGTATTTAATCATCATCAAAATTTCTTAGCACAAGGTTGTGCACGGGGTTCAACAAGTCTCTTGAATGCCCACTTATTCACAACTATGGCCAATCCCTATGCCCAAGTCCCAACTAAAATGATACACACTCTCATGGATAGGATGGACAAGCATGACCGAGATATATAGGAATATTTTTGCCTTGCCAAGGCTAGGCTTAACGCCGAGAAGGATAGGATGGACGCTACCGACCGGACTATCCAAGGTCTGGTTACACGAGTCCCCACCCTAGAGGAAGCCCCGATCAGGCCCGTCCAAGGCAACATGATGGGGGCATCAAAAGCTATACGGGTGGAACGTATTTGTGTGTTATGACTTGTATGGGATTGTACTTGTGTATTTGTTTCATTTCTTTCATTTGGGCTCCTTGTAAGGCTTATAACAAGCCAATGGGCCACTTGTAATGTAAAGTCCATGGCTAAGTTGCCATTAGTAGAGTCCATTAGAAGCCTAGTTCATATTGGACCTTAATCGCCACTTAAGGCCCAAGTGGGCTTTCTTCTCTCATGGACCACCAAGACTTGGAAGGCCCAAGTCTAGACATGGGTTATTGGACTTGAGTGGTTGGCCTTGGACCAGCCTAGGCCCATGAGAAGCCCATGAAGGGGGGCGCCCTCTTCCTTGTCTTATTAGGCTTGGTAGGTGTGATTTAGGTAGAGTTTGAATAGAAATGGTCAAGTTAGATTAAAAAAATGTATTAGCTGTGTTGTTCACATTGCATCCCAGCCCTCCATTCCCCATCCCTAGATCCAAGGGTCTACAATTGATTTGATGTGAATCATATATAAGGTTGTATTTTCATTTAGAAATCAATGAAAAGAAGAGAAAATTCCATTTTGAACAAGATGCTTGCGCCCCTTTCCTCTCTCCTAGAGTTCTCCTCTCAACCCATCTGCAATTCTAGAGTGGATCTAGTTTCTATCTCCCCCTCTCAACCTCTAATCTTCACCGGTGCCACCGCCGCCGCCGTTCGTGCCGCCTTCGAGCCGCCGCGAATTCGTCTTCGGTGTTCTGTCCTGCTGGACAGAGGTGTCTTCCCGAAAATCCTGCTACCAGCCACGGCCTCTTCGTAGTTTGTAATTTTTATGGTGTGTTCCTATCTTTCATCCCATCATCCACAAAACAATTCAGGTCGAAAATCCTTTGTTTGATATTTTTGCAATTTTGATCTTCAATCACTCCCAGATCTATCCTGTCTCTATCTACAGTGACAGCAGCAATGAGTTTCCCATCTCCGACCTTCTTTTTTATTTTTTTTAGGGCTACCCATTTTACTGGAAGTTCTCTCCATCATTCCCGACTTCCAAAATTTTTCTTGATTTTTGATCCGCTCTCTATCCATTTTTCAAAATTCATGTTCTATCTCTGCTACAGTGCTTTATGTCAATTCCCAGATCCGACCACCTTCCAGTTCACAAATCAGAACAAATCACAGCCACCTCCAAATCCTTCATAAAAAATAGTTTCGATTTCCTAGCTTGATTTCCTAAAACTTTTATGAATACCACCACTTCAGATTCGGACATTCACATATCGGTCAAAGGCAGTTCTCTGACAAGTTCTCTGCAGATCTGAGAGTCCGGTCACTGTACAACAGCAACTCAAAAATTCATTAAAGCCAAAATCCATGCAGATCCAGGTCTGATATCTAGGCCTAGTTAAAGTATTTGAAGAGAGCTTTCCAACGGCGCCAGTTTCGTGTCGATCCGACATCGGGGCTGATCGCAGCGTCCATTCTCGCCGGAGCGCGCGTTGAAAACTAGAAGCTGCAGATCCGTTGCCGGTTATTCCGACCGGCGCCGAACGGAGCCGCCCGACCTCCGGCTGGCGAACCAGCGTGCCGCCAGCCCAGGGAGCGCTTACCTAAGTGTCCCCACTACAGCAGTGCCACCGGGTCCCACACGGCCCGTCCGTACAGCGCGTGGGCCCCACAGCCACAAGTTCGGGTGCTGCCGAAGAGACGCGAGAAGCCGCCCGTCAACCCGAATTCGGTCCTCCCGGGCCCATTTGTGTAGCCCTTTACCTCCCTGCGTGGAGTGGGTGATATTTAATTGCTGTCATCATTGTGTAATATTTATCCCGTGAGTACGAGTTTCGGCAGGGTCCGTCTTCCCCACGCCGAGCACGTGGAGGTATCGCATTCGCTCCCTTACTTGGCATTTTGTTTACTTCATATATATTTGTTTATGCCTCTGCTAGAGAGCATGTGTAGGGACAATTAGCTCGCTTTATATTTATATCACCGCTGCTGCGAGAGAGAGCGTTACCGTCCCGTGACCCGATCCGGGCACAAGTGAGAGCCGACCACCTAGCTCACTGCCGGTTTCTCAACCGCGCACGTCCGACGCTTCCCTCATTAAGGGGCAGTCACAAGCTTGTCGTGTCCGTGTCTCGTCCCGCATCAATTTGGTATCAGAACGAGTTTGAGTCTAGGGTGTCAAAAAAAAGTGTCATTCATTAGTCATTTACGTCTAAGTCGTGTTTAGGGTCATCATTGTTTTAAAACAAAAAAAAAGTGTCTAGGTTGCATTTGCATCCCTTTACTCGGTATATCAAAAGGTGTTGTCCAAACGTTAGGCTACGCCTATCGGGAAGGCCGCACACTTGCGCGAGTGATCTTCGGATCACTTATCTCCGTCACGTACCGAGTCTTGGTTTACGTCTAGGGTCCTTAGTGTGCATGCATTCCAACCTTGTATAGTCGGTCTAGTGTCTTGTCACCGTGTGTATGCATGTCCATGTCCGCTACCCATGGCCGTTCCCCAAGACCATACATCCGAGTGGTCAACCTTTGTGGCCAAAGTCAATGTCCTCATGGACCGAGCCCTTGGTTTTACCCCTCTCACTATGAAAGTCGCTCTACCCAACGGGTCCACAACGGAACTCCATTTCACCGATAGGGAGTCGGATAATTGGGTTTCTCTTGACATCGTGGAGTCTCTCTCCAAGACAGGCGGGATTGTCCGCAATGGTGATTTTGCTTGTGTTGAGTTCTATAAGAGGATCGGCTCTGTTCTCTACACCGATGGTGCATGGTACAGGATCGACACACTTGCTGGTTCATGCATCATTTTATGGCAAACATGGTTAGGAGAACGAAGAGCCAATCTTGACTGGGGCAAGAGGACTTGCACCTTATACCCACCTTACCTACCCAGTAAGATCACCCTCGTATGTCCAATCACTCAACCCCGGCGGCCCACTCCACATTCGGAACCATTATGCTTGGAGCCGTCTCACCCGGAGCCACCCGTGTTTCTTACGGGAACGCTATATATCACCAAGCCACTTTTTAGTTGGCTCAAGGATGGCTTGGTCCCACCTCCCTTTCCATCCATGGACCCCATCCTCCCTTTAGTGCCGGTCAATTCCTTCCATATCACATTTCGATCTAGTCACCATGTTGACATGTTGGATGATCTTGTCATGGGATTAGATTCACAGTGGAAGTTGACGCACCTACTGGCTCGAGGCTTTGACCAACCCGCTAGTCTTAGCTTCACCCATCCGGCCTTAGGGTCCATTACCTCCGTGTGCACCGTCGAGTGTGTCACCACGGAGATTCTTCTACTCCTCCCGATGCCGGCCGAGTCCGACTTCATTCCCTTTACCCAAGGGAGGGATCTTATTTTCTATACATGTCCATCATCCCACCGATCATAATGTATGGCGGTGATTATAAATTCCAAACTCGGGACCATGTCATGTTGGAACCCATCTCACGGGGTCATACCTTCTTCGACCCTTTTGATCCCCTCACTAGTGAATCTCCCGAGCCGCCATCTTCACTCCACTTCCTCCGTAGAGTTCACTATCAAGCCTTTTCCACTCCGGCCAAGCAACCTCCACATACTCATAGGTCCGAACCTTCATTCGGGGGTAATGAAAACTTTGGTTTCCCCGATCCATCTAAACCACCCGCACCTCCTGGACTTCCCACATCCAAGTCCAATGTCCATGATTGGTGCATCGTAGGATGTCTAGGGGTTCCCCAGGATGTCAACCTCCGGTTACATCAAATGCATGCATGGCACATATTCGGGTGTCCTGGCCCGCCGTCATCCATGTACGGGTCGGACTAACCATAGATTTGTCTAGAGTCAAGCATGAGTCTGTTTCTTATTTGTGTGGTTTGCATATGTGTGTTAGTGCATGGTGAGTCTGCATGTGTCTTGTCTCAGCTCGTTGTCATTCTCTTATGAGTAAGAGGTGATTGGACTCACTCGATGAGTATGTGATTGGTTCCATATCTACACCCGGATCTAGTCACCTACAGGGACTCAACGGTGATTTATAGTGAGTCTTCGAGCAGCCACCTCCCCTTTTGAGAGTGCCCCACCCGGAGTGTCCACCTCTAGCCCACAGCAGCTTGTGCATATCGAGTATATATGGAATGAGCAAGTGACAGTCACTTGGAGTGGAGCACACCCGCGTTACTTGGCACGGTGACGGATCCGCCGGAGTACTCGAGCAGTCGCACCTCTTACTCGACGGGGTCGAGTTCTTCCCACCCGGGGAGAATTGATGGGGGCATCAAAAGCTATACGGGTGGAACGTATTTGTGTGTTATGACTTGTATGGGATTGTACTTGTGTATTTGTTTCATTTCTTTCATTTGGACTCCTTGTAAGGCTTATAACAAGCCAATGGGCCACTTGTAATGTAAAGTCCATGGCTAGGTTGCCATTAGTAGAGTCCATTAGAAGCCTAGTTCATATTGGACCTTCATAGCCACTTAAGGCCCAAGTGGGCTTTCTTCTCTCATGGACCACCAAGACTTGGAAGGCCCAAGTCTAGACATGGGTTATTGGACTTGAGTGGTTGGCCTTGGACCAGCCTAGGCCCATGAGAAGCCCATGAAGGGGGGCGCCCTCTTCCTTGTCTTATTAGGCTTGGTAGGTGTGATTTAGGTAGAGTTTGAATAGAAATGGTCAAGTTAGATTAAAAAAATGTATTAGCTGTGTTGTTCACATTGCATCCCAGCCCTCCATTCCCCATCCCTAGATCCAAGGGTCTACAATTGATTTGATGTGAATCATATATAAGGTTGTATTTTCATTTAGAAATCAATGAAAAGAAGAGAAAATTCCATTTGGAACAAGAAGCTTGCGCCCCTTTCCTCTCTCCTAGAGTTCTCCTCTCAACCCCTCTGCAATTCTAGAGTGGATCTAGTTTCTATCTCCCCCTCTCAACCTCTGATCTTCACCGGTGCCGCCGCCACCGCCGTTCGTGCCGCCTTCGAGCCGCCGCGAATCCGTCTTCGATTTTCTGTCCTACTGGATAGAGGTGTCTTCCCGAAAATCCTACTACCAGCCACGGCCTCTTAGTGGTTTGTAATTTTTATGGTGTGTTCCTATCTTCCATCCCATTATCGAAAAAACATTTCAGGTCGAAAATCCTTCGTTTGATATTTTTGCAATTTCGGTCTTCAATCACTCCCAGATCTGTCCTATCTTTATCTACAGTGACAACAGCTCTGAGTTTCCCATCTCCGACCTTCGTTTTTATTTTTTTTAGGGCTACTAATTTTACTGGGAGTTCTCTCCATCATTCCCTACATTCACAATTTTTCGTGATTTTTGATTCACCCTCTATCCATTTTTAAAAATTCATGTTCTATCTCTGCTACAGTGCTTTCTGTCAATTCCCAGATCCGACCACCTTCCAGTTCACAAATCAGAACAAATCACAGCCACCTCCAAATCCTTTATAAAAAATAGTTCCGGTTTCCTAGCTAGATTTCCTACAACGTTTCTGAATACTACCACTTCAGATTCGGACATTCACATATCGGTCAAAGGCAGTTCTCAGACAAGTTCTCTGCAGATCTGAGAGTCCAGTCACTGTACAACAGCAACTCAAAAATTTATTAAAGTCAAGATCCGTGCAGATCCAGGTCTGATCTCTAGGCCTAGGTTAAAGTATTTGAAGAGAGCTTTCCAACAGCACTAGTTTCGTGTCGATCCGACATTGGGGCTGATCGCAGCGACCATTCTCGCCGGAGCGCACGCTGAAAACCAGAAGCTACAGATCCGTGGCCGGTTATTCCGACCGGCGCCGAACGGAGCCGCCCGGCCTCCGGCCGGTGAACCAGCGTGCCGCCAGCCCGGGGAGCGCTTCCCTAAGTGTCCCCACTACAACAGTGCCACCGGGTCCCACACGGCCCCTCCGGACAGCACGTGGGCCCCACAGCCACAAGTTCGGGTGCTGCCGAAGAGACGCAAGAAGCCGCCCGTCAACCCGAATTCGGTCCTCTTGGGCCCATTTGTGTAGCCCTTTACCTCCCTGCGTGGAGTGGGCGATATTTCATTTCTGTCATCATTGTGTAATATTTATCCCGGAGTACGAGTTTCGGCCGGGTCCGTCTTCCCCACACCGACCGCGTGGAGGTATCGCATTCGCTTCCTTACTTGGCATTTTACTTACTTCATATATATTTGTTTATGCCACTACTAGAGAGCATGTGTAGGGACAATTAGCTCGCTTTATATTTATATCACCGCTGCTGCGAGAGAGAGCGTTACCGTCCCGTGACCCGATCCGGGCACAAGTGAGAGCCGACCACCCTAGCTCACTGCCGGTTTCTCAACCGCGCACGTCCGACGCTTCCCTCGTTAAGGGGCAGTCACGAGCTTGTCATGTCCGTGTCTCATCCCGCATCACAACAAGTCCGTGTCAGAGTATATTAGGCACTTTGATGAGTATCGGTTGGGATATGGAGTTGGAGAGAAGAGCACCATGATCGCATTTCAGTTCCGGAGAGGTTTGTGGCTTCACTATCAGTTTGAATTGCTTTGCCGCGACGTGACCACTCTGGAGCATTCTTATCAGGTCGCTCTAGAGATTGAGCCATTCAAGTCAAGGTTTGATGCTGCCCTTTGGTGAGCATCTACCTCTCCACATGAGCCCACGAGGTAGGATGCTCCTGCCCCGCGACCTCACCCACCACAGTTGGAGAACCCTTCCCCTAGAGCTCCATTGCCACCCTCACCTTCCGATCTTTATTCGGAGCCACCTCAGCCAGAGCTACTCGTCTTTCTAATGGGAAAGCTATTCATTGTCGAGCCACTACATAGTTGGCTCAAGATAGGCTTGGTCCCTAGACCGCCTTGCTACCCATCCATGGACCCTACACTACCATTAGTGCCGGTCAACTCATTCCATACCACATTCCGGTTTAGTCACCATGTTGATACATTGGGTGACCTTATTAAGGGATTAGACTGGCAATTGAAGTTGACGTGTATGTTGGCCCGAGGCTTCGATCAACCCACAAGTCGTAGGTTTACCCACCTCGCCTTAGGGTCCATTACCTCCGTGTGCACCGTGGGTCATGTTAGCATGGAGATTCTCTTATTCCTCCCCATGCCGGCTGAGCCAAACTTCATTCCCTTTATCCCGAGGGAGGAACCATACCTTCTATATGAGACCACCATCCTCTATACCCTAGTGTATGAAGGTGACCACCTACACCTTCAAGAATTCCAAACATGAGACCGTGACATATGGGAACCCAATTCAAGGGGTCATACTTTCTTTGATCCTTTCGACCCCTTCCCTAGTGAACCCCTTGACCCACCACATCTACTCCACTTCTTCGAGGGAGTCCACTATCACACCCCTACCCCACAGGCCAGTCTACCTACACTCCGCAAGGAGCCCGTTCATTAGGGTATGAAAGTAGGAGAATTCGGCTCTCCTAGCCCACCCAAACCTTCCACGCCTGGCCCACCCAAACCTCCCAAATCTTAATGGTCGTCAGTGCATGAGTGGTGCACTTTGGGATATCTAGGAGTCCAAGATTCTACCGACCTTTGGTTGCATCTTGTGTATGCATGGCACACATTCGGATGTCCTGGTCCACTATTGCATATGTATGGGTCGGTCTAACAGTAGGTTCGTTTAGGGTCTTGTGCGAGTCTCTGTCTTTGTTTATTTGTTTAGAGTCTGTACATGCATGTGTCAATAATATTAGGAGTTGTATAGTCAGTCTATTGCAAGCTCGCGATGTCAGTCCCTTTTCGAGTGTGAGGCAAGTCGGGTCTAATGCGTACGTTGTAGACTTGCTAGAATTTGGGATCAGCTCTACCATTCTATGTCTCGGATCTAGTCACATAAAGGGACCCAGTAGTGATTCCTAGTGAGTCATTGTGTCGACTCCTTCCTTTGAGAGTGACCCCACCTCGGAGTGTCCACCTCTAGCCTCATTCCCACAGCAGCATGTTCATATCGAATATATACGGGATGAGCAGGTGACGATTACTTAGAGTGGAGCGTAC
This sequence comes from Amorphophallus konjac, assembly GCA_022559845.1. Classification (NCBI taxonomy): domain Eukaryota; kingdom Viridiplantae; phylum Streptophyta; class Magnoliopsida; order Alismatales; family Araceae; genus Amorphophallus; species Amorphophallus konjac. Next base: position 378,209,609 of record CM040118.1, on the reverse strand, counting down.
TCCACGCTACCTGGTCGGTGACAGATCCGCAGGAGCCACACGAGTAGCCGCACCCCTTACTCGACGGGGTCGAGTTCTTCCCACCCGGGGAGAATTGATGGGAATCAACACCGAGCATTAACATTTTATTTTTGTATTTGTATTCTTTTTGTTTGCACTTATATCCTTGGGTTAATTGGGTTTGTAATTGTAAGACATTATAAGCCAATTTGTTAGTCTTTAGAAATCTTTGGATTTCTATGCAAAATGTCAGTAGGTCCAGCAGGGTCCCCCACCCTCTTTCCCATTGGTCCACCTAGGATCATGGGCCATGTGGGGCTGGTTCAAAGTCCAAGATTAGACTTGGACCAAGGGGACAAGAAGTGGAAAATTCAAAATTGAATGCCCCATTTTCAAAGGCCCCCCCTTTATACTATTTTATTCATGTTGTATTTTGTTTAATTTGGTCATTTGACCACATGGGGGATTAATTATCCCATCCCTTATTTTCCTCTCCCTAACCCTAGATCTGAGGATAGTTTAGGTCTTTTGTACCTTTCTATATAATCCATGTATTTTCCATTTTGTTAGAATTAATGAAATAAAATTGCATTTGCACAAGAGCAAGCCCAAGGGTGCCCCCTCTCTCTCCTCTCCCCTTGCAGCTGGATTGCTATATTCTGAGGGTGGATTCCAAGTTATATCTCCCCTCTGAGTGTGAAGCTCCGCCATCGCCGCCATCGAGCCACCATCGTACCACCACCGCCTCACCATCACAGATCTGTCCATTGCTGGATAGAGGTCTAAAGTCTGATTTTTAGCTCCCCATCAGGAGATCTTATCGTGTTGAAAATTGGAGGGTGAGTTCCGCACGTCCCCCCCAGCCCCCACAAAAAAATTCACATTTTTCCTCCCGTGTTTACCTTCCATTACCATTTATTCCCCCAGATCTACAGGTTCTGTCTCTGTGCAGATCTGTGTTCTAGCAACCCACTTCTTTACCCTTTTGACCCCCTTTCCAATTTCAGATCGCTCTGAAATTTGGACTGTGTTTTCTGTCCACCAAAACCCCTTTCCCCAAATTTTTCCACGATTTTAGGAGTTCATTTACCCCTCATAAAAATATCTGTGAAAACCGGTTTCTATTCTGTCCTGTGCAGTCTAGATCCGACCCCTCTCCACCATAAAATCCATTTCCCCTGTCAAACCTCCTCAGAAAAATACATAAAAATTATTCTCATGTTCTTTACTTCCCCCTCCTTCCCTCATAAAAATTCCAACTCCCCGATCCATAGTTTGAGCCTCGGTCAAACCAAGTTCTCAGGCAGATCCCAATCTGCCCAGTCTGTTCTGAGCCAGAGAAGTTTGCCTGTTCTAAATTCAACCTCGGAAAATATAGAAACATGAAAATTCCTGTAATAACAGTTGGTTGAAGATCTCTAAGCTAGCTTTACAATGGCACTGATTTCACGTTGATCCGATGTCGGAGTTTATCGCAGCAAGTGTTTTCACCGGGTCGCATAGTGTTGAAACTGTAACACAGGCCCGTGGACAGCAAGCCACAATGTTCCCCAGTCGGGCCGCCTCGCCTTCCACAAGGCCATCCAGCATATCCCCTTCCTAGGGATCGTCCCTCTCGGAGTCCCCACTGCAGCAAGACCACTCCCAGCCCGATCAGCCCGCCGACCAGGACGTGGACCCTACAATTGTTGGCGCGCGCCACCACCGGAGCTGCCCAAATCGCTGCCCATCAACCCGAACCCGTTACTCTCGTGTCCGCGTGTAGCCCTTTACCTCCTTGCGTGGAGTGGGCAGTAATATTCATTGTTGTAATTTAATTATTTACTGTACCGGGAGTACGAAGTTCTGCCGGGGTCATCTTCTCCACGCCCGGAGCGTGGAGGTACACTCGCCACCCTCCTTATTTGGTATTTTGCATATTTCGTATATTTTCATATGCCGCTGCATGAGCGATAGGATAACTAGCTCGTCAAATTTTTATCACCGCTGCGAGAGTGAGTGAGTGGAACCCGTCCCGTGACTCGATCCGAGCACATGAAAAAGCCGATACCCGAGACTCATTACCGGTTCCTCAACCCCGCATATCCACATGTTTCCCTCGCTTAGGGACGTCCGCGATCTAGAGTCCCTTGTTGTCTCGAGTCGCATCCTGTCCCGCATCACATTATGCAAGCAAGCAATATCCAATCAAGGCAATTTGCAAAGACGTCAAACAAGTTGAATGTTTACACTTGATTTGTTTAGTTGAACCTTGGTTAATTAGATGATTTTGATAAAATTTGATATGATTCACACAAGGTAGGAACCTAATTTCAATGTGGTTTTCTTCAATGCCAACTAGGTACACTCTCTCACCACGTATAGGCCAACTAAACCCAGAGAACTACAAGGTAGAACCAGCCCGACATCCGTGAGAGAATCCATGGGTGCGGGGACTTATGGAGGCTTGGTTTAGGAATTTTCGGTCTAAAGAGACGGAATGCTCAATGGAGGGTCCTTCCTTCACCAAGAGGGGACACGATTTCCTAGAAAGTGTGGGGAGAGGAGGTCTCCCAAGCCAAATGCGCTATGAATGCAAAACTAATGCAAAAGAGAGAGAATATACATGTATGAACAGAAATATGAAAGAATAATGCAAAACAAGTCACAGAAGAAGAAGGTGATGTGAAAACTCAGGAAATTGGCGCCCTAATCAGTGTCACCAATTCCCGAAAGGGCGCCCTCTATATGGGTGCCAGTTCCTTTTTTTTTCAGAAGAGGCAGGGAATTGGCGCCCTCCTCACTGCCATTATTTTAAGAATGGGCGCCCACTGTGTGGGCGCCAATTACCCCCCCCCCCCCCCCCCCTTTTTATTTTTTTTTTTAGCAAAATCAGAGAATTGGCACCTGACAAGTGCCATTAATTCTTTAATGGGCGCCCACTGTGTGGGCGCCAATTCCTCCATGTCTTAGAACCTTCGCCAACGGCCAGAAAACTGTAAAAAAGAAGATACCAATAGAAGAAGAGGGAAAAACACTCACCGAATCACAAGATAACTCATGGCAATCAATCAAGGTATGAAATAAAGCATGGCATGCTATTTTTTTTTAGGTGGATAGATAAAAGAAGAGGAATTTCCAAATCTAGTCAAATTAACAATCCATGTGGGAGGGGGTGTGCACATGGTGCACAAATGATGAAAAATGAAAATAAAGAGTGCTACGTGGAGCACAAAAGGAGGTGGCACATGTGGGTGCCGAGTGGGGAAGGGTAATCAAAAGAAAAACAATGGTGTCCCATCGTGATCACCAATTTATGGATTATGGAAATAACCACTAAAAGAACAATTGGATAATAATAAGCTAGAAAAAGAGGAGGGGAAAGAGAGAGAGATAGGGAGCATGCGTGGATGCTAATATGGACTGTGATCACCAGAGGGGTTACCTCAAATGAATATAACAATAAAGAACAAGGAGGGATCGCGAAGAATACTTTTAAGTGCAGGGGAGATTGTGAGTGTCACCTTCTCTTCCTATCGGCCGGTCGATGAAGAGAGTTCATCTTTGACTTGATTACCCTTGCAAAACAAAGAAAACACCAATGAAAGATATGGATTAGAAAAAAGGTGAGTCTAGCATCAAGTTCTTAATATGAATAAGCAATGGAAACATGCATAAGAACACACCTTGTTGGTGTTTTAGCTTTGAAACCCCTATGCAAAGGGTAGGAAAAGATGATGTATGATGAAAAATAGGGAGATGTGCAAGTGTTGCACAAAAGGAGGTTCTCAACGTGGTTGAGATGATGAAAAGAATAATAAAAATATGATGCATGTAATGAATATGAACTAAAGACACAAAAGAAGAGAGTAAGGGGAAGAGATGGGCTTATTGGTTTTCTCCAATTGGGGCTTCAAGCCTTCAAGGGAGGAAGAAGATCTCCATGGGATGGAGCTTTAAGCATGTGGGAGACTCCCTCCTTGAGCCTCCAATCCAGCAGCACCTCCCCTTAGATTAATTTTGATGCCTTAAATACAAGGGAGAGAGGGGTCCTATTTATAGGGTTGAAATTCAGAGTTTAATCCAAGAGAAATTAGGAAAACATGTTTAAGTTGGATTTGGAAGGAGATATATCATGGCCATGTGTTCCCTTAGCCTTACAAAGCCTTAGATTCCTTTCACTAGTGAAAAAGAGGCTCAAAATGGAGAAAGAATGAGCAACTGCTCGGATTCGGAATTCTGGAAGAATTGGCGACGAGACAGACGGTCGCTATTTAAAAGGACGGCAGATGAAAGTGTCACCAATTCTGAGGCATTTCGAGATGGATTTGGACTTTCCAAAATTTGAAAAGAATTGGCGACCATGAGGTGGTCGCTAATTAGAAGTTAATATGAATTTTAGACGGAGTTAAAAGCTCAAAATATAGCAAGAGAATTGGCGACTTTACGCACGGGTGCCCATTTATGAAATGGCGACCTTCCAGACGGTCGTGGAATAAAAAATAATCTGAATTTAGCTTAAAATATGAAGAAAAGAATTGGCGACCTTCCGAATGGTCACTATTTAACAATTGGCAACTTTCCGGAGTGTTATCAATTCTTGAATTTTAAAAAATTGGCAAAAAGTGGCCCAGCTGGAATGGGCGCCCCTGACCTGGGTGCCAATTAGAATGGGTGTCCAGGTCCTAGGTGCCATTTAAAGTAATGGGCACCCCAGACCTGGGTGCCAATTAGAATGGGTGCCCAAGTCCTAGGTGCCATTTAAAGTAATGGGCGCCCATTAAATGGCGACTGGGAGGTTGCCATTAATTAGAAATGGCACTGTAAAAATGGAGAAAAATCTCAAAAAATCTGGAAAAATAGGAAAACATGTGAAAAGTCTTGGAAAGCTGAAGATTCAAGAAAAATGAGAAAAACCACTCATATAAGTAGATTTGAGGGTCAAATTGGGGCATCACAATGCGATAGGAGATATGTGTTGATATTTTTCTAGAAATGTGTGTGGTGTGTGCGTGAATGAATGTGACTAATGTAACATCCAATGGAGCATGGAACCAAGCAAGCAATGCAACGATACCATCACCTTAAAATCAGCATAACCAGATCGTGATCGCCACCAAAGTAAATAGTGCAGGAGGAACACACTACGTACCTTGGAAAGAAGAGATGGATGAAGACACTTGCCAATTGAGATAGCTCTGGTGGAGCAAGAAGATGGTCTTGTGATGGCCGCTGAACTAAGGAAAATGGTCGGACGATAGGCCGCTACTAGCACCGAAAGGCACGGGCGTAGGAATCAGACGGTCTTCGATCAATCGCAAAAAGAAGAAAGACGGCCTGAAAAGGGCCACTACCTCTGGTAAACGGTCGGAGGTAGATCGCAAAGAGCTTCCAGAGCCCGGACTTGGGACCTCAATCCTCCACCCCTTCCGGCCGGCCAGGAGGAATGGGCCTCGTGCAAAGACGAATGCTGACCTGCAAGACCACACAAACAACAAGAGAAGATGACCCAAATTAGTTCAAGGACGTGCAATATCTATAAACAAGAACAATGAGTAAAACACATGATTAGAAGGGTGGATACCTGGGGGATTGTGGTTTTTAACCCCTGTGGGGCGAGAAAAATTGTAGGAGGGTGTGTGAATGCAAAGGTGACAGTGAAAAACATGGAGAAAAAATGAGGAAAAATGAAGATGGGGTGACCAAAAGATGACCGAAAATCACTAAGTAATGACACAAAAAAGAACAACGTAATCAACTACACCCTAGACCGAAGGCTTGAGGGACGTGGAAAGCCTTTCTTCCTAGCTGAATCTCGCTCTAGAATGCGGCAGCACCTCGACGGGAACTCCGGAATCTCCCCCCCTCGCGATCATGAGCCAAGGGCCCTTTTTATAAACCCTTGAAACCCTAGCTTGAGTTGGAGGCTTTTGGCAGGAATTAGGCTTCGATTATTTAGAAAAATATGAAAATAATATTTTCAGCCGCCAGCAAGACCAAACGGGATAGCATTTGGCACAAAATCCGCTGAGAAATCCATGGATGAAGGAACTGGTTTGACCACGGATAGAGAGAGAAACGCCTGTCGACGGAGGAATCCCGGCCGATAAAAAATGGTCTCTCGATAGACCGCCAGAGACACTGAGCGGTCTATCGAGTGACCGCTATTGACACCCATTTTTTGCTGATAAGTTGAGTCATTTCTCTTTCCACCATTTATTGATGCCTCAAGTTGTCCGTTGCTCATTGGGCTATTTCCAGGCAGCTTATTGGGCCCATTTTATGGGTGCCTCCCTCTCTGACTCGGTCTGCTTCAATTCAGGGCTTAATGGGCCTTGATTTTACTTGATTTATCACATTTTATGAATTTTCAAGCACCCAGCCTTTGCGCGGTCTATCGCTTGACCGTTCAGTCAATAAGCGGTTGATGGTCAACCGTTTGTCCATTTATTGGATATTTAGGTGATTTTCAGAATTTCCACCGACAAGCTTTTGAACGGTCTTACTGTAGCCGTCCAATGTCATTGAACGGTATGCATATGACCGTCCAGTTCCCAGAGTCCCAGGCTCGTTGGTTTTTCTGATAATTATCTATTTATCTAATATTATTGGATTTATCACCGACAAGCTATGTGCAGTCCATCTTGGACCTCCCCATGAATTGAGTGGTCTGAAGTAGACCGTCCAATCCATGAGAGTCCAACGACGAAATGGTCGATCAGTTCGATGAATATTGGGATAATATTTCTTATTTATTTAATTTCCACCGATAGGGTTGAACGGTCTGGTTCCAGGCCGCGCAATGGATGGGGCGGTCTATCGCACGACCGCGCCATGGTCCGATCTCTGATCAATTTAAGGGTTTTTCTCTCTCCACCCGTGGTTTCATCCTTGATTTGTTCCACCCATTTCTCCGCGGATACTCCACCAAATGGGGCGCCGTTTGAACTGATTGGAAGATAATCCTTTTATCTACGGATTTTATGTTGATATCTCGAGCTGATTTTCACTAGAAATCCTAATTTCGGGGCTGGCTTTTTAGGCTCTATAAATAGACCCTAAGGCCAAGCTTTGAAAAGGGGGGGGGGGAGATTTGAAGGTCGCGGCGAAGCTCTATCGAATTCTAGAGCGACCTACAGTCAGAGAGGGAGGCTTTCTACGTCCGCATAAGCCTCCGATTCAGGAAGTATTCAGTTTTTTGAACCTTTGTTCTAATAGTCCCACCGTGCTTTTCTTTGTTGCATGCTTCGTATTTTGGTTTTTCTTCTCCCACATTTTCACTCTTGCATTGCATTACACACACCCATTCCTATTGTTTTCCATGCCCACAGGGGTTTAAAAACCTCCCAGGTATCCCCCAGTCCATGTTAGTTCATTTATTTTATGTTCTTTTCTAGTTACTGCACTTCATAGTTCTGATTTGGGTTTTCTTTTGCGGTTTTCATTGTGTTTTGCAGGTCAGCAGCATATTAGCACGAGGCCCATCCCCTCTGGCCGGTCAGAAGGGGTGGAGGATCAGATCCCGCGAGTTTAGAGTCTGGCGTTTCTATACGGCCTCATCCCGTCCATTTGGAGATCAGGACGGTCTATCACCAGCCGTTCAGTTCTTCACGCAGCTGTCTACGAGCCGTTCCATTTCCAGATCCGCCTTCATCACGCTTCATACTTCGGCGGTTTGAGTGGTCTATCGCGTGACCGTCCACTCCACTGGGCAGATCCTCCAGGACCGTCTACCCCTGCCAGCGCTAAACAATCAGGCGAGTGCTCTCCTTCTTTTCCAAGGTACGGTGTATTCATTACACTTGGCACCTTGGTGGCGATCACACACTCACGTCCCTCTATCCCCTTCTACTGCGCATTCCATTCAGTTATTATATTGATGTAGTAAGAGGGGTTGGAAGGATACAAAAGGGAGTAAGGAAAAACATGTCAACACACCCATTTTTGGCGATCACAGTGGGACCCCTAGTGCCCATCATGTTAGTGTTTTGTTGACCTGTTCCCGTGCTTGGTTAGTTTTCTTCTTTGAGTGTTTCAGGTTGCTCTCCGGTCTGTCCTGCGTTTCTGTCCTCTAGAGGTTACGCGGTTCCATCTGAGCCGCTTATTTACCTGAACGGCCGAAGTTTGGCCGTCCTGTCCTTATCACAGCGCTGCTGTCTTGCCAGCTCGTTACATACAGCGGTCCTACGCAGACCCTCCATTTCATGCCACAGTCTTATATAGACCGTTTAGAACTGCTAGCTCAGGTGCGTTTCTGTTCTCACACTGGTTGTTTGCGCTGATATTCAGCAGTCTTTTCAGGTCTGTTTTATAGTGTGAGCGGTCTATCGACAAACCGTTCTTTCATGTACGCCTTTGTCTCCAGCCCTTTCATCCCTTTTAGTTTCTATCTGGTTGTCAGTTTCATTTTATTACTTCCTGCTCCTGCATGGTCCATTCCAGACTGTCTGCCCTGCCTGAACGGTCCATTCTAGACCGTCTACACACCTTGAGCGGTCTTCCTCAGACCGTGCTTTACTGCTACAGTGCACCCGAGGCTAGCATTTTGGTCATTATTCCATATCATTGCATAGATATTTGGTGCTATTTTGATCTCCCCTTGCTGTCATTATATTGTTGGATGATTGTGTTCTTTTTTTTTCTCATATTTGCTTGATCATTGTTTGCTAGATCTAGGCTAGACTTTGCATGCACTCCGGTGCGCATAGGGGCATACATACACTTCATAGTAGTTGCATTCCTACCGAGGTAGGGTTTCCTCTCATCTCCATATTCCTTGGAGCCGACTAGGTGACCTTACCAAGGGCCTCCGTAAGTCCCCGTGAGCTGTGAATTTCCATACGGACACCAGGCAGGTTGTACCGTACCCACCCCAGTCTAGGGTTTGCATTCGTAAGAGAGAGAGTCCCTTAGAGTCAGCCAGTTCCCCATTTCCTCAAAGGAACTTTGTGGTCAAGTGAATTCATACTTTAATTAATCCACTAAGGTCCTAGAGAAGAACTTATAAAATTCTCGCGCATCATTTAAAAGCTTGGTTGCTTAATTGGTTGATTCTTCTCTTATCCCTCCCCTCCATTGCATGCTTTTTGGTTTGAATTGTTTGTTTAGATCTTGGCTAGGGTTGTTTGCTTCTTTTCTCTAGGTGGTTAGTGCATGTGGAGCTGCTTCACACCCTCAGGATCATCTCCTAGGGGCGGTTTGCATTTCCATTCTTATTTCAATCCATTGTTCGATTCATCGCCCACCATGTCATCCTTTAACTTCTCCCACTCCCATGAGGATTCTCTCCCTCGAGGACTTTTGGAGGACCCGCCTAGGGTCGCTCATGTGCAGGGGGGAGAGGGGACTGCCCCTCCTCTCTTGACCATTGTTGTTGACGGTGCCCAACCCTCTCTTTCTGATTCATCAAATCACAACTCGGCCAGTTAGGTTCTCCACATGATGGCCCAGTTGGACCCTACCCAACTCCATCTCCTGAAAAAAGCTTTGCAAGGGGTGGATGCCCCGCCTGCCGTGCTCTCTTCTGGTGTGACTGTTGCCGCCACTTCTACATCTTTGATTGCTAGATTAGGGGCAACCTCTGCAGCCCCCATCGACCTCACTCCCATCCGTCCTCAGGTTCTTCGATTCTCTAATATGGAAGCGGGCCAGGCTTCTACCTCAGCCCATCAGCCACTTGACAAGGGGAAGACTCAGATCCCCTCTAGTTCTTATGTTGATCCTTACACCACTATCTCTTCAGCACCGTAGGCCCTCGTGGCCCCGGCTAATTTCATTCGTCTACAACCAGGGGCTGCCCAGTTGGCTCATGCAGATGTGGGCCCTTCCTTGGCCCATTATCCATCTTATGGGATGCCTCCTCAGTCAGGTTATCCTTCAGTTCCATACTCCGGTTCCATTTTTCCTACTGTGTCTCCTCCTTCTTGGGAACTGGAACTTCTCGACAAATGGGCTGCCATGCAGCATCAGATTGACCTCCTCCAAAAGCGGGTCGGCCTGCAGTCTCTAGCCGATGTCCCCATTCCTAATTTCAGGGACATTTGCTTTCTTCCCCAGTCTGAGCTCCCCGTATACCGGAAATATGACGGGAATGGCAACCCGTTTATTCATGTCAGGGAGTTTCTTTATGAATCGGCACAGTTCCAACACGACGACCGCCTGATGGTGTATTTGTTCCGCCGATCCTTTGACGGGGTCACCCTTGAATGGTTCTACACCTTGCCCTTGGAGGAAGCAGAGAGTTTCAAGACCGTGAAGGAGAAGTTTATCCAGAGATTCCAAGATCGGATTAGTCCCGAATATTCTTTTACAGACTTAGTTGCAAAAAGATGAAAGCAAATGAGGACTTTGCTACATATGCAGATCGATGGAGGCAGATGGCCTCGCGTGTGCCCGGGCAGATCCTGGAAGAAGAAAAGGTGAAACTGTTGATTTCTAATGCCACTCCAAAGTTTCAAAACATATTGGCAATGAATGACATTTGAAATATGCACCAGTTGTACAGTCGGGCCCGATTCATCCAGACGCAATTCAAAGACTCCCCTATTCATTCCCTTTTCGAGGACCAGAAATCCAAAACCACAAGAAAGTCCCAGGGCCCAGTTACTGAGGGAGTACAAATTAACGAGCAAGTCCAGGCTGTTCAATTCCCTAACCAACCTACTTCACCCCGTTTCCAGCAACCCCCAGTTCCCCGCTCCATAGGCTCCTCAACCTTCCTTCCCAGCTCCTCAACACCCACAACAACCACCACCACAACGGCCTCAACAGCCACCCCAGTACCATAACATCCCTCCTCCTGCTGGTTATGGGCTTGCTCGACCGAGACCAAAGAGAGTCAACTATCCACCACTTCCTGAAACTTTGCCGGATATATGTTAGCTTGGTGCGATAGATAAACGCAGATCCAGAGGGGGGGGTGAATGGATCTTTCAAAGAATTTTACCCAATTTAAGTTCTACCGCTTAGATGTGCAGAATTAAAAGCGGATGCTGATATAAACTGAGAAAACTTAGGAAGCCATTGCAAAGCAGTCCAATAGAATAAACTCACACTCGATCCTATAACAAACATCTACTGAGTGCAGCAGATAAGTGAACACATAAGGCAAACAAACCACAAAAGAACACCAGGCTTTTTAGGTGGTTCGGTCCAAAGACCTACGTCCACCCCTCACTCCCAACCGGAGTGAGGTTTCCACTAGTAACACTAGCACAGCAGACTCAGTCTGCAACAAATGCTGCCAAACAGCTTGACCAGGGGAACAACCTCCCCTCTTCCTCCCAACCAGAGGGACACCCCAAGTGACTCCCAGCCACTTGGAAACCTGAGACGCACAATCTCTCTTCCTCCAAACCGGAGGGAACACTTTGTCTTGCAACCCACAAGACTAGAACCGGAGGACCAATCCTCCCTTCCTCCAAACCGGAGGGGAACCTAGAGACCCAAATCTCTCTTTCTCTGAAACCCAGAGGGAAGCACAAGTGACACCAAGTCACCTGCAAACTAGAGGTCCGGACCTCTCTTCCTCCCAACCGGAGGGACCCCTGGACTTGAAACCTACAAGCCCAGAACCGGAGACAAATCTCCCTTCCTCCAAACCAGGAGGGAACCCACAAGTAGCACCCAGCTACTTGCAACCGGAGATAGCAATCCCCCTTCTCCTGAACCAACTGGAGGGACCCCGACCTCTCTACAGAGTATCGGAAAGACTAGATATCAAATGAAAAGGTAAACAGAAAATAGAGTCACATCGACTGAAAAGCTGTAAATGAAATACAAGGAATGTGGCTCTCGTAGGAGCTGACTCGATTGGATCTGATCCAAAGTCCAGTAGGCAGATCTTCAACTGAAGCTTCTTTCTTCTTCTACACGAGCCCTCTCTCTTTCTCTTTTTCTTCTTCTGTTGGATCTCTCGATCTCTCGTCTGCTCTCTGGCTCACTCTTCTTCTTTCTTCTTCAACTGCTCTCACTCTCTTTCTTTCTCTTTTTCTTCTTCTTCTCTGTTCTCTGTATCGTGGAGGCACTCACTGCTCTTCTGTTTTTCTTGATGGCTCACTGCTCTTCGATCCTACTTCAGCCGATGGAGGAAGCTCCATATTTATACCAGTAGCAAGAAGCTAGGGCTAATGCTCTTTTCGATTCCCGCCCAAGCTTTAGTCCACGTGGCGACTTCTCAGCATCTTGGATCACGTGCCATATGCCAGCCTCGTATCACGTGCCCAGACACCTGCAGGTTTAATGAAGAGTTCAGTCGATGTACAAGCCACAGGCTGTATAGACTTCATATAAAAGTAGCAGTGTATAGACTTAAGATGTGAGACGATGTGTAGACTTTGCGTTCAACTGGATGTATAGACTTGGCAAAGCACAGTCCAATGTATAGACTTGAAGAATTGAAGCCAATGTACAGACTTGTCGAATGGCTCAGCAATGTATAGACTTGGCGAAGCACAGTCCAATGTATAGACTTGAAGCCTTGAGAACGAGTGTATAGACTTGAACTTAGAAATGAATGTATAGACTTTGATCATCAAGCAACGACACCAGTGTACAGACTTTGAGGCGTTTGACCAAGGCAATGTGTAGACTTTACCCAATGTACAGACTTGGTGGTCTGAACGTAGGTAAAGGTAGGTAGTGTATAGACTTGGTGTGTAGCCAAAGCAACGAACGTAGGAAAAGGTTGGAATGTATAGACTTACGTTCGATAAGGACTGTATAGACTTTACAGTGCTCAAAGGCAATGTTCAGACTTGCAAGATTGAGACGCTGAACAAGACGGTCGGATGTACAGACTTCGTTGCCCAATGGCAATGTATAGACTTGCAAGATTGAGAAGCTGAACAAGATGGTCGGATGTACAAACTTTGAAGATCCACTGTGGATGTATAGACTTGAGTGAAGTGAACGGATGTTTAGACTTTGAAGATCCACTGTGGATGTATATACTCTGAACGTGAAGGCAGGCTGTGTAGACTTGGCATGAGACGCAAATTGAGACGATGCACAATGTATAGACGTTAAGTCCAATCAGAAGGCTGTGCAGACTTGAGAGACGGACCAGTGTATAGACTTCAAAGAACTCCAAGCGATGTATAGACTTTGAAATGCTTGAAGAGGATGTACATACTTCATGAGACGCTGCATGCCAGTGTATAGACTTCATGAAAAACACACGATGCAATGTGTGGAGTTGGTGACTCATGCAAACAGACGAGTGTACAGTCTATGCCATGCTCACAGTTAAGCAATGTACCAAGTTCTGAATGAGCAGTTCTGAATGAAGTAAACACATATGACATCAATTTGTCATCATCAAAACACACGTAAACTATGTCATCATCAGAAGACATAATAAGATCTCATGTTTCTCTCTCCTCCCGTTTCCCACCTCCAGCTCCCGTCCAAGCGCGATTCCTCCCCTCTCGTTGCTAGGTCCGCGTTGCTGCTTGCCTGAACTCTGGCTATGGCCGGTGGGGGGGGAGGCTTTGTGCCTCCCCCCTCCTCCCCCTCCCCCTCTCCTGTGCCGGCGGTCCTTCTGTGTTAGCCTGCGAAGCTCTCGCCTCCTGCCTTGGTTGTGCGCGGAGCCCCTGTTTCTCACTCCCGGCTGACCCTGGCACTCCCGCTGACGGTGGTGGGCCTGTGCTGCCCATCCCTGCCTCGCTCGACTGCTCCGGGTGTCCTCCCGGCGCATTGCCTTCGCCTGCTGTGGTTGTGCCCGTCATGGGTGACCCCCGTGTCCTTGTGCATGGCTCGATCGTAGATGGCTTGGGCCCCCCGGTTCTGGGCAGTGCATCAGGAGCCTGCATCCCCTCACTTCCAGATGGCGTCCATGCTCTTCCCCTCGCCTCCGGCACTTTGGCCCTCCCTCCGGTCATCTCTTCCCTTCCCGCCGGAGTTGATCGCGATCCTCTCTCTACCCTGCTACCAACTCCGGGTTGCCACGTTTTTACCCATGCCAGCACGCCACCTCTTGTGGCCTCATCTCATCTGTCGATTCCTCTCTCTCTCCCCACGCCTTTTCACCCTACAGGGCCCTGCCCTCCTTTGACCGCATTGACCTCCTCGCAATCCCTCTCTTTAGCGCCGGTCATCGCCTGTCTCCCTCCGTTGACAAGCACTATTCATGATGGGAGAGGGCCCAAGAATGGTGCTCTGTTTCTTGGTGCCCCCTCCCCTGCTTTGGGTGCTGCTTCCACGCCGGACTCCGCTGCGGCCCGTCCGGTGGCTGCCGCGTCAGGCCATGCTATCCTGCCCTCGCCTAATTCAGGCCCCCCGCCCTCGGTGGTGTCCGTAGCCCACACCACCGCCGCGCTACCTTCTTCCGCGCCGGCTGTCTTCTCGCATGGCGCTCCTGGCCTGCCCCCTCCGGCCGGGCATGGCGGTTTGGAGCACCCTAGCCTCGGGCGCCTCCGGCAGGCTCGTGGGCCGTGTCCTAGCCGTGCGGTCCTATCCACCGTCGCCGGTGGTGGTCGCCTGACGCCAGAAGGTGGCCCTTTGCCCTCTCCTACCTCGGTTGCCCCTTCTTTTGCCCAGGTGGTCCACCAGTCCTTTGCTCCCCCCCCCTCTCCCGTTGTCTGTTCACGCCCCTGCCTCCACCGACGCTGGGGAACCTGCCGTTATCTTTTCCACAGATGAGATCCACATCTCCTGCCGGCCTTTGGAGTTCGCGGTGGTTGCCCGGATGCCTAGGGGTCGGCCCCCCTTCCAGGATATCCGGGCTCACTTCGCCCTTCGTTTTCACTTCCGGGAGGACTTCTTCCTCAGCGCCCTAGACAACCGCCATCTCCTTCTTCGATTCCAGAACAGAGATGACTTCCTGCTCGTCTTGCTCAAGGATACCTTGTTCGTTAAGGGTAGGCCGTTTCACTTCTTCCAGTGGAACATTCGGTTCTCCCCCGAGGAAGACTCGCCGGTCGTGCCGGTTTGGGTTGAGTTGCCCAAACTACCGGTGAACTTTTACAACGAGCCCATGCTCTTCTCTATTGCCGGGAATCTTGGCAACCCCCTGAAGGCTGACAAGGATTTGCTTTGCTTGACTCGTTCTGCTGCCGCCCGTGTGTGTGTTAACATGGACGTATCGAAGAAGCCTCCCCATCGGGTGTGGATCAAGGCTGGCAACTGGCAGTTCTGGCAGCCTCTGGTTTACCCAGGTTTTCCCCCCTTCTGTGCGGGGTGCCGACGCTTGGGCCATGAAGCCTCTAAGTGCAAACGGGTGCCTACTGTGGGGCCGGCTACCTCCCCTCCAGCACCTCCACCTGCGTCCACCGTTGCTGTCCAGCCACCACCACCGCGGTGTTTGGCAACCCCCCTCGCTGCCATTTCGGGAGTATCTGTCATCACGCCTATTTGCTTGCCTCTCTCAGGGGCGCCCACTTCCCCCGCTTCCGCTGCGGGTCTTGGGGTCGAGCACGGGCAGGTCTACATGCAGGGTGTTCTAGCCCCCTTGCCAGCGACGGCCTCGCTTGCTCCGCCACCTTTGCTAGCCGTTTCAAGGGGTCTCTCCGTGCCTGTTGTTGCTGTGGCTCCCGAGCATCCGTCCCCCTTGGCCAAGCTCGCTGCTTCACCAACCTTCGTAGCCGCTGTGGTGGCTCCGTCCACCGTCGCCCCTCTCCCTAGCTCTCCAGACCTGCATCTGTCTTCCCCCTGGCCGGTGGTTCCTGCGGCGCTGCCACCCTTTGCTGTTGCTTCTGTCTGTGTGGAGCCTGCTCCCCGTCCTCCAGGAGTCGTCGCCCCCCCTGCTATCCCTCTTCCGAGCGCGGGCTTTGCTCTTGCTCCTCATGTGCCCCCTGCCTTGGAGTTGTCCCTTGCAGAGCCCTCCTTACAGGCGGTTGTGCTCGGCCACTCAGCGCCTTTGGAAGCTGCTCCGGGCCATCCCTCTCCTGGCCAGCTCCCTGCCGAGGTGGCCCCCTTGCCTGATGCTTTGCCGGTTCCTGACCGGGCCCCCACACCTGAGGTGCTTCCCCCCCGAATTCGGGAGGGTGCGCCACCGCCGTGTCCAGCTTCGTCTGAGCCTGCAGCCACGTCCTCATGTGCCCGGGTGGCTGGTCGAGTTGCTGCTGCTTCGATGGTCCTCCGACTGCAGGCCCCGGATGCTCCTCCGTTGTCTCCTGCTGGTCTCAATGCCTCTGCTGAGGCTTGGTGTCCAGGACAACAACCCTCCACCTTGGCGGGTGGGGCTGCTGGTCCGGTGCCACCTTCCTCTACTCCTACTTCAGCCCCCCGGCTCTCCTTTGCTCAAGCTCTGAAGAAGAAAATCAACCGAGATCCGCCCGGTCCGCTTGTGGTCTCTGCTCCACCCTCTGCTCCTTTGCGGATAGCGGGCCTTGGTTCTCGTATCAAGTTACCTCAGCTTCAGGTTCTATCTTTTCCCGGGCTTGAGCCGGCGTCGGGCTTCCCAGACTTTGCGGCGGCTCATGCGGCCTTCGTGGGCAACCCTGTACTGGACCGTTCGCGGATGGGCTCGAGGTCGGAGCGCGACGCCCCACGGCGTTCCTACCGGTGCTCCAATTCCACTTCCTCTTCGCGCGATCGGCAATGTGTTTTCGAGGACGCTCCTCCTACTCCCCGTCGCTCACTTCGTCTCCAGTCGGCTTCTGCGGCACTCCTCCAGCCGGTCCACTCCTCCCTCTCCGAGGAGCTCGATCCTGGTGGCTCGGACCGCGACCCTCTTGGCTCGCCAGGTTCCCCGGTCCGTCTACGTGGAATCCGTTTGGTGTTCTCGTCCGAATCTAAAGGGGTCTTCGATGAAGAATCTTATTTGTAGGGGCATTGTTTCTTCTGTGGGTTCTTGGGCCTTTGTTTCTGCCCTCGCCCGGGTTCTTTTGGGCCTTTTTCACTTTCTTGGGCCTTTGGCCTTGTACCCTTCTTGCCCTTTTCGGGCCTCCCCCTTTCCCCCCCCCTTTTGTTCCCCTCTTCTTTTACTGCTTTCCTTAATGAAAACACTTGCCTGGCGGTTGGGGTAGTGTGTTCATCTTCTTCCGCAATGAAGGGATGAACCCCCTCCCCTTTCTACCATCTTGCAAGGATTGACTTGAGTTAAAAAAACTATGTCATCATCAAAACATAAGTAAACACATATGACATCAACTTGTCATCATCAAACATATGTCATCATCAAACATATGTCATCATCAAAACATAAGTAAACACATATGACATGAAACATATGAGTAAGTAAACACATATGACATCAAACATATGAGAGTCATAGTGTTTGTCATCATCAAAACACAATATCCAACAATCTCCCCCTTTTTGATGATGGCAATACTATGAGCCTTATGAATGAAAGAAATGGAATATTCAGACTAGACTCATCAAAGTATTCTCCCCCTTTGACTTCATCAAAAAGAAAACAATACTTTGATAATCTAGTGATGTCATGTGAGACACTCAAAATAGTTCAGCAGATGATGGCAACATAATATCATAATCATTTAAATCAATTCTCCCCCTTAGTCAAACAACTTATGCAGTCATGCATATGCAACAAATACTCCCCCTTTGACATGGCAGAAGATATAGAGCTAATGCAGACAAACAATATGATCAGACAATCTAGCACATTGTCCCCTTATGCATATAGTGTCTCAAACAGACCAGAGAATTCTGCCCCTATGATCCATGATGCAAGAGAAATCTACAAGGATGAACTCTGGTTATCCAACAAAAAATAAATTCTGAGAGTTGTGAGTCACATAAAAGAGAACCAATGTCAATCAAAACACATTGATAGAGGGCAATATGATCAGAAACGTTTTGAAGGTTGAAACCAATTGAGATGAAGGGAGAATATCAACAAAAACACAGGGACACTCAAGAATGCTGACTAGATTTCCCCCTTTAAGAAAGACACTCAGCAAGACAGGAAATCTCCCCCTGATTAGATGATGGAGTGAAGCCAAATAATATAGTGAAGTGATGAGCATCTATCAGCAAAACACAGACTGTAATCATAGTGAATAAATGAGGAAGATAGATTTTCATTAGCACACCAAATTCATAAATCTTTGTAAACGAATTTCAGATTCTTCAATTATAATAGATTATGAATGAGTTTAAACTGACCATCATGATTTAAGAGAGATGTATTCAAAGTTTATCAAGAAAATTCAATACTCATATCTGAAACACCTTTTAATAAAGGTGAACCAACAACTCATTTGATATTCATGTTTAACCTCCTTCCATCTTACTTATTTAAATTCAGTGACTCCTATGGAAAATACATAAGATCATATTGAGATTAAACAGAAATAAATGAGACTGAGCTTGTCTTTAGATTTTCAGAATTTTCTGATACCAATTGAGCAGCACTTATTTTTCCTGAGCAATTTTGGTTCAGTCAACACCTTTTTACATAAGGCACAACACGTCTTAGGTGAAGTGACCTAGTTACTCAATGTGACAACCGTATTGCCTCTCAAAGAGAATAGAGTTAGTAATGGAGTATCTTTTTACATGAGGAGACACCTTGATCAGAGGCCAGAATCCCCACTTACTCAACACAACCATGCCATTGCTCTGCCAGATTTTCAACCATATTGAAAAGAGGTAACTATGGCACTTCACGACATGGGCTTACTCTATTTCATTGATAGAAAACCCAGTTTCTCTGTGACCACAGTCATTGCTCTAGCTTTAAATTTTAACTATTTTCAGATTCTTCAAACAAAGCTCAGTACACTTGAAATGATTAAGAACAATACTTTCTACATGTATCTTAACCAAAGAAAGCCATGTCTTTTAAAATTTCAGATTTCAGAAAGTTTTGCATGAAATTCATGAGGCAATTGGTTAAGATTTATTAAGCATGATGATTCAGATATTTTCAAGTCTTTTACATCAAAACTTAGAAAATACATTAGGCTTAAATCATTTTGATTTATCAAAACATTCTTAAGCCAGTATAATAGGAGATTCTTCTTTTCAGAGTGTCTGATTTATGCCTAGGGTGCACTGATTAAATCTTTCCTCATTTGGCTGAATCAATGACATTGTGAAGAGAAATTAGCAGAGAGCAATTCTGATACCAATAGTTGAGAGAATATAGCAATTCAGAAGCCAACATTAAAGACTAAAAATCAGTCAGATTAGCTTTGACCAGTCTTGACAAGATATGAAGAAATGTGTATGATAGGAACAAGCTACCAATTAAATTCATAGTAGACAGAATCAATGGCTGAGTCTGGAATACAGACAGATCAGCTATATCAGTGTAGACAACAGAGAATTGAAGTGAACCACATATTTGCCAAGAATGGATCAGATTGCTAGACAGAAGGAGTTCAAGAGGTGAAGAGATGAAACATGAATGCTCCCCCTATCTAGATGCAAGGAATCAATTTTTTTTTTGATTTTTCAATGTAAGGAAATGCAATGCAACTAACTACATGTATGCATTCAGCAAATGAGATTATCAGAATTATATAAACATCAATCAGACTCCCCTTTACAAAGTGCATGATATGCAATTAAAGCATTGAAACATGATTTCAAGGTTTATGCTCATTCAGACTGCCCTATAAAGAGATATGACCCATGGTACTAGGCGAAGAACTTAGTCTATAAGACCATCTCACACATAGTAAGAACCTCCAGACAGATTTCCCTGCCTTTTAGTAGCTTATTATTTAATATACTATTGTGGTCAATCATGATAGTGCATCAGATTTTTCAATGGCAGCATATGCAAGTTCAGACAATCATTCAAACACAAATTATGTGAAAGAATTCTTAATCAGGCAGTTTCCATCAAGAGAGTTGAGTGCAAAACATACACTTCAAATAAGGAGAGTTCAGAGAATTCAAATTTGACAATGCTGAACTTAAAGAATGTGCAAAAACAAACTTAACATGCTATGCAGTAAATCTAAGAACAAGAAGTGCAGAGAATTTACCTGAAAGGGGCTTTATCAACTTGGATGCCTTGGTTTGTTTTACCCCTCTTTATTCCTCAGTCCAAGGCACACCTGCAAAGTTTTTGATCATCTTGATCCTGTAGGGACCCAAGCAGCTTTGGGTCCTGTGTTAGCCCTGACAGGTTTTCTAAGCAAATTCATAGCAACATGGTCATCATGATCTATCAGGTAGCAATTGTCCATATAGTGACCATACTTTCCACAATATCTACATGATGTGACTGGTTTCTGGTTCTTATGATGTATAGTAACAGCAACATGAGATTTATAAACATGATCATAAGATTTTATGTTATATGCATGAATAGTTTGATTCTTTTTCCTAACCAGCCAACATTCAGCAGATTTGTGGCCTTGCTTACCACAGTTATAGCATGAAAATTTCACAAATGATTTTGCAGGGAATTTGACAACATAGGGATTAATAGTGTTCTTCTGA
The DNA here is from genome assembly GCA_022559845.1 of Amorphophallus konjac. NCBI lineage: Eukaryota > Viridiplantae > Streptophyta > Magnoliopsida > Alismatales > Araceae > Amorphophallus > Amorphophallus konjac. Next base: position 378,189,266 of record CM040118.1, on the reverse strand, counting down.
ACATGCCAACAGTTCTTGACCGTATGGCCATTCTTCCCACAGTGAGAGCAAGCAAAATAATTTATTCTATGAAAACCTGACCAGCATTCAGTGGCCTTGTGACCAGTCTTGTTGCAGTTAAAACAAGTGATGTGCTGGTTCATTGAAGCAAATTTGTTCTTATTAAAACCATGTTGGCTTGCAGAGAATTTAGCATGATATGGATGAGATGTTTTCTTACCACTTGCAAACTAGCATTGTGTAATTGTGTGTCCTAATTTGCCATAGTGAAAACATTCAATTTTCTTTTTATGAGATGAAGAATTTTTATCATAAAATTTCCTAGCATTCATATCATCCTTCTCCATCAATTTACACTCATGCATCAGATGTCCAAATTTGTGACAGTAGTGACATATCATCTTCTTCCTAGATGCATGTGAGTGTTTTTCAGTCTTTTTCTGATTTTTGTTCTATTTTTCTATTTTCTTAGCCTTGTTCTGAGGTGGAGATGAAGTAGAAGGCTTTTCTTGTTCAGAACATTTAACAAAAATAGTTTTCTGTTTGTTTCCATCAACCTTCTTTATACCAACAGGAGTGTCTTTGTCCTTTTTCTATGAGTTTTCACTCTTTTTCTGTTTTGGAGTTTGTTCCACAGTTTTGGGTTTCACAGTGGACTTTTGTGCATTGAATTGAAAAATAGAAGGACCAGTAGTTGTGTTTTGATCAGAAGATTTTACAAACACAGTTGAAGTTTTATTACTATTGATCCTTTTGTTTGTTGAACTGTAACCCAGCCCCTCTCTCTAAGAGTTATCACTCTTTCCCAGAAGCTTATTCAGATTGTCCTTTCCCTTGACAAATTTTGATAGAGAATTTTTCAAATCTTTAATCTCAGAATTCAAATCAACATTTTTAGCTTCATATTTGGACAAATCTGTTTCACAGGAAATTACTTGTTGATGCAAGGCATCATTTAGACTTTTGAGTCTTTCTACTTCCTGTTTTAATTCTATTTCCTTGTCAGCTTCAGATAGGGACTTGTAAAGATCATCAACTTCTTGTTGAAGGGATGTGATAGTAAGCTCATATCCAGCTATTTTCTATTCACTGCAACTGACATTTCCATTTAACATTAAGTTGATGGTTTTTAGACTCTCAATTTCTTGTTCTGCATCCACCAACCTATCAGAATTATTCATGCTCACACCCTTGCCTTTTTCAATTGTCAATAGCCTATCTGACAGTTGGGTGTTTAGATGATTTAGCTTGTTGATTTCCTCTTTCAATTTCCTATTTTTCTCTAGGAGATCATCATCAAACATCTAATCATCTAAGGAAGACTGACATTCATAAAAATTTTCGTGTTGTTTCTCAGATTGAGGTTTGTTGAGATTTTTCTAAAGCTCTAGATTCATTATTCTATCAGCCTCCATTTTTTCAGATATCAATCTGTTTTCTTTTTCAAGACTCATCAATTTGTGTTCAAATTCCTTGGACTGGTTTTTGAGTCTTTCATTTTCAGATTTCATATCTTCAGCTTCAGTTTTCTTTTCTAGCAATGATTTATTTTCTTCTTTCAGATATTTGATTAAATCCTTTTGAAGTTTATCATCAGAATCAAATTCATTTATCAAGTCTCTTAAAGCTGCACAAGCATTGCAAACATTTTCAAATTTCAGTTTTTCAAATTCAGAGTTCACACATTCTAATTATCTCACCAATTTTTCATTCTGAACTGCATTATAGTGATGAACCTGATCATCAATTAAACTAAGCCTCTCCTTTAGTTCAGAAACTTCACAAGCAAGCTCCTGATTCTCCTTTTTGTGTAAACCAATTTGTTTCATAGGGGTTTGTTTTTCAGATTTCAAATGATCTAGATCTATAGTAATAGAATCAAAATCTTGTAGTTGTCTTCTAAAAATTTCATTTTCAGTTTTTAGAATTTCAGGGCTTTCACCTCGAGATTTAGCATTCTCATGATTCTTTAGCTCCCTTTTCAGACTTTTATACTTCTTCCCTAGTTTTTTATAGGATCTTGTCAGATTGGCATAGGCATCTTCCCAATCATCTAAAGAAAAATTCTCGAAAGGGTTTACCTCCTCCTCATCCTGTTCTTCGGATTCATCTTGATCACTGCCATGGTTGCTCTTGTCAACCATCAGGCAGCTGTCCTCATTCATCCACTGAGCTATCTTTAGCTGATCCAGAATGTCCTTAGCGGACCTGCAGTCATAAAAACAAGAATGTAGAGCCTTGTCAGTGGCTTCTTTCATTAATTTCATAACTTTTTGATTCTCTTCATTTCTCGATCTGTGACTTTTAGTCCATTTGGACTTTTCTTTTGGCAGTCTGTGAGGACCATGTGAGATTAACTTCCACAGATCCGGATTCATCAAATTCACATAGTTATATAGACTGCTAACCCATGAGTTAAAGTTAGAGCCATTAAAAACTGGTGGAGAACCCATTGAATAAATCGGTAAGCAAATTAATGCAGCAAAGAGTAAAATCATAAATGCACCAAAGATAATAGGAACCTCTGCAGATCGTTGGATCTGATCAGACAGAGAACCGCTCTGATGCCAATTGTTAGCTTGGTGCGATAGATAAACACAGATCCAGAGGGGGGGTGAATGGATCTTTCAAAGAATTTTACCCAATTTAAGTTCTACCGCTTAGATGTGTGGAATTAAAAGCGGATGCGGATATAAACTGAGAAAACTTTGGAAGCTATTGCAAAGCAGTCCAATAGAATAAACTCACACTCGATCCTATAACAAACATCTAGTGAGCGCAGCAAGTAAGTGAACACATAAGGCAAACAAACCACAAAAGAACACCGGGCTTTTTAGGTGGTTCAGTCCAAAGACCTACGTCCACCCCTCACTCCCAACCGGAGTGAGGTTTCCACTAGTAACACTAGCACAGCAGACTCAGTCTGCAACAAATGCTGCCAAACAGCTTGACCAGGGGAACAACCCCCCCTCTTCCTCCCAATCTGAGGGACACCCCAAGTGACTCCCAGCCACTTGGAAACTAGAGACGCACAGTCTCTCTTCCTCCAAACCGGAGGGAACACCTAGTCTTGCAACCCACAAGACTAGAACCGGAGGACCAATCCTCCCTTCCTCCAAACCGGAGGGGAACCTAGATACCCAAGTCTCTCTTCCTATGAAACCCAGAGGGAAGCACAAGTGACACCAAGTCACCTGCAAACTGGAGGTCTCGGACCTCTCTTCCTCCCAACCGGAGGGACCCCTGGACTTGAAACCTACAAGCCCAGAATCGGAGACAAATCTCCCTTCCTCTAAACCAGGAGGGAACCCACAAGTAGCACCCAGCTACTTGCAACCGGAGATAGTAATCTCCCTTCTCCTGAACCAACAGGAGGGACCCCGACCTCTCTACAGAGTATCGGAAAGACTAGATATCAAATGAAAAGGTAAACAGAAAATAGAGTCACAGTGACTGAAAAACTGTAAATGAAATACAAGGAATGTGGCTCTCGTAGGAGCTGACTGGATTGGATCTGATCCAAAGTCCAGTAGGCAGATCTTCAACTGAAGCTTCTTTCTTCTTCTACACGAGCCCTCTCTCTTTCTCTTTTTCTTCTTCTGCTGGATCTCTCGTTCTCTCTTCTGCTCTCTGGCTCACTCTTCTTCTTTCTTCTTCAACTACTCTCACTCTCTTTCTTTCTCTTTTTCTTCTTCTTCTCTGTTCTCTGTATCGTGGAGGCACTCACTGCTCTTCTATTTTTCTTGATGGCTCACTGCTCTTCGATCCTACTTCAGCCGATGGAGGAAGCTCCATATTTATACCAGCAGCAAGCAGCTAGGGCTAATGCTCTTTTCGATTCCCGCCCAAGCTTCAATCCACGTGGCGACTTCTCAGCATCTTGGATCACGTACCAGATGCCAGCCTCGTATCACGTGCCCAGACACCTGTAGGTTTAATGAGGTGTTCAGTCGATGTACAAGCCACTGGCTGTATAGGCTTCATATAAAAGCAGTAGTGTATAGACTTAAGATGTGAGGTGATGTGTAGACTTTGCGTTCAACTGGATGTACATACTTGGCGAAGCACAGTCCAATGTATAGACTTGAAGAATTGAAGCCAATGTACAGACTTGTCGAATGGCTCAGCAATATATAGACTTGGCGAAGCACAGTCCAATGTATAGACTTGAAGCCTTGAGAACGAGTGTATAGACTTGAACTTAGAAATGAATGTATAGACTTTGATCAGGCAAGCAACGACCCCAGTGTACAGACGTTGAGGCGTTTGACCAAGGCAATGTGTAGACTTTAACCAATGTACAGACTTGGTGGTCTGAACGTAGGTAAAGGTAGGTAGTGTATAGACTTGGTGTGTAGCCAAAGCAGCGAATGTAGGAAAAGGTTGGAATGTATAGACTTACGTTCGATCAGGACTATATAGACTTTACAGTGCTCAAAGGCAATGTTCAGACTTGCAAGATTGAGACACTGAACAAGACGGTCGGATGTACAGACTTCGTTGCCCAAAGGCAATGTATAGACTTGCAAGATTGAGACGCTGAACAAGACGGTCGGATGTACAAACTTTGAAGATCCACTATGGATGTATAGACTTGAGTGAAGTGAACGGATGTTCAGACTTTGAAGATCCACTGTGGATGTATAGACTCTGAACGTGAAGGCAGGCTTTATAGACTTGGCATGAGACGCAAATTGAGACGATGCACAATGTATAGACGTTAAGTCCAATCAGAAGGCTATGCAGACTTGAGAGACGGACCAGTGTATAGACTTCAAAGCACTCCAAGCGATGTACAGACTTTGAAATGCTTGAAGAGGATGTACATACTTCATGAGACGCTGCATGCCAGTGTGTAGACTTCATGAAAAACACACGATGCAATGTGTGGACTTGGTGACTCATGCAGACAGACGAGTGTACAGTCTATGCCATGCTCATAGTTAAGCAATGTACCAAGTTCTGAATGAGCAGTTCTGAATGAAGTAAACACATATGACATCAATTTGTCATCATCAAAACACACGTAAACTATGTCATCATCAAAACATAAGTAAACACATATGACATCAACTTGTCATCATCAAACATATGTCATCATCAAAACATAAGTAAACACATATGACATCAAACATATGAGTAAGTAAACACATATGACATCAAACATATGAGAGTCATAGTGTTTGTCATCATCAAAACACAATATCCAACAATATATTCTCCGCCCTAAGGTACACTGGTGACATACAGTTGCCTCTGGAACGTCAGAACTGGATCCCGGCAGCTGACCAGTCAAGGTATTGCATATACCCTCGGCAACCCGGGCACACGATAGAAAGGTGTTATCAGTTCAAAGATCTAGTTTATGATTTGCAAGAGGGCCAGAGGATTTATTAGGGCCAAATGCACAAATTGATTGAAGACATAAAAGAAAGAAGAAGACAAGCAAGGCCGCAACAGGCGGCACCTCAGCAACAGCAATTCTAGCAACTTCCCCAACAACAACCTCTGCAGCAGCAACAACAACAGCAAGACCTCGGGATTCATCAGAATCCCATGTCGGAACATCCGCCCGCTCCTCCGCAGCAACAGCAGCCGCCGGCACCGGCACAGGTTATTGCAGTTCACCACCCAGCCCCAAATGCGGGGTGGTCTTTTGATGATGAAACTCCCGCTCATCTCTTGGCCTTCCACCACACCAACTTCCCCGCACCTTCTGTTCCTTCCATCCTCCGGCCCACCACTTTCACCACCACTCCACCCACTATCCTGTCTCGATCACCTATTGCACCCGCCACATTCCCCACCATTCCGCCAATCCTTCCACCATCACCCGCCATACCCTCCATCATCACCCCTCCACTTAACCCTTCACCAATCACCACTCCACTAGGGCCCATAAAGCCAGCTTTCGCCATCCTCACCCCCATTTCTATCCCTGCCGCTTACCCCACCGGGCCAATCGAGAGTCCATTTGATGCCGTGCCAGCATGATAATGCGCCCTCCGGAGCGGGCGTCCATTCCACAGAAGTTACCCTTTCCCCGGTGCGTCTACACCCAACCCTCAAGTTCCTTCCTCAATAGTTGAAGTAGAAGAAGTAGACCCTGTGCCTGGCATGAAGTATAATTTGCTACAGCACTTGGACCGAATGCCGGCCAAGATTTCAGTACTAGAGTTAAAAAAAAGGTCCACGCTACACCAAGATGCCCTAAGTGCTTTTCTGCAGAAAGTGATGGTTAACAAAGACGTAATAGTGGATAGTTTGCCGTCAGTGTTGGCCACTATCACAAGGGGGCCTTCCATTTCATTCTCTGAGTCAGAATTGGCACCCCCAGAGACACGGCAGATGCCACTCTGCATTACTATTTCCTTAAACAAGGTGATAGTCGAGTCAGCCCTTATGGACACGGGAGCATCGATAAATGTTTGTCCCTGAGTACACTGCGTGCCTGCAATATCTCCGAAGACATGCTTAGGCGAACGCCAACTACGATTACAGTGTATGATAACTCCAGACGGGCTTGCCACAGCGTCATGACGGTTCAGGCTGAGCTAGGGCCTTTGGTAATGGATGTGGAGTTTTACGTACTGGACATAGACCCGATGTTCAAGGCAATTCTGGGTCGTCCGTGGATACATAGTCTGAATGTTGTGCCTTCAACCGCCCACCAATGCCTTAAGTTCCCATTTCAAGGCCGGGTAGTTAAGGTGAAGAGTATCTCCACGGTCCAGTATGTCGATGCAATTGCAGATAAGATTCTTCCTACTTTGTGGCAGAGCAACGGGCCAGTACTTTTTGTTATGGACTTAAACTACTCATGGGCATATGCATCACGCAAGCCCGCCACTGCACCAGTGAATGTCAAAATTAAGTCTAAGATTCAAGATTCAAAAGGGTGGCACATGATTTTGAAGTTATGCTATCAGTCGGGATTGGGCCTCGGCGCACAATTGCAAGGGCGAACTAAGCCCATCCCTAAAGGCAGAAAGATGGGCCGGAGAGGCCTTGGCTACTGAGAATCGGCACTGTCTATACTGGGGGACTCCGGAACACTGACGTGGGATTATCGTCAACACTTCGTCAAAGGCCCGCTACAACCTAGTACTTTGAAGAAGCCGCTGCCCTGTTCTGACGAGAAGACTAATGACATTTGTGTTGCAGATGACCCACCACCGCCACTGAGGGGACTGGTAGGTGACATGGATGATTTCTGCAGTTGTTTTGAAAAGATGTTCCATGAAGAGGAAGCTTGTTCGAAAGAGATGGAGATGCAGTTGGTGAAGCATTCTCCGACTGAGCTAGTTCACCAGAGGCCGCGGGAAGTGGGGAGCTCCATCACTACCTTTTGTTTGTCCCCGTCCCGTCTTGCCTCCTTGTTTCAACAATTGGGGTTTGTTCCTCGTTCCCCTCCGATTATGGTCAACCTATACTTTACGGAAAGACAACTTGAAGTTCTGTTTGGTCCTTGTGCATGTGGGCGCTGCCGACCCATTGATTTGTCAACTCTGTTTACTCCTCCCTCCCCCACTGCCGAACTCCATGAGATGTGATTTTCATATTCCGACCCATTCTTCGATTGCATCTTCCCCTCTCTGTTTCCCATGCAACTTCCTCCTCCCCCGTCCTCCTCTTCCTGTTGCGTGATCTCCTCCGACTTCCAAAAAAAATGTCAATTTTAAAAGGGAGGTTTCAATGGAGGATTACGCTATGTTATGCCCATCTTCCCAGGGGGATGAGACCCCGGCTCCTTTCCCAGTAGATCTCTTGTCTCCTAGGCTAGATGTACATTCTGCAGAGTCTCCTAGGTTAGTTGAGTCAGTTGGGGTAGAGTCTAGTTCTAGTTTGGTCAGCCCGTCCAAGTCTGCGACGCACCCCGTGATGCGTCATTCTAAATCTCTTCCAGGTAGGTTTCTGCAAGATTTAGCTCAGAGATGCCATTCCCTTCTAAAATGCCCCGAATTTGGAGAGACTGCCAAGTCTTAGAAGATGATGAGGAAGTAGAAGGGGTGTGGAGCAATGACGGATTAGATGTGTATGAAGTCATAGATGAGAAGGACCCAGCCGATGATGAAGAAAGCGATGTGAATGACACTACCTATCTGTACGCACAAGGTTTGAAGAGGTTTGATGAACCGTCGTCGACAGTGGATGAACCCACTAAAGAGATCAACCTGGGAACGGAAGAGGACCCCAGGCCCATAATCATTTCTGCTAATCTCCCTCCTCAGGTTGAAGAGGAGCTAATCAAGGTTTTGAGGGAGTACAACGACTCTTTTGCCTTGTCCTATGAGGACATGCCGGGTCTTGACCCCACTTTGGTTGAACATCGACTTATTCTTAAACCAGGGGCAACACCCGTTAAATAGAAAGCAAGAATATTCCACCCCCAAATAGCCTTAAGGATAAAGGAAGAAGTTGATAAATTACATAAGGCCAGGTTTATTAGAGTCATTTTATATCCGCAATGGGTGGCAAACATAGTCCCGGTAATGAAAAAGGATGGAAAAATTTAGATTTATATCGATTTTAGGGACTTAAATAAGGCCTGTCCGAAAGATGATTTCTCGCTTCCTCACATTGACGTGTTGGTGGACAACACAGCTAGGTATGAGGCCCTCTAATTTATGGATGGATATTCTGGTTATAATCAAATCCGTCTAGCTCCCGAGAACCAAGAGAAGACCTCTTTCACCACACCCTGGGGCACGTACTACTATGTCGTTATGCCATTCGGATTAAAGAATGCAGGTGCCACATACCAGCGAGCAATGATGGCCATCTTCCACGACATGATGCATGTGTACTTGGAAGCCTACGTGGATGATATCCTGATGATGTCGAGGTCCAAGGAAGAGCACCCCGCCATTTTAGCCAAGGTGTTGCAAAGGGCTAGGGAGTAAAAACTGAAGATGAATACAAAGAAATGCGTATTCGGAGTTGCATAAGGGAAGTTGCTTGGGTTTATAGTTAGTAAAAGGGGGATTCAGATTGATCTGAATAATGCAAAGGCCGTTATGGAGATGCCACCGCCTAAGAACATCACTGAACTCAGAGGATTGATTGAGCGCTTGCAATTCATTAGAAGATTTATATCTCAACATTCGCAAAGGTGCCGCCCATTCTATGAATTATCGAAGGCGGGAGCTAAGTTCGAGTGGAATGAACAATGTCAGAAGGCCTATGAGGATCTTAAGGTTTACCTTTCTAATCCCCCGGTTCTGCAACCACCCATCCCTGGGAAACCCCTGATATTATACATTTCTGTTATTGAGGACTCCCTAGGAGCTGTTCTGGCTCAGGTGGATGATGAAGGAAGGGAAAGGGCAGCATACTACCCTTCGAGGTTGTTTAATCCCATTGAATCCAAGTATACTGCCATGGAGAAGACCTGTGCAGCATTAGTATGGGTAGCTCAGAAACTCAAACACTATTTTCTTGCCCATGAGGTTCGGTTGATCTCTAGAATGGACCCAATTTGTTATCTCTTAGAAAAGCATGTCTTTTCTAGCAGATTAGCTTGCTGGCAGAGCTTCCTTTCTCAATTTGATATCACCTTCATTGTTCAGAAAGCGATCAAGGGATACGCGATTGCTGAACATCTTGCTCATTCTCCTATCCCTCGCACTGATTCAATCCAGGACGAGTTCCCTGATGAACACTTGGCTGTAATCACTCATCTTCATTTTTGGTCTCTTCATTTCAAAGGTGCTCTCAATTCTTAGGGCCGCGGAATCAGTGCCGTCCTCCTCACTCCTGAAGGAGTAACCATCCCCATCGGTTATCAACTCTCTTTTCCTGCCACGAATAACATAGCCGAGTATGAGGCTCTCCTTACTAGTCTGAAGCACGCCTACCTCATGGGCGCACGATACCTAAACATCATAAGAGATTCTCAATTGGTGTTGCGTAAAGTTCTGTCAACTTACCGTACCCGTGACCCTAAACTCAAGCCTTATCATGATTTGGTCACGCTCTTGGCTAGGCAATTCCGGAAACTCATCTACATTCATACTCCTCATTCTCAGAACATTCTGGCTGATGCATTGGCATCACTTGCTTCTTTCATTTCCTTCCCGCTTAGTTGTTTCACTGAGACCATTGTGGTTCAGCGGATGGACGCTCCCTCTCTTTAGTATCCTTGGTTCGAAAACCTTAGGAAGGCTGTAGAGAAGAAAGCTGAGAAGGAAGATTTGAAAGAAGTTTCATTAACTGAGCTTGAGGAGATTATAGAAGAAGAGGAATTGCCATGGTATCATGAGATAGAGCAGTATTACAGGGATGGTTCCTTTCCCGAGACGGAAAATGCTGAGCAGCGCAAGGCCATTAGGAGAGTCGCCGCCAGATACACAATTGTTGCTGGAGAATTGTACAGGCGGGCTCTCAATGGAGTTCTAATGAGGTGTTTGGATGACGATGAGGCGGGGAAGGTAGTAGAAGCTACTCACTCTAGTGAGTGTGGAGGGCACGTAAATGGGCAGGCGTTGGCGAAGAAGATTCTAAGGTAGGGCTATCACTGGCCAACCCTAGAAGAAGAATGTTCCACCTATGTTCGTAGGTGTCTTCAATGCCAGCTTCATGCCGACAAAATCCTTGCTCCAGCTTCTTCTCTTCATCCTCTTTCTGCTCCTTGGCCATTCTCGATGTGGGTCTTTGATATCGTTGGACCACTTGGTGACCCTAATGCTCAGGTTAAACATAAATATTTCATTTTGACGGCTATAGAGTACTTCACCAAGTGGGCGGAAGCTGAAGCTTATGCAGAAATCAAAGCCACCGCAGTGTGCCACTTCATCCTCAAGAATATCATCTCGCGGTTTGGTGTGCGAAGTGATATCGTCACCGACAATGGGCCTCAATTCGTTTCTCAAGAACTTCGGGACCTCTGTAAGAAATTTAATATTTTATTACATCATTCATCACCATACTACCCTCAAGGTAATGGCCAAGCTAAGGCCACGAACAAAACCATTCTTAAAATCATTAAGAAAACATGCGAGTCACAAAAATTTGCTGATTGGGCCGATAAACTGATAGAAGCTCTATGGGCTTATCGCACCTCTGTCCGTACTCCCACTGGACAAACTCCTTTTGCTCTCACCTATGGAATGGAGGCGGTACTCCCGTGCGAGATCTTGATCCCTTCCCTAAGAGTGCAGCTACACAAAGAACTTAATCTCGACGAGCGTCGAGAGGCGTTGCTAGTACAAATGGAACTCTTGGATGAGAAGAGGCTAAATGCGGTCAATCACGTCTCTGTTTATCAAAAACGTGTCTCGCGGTATTTTCTAAAGAAGGTTATTGAAAAAAATTCCAAGTGGGTAACATGGTTTTAAAACATAAATTTATCATATCAGCAGGTCCCAGGTCTAAGCTGCAACCCAATTGGGAAGGGCCGTTTGTAGTTAAAGAAGTCTATCCTGGCAACGCGTACCGTAAAGTTAACGTAGAGGGTGAAGAATTGCCACATCCGTGGAATGGGTTGTATTTAAAACATTTTTATCCATACAGTCAAGCCAGCAACGGCCCGGCGGCAGGGTGTGCCTCTACTTGATCACGAAGGGAGATCCCCAGTTCAACATTCACACACTACACGACCCCCTGTGGTTCGGTTTTCCCTTTTTACGCAACACCATTTCTCGCTTGGCCATGCTCAGGGGACGCGAAAATTCTTGTTTTTCTCTCCTCTTGGTTGAAGATAGGGGCAAGAGATGAATAAGGGGGCGAGAACTGATCTAGACCCCCCGATAAAAGAGGTCTCAAATAGGGGCAGTCCGGACCTTATTCCGCAGTCATAAGAGCAAAAAGAAAGGAAAGAAATAGAGAAAAGGGGAAAAAACCAAAGATAAAGCTAAAAGCTCATCCAAAAGCTCATAGCTCGAAAGTCTAAAAGGCCCTCAAACAATGAGACTAGGCATGGCAAGAGTGACAGTACAGTTTTCCCGCGGGACGTTATGAGCCCGGTCGTATGCGTGCCTAGAGCGGATGTAGGTTCGATGACGGACACAAAGTCCCGGTGCAACAGACTCAAAATTATTTGAAAAGGGGTGTCGTGAGAGGAACTCAAGCCCTAAAAGCCTCTATACCTATTGTCAGCTTTTCTATCAAATTCCCTTTTAATTTTCAAGGAGTGGATCATACCCCGGGTATGGCCTCGGTAGAGGCATCATTAAGCTAAATTAGGCCCCAGCTATGGGCAGTCATTCATAACGCACATTGAACCTAGGAGACCCCTAGTGAGACATAAGGTTCCCCACTGTCAAGTTTAAGCTAGCTTCAAAATCCAAAATCCAAAAAAATCAAATAGTTTCAAAATCCAAAAATATCGAATAGTTTCAAAATCCAAAAAATCAAATATTTCAAAAATCCAAAAAATTCGAATAGTTTCATAATCCAAAAAAATCAAATATTTCAAAATAAAAAAATTTCAAAAAGAAATCAAATATTTTAAAATTCAAAAAAAAATCACATATTTTAAAATCCAAAAAAAATTAAATACTTCAAAACCCAAAAAAATCAAATATTTTCAAAATCACAAAAAAGATTTTCATCATTTGCATTTCGTGGCATGCATTGCATTCATTTTCATTTGTTATTTGCCTATTTAATAAGGCTTACCCCCTTGACCAAAGATCAAAAACTGGTCATTTCCTAACTTGCTACAGGCAAGGGGTTAAGCCTAAAATAGATTTAATCTATTTTCTTTGTTTGTATGTGTGTAGGGGCAGGTTGAAGCTAAAGGTTCAGTAAATAAACGATCCTATTACAACCGTTCTATTCCTTTCAACGGCCACGGTCAGACCGTCCAATCATTCACACGGATTCACCCAGACCGTCCCAATCTCAAGCTCCTCCAAAGATATACGGTTCTCATTAAACCGTTCATAGAGATACATGGCAGAGTTTTGATCGTTTGACCCTGTTCGCAGCCTACAGCTAAGCAGTTCAATTCCCTTCTCTCAACTCTGTCGTTGATCTAATGCACGGCTCTAATAGAGCCGTTCTATTCTCGGAGCGGTTGGTTTCGAACCGTTTATTCAACCGAGCGGTCTGTGTGTGACCGTGTGCATTCTGAGAGCATGCCCAAACTTACTTAATCACACAAGAACAGTCAAACTCAAACCAAGCAAGCCAGCAATTTTATTTCATTCATATGCCAAACTTTCTAAGCACAAATCTCTATATCAAGCATCATGAAAGAAAAGGAAAAATCACTCAGTCCTCCGCAGGGCATCCCCACGGGGACGTATCTCTCTCAGCTCTGTAACATAAGCCTGCGTGTCGCGGGAATCTCTGCAACCTCCGCTGGAAGGGTAAGCACCCTGCTCACCTCCCACATGATCAGGGCACTCCTGACCGCCAGCTCGTCCTCCTCTGTACCGATCCTCCTCGCCTGTAGTACGGGAAGGTGGGGTAGTACTGGAAGAATGGTCCTAGGTAGTCCAACCTGTAGGTAGCACCGATGCGGGCTATACATCGCTAGTGCAGTGTCGCTCACGAGCCTCAAATCCAAGCCTGGCCTCCTAGGTACCTTGACAGTGGTGTTGTCGAGGAAGACAGGGCGCATCACGAACCAATCCAGGGGCAATCTGTTGATGTACAATCACCACTCATCCCTAGTCTTCTTTTCTGCTATCCTGCACTCTACCTGTGGAGAAAACCCGAAGGCGCCACCTATGAAGAAGAGGGGGTGGCTCCCGAAGATCCGGCTGGCTGAAGTGACATCCTTCTTATGAACGAATTTCATCCTGACACCCATCTAGCACTCTAAAAGTATCATGGAGCCAAAGAGAGGACTTCCTAGTGCTGCTAAACTCAGACCCTCATACAAGTAGGCAAGAACAGCCTGGGAGATGGAAAGACCCTGCCACAGGCCACTGATGGTACTAAGGATGGGAGTCTCTAGCACATGGTCGATAGAGGGGAACAAGATAGCCACACACAAGCAAATAGACGCGGCCTTGGCTATGGCCTCATCCCACCAACACCTATTCCTGCATTGTTCGACTACCCACTGGCTAAGAGGAAGAAGGTGGATCTGACGTGGGCCTATGAAGGTATGGATGTCCTTGCTATCTGGTATAAACTCTCCCAAGAAAAGGCTAGGGTCTATAGGGGCAACAGTGTGACACACTAAGTCCTCCTCACCCACCTTAGACCTAGGAAAGGAAAAATAGGTCTCTACCTCCTCTAGTAGGATAGTGGCCTCAAATGATGGGAAAATGAATGTATGGGTCTGAGGGTGCCATATCTCTACCAGGGCTGAGATGATATGCCAGTCTAAGGACAACTTTGGGTAGTTTTGGCCTAATACCAAGAGTGGGTGTAGGTGCCACGACTTCAGGATAGATATCACTCCTAGGGGCAATGCACGAACCATTGGAGCCATCCACTTCAAAGTGGAATAGCGCCTGGAGCCAGGGAGAAGCGGAGATGGAGGGAAAGAAAAAAGAAAAAAGGAAAAGGAGAGAAAGAACGCGTAAGTGAATGAACAAATTGACTTGAATGAAATCATGCTAACGTACCTCTCTCAAAGGACTGGAGCTGAGATGACGAGGGATTGTAGTCAGCCGTTGAAGCACTTCACGCTCCTTCCTGGCCGGCTTTTGCCCTTCAAAAGTCACCCCCTCCATGCAACTCCCCTCAAAGGATCTTTTCATGATGGTTGTTGAAGAATGACCTAAGTTTGAGGCCTAGAAAGAGGGGTGTGGTGTGAGTTGCGAATTTAGAACTCCCTCCTACTTATTGGGCTTGGTTAGAGGCCTAAACCCACTAGAAGTGAGGTAGGATATGCCTAGATCGGGGTGGGATAGAGCTTGGGTCGGTTTAGGACGTCTATCTTCGGGTTGGGACTCTCCGGGAGAGTCCGGTTCAAACTCTCAGGTCAGGCGTTTGCCCGGTCTATCGATAGACCACCCTAATCATTGGACGGTCTCATTTAGACCGTTCATGCGGCATCTACATGATTCCAATGCTGGAGGTGGCACGGTCGGGGATAGACCGTTCCATTCATCACACGGTCACATATGAACCGTTCCATTCTTTGAGTGGTCAATAATTGACCGTTTAATCGGATCTAAGTGGCTTTAAATGGTCTAATGGAAAGCCGTATAATTGACTGAGCGGTCCTTTGAGGATTGTTTAGATATCTGAAGCCCTATTTTTAACATGTTTGCACCTGTATCACTCAGATTGTGGTCGTATCTCTCTTTCTCACTCATTTGTTCGACGTCCCTCTTTCTCACTCGTTTGTTTGGCGCCTCTTTCTCACTCATCTATTTTGCGTCTCTCTTTCTCACTCAATTTAGTTGGCATCTCTCTCTCAGTCAAATTTGGCGTCCCTCTCTCTCCCACTCGGAGTCATCTCTCCCCCTCACTCTGCCGTGTCTCTCTCACCTCCTCACTCGCTCACTCGTGTCGTCTCTCTCGCACGTGTCCATCTCACTCGCGTCGAGTTAGTAATCATAGTTAGTTAGTTAGTGTCAATCATTTGCATTCATTCATACATTTACTCAAACAAAAGCATAACATATCACTATCATATCATATCATGTACAAAAGTTGTGTCCCTAGTGCAAGAGTCAAGTTGGCCCCTCCCTGGCCCCCGTCACTATCTCCGCCTCCCTCATGCCTCTTTGGTGGAGGCATCACTGAGGTCACCTCGTCGCAACGTCGCCGGCGCCGCTCCTCGTCCTCATTCCTCCGGTGGCCGGAGGAACTCGTAAAATAGCTCCTAACGGAACCGTGGGTACAATGGGTGCTGCTACTCGGAGTGCCGCTGCGCTCTGACCGTCAGCTCATCTCCTTGTATGCCCGCAGCTCCCCCCTCAGCTCTAACACCTCCACCCGGTAACGCTCCGCCTCCTCGACTCTAGCTTGGAGATGCTCTAATTCTACGTAAAGGAGCGCCATCTCGACCGCATCTGATGGTCGGCTCGACGTCATCTCCTCCCGGAGACGAGAAACCTTAGCTCGGTAAAGGTCTGCCTCTTCCGCTCGCGCTCTAAGAAGCTCCGTCTCAACTGTCCCGGCACGAGAGCGCTCCATCTTTGCATAGAGGCGTGAAGCCTCTACTACGTCTGCACGTAGAGCTGCGGCATCCGCACGGAACCGCTCTGCCTCCTCCCGCAGTCGAGCTGTCTCGCCTAGTGACACGGTCAGCTCAGTCGTCTGCATACACAGGTCGTGGTCAGTCAATCACATTTCATAATCATAAGCATCAGCATTAAAGGAAATGTACGGTGGTTGCGTACCCTCTCAGCTAGTGCGGCCTCGGCTGCCTTGGCTCTAGCCACCATCCGTGTAAACTCAACATCCCGCTCGGCTCGGTCAGCTAGGGTCTGGGAGGAAGAGGAAGGAGCGTCGGCTCCCTGTCGCTGGGCCCCCTCGGCACGCTGCATCCAAAACTCCAGGTCAGTTACATGCATAATCATAATCATAAGCACTTGCATAATTAAGAGTTTAGGGTTTAGAAAACTCACCAGTAGGGTAAAGGCTTGGCGGGTGTAGACACGCCAAAATTGACGCTATGTGGATCAAATCTCATGTCACTATGTTGACGCCCCAAAGTGAACTTCAATACATTCATAATATGAAGTTTTTCTATTTTTGTGTGTTTTTGGTTTATTCTTGCATTTTTGTGATTCGCGACCTGAAGAGGGGCGTTATTTTAAAAGCGACCTTACCTAGGGCGTGTTCAAAAGAAAGGACGACCAAATGTCAGGGCGTCAATTCCTGGTATTATCCGGTTTCAAAATAAATTCCAAATTATTGATTGGCGTCCTTCCTCAGGGCGTGTTTTCAAGTAACGCTTTTATCTCAAGCGTTTTCTCATAATTGTCAAATAAAGAATGTTTTATTGCCAAATTTAAATCCAGGATTTGATGCCTTTGTTAGGGTCGTGTTTTTGAGTAACGTCTTGATGTAGGTCATCAATTTAGAATTTGACGCCCTTTTGAAGGTCATGTTTTATCCTTCAGAGTCGTGTTTGAGTGTGCCTTTCCTGAAGAGTTCCCTGCCCTCTTTGATCACCTTGCTCGATTTGGGAACTAGAGTCCTGCCTTCATTGATCATTGCCCGTTCTTATCTTCCTATATTTGAGGTTATCTTTGATCTGGAACCCTATATAAGGTTGCCTTGATCGACCTCGCGTGAGGTTAGCAGGCAGAGAGCAGGGAACACACAGACGCACAGAGGCTAGAACAGATTAGAGTTTACGGTGCTGGCTATTACGGTCGTCTTCCTCCTGTGCGGTCCCACTTTTTGAAGGCTCTCTATCTCTTTCTTCTTCCCTGTTTCTGCAGCCACGCCGTAGCTTCCAAGTGGTTTCTTCCCCTTTACTGTTTACAGGGACAGCATAACGGGGTCTTTCTTCTGTTCGTTTATTCTGATTCATATCATCATATCATCATCTATTGCACGGCTTCTTGCATTAGTTTAGTATCATATTTCTCCTTTCCCTAACTCTTCTTTAGGGGTTTTAAAACAAACAAAAAAGGTGCGCATGTCATGTTTCTTTTTCATCATATGGTTTATTGGGATTGATACTACATTCACTCGGCTGATCCACTTCCCTTTGCTTGTTTGGTTCTTTTTTTTGCAAGGGTAATCAATAAGGAAAACCCCCCTTCATCAGCCGGCCGGTAGAAGGAGGAGGAAGGAATTCACAATCCATCTCGCATCCCACTTATCACCAGGTATTCGCGATCATTTATTTTATTGTTGAGGTAACCCCTCTGGCGATCACTCTCCTTTATAGCACCACGTGCTTTCTTTTGTCTTTGTTATTATCATCCTCCTTTTACATATCTCATATGAGTGGTTTGTTCCACATGTGTGGATTTATCACGATCTACAAATTGGCGATCACGGTGGGACCTCCACTGTTTTTTTTTTTATTACCATCTCCTATTGGCACCCACGTGTGCCCTTTCCTATTGGCACCCACGTGTGCCCTTTCCCGTTCGGCACCCACGTGTGCCCTTTTCCCTCGGTACCCACGGTACCCCTCCTTTTGTGCACCACGGGCACCCTCCACCGTGCACACTGCACACTCCCGGGATCAGCCAGTCTGTGATCTGAATTAACGCCTCACCCAGAGGCGCGTTTTAATTTAACGCCTTCATCCAGGGCGTCTGATTTATATTTAACGTCTTCTGATAAGGCGTGCTTCATCATATCCCCTGCTTTTATTACGCTGTTTGTGGATTCACGCCCTGCCCCAGGGCGTCTCTTTATTGGTTAGCACCTCACATCAAGGCGCGTTTCATGATTGACGCCCTCTTCCGAAGGCCTCCTTTTCACATATAGCGCCTGACACCAAGACGCGTTTTCTCCATTGCCTGTGGGATCCCCAGGGATTCACGGCAGTCTCACTGTCGTCTTTTTTGTTGATAGCGACCGTGGCTAGGTCGTCTCTTTCCTGTGATTTTACAGAACCCTGCTGTCTTTGCTTATTCATGCTGCATCGATTCTTATATTGATTATTTGACTATATTGGAGTGATCTGCATATCTTGGCTTGCATCTTGTGGCATTGGGTTGAGAGACCTCCTCTCTCTACACTAGGATTCCACACACCTCTCTTGGAATCGGGACAACCCTCCATTGAGCATTCCGTCTCTTTGGACCGGAAATCCCTTTTCCAAGACCTCCGTAAGTCCCCGCACCCGTGGATTCCCTCACGGACGCCGGGCTGGTTGTACCCTTGAAGTACCCGGAGTATAGAGAACCCATTGTTGGTGAAGAGAGAGAAAGAACCTAGTTAACCCGGAAGTCACACTTGGATCCAAACTAGGTTTCACTTTGCAAAAGGAGTGAATTATTCTACAAATTAATCCACCCTAATCTCAAGCATAACACTAAAATTTTACGTTCATCTCAACTTGATTGCATAAATTTGGTTGGATTGATTTGCTTAAAGTTTGCTTGTATTGAGTGCTTTTTGTGTGATAACCCCTTTCATAAAAGCTTTCACCCTTCTTAAACATGAAACTCCGTTCAGGTAAAATCATCAACATGGCAGGCTACGGGTATTCTTATGATGATGAGGATGAGAATGTTTTTGGTCAATATGAAATTCCCCTCCAAGATTCCATTTATCATGAGGGAAATTACCCTCCTCCTCAGTCTCATTACCCTCAGGTTCATGTGGTTGATACCACTCCTCAAGAGGTTGTGCCCTCTTCTCAGACTTTACCCTCCAACACTTCGGGGAACCCTTCCCCATCCTTCAATGTCACCGATTTGATTAATGCTCTATCTCAGTTAGATGATTCCCAGCGGCAGGCAGTTCGGGCCGCTTTGAAAGGGAAGTATGTTCCCTCTTCATCCTCTAATCCCCCTCCGGCCGAGAGTGGCCATCACCTCACTAATGACCAGGCGGTCTTGCACAAACCCCCCTCTCGTCCACCAATGCCCGATGCGGCCATGCCGGCCCAACAGGCGAGCTACTCAGCGGTTAGGCCTCAGTCTCTCCAACCTCCCCGAATTCTACGGATGCCTATACCGCATTCTTTCATTCAAAATCCGCCCCCAGTCGAGCCTGATACTAATATTCTACTACTTCAGAAGTTGGCTAGCATGGAAGAGCAACTTAAGAAAGTCACTGCGGCCAAGAATGCCCCGGAAATCTCTCTCCCCACACTGCCAGTTTCCCACTTACCACCCTTTGAGATGCCGAATTTCCAGCGATACAATGGCACTGGTAACCCTTTCATTCATTTGAAGGATTTTATGTACGAGACCTCCTTCTGGCAAGACAACAAGGCCTCTTTGGCCTATTTATTCAGGAGATCTCTGGAGGGGCCAGCCCTTGAATGGTTCTATTCATTGGATCCTGCTGATGCCAGCGATTTTGATATTGTTCAAAAGAAGTTTTGCAGAAGTACAAGGACCGGGTTGGACCCTCCCTCTCAGTCACCGATTTGGTTGCAGAAAAAATGAAGCCCAAAGAGGACTTCATAATATTTGCTGATAGATGGCGGTTAATGGCCGAGAAATTGAAAGATACGCTGTCGGAGCAAGAACAAGTTAAGATGATAATTTCCAATGCAACTCCTCAGTTCCGGCATATCTTGGCCATGAACCGACTAACAACCATGGAGGAGCTCTATGAAAGAGCTCGTTATATCCAAACACAGATGAAGGATTCGCCCATCATGGGCATGTTTATGCCGAAGCCACGGCTATTTAAGAAAAGTACAAATGTCCACAACAGCGGGCCCACGACTGAGGGCACAATTACAAACGAGCAGGTTGGCATAGTTGGTCACCCCCACCATCAATCTAACCCACGGCCTAACCCACCTCCACCACAAAACCCCCATTTCAACTCCACTCCACAACACCAATTCGCACCCCAACATTCCTTTGCTCCATCGTAAAACCAAGCACCCCGCGCTAACCCTCCAGCTCCGCAAAAGTACCACCAGGTACCACCGCCTACCAACTATGGCCAACAACAACAACGGAGACCACCACTTGGCCCCAAGAGAGCCCACTACCCTCCACTGCCAGAAAGTCTCCCGGATATTTTCAACGCCTTAATGGCCGCCAACTTGCTCATGTTACCAAGGGAAAGAATAGCGTGGCCCGCTAATGTTGACACATCCTATTACTGCGCTTTCCATCGCGCACCTGGTCACAACCTTGATCGTTGCTTTCACTTCAGAGATTATATTTATGATCTAAATGACCAGGGCGGCATCAACTGGGATGAGATGAGGTAGTTTATTGCCACCATGAAAGAAAGAAGGCCTCCTCGGCAGCAACAGGCTCAGCAACCACAGCAACTAGCTCCACAGCAGCAACAACAAGCTCCAGCGCCTCAGCAAGATATGGGGATTGTCCACAATCCACTGCCGGAGCACCCGCCAAACCAGCACGTAAACCCTATCACGTCTCTCCCTGAGGTGGAGAGAGGGCATGGATGGCATGAAGAAAACGCCTCTGTCGGGGCATTTAATCACAATCAAAATCAACCTCCGCGCCTCTTGCGCACCCTTTCTTCTTCTTCTACCCCCCAATTGAGCCGATCCCTTCTACGCCCCATTAATCCACCTACCCCCACTTATTCTCCAACCTCGCCGGTTCGCCCCCTTCTTACCCGCTTACCACCTTGACAACCTACACCACAACAAACCCCATCCACCACCAACCCTTCACCACTGCCATCTAGGCCACTCCTTAACCGCCCGTTGCACCCGCCACCACTACTCCTCTACCGGCAATGATCCCTCCACCATCGGCTCCCCCACCTTTTATGCCCAGATCTCTCCTCGTTCCACCCACCAATTCCCCCCGCACTCGGGTATCCCTTTCTACTCATACGCCTCCTACGGGGGCATCTTTATTGAACTCTTCATCAACACCCCCTGTGGGGGCTCCTTCTTCAAACACTCCTCCACCGCTTATCAACACTAACACACCCTCTTCTTCTTCTAACCCTCCTCCCACACTTGCACCGATAGAGGCGCGTCAAGGCGTGGCGCCGCTCCGCAGTGGACGGATGTTCCACCGCATTTTTCCACAGAGAGGGTTAGAGCCCGCGCAGGGGCCGCAAGAACAGGAACAAGAACAGGAGTCCATACCAGGCACAGAATACGACTTGTTAAAGCATTTGGACCGGACTCCGGCAAGAATTTCAATTCTAGAACTGATCAAGAGGTCGACCACTCATCAGATGGCTCTAAAGGAATATCTGCAGAAAGTCATGGTCAATGAGGACATTCCGGTCGAGCAGATAACCGCAGTCTTAACACCTACTGGTAGTCAACCAACAATCACTTTTTATGAGCATGAGTTGGCACCAATCTCAGCAAGAAAATATGCTCTATGCATCACAGTTGATATCAATAAGGTGGCCGTACAACAGTGTTTGGTGGACACTGGGGCATCCATCAATGTCTTGCCGCCGAGCACTTTGAAGATGTGCGGCATTCCCGAGAATCTGATTCGGCCATCCACCATAACAGTCACTGCATACGATAACACTAAGAAGCCTCCTCTGGGCATGATAACACTAAAAGTAAGTTTGGGTCCAGCAACAATCACAGCTGATTTTCATATTTTGGACATGGATCCAACATTTAATGGCATTCTTGGCCGTCCCTACATCCAGCAGCTTGATGCAGTGCCCTCCACAAATCATCAATGCCTCAAGTTTCCACACAAGGGTCGCATTGTCAAGGTTACCAGTATGCCGATTCTGCCAGAGGAGGACATCCACTTGGCTTCATCAGTTCCGTCTATTTGGCCTGCCAATAAGCCATTGTTATCTGTATTAGACATCCCTCGCCCACAGTCGATGCCATCCGAGACTATCACAACAGTTGCTATGACACCCCTGCCTTCCAAGGGGAAGAAGAAGAAAACGGTGATGAACACCCATGGCTGGAACATTTTAATGAAAATGGGGTATCAAAATGGCAAAGGTCTGGGTGCCAATTGTCAAGGCAGGATTAGGCCTGTAAAGCCTCAGAAATTGATTGCAAGAGGTGGTTTGGGCTACAAAGGGCCAGGCAAAAATGAAGATGAACCGTGGGCAGTTATGACATCTACATTGAAGACAGATCGCCAGCCGCTTACATGGACGTTGCAGACACATTTTGTCACAGGTGGCTTTCAGAATAATGAGCAAACTACAATAATCACTTCCATACTAGACTGTCAGGATGTTCATGCTAGACAGTTTGCTCGTCATATTGCCCCGCTGGCCACATATAAAGCCCTGGAATCCTTAAGGCCTGACAAGAGAAGGAAAATGGATGATCCAGAATGTGACTGGTACAGGTGGTTCGATATGCAAGACATTACTATTTCCTTGAGCCGCCTCTTTATGCCTACAGATCCGGAATGGCCACCACTTATTCATGAATTGATTGAAAAACCTGCTGTGATTACAGACAAGAGGCAGTTGCTGAGTGACTACACTGATACTGGAGAGCCAGATATTCCGTTTGAGGAAGGTTTCACTGTGGACAGGCTATGGGCCTGCCTCTTTTCTCTCACTTCCATGCATCCATCTGTTCTTGCTTCTCTATATTCTCATTGGTTTGGTTGCGTGCCAAGACCGCCACCGATTACGATCAATTTGTCACCAAATTCAATCCAAGTTTCTCTGTCGATTCCTCCCTCGCTCCCCGAGCGATTTTCTAAACTCTCTATTACGCCCCCACGTGGGCCACCACCGATTCAATCTTTCTCCAAACTTGAATCTCCACTCCTCCTGCTATTCTCCCCTCGCATTGATTTCTTCTAGAAAAAGAGAATAAAAATGAAGATAAAAATAAAAATGAAAAAAAAAACGCCAAAATTCCAACTCTCCAATCCTCCATCACTTTTGAGGAAACCTCTTATCTCCTTCCCGAGTGTGTCCCGACCTAGGGGCCATTCTTCCAAGATTCCTTGATAAATCTCTTTTCCCCCTCCGATGAGGGGTCTTCATCTGTATCACCTCCTGTATCCGCTTTCTCACCTCCTTCTTCATCTAATAAAGCTAGTTGCTCCTCCTCTTCTTCTTCTAATAATAAAATTAATGGGGGAGATTCACATAAGAAGTCTAAGGGTAAGCAGATTCCCCGTAGATTTTTGTTGGAGTTAGCTATCAGATGCCGAGCCTGTTTAGCCATTTCAGAATTTGTGGAGGATCCAATCATCCTGCCAGAATTGGAATATGAGGATGCTAACGTTTCTTATGAGGGTTTGGGTGTCTATGAGATTATGAATGATGAAGACCCTATTGAAGAGGGGGATGAAAGTTATGAAGAATATGAGGACGAGGCTGATGCCTTTGCCAGTGGCATGAGAAGATTTGACGAACCATCAGCCTCTGTAGAGGAGCCTACCAAAGAAGTAAATTTGGGTACCGAGGAAGACCCTAGGATTGTCCTCATCAGCAAGAATTTGCCGCCCTCCGAAGAGGAGGCACTTATTTTGGTTCTTCAAGAATATAAGGACACGTTCGCATGGAGCTATGAAGATATGCCCAGATTAGACCCTGCGCTCGTTGAACACCGCCTTACACTTAAGCCAGGGTCTGTCCCGGTCAAGCAACGGTTGAGGCGTTTCCACCCTAACATGGCTTTAAAGATGAAAGAAGAGGTCGACAAGCTCCATAAGGCTAGATTTGTCAGAGTTGTCCTCTATCCTAACTGGGTGGCTAACATCGTCCTGGTCATGAAGAAGGATGGAAATGTTCGGATTTGTATAGACTTCCGGGACCTCAACCGTGCGTGTCCTAAAGATGACTTCCCCCTCCCTCATATTGATGTTCTAATCGATAATACGGCAGGATTTGAGACCCTCTCTTTTATGGATGGTTTTTCAGGCTACAATCAGATTCGTTTGGCTGAAGAAGATCAAGAGAAAACATCCTTCACAACACCATGGGGAACATACTGTTATGTGGTCATGCCATTTGGACTCAAGAATGCTGGAGCCACTTATCAAAGGGCAATGATGGCGATTTTTCATGATATGATTCACATTTTTATTGAGGTGTATGTGGATGACCTGGTTGTAAAATCAAGGACAAGGATTGAGCATCTTGGGGTTCTGGCTAAAGTCTTGCAAAGATCACGAGAATATCAATTGAAGATGAACCCTAAAAAGTGTGTATTTGGCGTTTCTTCAGGGAAGTTGCTTGGTTTCATTGTTAGCAAGAGGGGAATTGAAGTTGATCCCAACAAGGCAAAGGCCATTAGAGACATGCTTCCTCCCAAGATTTTGAAGGAAGTTCGAGGATTAATCGGGAGGTTGCAATTTATTCACCGCTTCGTTTCCCAGCATTCACAAAGATGTAGGCCGTTTTACGAGCTTACTAAGCCGGGAGTCAAATTTGATTGGGACAACAAGTGTCAGGCAGCCTTTGACGGATTGAAGGATTACTTGGCCAGTCCTCCTGTCCTGAGGCCGCCAATTCCAGGCAAACCACTTATCCTCTATGTTTCTGTCCTGGATGACTCTGTAGGTGCTGTCTTGGCTCAAGTGGATGAAGAAAGTAAGGAGAGGGCAGCATACTATTTGTCTAAACTTCTTAACCGCTGTGAGCAGAGGTACTCAGCCATGGAGAAGACTTGTGCTACTTTGGTTTGGGTAGTCCAGAAAATAAAACACTATTTCTTAGCTCACGAGGTTCACCTCATTGCTCGTATGAATCCAATTAAATTCCTCCTTGAAAAATCTGTCCTCACTGATCGATTAGCACGCTGGCAAAGCTTCCTCTCTCAATTTGACATCACTTACATTCAACAGAAAGCTATCAAAGGCTACGCCATTGCCGAACACCTTGCTCATCACCCTCTCCCCCGCTTTGATCCTGTCAATTCGGAGTTTCCAGATGAAGAACTGATGTCCATTAATCAACCCCAGGATCCTATGTGGACATTACATTTTGATGGAGCTCTAAATTCCCAAGGAAGAGGGATCGGCATGGTTCTTTTAACACAAGAAGGGGTCACCATCCCATTTGCTGCTCGGCTCACTTTCCCTGTCACGAACAATATAGCCGAGTATGAAGCTCTTTTGGCTGGTCTTCAAACCGCTCATCAATATGGTGTCACCCATTTGAGGATTGTTGGTGACAGTCAGCTTATTCTACGCCAGGTGCTCGTCAAGTGCCGCACTATCAATCCTAAGCTCAAACCCTACCAGGAACTTGCTTCAGCTTATGCCAAGCTCTTCACCAAATTGATTTTCATCCATGTTCCTCGTAGCCAGAACATCTTGGCTGACGCCCTTGCCTCTTTAGCCTCTGCTTTAGTCTTCCCTCCTGAGCGTGATTTTCATGTTCCTCTGATTCATCAGCGCGACACTCCAGCTATTAAGGATCGTGCATTCCTCGATATTAGGGATCAAGTGCTCGAAAAGGTCAAGCAGAAGGAAGCTCTTAAAGGCAAAGAGGTCATGTTGTTAGATTGGCAAGAAGAGCTGGCTGACAAAGAAAAACCTTGGTATTACGAGATTGCCAGGTATTGCAATGATCAGTCCTATCCCGAGGAAGCCACTGTGGAAGAAAAGAAAGCAATCAAAAGAGTGGCTCAGCATTATGTCTTGGTTGGAGGTGTGCTCTACAGGAGAGGGCTCACCGGTGTTTTATTAAGATGCCTCGATGATGATGAATCATGGAAAGTTGTGGAAGAGGTGCATTCTGGGGTGTGTGGTGGTCATGTGAACAGCCAGATGCTAGCTAAGAAGATTCTTAGGCTAGGTTTCTATTGGCCCACTCTAGAAGAGGATTGTTCTATCTATGTTCGAAGGTGTGTTAAGTGCCAACTGCACGCCGACAAAATTCATTCTCCTGCTTTTTCACTCCATCCTATGTCCTCCCCATGGCCCTTCTCCATGTGGGCTTTTGATATCATTGGACCTCTTGGTGACTCGAACCTCCTGACTAAACAAAAGTCATTCATCCTCACGGCAACGGAGTACTTCACCAAGTGGGCGGAAGCGGAAGCTTACGTGGAGATTAAAGCATCAACTATCTGCAAGTTCATAATGAAGAACATCATCACGAGGTTCGGCATTCCAAGCACCATCGTCACCGACAATGGACCTCAATTCATCTCTCAAGAGCTCAAGGATCTCTGCAGCAGGTATAACATTGCATTGCATCATTCTTCTCCCTATTATCCGTAGGGCAATGGCCAAGCAGAGGCAACTAATAAAACTTTGATCAA
Organism: Amorphophallus konjac; assembly: GCA_022559845.1. Taxonomy (NCBI): domain Eukaryota; kingdom Viridiplantae; phylum Streptophyta; class Magnoliopsida; order Alismatales; family Araceae; genus Amorphophallus; species Amorphophallus konjac. The sequence continues at coordinate 378,162,589 of CM040118.1, read as the reverse complement.
AATTGTTAAAAAGACGTGTGAGGCTAATAAATTTTTGGATTGGCCAGACAAGCTAGTTGAAGCTCTCTAGGCCTATCGTACTTCCATTCATACCCCCACAGGGCAAACCCCTTTCGCCCTTACTTACGGAATGGATGCGATAGTCCTTTATGAGATTCTCATTCCCTCTCTGAGAGTATAATTTGACAAGGAACTCTCTATTGATGAGCGTCGTGATTCACTCCTTGCTCAATTGGAACTCCTAGATGAGAAGCGTCTAGTCACCGCTGAGCATGCGCGCGGTTATCAAAATAGGCTCTCACGTTTTTATCAAAAGAAAGTAATTGAGAGAAAATTCAAAGTCAGTGAAATGGTAATTAAAAGAATTTTCGTAAAACCTGGTGGGCCCTGCTCAAAACTCCAACCAAACTGGGAAGGACCGTTCGTCATAAAAGAGGTTTATCCTGGCAATGCTTATAAACTGATTAATGCTGAAGGAGAAGAGTTAACTCACCCTTGGAATGGTTTGTATCTTAAGAAATACTACCCTTGATTCAAAAATCCAAAAAACTATATATAGAATATTTTGAAAATTGATTCAAAAAAAAATCTATAACAAAATGGAATATTTCCAAAAACCAAAAAAAATAGAAATTCCAAAAAGAAAAAATAGAAATTCTTCAAAATCAAAATAAATAAAAATGAAAATCTTTCAAAATTGGTGCCATGGCACACGAAGGATCAAGGTCCGAGAGGTCAAAATTCAGAATTCATTCATCAGTCTTGTTAAACTAAAATTCGGTCGACACCCGCACACACCACACGCTTTATTCTTGAACTCAAGCAGTGCAAAATCCGATGGGCAGTCAAAACCTGACTAAAGGTGAAAGACAATACCCGTTCTTTTCTTCTTCGGCCCATAAGGGAGGAAGGGAGACCTCGGGGTAGACCCGCCAAGCCTATCCGCCGCCCTAGTAGGAGGAAGTCAGGGCCCAAAAGGGAGCAAATGCCACAAAAGCCCAAGTACAATTAGGTTGTTCATCAATACAAGTCAATTTCAAAGTGAAAGTCAAATGGTGAAAAGAAAAGCATGTGAAGAGGGAAAAGTCCCCGCAAGGAAAACCTTGGGCGTATGCGTGCAATATAAAAGAGGCAAAAAGGCTACAAAATTTCCCTACGCCAAAGACCGAACCCCAACATGCATAGGGTAGGGGAGGTAACTTTACCTCGAGCATCTCAGAATCCCTTATGGGCTTCCCATATATTTTCTTCCATCCTTTCTATATGGTAAGTCATGAACTCGCAGGATGGTCAAGACGGACTTAGGAAATTGCACTGTACGAAATCTTGAATACAAGTCAACTATGATCACGTCGACTCTCTTTTAATTACTCAAGAAAGGTTAATGAATTTTAGATGGTGACCGTGTAGGACCCGTGGTCTTGATAGCCTTGTCAACCCATTTTTGCATAATAATTCAATTAACGCCTTTGTCCAAGGCACGTTCAAGTTAATTAACGCCTTCGTTTAGGTCGTCTCTTTCCAAATAACGTCCCTGAGCAGGTCGTTACTTTCTCAAAAAATCAAATTCCCTTTTCAAATTCACGCCGTCTTCTAGGGCATCTTTTAGGTGAATCACGACCTACTCTAAGGCACGTTTTTCAGAAAAAATAATAAAAAAAATATAAATGAGTGAAAAGAAAAAAAATGCATTCTCCAAGTATGCTTGCATTTCTGCATGGGATTCTTTAATTATTATTTGCGTATGCGTGCTTGCATGTTGCATCTCCCCGTTATCAGTTATTTCATTTACCTTATTTGATTAAAGGCTTGACCCCTTGACCCGTCATTAAGGTCAAAATATTGATACCCCTTGCTTATTGAGCAAGGGGCCAAGTCGAACAGATGAATTAACCTGTTTGTTCAAAGTGTGGATTACAGTTGCAGGAACAGGGCAAATCAAAGCAAAAACGAAGAACGTGGAAAGAGAAAAGTACACAAACACAAGTCCACAACCACACAGAGTGCTCAGGTAAACAAAAGCTCAAATCTCATATATATATATATCTCATGTCTATCATGTACAGGTGTGAAGGTGGAGGGGTACAAGTAAGTCTCTCAGCTCTCGCCTCCACCCTCCTCTCTCCTGCTCTCAACCTCACCCTCGGCGTCCCGAGGTGGTGCTGGTGGAGGGGGCATGGAGCCCCGTGAAGCCGCTGGACCTCGAGCCTGGTCCCCTGTCTCACTCCTCGGTCAAAAAGAGGAGCCCGCCATGTAAGAGGAGCCGCCCAAGCTGAACCCTGCCGCTCGCGCCCGCTCCCGGCCTCGCTGCAGACGCTCCTCCGACACTCGAAGCCGCTCCTGAGAAAGGACTAGCTGAGTCCTCAGGTCCGCCAGCTCCTCGTGCTCACGAGCACGATCCTCGCGCTCCCGGGCACGCTCCCTCCTCTCCAGCTCAAGAGCCACCCGCAGCTCGGCCACGTCCTGAGGCAGCTCCTCCCGACGCCTCAAGGTCCTCTCCAGCTCTAAGATCCACCGATCGCGGATCGCCAACTCGGTACGTACCGCCTGAAGCTGAGTAGCCTACAAACAGGTAAGCAAATCATCAATTCCATAATTAATGCAATGATTCAGTAATCTAGTAATTCAAAGCAACACCTGATTGAACCACTCACCTGCGTGCTCGTCGCACGGAAGCCCTCATCAACGCAAGCAAGCGCGGCTCGAGGCTCCTCAGTCTGTAAAATGAATTTTCATCAGTGCACAATTATATAATCAATATTTGAATGGATTTATGTTTTGGAATTTACCCGTGAAGCGAGGTCGCGCTCTGCTGCCTCGGCTCGTGCGGTCGCTCCAGCTAGCTGCTCTGCCAGTGCAGTCACCTCTGCACTGGGCCCCCTCGAGCTGGAGGCCTCCCCTGGGTCTCTCCTCACTGCTCCCTGCTGGGCACACTGCATTCAATGAAATCGTCAGTGGCTAATTATAGACACGCCAAAATTGACGTTACTGTGAGTACATCTCATATTACCTTGTAATGCCCCAATTTGACCCTCAAATTAGCTTCGTTTGAGTGTTTTTTTCCCCACTTTTCTTGGATTTCTCACTTTTCCTCCTCTTTTCCTCTTTTTCTCTATTTTCTGGATTTTTTTGGATTTTTTTAGATATTTTCTCTAATTTTTCAGAATTAATGACCTGGGCTAGGGCGTGTTTTAAATAACGCCTTCACCTAAGGCGTGTTTCAAATAAATAACGCCTTCTCCTAAGGCGTGTTTTAAATAAAGCCTCTTCCTAAGGCGTGTTTCAAATAAATAACGCCTTCTCCTAAGGCGTGTTTTAAATAAAGCCTCTTCCTAAGGCGTGTTTCAGAATTTTCAAATAAAAGAAAGACTTATTTCCAAAATTGATCCAGGAAGAGACGCCTTAGTCTAAGGCGTGTTTTTAAGAAACGCCCTCTAGGCAGGTCGTCAATTCAACAATTGACGCCCTGAACCAAGTCGTGTTTCACTTTTGTGTTCCGAACGAACGCAGCCTTTCCCCAGAGAGTCCCTACTTCGTTTGGGTTCTTGCCCAGCTTAATCCTCCCCTCTTTGGGCTCTTTCCCCTTCTTATCTTTTCTTCCATTGGACTCTTTCCTTCTTATCTCTTCTTCTATCCTTAATAGAACTTCTGTAGCTCTGTTAAGGGGTGGTTCTTATTCTCCTACTTCGGCTTCCGGTCTCCCTCTTGTTTTTTTTTGTTTTTTCTTCTTCCATTTTTTCTTCTTCTTCTTCTTCTGTGTTTTTTGTTTCTTATGTTCTCTTCTTCTCCCTCCTCTCTTCTTCCTCTCTTCTTCTGTTTTCTTTTCTTCACAGGTGCTGTTACGGTTGGCTAAAGGAGAAGCCACGGTTCATCTTCATCCTATTTGAAGCTTCCTCCCCCTTGAGCATCAGAGCCAACGCATAGGCTCCTCCTCTTTACTTTTATTTCTTTTGTTTATTGCTTTGTTTTTGTGCATGCATGCCCATCTCCTATTGATTGTTTTTTTTTCATTATTCTCAACCACGTTGAGTATCTCCCCTTTAGTGCACTCTTGCACTCTTTCCCCTTATTATATTTTGCATTCATCATTCATATTCCCACCCTTTTGCATAGGGGTTTAAGGGCAATCCCCTTTAGGTATGTTCTTCACCATGATTTCATGCTCATCTTTATTTATGATTTGATGCTACACTCACCATATTCTAATCCATATTTTTTATTGGTGTTTGTCTTTTTTGCAAGGGTAATTAAAGGAAGAACTCTCTTCATCGGCCGGCCGATTTGAAGAGAAAGGAAGCACTCACATCCCCGCACTTTTGAGGTATTTTTCGCGATCATCCTCCCTATTTATTATTGATTATCTTTTGAGGCGTTTGCGTCTCTGGCAATCACAAATTCCCCTTAGCACCTCGTGCTTATTTGTGCTATTTCATGCTTATTTATTCACATTCTTCATATTTTCCTTAAGTGGATTATTCTAAATTAGAGATCTACAAATTGGCGATCACGGTGGGACACTTTATTGTTTTTCTTTGATTACCCTTTCCCCTTAGGCACCCGCGTGTGCCGTCTCCCCTTTCGCACCCTCGGTGCGTCTTCTCTTATGCCCCTCGGGCATCCTCCATTGTGCTTTGCACTCTTCCCCAAGTGATCCGTCAGTTTGTTGTTTTTTTAGAATTTCCACTTATTCAAAATCTTGATGAGCATGCTTCTATCTTATATTTGTTGATTGCCTGTGACTGCGAGTGCCCGTGGAGCTTTTCTGGGAATTAACGCCTCACCCAGGGGCATTTTTAAATTAACGCCCCCGGCCAGGGCATCTTATTCGTGTTGAACGCCTTCTGACAAGGCGTCTTCTATCTTTCTCCTGGTTTTGTTGCTTGCTTGGTGAATTCACGCCCTTCTCCAGGGCGTCTTTTTCTTGCTTAGCGCCTCACATCAACGCGTTAGTTTGGATTTGACGCCCTCCGGCAAGGGCGTCCTTTTATTGGTAGCGCCTCACACCAAGGCGCGTTTTTCACTGCCCCTGGGCCCCTCGCGTTGTTTCACGACAGTCACACTGTCGTGTCTTTGGTTAGTAGTGCCCCCTTCCAGGGCGTCTTTTTACTGTGGGTTTGCAGAACCCCCCGTGGGTGACTCTTTCATCATGATTCATGCTTATATTCATTGATTGATCATATTGTGCTGACTGGCTTGATTTACCTTGCTACATTCATTCATTTGCATTGGTTTGGGAGACCTCCTCTCTCTTCATTAGGATTCCACACACCCTCTTGGAATCGGGACGACCCTCCATTGAGCATTCCGTCTCTTTGGACCGGAGATCCCTTTTCCAAGCCTCCATAAGTCCCCGCACCCGTGGATTCCCTCACGGACGCCGGGCAGGTTGTACCCTTTGACGTCCCGAATTAGTTGGCCTAAACGTGGTGAGAGAGTGTTCCTAGTTGGCACTAGAATTAAATCATATTGAAACTAGGATCCCACCTTGTGAATCACATCAATCTTGTTAAAATTCATTAATTCACCAAGGTTCAAACATAAAAATCAAGGTAACCATCACCACTTGTGTGTTTCTTTGCAAATTGTTTGCACATTAAATTGCTTGCATAATGGCTTACTTTGATAGACAAAACAACATGTTCAATTCAATTAATGTTCATGAGGGTGATCAACCCAGCACATCTTATTCCCCTCAATTTCAACATGTTCATCAAAATTCTCACCATTCTTTCAAAGGGCCGCGTCCTCATTCTTATGGTCATGCCCGACCCATGGGCAATGTCCAATCCAATGGTCCTTCAACTCAATTCCGAGCCACTACTCCCTCGGGATCCTCTCGTCCCAATGATGAGAAGGTCTCCCAGATCATTCATGCATTAGATCATCTTACCCCTCCACAGATCCAAGCTTTTAAGGCTGCCGTTGAGGGTACATCTCATGCATCTCTCCCTCCTTCCAATTCTATACGGGTGGCCCATCACCCACCTCCTTCCAATTCTACTCGGGTGGCCCATCACCCGCCTCCTTCCATTCCCTCTCGATCACGGCCCCAAGGCCCATTTATTCATTACAATCCGGCCCATCCGGGTTCTTCTATGGGTCGGCCCATTGATTCCCCTCCACGGCCTTTTTATACGGCCCTTCCTCCTTCAAGGCCCTGCCAACCTTCTGTTGCTCAAGTCACACCCCTCCAACAATCTCTGCTTGATAAGATTACTTTGATGGAGGAACAAATAAAGAGGGTCACGGCTCCTCCTACTCCAGTCAATCCTCTCCATGCCGCTTTGGACGAGATTACAAAGAAGGAGAATGAATGGAAAGGCAGGATGGACGATTATGACTTCGGCATTCCAAGCGAGGAAGAGCCGGCAATTGAAGAATCTGAGGTAGTGTACGATGATGATGAAGCTCCACAGGCACCCCTTCCGAGTTTCCTTAACTTTCCGCTTTCCCCGCTTTCATTTGATGAACCCCCTGCTCAGGACGAAGCCATCATCCCTAATCCAACCCTTATTCCCGAGACCTCCTGGTGCTACGACGATGGGTCGATACTTCAATCACCCACGCTGGCGCATTTTGAGTCTCACCCCATTCCTAATACCGCTCGCCCCGCTCGGCGCTTTCTCCGCAATAAGCCTCCACTAATTGTTAAACCTCCGCCAATTGTTACACCTCCACCAATTACACCTTCCCCCATTATGCCTTTAGCCTCCACCTCGGCCTCCACTTCCCCAATTAGCCTACCATTACCATCACTTCAACCCTCCACTATGCCTATGACCCCTATTCCTCCACCATATAGCCTTACGCCTTTACCCATGGTTAGTCCTGAGCAGGATCCACCACTTTTTGCATCCGAGCCCGTCCCGACTGCTTCCGAGCAAGGGGAGAAGCTCGACGTGTTTGAACCTCCGCCCCCATTCACCCATTTGCCAACACCTTCCATTATAACTCCACCATCCACGGAGCCTTCCGCCTCCGCCTCACCTCCCTTTGTTACTCAGAAGGGGTGTGCTTCTGCAGCTATTTGCGCCAAGGATAAGCAAGAGCCGGGCAAGAAGACTTTGGCCACGACTATGCCATTCAAGATGCAAGAATTCATTTATCGGATGCCAATCCGGGTTATTGTGCCAAGCATGGTCGAAGAAGCCAAGTCATCACCGTTGCTCAATAGATGCCAAGCGTTGACGCCGTTTGAAGGCCGGGCAGGGCACCCTTTGTTCAAACCTTCGAATTCCGAATTCATTTACAAGGGGCGAATGCCCATTTTATTCAACATTCCATATTCATCACCATCAATGGGCATGGCGATGCTTCATGTTCCAACTCTACGACTCCCTCACCTTATTGATCTTCGCTTTCCAAGGGGGTTGTCATTTATTGAAGCTTCCTTTATTGGGCCAATTGGTCGTACATGTTCACTGCCGTGGAGGGGCAATTGTCTTAAGGGGTCGTCCCCTATTTCTTCCACTCTTGTTCATTCAACTTCATCCATATCCATTTCAATCACCTTTTCTTCATGGGCCACTCCAAGGGAAAAGAGGAGGATCTCACCTTCTCACCCTTCACATTCTTCATCTTCTTCGAATTTCATGCATTTTTCATTCATTCATTCATTCCATTCTTTGCATTCATTACATCCATCATTTTGCATACGTTTGCACCTCCTGCTTCCCGGGTTTCCAAACCCGTATCTTCCCCGCCTTCCGGTACCTCCGGATATTCCGCATTTCTCATCCTGTTCATCTTCATCTTTTTGTCCACTCTCCCTGGGACATTACGTCCCTTTTCCTGCTATCTCCCTGGAACCTCCAGGAATTTTATCCCTCCTCTTTGGGCATCTCGCCCTTTCTGATTCTATTCCTCCGGACCTTCCCCTCGGGCATCGCGCCCCTTTCCACCTCGTTTCTCCGGAACCTCCGGACCTTCTTGGACATCGCGCCCCTGCTCATTTGCTACCTCCGGAACCTCCGGATTTTCCTCCTGATCCTCCTTCATTCCTTTCTCTCGGGCATCGCGCCCCTTTCCACCTTCCTCCTCCGGAACCTCCAGATTTTTCCCCTCGGGCATCGCGCCCCTTTCCACCTCATTTCTCCGGAACCTCCGGACCTTCTTGGGCATCGCATCCCTCCTTCCATCATTCCTCCGGAACCTCCGGATTCTCCGTCTTATTCTCTCTATCATTTTCCAGGGCATCACGCCCCTTTCCATCTCATTCCTCCGAAACCTCCGGACCATCCATCTCTCTTCCGATTCATCTTTCTGCTCCTCCGGGATATCACATCCTTCATTTTCTTCCTCCTTTTTCGTCATCTTTTTCTCTATTTCTTCCCAGGGCATCGCGTCCCTTCTTTTGTCATTCCTCCGGAGCCTCCGGATGATTTCTCCTCTCACGATGCTCCTTCGCCTCCGGACCCTCCGGATCCACCTCTTTCCATCTACCAATTTCTTCTTCTGATTCCTCCTAATTCTGGGTCTGACCCAACTTCTTCCACATCCACTGCCTTGGGCATCTGCCCATTCTCTCACTGCTTTCGAGGCTTTAGTCCTCACTCATCCTTCTAATTCTTCACTTCTTCTGTAGACTGTTCCATGTGATCAGGGTCTCCGCGCCTTAGTGAGAGAGTTCTAGCCTTCGCCTCTCTTCCTTTTTTTCCTTATTCGTCTGAGTCTGGTCTTGGCACCCCTCCTTCTTGTTAAGACACTTTCAAACCCTTTGCTTCCAATCCTTTTGACTGCTAAAGAGGACAAATCCCATGATGATCAACCCCGCCTCTCATGGCAATTATTTCAAGAAAGGTCGCAAGGTAACATATTGGCGTAAGTATGTATTTTTATGATATCATTATCTCATTGCTTTCCACATGATTTTCAAAATGAAGTGCTTCTTAACAAGATTAAGAATGGTGTTTTAAACCTTTATCTTAAGTTTTTGTTTAATTAAATCATCCTCAAAAAGAGTCTTTAGGCTTGCTTCTGCAGCACCTTTGGTTAAAAATAACCCCACGCTGGGAATTCAATATTCTCTCCCCGCTTGTTAAGAGAAACCCTTAGTTGGGCACCACACACACTTCACGGCGTCCTTAGCCGACTCCTTGATAAAACACCGTTGCTACCTTGGCCATGCCATGAATTTCTGAAAGTCTTTTTCTCTTCTTTACTCGGCCGAATGCAGGTGCAAGAGGTTGACGGATGAGATGACCAACTTTGGTAATCCCCAATACGAGAGGAGTCTCAAACAGGGGCAGTCTTGACCCAAAATCAAAATCAATATGAGTTTTTCATATGAATTTCATGATATACATCTCGCCAAAAAAGGGCTATTATGAAAATCAAATCAAAAATTTTGGTAATTGCAAATCATGAATTATGGCATGTCAAGAGGGCAAAGTCCCCGCAGGGAAAACCCTGGTCATATGCATGTCAAGGGTCTGAAAAGCAAAGGCACAAAGCCCCGGCACAACAGACTACCTCTTTGAAGGGAACACCTTGGAAGGAATTCAAGTCCCGATATCTCCCATCCTGCACAAAGTTTATCCCCAATTATTCTTCTCTTCTCCCTCCAAGACCGAATGTTTCTCGGGTATGGCCTTGGTAGGGGCACCGTTAATCAAAGACGGTCGATTATAGGATGCCGCTTTCAATGCACGTCCAGCTCTGGGCAGTTTTTAGCGAAAAGGGAAGGAACAAGGACCCCTAGCCAGTGGTTCAGAACACCCTTTGATGCTGCATTAACAATATTTCCAAAATCTCCACAAAAATTTGAATATTTCCAAAATCTCCACAAAAATTTGAATATTTCCAAAATCTCCACAAAAATTTGAATATTTTCAAAATCCATAAAAATTTGAATACCTTTCTCAAGACTTCACAAAAAATTGAATATCTTTTACAAAACTTCACAAAAATTTGCATATTGATGAAAACTCATAAAAATCTGAATATCTTTTTCAAAACTCATAAAAATTTGCATATTCCAAAACTCCATAAAAATTTGCATATTTCCAAAATCCTAAAATTTGCATTATATTTTCTGATGGTGTTTTGCAGGAACAGCTTTGTAGAGACCAAAGGCACGGGATGGGTCCTCTCTCTACTTATTGCTATCAATCTATTGATTCTTCCCAATATTCTCATGACATGCCACCCAGGGGCATCATCTCCCTATATCATTCTGATTATCATATCTCATGATTATTCATCTCCAAATCTTTCAATCAACTTCTGCTCGTTTCATCTGATTACTCCGCCGATGGGCATTATCAGATCCTGATTATTTAACTCCAAAACTTGGTTAGCCAGATTGTCATCCTCATGACAAACAACAAATAATGATGCTTTGCTATGCCATGATTTGACTTATGCTGTTCATGATATATGCTATGATTGGTTGCTTTGATTCATGCTATGCATGCTATGATTAAATGCCTTATTCATTGCTCGTTATATCTTGGCTAATGAATTTTTGAGCGCAGGAAGAGGCTCTTGATCCCGCCGGCAGGGCATCATCACTCAAAGTCCCACGGTGCTTGCAGCTCATTTCTCAGTTCCCATACTTATTGCTCCACCATCTCTCCCTGTATGCATTTTTACTATATGTTACATACGCTACTAGATTATATGAAGGACCTTGTGGCTTTGGTAAATCTGGAATTTGAGTTCCCCTTCATCAAAAACAATGACGATTCCAGAGAAGTCTTAGTCACACGGATAGGCCGTTGAGCCGTCCAAGACTGGGGACGATGGTTCCCTTTTACGAGTTGGTGCGCGGATAAACGGGCTTCGGCTTAGTATCAGCTCGCAGAATGAGTTTCTTGACTCAGTCTCGGCAGTTTAACAATATTATCCTTGATTATTTTATATTTTCGTTTGATTTATTTTTCCTTTTTAGCCCAGCATGCATTCATGTAGGACTTTGAATCAATTGCTGAAAAATCATTCTGATAAGCTTCTTTTGAGGGTTAAATTGATCTTAATCTTTCCAAATATAAGATATTCCATGCCGAATTGTGTCTTCAGTGCGTTTTGTCGCTGTTTTGGGTCATTTTTCGGAAGCTCCTTGTTTGGATTTCTATCATCTTATTTTAATCCTTTTCCCTTTGATCCACCTTGGATGCAGCACGTCCACATGGCTGGTAACCGCTCCCCAATGGTGAAATCTACAGGTTTGTGACCTGGGGTACTTCCACCGCGCTGGAAGTTGATCATTCTCCTTCGTGCACCGCGTGCACATCTCCCCATTTTATCCAAACATTGTTGATTTCGTTGGATTTCCCGAGATTTGCTTCATCTCGAGCTTTTGATTTCAATTCTCATCAAGTGATGTTGATCGCGTGTCTCATCACACCTTGGCATCTACTTTTCAATTTGCTACGCTCCCTTGCAAAGCAGACGCCAAGGCGGGGCAGCTGTAGACACGCCAAAATTGACGTTACTGTGAGTACATCTCATATTACCTTATAATGCCCCAATTTGACCCTCAAATTAGCTTCGTTTGAGTGTTTTTTTTTCCCACTTTTCTTGGATTTCTCACTTTTCCTCCTCTTTTCCTATTTTTCTCTATTTTCTGGATTTTTCTGGATTTTTTTGGATATTTTCTCTAATTTTTCAGAATTAACGACCTGGGCTAGGGCGTGTTTTAAATAACGCCTTCACCTAAGGCGTGTTTCAAATAAATAACGCCTTCTCCTAAGGCGTGTTTTAAATAACGCCTTCTCCTAAGGCGTGTTTTAAATAAAGCCTCTTCCTAAGGCGTGTTTCAAATAAATAACGCCTTCTCCTAAGGCGTGTTTTAAATAAAGCCTCTTCCTAAGGCGTGTTTAAGAATTTTCAAATAAAAGAAAGACTTATTTCCAAAATTGATCCAGGAAGAGACGCCTTAGTCTAAGGCGTGTTTTTAAGAAACGCCCTCTAGGCAGGTCGTCAATTCAACAATTGACGCCCTGAACCAAGTCGTGTTTCACTTTTGTGTTCCGAACGAACACAGCCTTTCCCCAGAGAGTCCCTACTTCGTTTGGGTTCTTGCCCAGCTTAATCCTCCCCTCTTTGGGCTCTTGCCCCTTCTTATCTTTTCTTCCATTGGACTCTTTCCTTCTTATCTCTTCTTCTATCCTTAATAGAACTTCTGTAGCTCTGTTAAGGGGTGGTTCTTATTCTCCTACTTCGGCTTCCGGTCTCCCTCTTGGTTTTTTTTGTTTTTTCTTCTTCCGTTTTTTCTTCTTCTTCTTCTTCTGTGTTTTTTGTTTCTTCTGTTCTCTTCTTCTCCCTCCTCTCTTCTTCCTCTCTTCTTCTGTTTTCTTTTCTTCACAGGTGCTGTTACGGTTGGCTAAAGGAGAAGCCACGGTTCATCTTCATCCTATTTGAAGCTTCCTCCCCCTTGAGCATCAGAGCCAACGCACAGGCTCCTCCTCTTTACTTTTATTTCTTTTGTTTATTGCTTTGTTTTTGTGCATGCATGCCCATCTCCTATTGATTGTTTTTTTTTCATTATTCTCAACCACGTTGAGTATCTCCCCTTTAGTGCACTCTTGCACTCTTTCCCCTTATTATATTTTGCATTCATCATTCATATTCCCACCCTTTTGCATAGGGGTTTAAGGGCAATCCCCTTTAGGTATGTTCTTCACCATGATTTCATGCTCATCTTTATTTATGATTTGATGCTACACTCACCATATTCTAATCCATATTTTTTATTGGTGTTTGTCTTTTTTGCGAGGGTAATTAAAGGAAGAACTCTCTTCATCGGCCGGCCGATTTGAAGAGAAAGGAAGCACTCACATCCCCGCACTTTTGAGGTATTTTTCGCGATCATCCTCCCTATTTGTTATTGATTATCTTTTGAGGCGTTTGCGTCTCTGGCGATCACAAATTCCCCTTAGCACCTCGTGCTTATTTGTGCTATTTCATGCTTATTTATTCACATTCTTCATATTTTCCTTAAGTGGATTATTCTAAATTAGAGATCTACACTAATCATCAATAACTCAACAAAAATACATTTGCATATAGAAATAACTTAAACACTCACCAGGGTCTCTAGGTTGGCCCGTGTGGCGGCCAGCTGGTCCTCCAGGCTGTGTAGATGGGCCTGGGCATCCATCGCCGCTATGTCCCGTGCATCCTGCATTCATTTCATTTTAGTCACATAATAGAAACATAAGCACTTGCTTTCAATTTAGAAATAATTGCATTCATACATACCCCTAAGACCCTCATCTGGGGTCGGCCGGCGTAAACCACCCAGTAGCGCCGGAGGTACTCGGAGCTGTCAGTCGCCTGGGAGGTGACTCGGATCCCGCCTCGCCGCCAGTCAGCGTACTGCTCCTCGAACCGTACCCTCCAGTCGGTCGCCTTTGTACGACCGCGTGTCTTCTTCCCGTTGCCACGTGGCTCCCCTACTTCTACCCACTCCTGGTGTAGGCCCAGGTCCTCATCACTAGCCTAAGCCGTAATGGCTCGATCACGCTCAAGCAGTGGACCCACAGCTCATGCTCAAAGCGAGGTCGCCCCGCTACGACCCACGGCTGGCCCTCGTCTGTCATCCCCTCATAGGGTCTCCATCGCACCTGCATTCATAAACATGCATATCATCATCATTCCATCATAATCATAATAAATTCAAATAAATGCAAAAGAAAGATGCATAATATTCATCATACCAGCGAGGAGGGAAGTCACGGAACTCTCTCCGTAGCACCCACAACTCGTAGCCGAGTGGGGCGCCGAAAACCACTGGCAGCCAGCGCTGTGCTAGAGGGAAAGCACCCTCACCTCCTCGCCGTGGGTCAGCACGCCCCATGGGCATGTATAGGTGGCTCCAAACCTGCATCCATGCATTGCATTAGTAAGGCATTCACATGCATAATAAAAAGAAAAGGAAGAGGAAAAATGCATACCTGAAGAAAAGGTGAGAAGCCACTGACGGTCGTCTCTCGTCCTGTCCCCGTGGACAGGTCGGCTAGTAAGTGCGCCAGCAGCGCCGCTCCCCAGGCGTAGCTGCCAACTGCCTCCAAGTCCTCGAGGATCCCTAGGAATCAGCAGTTGATGACGTCACCCTTCGTGTCGAGCAATAGCCTCCCGAGCAGCAGCAGTAGAAACCTCCTCAGGTCTCGATCTTCTCTCTCCCTGTCGACTGGGTCCTGGCAATAGACTGCCCTAGCCCCATCGATCAACCTTTGTGAAAACTACTCTAGGGTCTCCCCGGACCTATGCCTAGCATCCTCTAAGCCCATCACCGTAGTCAGGTCGGTGCGGAAGATAGTCCTACACTCGCTGGGAGTCTCGTAGACCATCTCTAGCCCTAGCAGTCTCTGGGTGAACTCAGTGTAGTCAGGGTAGGTGATCCCACTCACAGCCTCTCCGTCTACCCTAAGTCCAGTGATCCTAGCTACATCCTCCAGGGTAGGAACCATATGCCCCCATGGCATCAGGAATGCCCGACTAGACCTGTCCCATCTCTCCCTCAGAACCTGGATAAGTGGTAGGTCTGGCCTAACTGGCTCTATGGATAGGAAGGCCCCGAATCCCATGGCATCTACCCTAGCTCTCTGAAACTCAGGGAGGCCGTAGTATGCTGCCCGGACCATGACCCAGGATATGCGCGTCCTCATCAACCCCTGCATGCATAGAGAAAGAATTTTTGGCTTAATTGTTTTGATTATTCATGTGGAAATTCATTTGATTGCCTTGGGTTGAAATGTTGATGTTTGGTTTAATTAGCGACCATCCTCAGGTCGTGGCTTATTCAATTGGCGCCCATGGGAGGGGCGTGGTTCTTAAGTGCGCTTTGAATTCACGACCTACCCTAGGTCGCTGTTTATCTAAGAAATGCCTCTGTATTGGGCGTGGTTTGGTGGTTAATTTCTAATTTCTTAAAGTTTTTTTTGAGGAGACGCCCATCCCAGGGTCGTCTTTTGCTTAAGTCACGCCCCTGTGTGGGATGTTGTTTTCAAATGGGAGTTTTTGGGGCCTCATAATTTTTTTTGAAATTAATGATTTGACGTCCGCTGGTTTGGTCGTCTTTTATTGAATTAACGCCCTGGGGGGGGCGTTGTTTTCATGGTTTTCAGAAAATGAAATAAAAATAACAGCATGCGAAACAAATTCATGGAAAAATATTTGAAATAATTAAAGCATGGAAATTAATGGAAATTAACAGCATGATTTGAAAATTGATGAATTTAAATGGAAGACATGCTGTAGGGCGTGTTTTCATGAAATTAATTATTTTGCAGAAAATAATTTGAACTAACGCCCTTGGGATGGGCGTTTCATCTCTAAATCACACCCCCACGGGGGGCGTCTCTTTTCTGAGTTGCAGGGTTTCTACCCCGAGGGCTATGGAAAATGCTGAAAAATAAAAATAAAATTGCAAAAAAAAAAAGAATTGGAATTGGGGTCAGGGGCCTACCTTCTTATGCTTTGGTTCTTGGGGTTGGGGCCGTGGCTGGGGTGGTCGCCGGAGTTGGCCGGGGCGAGGGCCGGTCGCCGCCGTGGGCGGTGGCTCGCCGACGTCCTCATCTTCTCCATCTTCTTCCCCCTCGCCCTCTTCATTTCCTCCCTGTCCATCTCCACTGTCTTCATCTTCTTCACCTCCTTCGTTGGCCTCTTGGCCTCCTTCGGCCTCGTCGCCGGCCTCCACGGCATGTTCTTCTTCGGCCGCCATTGGGGCGTCCTCCATGGCGTTATCTTCACCGGCGTAGGCGGGCTCGCCCTCCAGGTCGACGACCTCGGGGGCAGCTACCCGTTGTCGCTTAAGGCCTCCGCCTGCCATAGCTTAGGGCTAGGATGAGAGAGGGGTTGAGAGAGAGAAGATGGGAGAACGGGGGGGAGTTCTTCGGTTAGGGTTTTGCAGAGAAAGAGGGAAAGAGGACGAAGGAGGAAAAAGAAAGGGGGAAAAAAGCCTTTTGGCATTCGAAACGAAGAAACGCCTTGAGGAAGGGCGTGTTTTGTGGAATTGACACCCATGAGCTTGGGCGTGTTTTGACAATTGACGACGCTATCTGAGGTGTTATTTTGTTTTGCATGGGGAATGATAACCGTCGTCAGACGCATTCAATATGGGTTGATTGATGTGATGGAAGTAATAATTGCTGTTTATGATTAACGTCTGAGCTTGAGGCATTATTTACATGATCCGTGGCTTAGCTAAGGGCGTTACTTTTAAGATTTCAACGAATATATTTTGGGAATTTGAATGAATTCACGCCCTATTTTATGTCGTTATTCAGTTAACGCCCACTCGTGGAGGCGTCGAATTTGTGAGCTGGAATATTGAAGACGGCATTGGCTGAGGCATCCTTTTATGAATTAACGACATTGCTTGAGGCGTTGTTTACAACAAAATCACATGTTATTGGAAGATTTGATCATAAACACTTTGAAATTGGCTCAATAAGAACATATCATTGATTTATCAGAAAAGGAAGATCACATTGCATTCAATGAGCCACTTTGGGCCTCAGTTTTCTCAAAACTGTCACATAAGATTTCCATTGCTCTCTATCTTCATCCAAGCTTTCCACAGGTTGATGAATCTTATTGATCTTCCACAGAGCATGAATGGTTGTTGTTTCTTCTCCATCTTCGTTGCTGCCGAGGTGCCGTATCTTGATTGAAGGAAGATGATATGGGTCTTCGAATACCTGCCGTGGAAGCCCGAGTTGAGGAAGGCATCGGTGTGAGTTATACAAAACGAATTCTAAAGCGCCTATGAGTTGAAGGTCCGTTCCAGGAGAAAATCTTGCACGGAGTTCTTGAGTCTTGAGTATTCCCGGGGCGCAAGTGAAGAGGTTCTTTGGCATTACTTTGAGGTGCTCTCTCCATTCCGCTCTCTTCTTGATTTGGGGTATCCGGTTCATCACTCTGTTGCTTATCCCAAGTGAACCGGTCATATAAGAGAGTGGGCTCTTTGAGAAGATTCTTGAGGGCTGTTGGGCCTCATCACATGGATCAAATTTGAAGTGAAGATCTACCCAACTAGAGAGAGCTAGCATGCATCCGTAGATGGGCCTTCCCATTGCCGCCGAGGTAAGCCCGCTATAGAGATAAGCTAGAACAGCCGGTCCGATTCTCTCTCCCTCCCATAAGCTCACCACGGCGCTCAACTGTGTCTCCTCTAGAAAATCCTCCATGGATGGGAATAAGAGTGCTCCTGCTAAGCATACCACGAAGGCCTTGGTCACCCGTTCGATCTCTTCTCCTTCTTTAGCTTGATCCGCTCTCTTGTACACCCATGAGGCAAGCTTTAGAAGATTAATTCCTTTAGTGACCTTGATTTGATTCACTAAGTTTGGGCTAGGTATCAATGTGGTTAATAGCTCGTGAGAAGAAATTGGTTTTGGCATGTTGGCCATCTTCTCTTCATCCCCTTGCTTCATTCTCTTTAAACCTAAGATCATCTCCAATTCTTCTAATAGGATGGTGGCTTCAAAGGTAGAGAAGAGAAAGGTATGAGTAGAAGGATGCCATATCTCTACAAGAGCTCCTATAGCTGCCCAATCAAGATGGATTTGATCATGGTGTTTAGCATGGGTAACTAGGCTCAGGAGGTGCCATCTTGTTAGGTATACCCTCATATCCGAAGAAAACTTGGAAAGGATAAGTGGCAGCCACTTAATTTTTGTAAATCTCCTAGCTCCTGGGACATTTGGATAATCCTGTGGAAGAAAGAAAAGAATGAGAATGCATGAGCAACAGAAGTAGTTCAGTGAAGATAAGAAAAGAGAAGAGCAGAAGAAATAATACTTTACCTGGTTCATGGAAATTCTACTGCTTATGTGACCGTTGATCTCAGTTAGTCGAGGGGTAGAAGTTTTGGACCTCTTAAACGCCCTCTCCATCTTTGGTTTGCAGGAAGGGCTCGGGCGGTTGTAGTCCCTGCGACAAGAAGAACGTGAACAGAAGAAGCAGAGAATAGAAACTCTCAGAGGTTGTGATTGGTTGATCAGAGGAAGTGTCCTCCTTTTATAGAAGTCCGAAGGGTCTTAGGGTCGTTCGGAGTTGTGAGATTGGTTGCTATTAGGACTGGGTTTAGCTTTCGCGTTGGAAACGGAAGCGTGTTAATTAACGCCTTCTGTTGGGGCGTCGATTTATGAATTGATGACCTGACGGAGGTCGTGTTTTATGTAGCGCCCTTTCCAGGGTCGTCTTCTTCCTGGACTCTCGATGCATTTCACGCCTTGTAGAAGGGCGTGTTTTTTATTTTGACACCCTCATGTTAGGCGCTTTTCATGTTTTGACGCCGTTCTATCCAGGCGTGGATTTGTGAGCTTATGAATTTGCTTCCCTACATGCTTTGATGAACTTAAGTGCTATTATTTTGTTAGAATTGTTTTTAATTTAGCACTTATGATCATGTCATGCTTTGAATTGAGGGTTATTCATATTGAAATTGTGGGAGGGCTAATGAACTTTCAAGCGCAAAGGATTGCAGGTTTCGAGATGCCCGGATCACTGTTGGAGTAACATCATGTTGTTATTGTATTTCGTTCCTGTAAGCATTATTACTATATGGTATTATACGTTATTATAATATATCAAGGACCTTGTGGTTCTGATGAACCTGGAATTTGAGTTCCCCTTTATCAAAAATAGTGATAATTCCACGAGAATCTTGATCACACGGATAGGCCGTTGAGTCATCCAAGATTTGGGACGATGGTTCCACTTTCTGGGTTGATGCACGGACAAACGGGCTTCGGCTTAGTGTCAACTCAGAGATCTGGATTCTTGATCAAGTCTAGATGGCTTAGCAATATTATCCTTGATTATTTTCTATTTTTTTGTTTTAAGTTTTCCTTTTACCCCAGCATGCATCATGTAGGACTTTGAGCTTCATGATGAAAATCTTCATATTATGGCGATAATGAAAGTCACTCGTTCTTGATTGAGTTGACATGAGATATTCCATTCCAAATCGAATACTTTATTTTCTCTAAAGCCGCACAGGCCGGTTCCTTGAAAATGTTCTTTTGCTGGGTCTCCATCTCGATTCCATTTATTTTTCTGCAAATCCACCTTGGTTGAAGCACGTCCACATTGGCTGGTAACCGCTCTCCAATGGTGTCTCCCTGTCGTGCCCACATGCACATTTTATTTACTTAGTTTAGTCTCTTTTCTCCAGCAAATCGATGCTTCCTTGGAATCACTCGGAGTTGTTTCACCCAGAATCTTGGAAAGATTTCTAATGCTTGGTGTCTGAGGCGTGTCACATCACACCTTGGCGTCTACTTATCAGTTCATTCCACTTCATTCTGCTGGTTGCACTTTCGCTTCATTTTCGTCTCACTCCCTTGCAAAGCAGACGCCAAGGCGGGGCAGCTGTAGACACGCCAAAATTGACGCTATGTGGATCAAATCTCATGTCACTATGTTGACGTCCCAAAGTGAACTTCAATACATTCATAATATGAAGTTTTTCTATTTTTGTGTGTTTTTAGTTTATTCTTGCATGTTTGTGATTCGCGACCTAAAGAGGGGCGTTATTTTAAAAGCGACCTTACCTAGGGCGTGTTCAAAAGAAAGGACGACAAAATGTCAGGGCGTCAATTCCTGGTATTATCCGGTTTCAAAATAAATTCCAAATTACTGATTGGCGTCCTTCCTCAAGGCGTGTTTTCAAGTAACGCTTTTATCTCAGGCGTTTTCTCATAATTGTCAAATAAAGAATGTTTTATTGCCAAATTTAAATCCAGGAGTTGACGCCTTTGTTAGGGTCGTGTTTTTGAGTAACGTCTTGATGTAGGTCGTCAATTTAGAATTTGACGCCCTTTTGAAGGTCATGTTTTATCCTTCAGAGTCGTGTTTGAGTGTGCCTTTCATGAAGAGTTCCCTGCCCTCTTTGATCACCTTGCTCGATTTGGGAACTAGAGTCCTGCCTTCATTGATCATTGCCCGTTCTTATCTTCCTATTTTTAAGGTTATCTTTGATCTGGAACCCTATATAAGGTTGCCTTGATAGACCTCGCGCGAGGTTAGCAGGCAGAGAGCAGGGAACACACAGACGCACAGAGGCTAGAACAGATTAGAGTTTACGGTGCTGGCTATTACGGTCGTCTTCCTCCTGTGCGGTCCCTCTTTTTGAAGGCTCTCTATCTCTTTCTTATTCCCTGTTTCTGCAGCCACACCGTAGCTTCCAAGTGGTTTCTTCCCCTTTAGTGTTTACAGGGACAGCATAAGGGGGTCTTTCTTCTGTTCGTTTATTCTGATTCATATCGTCATATCATCATCTATTGCACGGCTTCTTGCATTAGTTTAGTATCATATTTCTCCTTTCCCTAACTCTTCTTTAGGGGTTTTAAAACAAACAAAAAAGGTGCGCATGTCATGTTTCTTTTTCATCATATGGTTTATTGGGATTGATACTACATTCACTCGGCTGATCCACTTCCCTTTGCTTGTTTGGTTCTTTTTTTTGCAAGGGTAATCAATAAGGAAAACCCCCTTCATCGGTCGGCCGGTAGAAGGAGGAGGAAGGAATTCACAATCCATCCCGCATCCCACTTATCACCAGGTATTCGCGATCATTTATTTTATTATTGAGGTAACCCCTCTGGCGATCACTCTCCTTTATAGCACCACGTGCTTTCTTTTGTCTTTGTTATTATCATCCTCCTTTTACATATCTCATATGAGTGGTTTGTTCCACATGTGTGGATTTATCACGATCTACAGCGAGCCTCGTCGCGCTCGCGGATCGTGCCGTGGAGGAGCCCCTGCAGCTCCGCGATCTGTCCCTCAGGGTCAATCTGCATTTAGAAAGTTCAAACATCAATGCATAGGCATATAGAAAGCATAAAAGAAAGGCATTAAGGTTTAGAAGTCGTACCGGTCGGTGGGCACCATGGAACACCTGGTCCTGGTAGTGCCTGGCATACGCCGTGTAGTACGCCGCGTCACTCTCCGCCCGGGTGGTCACCACCCACCCACGTGCTGCCCAGTTGGTGATCTGCTCAACAGCTCGCTCTCTCCAGTCGAGCACGGTCGCTACGCCCCGTGGGTGTCACCCCACGCGCTCCCCCGGCTTCTCCGGCGCCAGGAACTCTACGGCTGGCTGGTGGACGCCAGTCGTCCTCATCACCAGTTTGAAGTAGAGTGGCTCCACTATGTTCATGTAGTGAAGCCACACATCACGTCCCGAGAAGGCAAGGGCCCTCGCTACCCAGGGCTGGCCCTCGTGCCCCTCCTCTGCATAGGGTGTCCACCGTACCTGTCAAGTAAGAAGAGTCACATCAGCATCACAAGCATATAGAATTGCATTTAACTGGAGGGTTTAGGTTAAGAGTCATACCGAGGTGTATGTTAGAGCGTCCATGAGGTCATGGAGCTCTCGGACCTGTCTCCGAAGGCCCCCAGTCTCCCGAGGTGCAGTCCACCTCCTGGCAATTGATAGTCGGTCGGGGTGAGTCTCCTCGCCTCGCCTGAGCCAACGTAAGTGCACGTAGGCCCACACCTGCATTTGCATCACACGCCAGCATATAGGACGCATATGAGTGTTGCATAATCAAATCTAGAGGTCAGAGTTGTACCTGGAGAAGAGATGAGAACCCACCGAGCATGGTCCGCCTGCTCATCGAGCTCAGAGTGTCGAAGAGGAAGGCAAGAACAGCAGCCTCCCATGCGTAGTCACCGACGTGTGCTAGGTCCTCGAGCAGCGGCAGCTGATGACGTTCCCTCGCGTCGTAAAAAGAAGTTAACCAAATAGTAGCATCAAGAACCGCCTCAGTATTCGGTCAGCCTCCCGTCCCACCTTTACCGCGACTCTCGGTCTGACTCGCTCTATCAGTCGCTGAAGGTGCTGCTCGAGCAGCTCTCCTGTCGCAATCCCCGCTCACCAAAGTCCCAGGCTATCCTGAAGTGCTGCCGGAGTTAGGGTGGTGGACTATTGCTTGGGGTGTAGCAAGCCCAATTCCAGGAGCTCCTGGGCCATGTCTTGGTAGTCGGGGTATGTGGTCCCGCTGACCGGAGACCCATGCACGCATAGGCTAGTGAGTCGGGCCACGTCCTCAAGCGTGGAGACCATGTGTCCCCATGGAAAGAGAAACGTGCGACTCACTGGGTCCCAGCGGTCGTGCAGAGCATAGAGCAGCGGTGTGTCAAACCGGCTCACCTCCATGCTCAGGAGCTCCGAGAATCCCATGACTCTCAGCCTCTCGCGCTAGAAGTCGGGCAGTGCGAGGTACACCGCCCAGACCTGCAGCCATGAGATCCGGGTCCTACGCTTACCCTACATACATTTAGGATAATTGTATTTTAGTTTTGAGTCTTGCCTTTTATTCAATAACTTCACTCTCAGCTCACCAAGCGGTCACCCGTGGGCCGTTCCCCCATCCAACGGTTGGATTCCAACTATCTCAATAAGTCCCACGATTCCCCCTAAACCGTTCTGCTATCTGGGCGGCCCTTTGAGGACCGTTCCCCTATCTGAGGTTTTCCCTGGAACGGACCAGTTCTGCCCGTTCAGTAATCACACTACCTGACCGTGTTCCTTCCCCTTTAGGTGCCTAATCATCTGGGTATGCACGGTCTGTCGACAAACCATGTTGTTTTCAATGGTCATATTCAAACCATCCTACTCCTAAGAGTTTCAATTTCTGAACGGACCCGGGTTGTCCGTCCTAAGTGTCCACGGTCTGATGGAGACCGTTCTGTTCTGAGCATTTCTGGTGCGGACACCCGAGCAGTTGAGCGGCGTGACACGCAGGGCCACCGGTACCGCACACGGAGCACGACTCAAGCCACCTCAGCATCCATCTGGCTCGGAGACAGCCTGGGGACGCCGCCTTGAGTCTCCCCATTTTTCATATTTAATTATACTTTATTTGTGTGTAAGGTGTGTTTATTTCATTTTATACGGTTTGCAATTATGAGTGTACGAGGGGCTTATTTGTAAAATGGGACCCCTGGGCCCCACGGGACCCCCAGGCCCCCTCCCATTGGTCCATATCAACCTTGTGGGGTTGGTCAAAATCCAAGGTGGACATCTAGAAGCCTTGGACTAGTCAATTGTCCACATGGGGGACAATGGTCCAAAATAGTCAACAATTCCAACCAACCCCACCTACCATGTCCCCCCCTTGACCCTCCTTGGTCAAGGTGCGCCCCCCTCCCCTTTTGTTTAATATTTTTGTTGTATTTTGATCAAACTCCATCCTAGCCATCCATCCCTAACCCCTGGATCCAACGGTGGAGGATGAGTTTGGTGGGAGTCATATATAAGGCATGTAATTACCATTTTCATGAATTAATGCCATTTTGAACTTGAAAATTGTTGGAGCATGGCCTAGGCCGCCCCCTTCCCCTCTCCCTCTCCCCCTTGCAGCTGTGAAGGTTGCTTCTTGGTGGTGTGACTCCACCCTATCAGTTCTGGTCGTCGCCGCAGCCGCCACAAGCCGAGATCGCCGGAGTTCTGCCTGCGCAGTACCATAGCAGCTTGTTCGAAATTCAAAGGTCCTCCCAGAGCTCATTTGGCTACCAAATTTGGAGGAGTTGTTCCTGAGATGTTCCTCTCCACCCACAAAAATCAGGCCAGCATTCAGATCACGTTTCCTATTTTTTGATTTTCGTCCACTCTTCCATTTCGGTTCTGCCAGAGTTCTGTCCAGGTTCACCTCCGTCCTGAATTTTATGTCTTAGATCCACTTTTTGATTTTAGTTAGTTCACCCAATTTTACTGGGGGTTCCATCCATCCACCCTTCATCCAAAATTTTTCTCAATTTTTGATTCGCCCATCTCATATTTTCTAAAAATCATTCTCAGACCCTTCTACAGTTCTGTCCACCGGTTCCCAGATCCGACCACCAGTCACCCCAAACATCATAACAAATCGCCGCCACCTCCAAATCAAATTTTAAAAATATTCCCAGCTCCGTAGTTTGATTACCTACAACTTTTAAGATGAGCTCGAAGTCTGAATCCAAATGTACGTAGGCGGTCAACGACCATTTACAGGAAACTGATATGCTGATCAGAGATTTCGGGAGCTGTGGAGTAGAGAGTTAAAAAATAGTTAAAGCCCATGTCCGCGCAGGTTCAGAAGAGTCCACTGGTCCTAGATTTAATTATTTCGAATCCTCTTTCCAACGGCGCTGGTTTTGTCGCATTCTGGCGATGGGGCAGATCGCAGCGGCCGTTTTTGCCGGAGCGCGCGCTGCTGAAACAACAACATCAGCTCGTGGACAGCATCCTCTCCACTTGGGAACCGGGGCACCCGGCCTCCTGTGAGTGTCGCCGGCTGACCGCCGTCCAGGGAAGCGTGCTTCCAGGGGTCCCCATTACAGTGGGACCCACCCCGCCAGACCCGGAGGACAGGACAGTGTGTGGGCCCCACGGCCCATTGATTGTGCCGTTCGGAAAGCACAAGAACGCGTAGTTCGGCGCATCGAGACGACATCAAGATGCTGCCCATCAACCTGATTTGCGTGATCCCCGGGGCCCACATGTGACCTTTTACCTCCCTGCGTGGAGTGGGTCGAATCTCTTTGTACCGCTGTGAATTATGTTAACCGGGGGCCCGTAAGTCAGCCGGGGTGTCTTCGCCACGCCGGGTGCGTGGAGGTAATGGTCTTAACTCCTTGGCGTTACATTGCTTAGCTAGTATATGGTCTTAGGCCGCTGCCGAGAGTGTAGGTACTAGCCCGTGTGTCCATGTCACCGCTGTGAGAGTGAGAGTGACCCGTCCCGCGACTCGATCCGAGTCCGGAAGTTGAGTCGGACTACCCTTGACCTCCGCCGGTTCCTTAACCACGCACGGTCCGCGCTTTCCCTCGCTTGGGACGACGAGTGATCTTCCACTTCTGTTAGCGACGTTTCGCCAGTAGGAGCTCGTAGTGTCGGGCTTAGTGTCTCCCTGGTGTGTGTTGCTGGTCGTGTCTTCATCTAGAGTCCGAGGGTGGCACCATATAGTGTCGTCTCCTTAGTCCGTCCCGCATCAGTTTGGTATCAGAGCCAGTCGAGTCTAGGATCATCCTTATTTTCAAAACAAAAAAAAAAGTGTTTTCAAATTGCATTTCACCCAATAGTCCCGTATATTAAAAGGCGTTGCCCGAACATTAGGTTATGCCTATCGAGAAGGTAGCGTACTTGCGCAAGTGATCTTCGGATCCCTTATCTCCGCCACGTACCGGATATTGGCTAGGTCTAAGTGCATCATTTTTGCATTAGTGTGTGTTTGAATTAGTCGGTGTCCTCTAGATTTTGTGTCCGTTGCATGCCCACCCGTCGAGGTACCCAATACTCGCCACCAGCACCTATGACGGACTCCCGGGCCCGTAGCTCCGATGAGTCCTCGACGGTCGAGATGTTCCGAGCCATTATGGAACGTCTTGACACGCGTATGGATGGTCTTAGTACGCGTATGGATGGCATAGGAACGCGTCTAGAAGGGCGGATGAAAGCCCTCGAGGATCGGGCCGAGCATTTGGATCAGTCCATTCAGGGCCTAGTTGGGAGAATCGCCGTCCTAGAGAGGGGCCCAGTAGCGGCGCAACCCGCGCCGACGAACGGCCAACAAGAGCCGGTGCAGCAACCCGCTGTGCCAAGGGCTCAGGTGGAGGATGTCGGGAGGCAACAGGCACCTATGGTGGATGATTATGCCTCCGACAATGATCAAGCGGGTTACGGTCGTCGGAATCATCGACGGAATCGTGATGACGATGATGACGACCGCATTCTGAGGGGCGTGCGTGCGGACCCTCCCACTTTTAGCGGGTCCTTGGACCCGAGGGTGTATCTAGATTGGGAGGCCGGCATGGACCGGTACTTCGAGTGGTTTGAGATGACGGACCACCGAAGAGTCCGATACGCAAAGATGAAGCTGCAAGGGCAGGCCCAAACTTATTGGACCAATGTGGAGAGCCTGCTCAACCAGCGACGTCAACCCCAAATCGGTACTTGGGATGACATGAAGTCCAAATTGAGGGAGAAATACCTTCCTGCCTCATATCGCCAACATCTCATAGACAAGTGGCAAAGTATTTCCCAAGGGAACCGATCCGTGACCGAGTACACCGCCGAGTTTGATGAGTATTACTTGCGGTGCGGGGTCATGGAAGAGAGCACCATGACGATATCCCGCTTTCGGAGAGGTTTGCAGCCAAATTATCAATATGAACTCTTTCGCTGCAATGCCACCACTTTGGAGCAGACATATCAAATAGCTCTCGAATTGGAGCAATTTGAGGCCGAGTTCGAGTCTCCCAATCGGTTGGGCTCTTTCCCCCTTCGTAGTGTCGAGCCCCGTGGCTCATCTGGCACGTATCCAAGGGCCCCCATGGCTCAACCTCAGGAGCCCGCTCGCCCCGAGCCCTTTGCTCCTAGGCCTCGTCCTCCACCCCCGAGGGACCTTCCTCGTCCCCAGCATCTTACGGCCCCACCCACAGCCCGTCCACTGACACCCGCACCTCCTGCACGTCCTTTGCTACCTACACCTCCTATCTGTCGGGAGGATAAGGGGAAAGGACCCATGATTGGGGAGCCTAGTGGATCACGGCAGCAGTGCTATCGCTGCAATGGGTTTGGCCATTTTGCCAACCAGTGTCCCACCCGTCCATCTCTCATCATTGGGGACACACAGGCCGAGGATACCACCCCCGCGGGCCTCGAGTTAGTCACCTATGTGGCCGATCAGGAGCTAGCTGATGAATACTATGAGATCAAAGGTGACGATCAGGAGGCCCCGCGTCCCGATGATACCCATGTGGGGGTCGTGAGGTGTATTCTCACCCAGCCACAGGCCAGTGATGACTGGCGTCGGACCACTATTTTTCATACCTTCTGTATGCCGGGTAAACATGTGTGCAAGGTAATCATCGATAGCGGGAGTTGCATCAATGCAATCTCCACGGGTGCTGTCTCCCGTCTTGGTCTTACACCCGTGGATCACCCTAGCCCCTATCGTGTATCATGGATGGATTCCACTTCCATTCCGATCAGGTTACGGTGCTTGGTCCCACTGTAGTTCTATGCCTACCGTGATGAGGTTTGGTGTGATGTTCTACCCATGGAGGTGGGCAACATTATTCTGGGTAGGCCATGGTTATTTGATCAGGATGCCACACTCCATGGCCAGTCGAACGCCTGTACCTTCGACCATGAGGGCCAACGGATTACTCTCGAACCCCATCGGCCCAAGAGCCCATCAGTCAGGGGTCGTACTGGCCCTAGTGCTCCGGAACCTTCCGTTCCCGGGCCTAGTACCCCATCCCCAGCTCGGGCTATGACCGTTACCTCTGGCCCAGGAGAGCCCTCGACGAGGAGATTGATGATGATTAGCTCCCGGGAGATGGAGCAGGAGCTTAGTCAAGACTGTCCGGTGTTTGCCATTACAGTTCGAGAGGTGGAGCGGGACTCCGAGGGTGAGCTCCCACCCGAGGTTGTTCCTATTCTGCAGGAGTTTGCTGATATTTTTCCCGATGAGCTTCCCGAGGGACTCCCACCCATGCGGGATATTCAGCATGCCATCGATATTGTTCCGGGCTCTTCTTTGCCCAACCTTCCTCATTATTTAATGAGCCCCACGGAGCATGCTGAGCTTAAACGGCAGGTCGATGAGTTGGTGCAGAGAGGGTCTGTTCGGGACAGCATGAGTCCATGTGTTGTACCCGCATTACTCGCCCCGAAGAAGGATGGCACGTGGAGAATATGTATTGATAGTCGTGCCATCAACAAGATCACTGTGAAGTATAGGTTCCCTATTCCCCGCCTTGATGATATGCTAGACATGATGGCAGGTGCCACTATCTTTTCGAAGATCGAACTTAGGAGTGGCTACCATCAGGTGAGGATTAGGCCAAGTGATGAGTGGAAGACCGCTTTCAAGACCAAGGACGGTCTATATGAGTGGTTGGTCATGCCTTTTGGGTTGACCAATGCCCCTAGCACTTTCATGCGGCTCATGACTCAGGTCCTTCGACCTTTCATTGGAGTCTTTGTAGTGGTGTATTTTGATGATATCCTTATCTATAGTCGCACCACGGGGGACCACTTAGACCACCTTCGGCAGGTCTGTCGACTTCTTCGGCGAGAGCAGTTGTTTGTGAACCCACAGAAGTGTGCTTTCATGACACCTCAGCTTACCTTCTTGGGTTTCATTGTGTCTAGTACTGGGGTCTCCGCCGATCCGGAGAAGGTCCGGGCCATTGTTGAGTGGCCGGAACCCCATATGGTTCATGATGTCCGTAGCTTTCATGGCCTTGCGACGTTCTACCGTCGCTTTATCCGCGGATTTAGCTCCGTCACCGCCCCGATCACGGATTGCATCCGTAAGGGCACATTTGTATGGACGAAGGCCGCATCTGCCGCCTTCAAGGTTATCAAGGAGCGCATGACCCAGACACCTGTCCTTCGACTGCCTGATTTCTCGAAGGTGTTCGAGGTCTCTTGTGATGCGTCGGGTGTTGGGATAGGAGGAGTCTTGAGTCAGGAGCCCCACCCGATCGCATATTTCAGCGAGAAGCTGAATGACGCGAAACTGCGATATTCCACATATGATAAAGAATTCTACGCAGTTGTTCAGGCTCTTAGGCATTGGAGGCACTATCTTTTACATCAGGAGTTTGTCCTATACTCCGATCACGAGGCATTGAGGTATCTCCACTCCCAAAAGAAGCTGAACTCGCGTCACAGTCGTTGGGTCGAGTATCTCCAGCAGTTCACCTTTGTGCTTAAATATAAGACTAGAGTGGAAAACAAGGTGGCTGATGCCTTGAGTCGGCGAGCATGTTTGCTTACCACCATGAGTGCCGAGGTCATAGGGTTAGAGAAGATGAAGGAGGCCTATGTTGATTGTCCTGACTTCGGTCAGATTTTTACCACTCTCCAGGCCGGACCCTCGAGAGACCTTGATGAGTATGTGCTTCAGGAGGGTTACCTCTTTCGAGGTAGCAGGCTATGTGTTCCCCGAACTTCGGTTCGAGATTTCTTAGTATGGGAACTACATGCGGGTGGTCTAGTTGGCCACTTTGGTCGGAACAAGACTATTGAGGCAGTGGAGCACCGATTTTATTGGCCGAGCTTGAAGCGCGATGTTGCTAACATCGTGGCTCAGTGCCGTACCTGTGCTACGGCCAAGCTGAAGAAGCAAAGCTCTGGCCTTTATACGCCTCTTCCCGTGCCTGATGGCCTGTGGCAGGATGTTAGCATGGACTTTGTTTTGGGATTGCCACGTACCTCCAGGAAGCATGATTCTGTCTATGTGGTGGTTGACCTTTTCTCAAAGATGGCCCTCTTTATTCCTTACTCGAAGACTTCGGATGCTTTGAGGGTAGCCCACCTTTTCCTTACGCATGTGGTGTGCAAGTTCGGGTTGCCTCGCACTATAGTGTCTGACCGTGATGTTAGATTCACTTCCTATTTTTGGAAGACACTATGGCATATGATGGGGACTCACCTCAAGTTTTCTACTACATATCATCCCCAGACAGATGGCCAGACCGAGGTAGTCAATAGGAGTCTGGGAGATCTTTTGAGGTGTCTAGTCAGGGACCGCATTGGGGATTGGGATCTCATTTTACCCATGGTTGAGTTTGCATACAATGATTCGGTGAATAGGTCTACCGGCATGAGTCCATTTGAGATTGTCACAGGTCGTAGGCCTAGGAAACCTGTTGACCTTGTCCCCATGCCTATCCATGCTAGAGTGTCGGAGTCGGCCGAGTCGTTTGCTAGGCATGTTAGGAGTTTGCATGACGACATCCGTCGTCACATTGAGGCCAGCAATGCACGGTACAAGGAGTTAGCCGATGCCCACCGACACCACTGATAGTTCCACGAGGGTGAATACGTCATGATCAAGGTAAGACCTGAACGGTTTCCCTCTGGAACCATTAAGAAGTTGCAAGCTCGCGGAGCCGGTCCCTTTAGAGTGTTGAAACGCGTTGGATCCAATGCGTATGTTGTGGACCTGCCCGAGGAATATGGTATAAGCTCTACCTTCAATGTATCGGATCTTGTTGCATATAGGGACCCAGCGGTGATCCCTAGTGAGCCTTTTGAGCCATCTCCTCCCCTTGAGAGTGATCCCACACCTGAGTGTCCACTTCCACCTCCAGCCCCTTTTTCACGGCAGCGTGAGCATATAGATCGTATACTGGACGAGCAAGTGACAGTTACCAGGAGTGGATCTTACCCGCGCTACCTAGTGCGATGGAGAGGACGGCCCGCTACTGAGGACACATGGCGAGTTGTAGCGGATCGATCCGGACCTTCTGGAGCGATACAGGAGTGATGCAGACCCTTACTCGACAGGGTCGAGTTTCTCCCACCCGGGGAGAATTGGTGCGGACACCCGAGCAGTTGAGCGGCGCGACACGCCGAGCCACCGGTACCGCACACGGAGCACGACTCGAGCCACCTCAGCATCCATCTGGCTCAGAGACAGCCTGGAGACGTCGCCTTGAGTCTCCCCATTTTTCATATTTAATTAGACTTTATTTGTGTGTTAGGTGTGTTTATTTCATTTTATACGGTTTGCAATTATGAGTGTACGAGGGGCTTCTTTGTAAAATGGGACCCCTGGGCCCCACGGGACCCCCAGGCCCCCTCCCATTGGTCCATAGCAGCCTTGTGGGGTTGGTCAAAACCCAAGGTGGACATCTAGAAGCCTTGGACTAGTCAATTGTCCACATGGGGGACAAGGGACCAAAATAGTCAACAATTCCAACCAACCCCACCTACCATGTCCCCCCCTTGACCCTCCTTGGTCAAGGTGCGCCCCCCCTCCCCTTTTGTTTAATATTTTTGTTGTATTTTGATCAAACTCCATCCTAGCCATCCATCCCTAACCCCTGGATCCAACGGTGGAGGATGAGTTTGGTGGGAGTCATATATAAGGCATGTAATTACCATTTTCTTGAATTAATGCCATTTTGAACTTGAAAATTGTTGGAGCATGGCCTAGGCCACCCCGTTCCCCTCTCCCTCTCCCCCCTGCAGCTATGAAGGTTGCTTCTTGGTGGTGTGACTCCACCCTATCAGTTCCGGTCGCCGCCGCCACCGCCACGAGCCGCCATCGCATCACCGCCGAGATCGCCAGAGTTCTGCCTGCGCAGTACCACAGCAGCTTGTTCGAACTTCACAGGTCTTCCCAGAGCTCATTTGGCTTCCAAATTTGGAGGAGTTGTTCCTGAGATGTTCCTCTCCACCTACAAAAATCAGGCCAGCATTCAGATCACGTTTCCTATTTTTTGATTTTCGTCCACTCTTCCATTTTGGTTCTGCCAGAGTTCTATCCAGGTTCACCTCCATCCTGAGTTTCATGTCTTAGATCCACTTTTTGATTTTGGTTAGTTCGCCCAATTTTACTGGGGGTTCCATCCATCCACCCCTTTATCCACCATTTTTCTCAATTTTTGATTCGCCCATCTCATATTTTCTAAAAATCATTCTCAGACCCATCTACAGTTCTATCCACCTGTTCCCAGAGCCGACCACCAGTCACCCCAAACATCATAACAAATCACAGCCAACTTCAAATCAAATTCTAAAAATAGTCCCAGTTCCGTAGTTTTATTACCTACAACTTTTAAGATGAGCTCGAAGTCTGAATCCAACTGTACGTAGGCGGTAAACGGCCATTTATAGGAAACTGATATGCTGATCTGAGATTTTGGGAGTTGTGGAGTAGAGAATTGAAAAATCGTTAATGCCCAGGTCCGCGCAAGTTCAGAAGAGTCCACTGGTCCTAGATTTAAGGATTTCGAATCCTCTTTCCAACGGCGCTAGTTTCGTCGCATTCTGGCGATGGGGCAGATCGCAGCGGCCGTTTTCGCCGGAGCACGCGCTGCTGAAACAGCAACATCAGCTCATGGACAGCATCCTCTCCACTTGGGAACCGGGGCACCCAACCTCCGGTGAGAGTCGCCGACTGACTGCCGTCCAGGGAAGTGTGCTGCCAGCGGTCCCCATTACAGTGGGACCCACCCCGCCAGACCCGGAGGACAGGACAGCGTGTGGGCCCCACGGCCCATTGATTGTGCCGTTCGGAAAGCACGAGAACGCGTAGTTCGGCGCGTCGAGACGACATCAAGATGCTACCCGTCAACCTGATTTGTGTGATCCCCGGGGCCCACATGTGACTTTTTACCTCCCTGAGTGGAGTGGGTCGAATCTCTTTGTACCGCTGTGAATTATGTTAACCGGGGGCCCGTAAGTCAGCCGGGGTGTCTTCGCCACGCCGGGTACGTGGAGGTAATGGTCTTAACTCCTTGGCGTTACATTGCTTAGCTAGTATATGGTCTTAGGCCGCTGCCGAGAGTGTAGGTACTAGCCCGTGTGTCCATGTCACCGCTGTGAGAGTGAGAGTGACCCGTCCCGTGACTCGATCCGAGTCCGGAAGTTGCGTCGGACTACCCTTGACCTCCGCCAGTTCCTTAACCGCGCACGGTCCGCGCTTTCCCTCGCTTGGGACGACGAGTGAGCTTCCACTTCTATTAGCGACGTTTCGCCAGTAGGAGCTTGTAGTGTCGGGCTTAGTGTCTCCCTGGTGTGTGTTGCTGGTCGTGTCTTCATCTAGAGTCCGAGGGTGGCACCATATAGTGTCGTCTCCTTAGTCCGTCCCGCATCAATTTCACATTCTGAATGGACCGATGTGGACCGCTCTAATTTTACGTGGCCCCCCTAGGACCGCGCTATGATGTCGGTTTAGCTTCTTTGAGCGGCCACCCTTGTGCCGTGTATTGTTTGAATGGTTCAATGTGAACTGTGCGGTTTGTTTGTCCGGTCACTGTTAGACCGTGCCATTACCGTCGTTCCCGACGACGTGAGAGCCCTCCCCGCCTGCGGTGAGGGCCGCCATGGCCCCCAAACCGGACCCTAAGGGGACCTATGCCCCATTATACCCCTAGGGCTAACATGCATGCTTTAAAAGATGGAAATAGGGGGGGTTTAAGGGGCCTACCTCATCGGTCTTCGGGGGTTTGGCCACCGCGGTGTTCGTCTCCGGTGTTTCCTCCCCGGCGTCTCCTTCCCCGGCCACGATTGCTCTGGGTGCTTCTCCGGCCTCGGATGGTGGCGGGGGTGCTTCTCCCTCGACCGTTGGCGGTGCCATCATCTCCTCCGCCGGGTGTGCTTCTCCCCCGGCCGCGGCAGTCCTCTCCTCCTCTGGTCATCGGTGGGCGGCGAGCTTGATGCTTATGGCGCATGAACGAGGGGAATGGAGAGTGAGAGACGGGGGAGATGGAGAGAAGGAGGGAGATTGAGATTGAGGAAGCTTGAGAGAGTGGAGAGTGGGAGTGGGGCGTTTGTTCGTTCCTTCCCTCCCGCCACCGGTTACGGTGGGGAGGGAGGGAGACGAAAGGTTTTTTTTTAAAATCCCCCAGATTTTGCACGGTCTATCGATGGACTGTTCAGTTACTAGGCGGTTCTCTTTTGACCGTTTAACCACCAACGGTACTTTGAGTTGAGCGGCTAGAGTCTGGCCATTCATTTTATTGAATGGTCTACATATGGACCGCGTAGATTCACATTCTTGTTCAAATTACATATGATTGCACGGTCCTGAATAAGCTGTTCCATATTTTGAGCGGTCCACTATGGACCGTTTATATGCTTAAATGATGTGGTTTGACCCCCTTCTTTCTACTGCTTTGTGTAACTCATTGATAAATTTTGACTAGATAAATATTGCAAATCCTGCTCATGATTTTCTTTGTAGCATCGCTTCAATTTGCCGTTTCACCTGCATAGGTAAGTCAGGTATGTCTTTCTATCCTTATATCCCTTATTGCATTACTATATTGTACTATGTTATGTTTTCTCGAGAACCAGCTGGTTATCTGCGTGTTCCAGGATCGGATGTTCCCCTTTAACAAAAACCACGATGATCCAGGTTCGCGTGTTTAATCATCAGATAGGTCGTTAGGTTGGGAAAATTTGGGGAGGATGGTTCTATCCTGCACACCGTGGTTGCAGATAGTGTCTTGACTCTGATTCTCCCAATCTAGCAATATTATTCTCGAGTATTTTCTATTTTGTGGCTTTCTTTGCATTCGTTTTAATGATTTCTTTTATTTTAGCCCAGCATGCATCATACACATCTTTTGAGCATTCATGGCCCAGGGTCTGTCTAAAGGCGTCCCATTCGTGATGGATGATTTTCCGTTCATGGTTTTTGAGTAAGAGGAGATATTCCAATCAGAGTTGGAAGGTTTTCTCTGGTCTTTTCACCTGGTTTCATTGACTAGAGGTCTCCGTCTGGAGTTTTAGTCTGTTTCTTTTGCTACTTATTCCGGTCTCCTCATTGGTCCGAGGGATTGTGTCCCCCATGAGGATGATCATGTGTTTCCTTTTATTTAGTTAGTTCCTACAGATCGGTGTCGCTTTTGGTTTGATCATTCCTTATGGTTGATTCAGAGTTTTTCGGAAGATTCCTATCGCTCGTTGGCAAAATAGGTGTCGTTTTACCTTAACGCCCACTTTTCAGTCTGCTCCGCTTCATTTTCGCTTCATCTCCATGTTCCATTTCGCTTTCGCTTTACCTCCGCTCGTTCCTATGCAAAGATGACGTTAAGGAGGGGCATCTGTTGACACCCATTTTTTGCCGATAAGTTGAGTCATTTTTCTTACCACCAATTATTAATGCCTCGAGTTGTCTGTTGCTCATTGGGCTATTTCCAAGCAGCTTATTGGGCCCATTTTATTGGTGCCTCCCTCCCTGACTCGGTCTGCTTCAATTCAGGGCTTAATGGGCCTTGATTTTGCTTGATTTATCACATTTTATGAATTTTCAAGCATCTAGCCTTTGCGCGGTCTATCACTTGACCGTTCAGCCAATAAGCGGTTGATGGTGAACCGTTTGTCCATTTATTGGATATTTAGGTGATTTTTTGAATTTCCACCAACAAGCTTTTGAACGGTCTTACTATAGCCGTCCAATGTCATTGAACGGTATGCATATGACCGTCCAGTTCCGAGATTCCCAGACTCGTTGGGTTTTCTGATAATTATCTATTTATCTAATCTTATTGGATTTATCACCGACAAGCTATGCGCGGTCTGCCTTGGACCTCCCCATGAATTGAGTGGTCTGAAGTAGACCGTCCAAACCATGAGAGTCCAACGGTGAAATGGTCTGTCAGTTCGATGGATATTTAGATAATATTTCTTATTTATTTAATTTCCACCGATAGGGTTGAACGGTCTGGTTCCAGGCCGCGCAATGGATGGGGTGGTATATCGTACGACCGCGCCATGGTCCGATCTCTGAAGAATTTTAGGGTTTTTCTCTCTCCACCCGTGGTTTCATCCTTCATTTGTTCCACCCATTTCTCCGCGGATACTCCACCAAATGCGGCGCCGTTTGAACTGATTGGAAGATAATTCTTTTATCTACGGATTTTATGTTGATATCTCGAGCTGATTTTCACTAGAAACCCTAATTTCGGGGCTGGCTTTTTAGGCTCTATAAATAGACCCTAAGGCCAAGCTTTGAAAAGGGGGGGAGATTTGAAGGTCATGGCGAAGCTCTGTCGAATTCTAGAGCGACCTACAGTCAGGGAGGGAGGCTTTCTACGTTCGCATAAGCCTCCGATTCAAGGAGTATTCGGTATTTTGAACCTTTGTTCTAATAGTCCCACCGTGCTTTTCTTAGTTGCATGCTTCATCTTTTGGTTTTTCTTCTCCCACGTTTTCACTCTTGCATTCCATTACACACACCCGTTCCTATTGTTTTCCACGCCCATAGGGGTTTAAAAACCTCCCAAGTATCCCCCAGTCCATGTTAGTTCGTTTATTTTTATGTTCTTTTCTAGTTACTACACTTCATAGTTCTGATTTGGGTTTTCTTTTGCGGTCTTCATTGTGTTTTGCAGGTCAGCAACATATTAGCATGAGGCCCATCCCCTCTGGCCGGCCGGAAGGGGTAGAGGATCAGATCCCGCGAGTTTAGAGTCTGGCGTTTCTGCACGGCCGCATCCCATCCATTTGGAGATCAGGACGATCTATCACCAGCCGTTCAGTTCTTCACGTGGCTATCTTCGAGCCTTTCCATTTCCAGATCTACCTTCGTCTTGCTTCATACTTCAGCGCTTTGAGCGGTCTATCGTGTGACCCTCCACTCCACTGGGCGGATCCTCCAGGACCGTCTACCCCTGCCAGCGCTGAACAATCGGGCGAGTGCTATCCGTTTTTTCCAAGGTACGGTGTATTCATTACACTTGGCACCTTGGTGGCGATCACACACTCACGTCCCTCTATCCCCTTATATTGCGCATTCCATTCAGTTATTATATTGATATAGTAAGAGGGGTTGGAAGGATACAAAAGAGAGTAAGGAAAAACATGTCAACAATCGCTATTCACCCGGCCATTGGAAAATAAAAAAAAAAGATAAATATGCTTATTTATCCCAATGACCAAGTCAAACTGAAGCCCATTAAGCTCAAATTCGAGAAAATGCGTGAGCAAGTCCAGCCAAGGAGAAAATACCCATAAAATAGGCCCAAAAAATCATCTAAAAATGGCCCAATGAATAATGGAATGGACAACTTGGGACATTAGAATAAGGGTAAGAAAATGACTCAACTCAAAGGTAAAAAAATGGGTGTCAATAGATGTCCCTTCTTAACGTCCTCTTTGCAGGGGAGCAAGCGAAGGTGAAGTGAAGGTGAAATGGAAAACACGGAGCCGAAGCGAAAATGCAGTGGAGCAGACTGAAAAGCGGACGTTAATGTAAACGACACCCGTTGCTCACCAACGAGTGATGGGAATCTTCTGAAAAACTCTGAGCCAATCACAGGAACGATCAGACCAAAATGACACCAGCCTGGAGGAGCTAATTAAAGGAAAAATACGACCAACCTCATCAGGGGACACAATCCACGACCAATGAAGGGATCAGAATAAGCAGTAAAGGAAAATAAAAAGAAGCAAACTAAACTCCAGACAGGGACTCTCTATCAACCAAACCAGGTGAACAGAACAGAACAAACCTTCCAATTCTGAGTGGAATACTCTCTCTTACCCGAAACCATGAACACATAATTCTCCATCACCAATGAGATATCTTCGATTGATTAGGGGACATGAATGCTCAAAAATGTGTATGATGCATGCTAGGCTAAAATAAAAAAAATAATAAAAAAGAATGCAAAGAAAATATAAAAATAGAAAATACTCGGGAATAATATTGCTAGACCAGAATAATCAGGGTTCGGACATAATCTGCAACCATGGCGTGCAAGATAGAACCATCGTCCCCTAATTCCTCCAACCTAACGGCCTCAACCAACGATTAAACATGTGTACCTAGATCATCATTAGTTTTGGTAAAGGGGAACATCAGATCCTAGAACACATAAATGACCAGCCAGTTCTCGAGATAATATAACATATATACCATATAGTAATGCATTAAGGGATAAAGGGATGCGAAATACTTACCTGACCAGGCAAAGTATGGAACAATGTCGCAGGAGGTCGTGAAAAGATTATGCAACATCCATATCAATATAAGCTAATCAAGCCAAAAAAAGTTATCAATTAAGCACATGACGCAGCAAAAAATTGGATTATGGAACAAACGACGTCCATTATTTAGACCAAGGGCCACATAAAAAATGGTCCCATCAAGACTGCCATATGAAGAAAACAGTCAAAAATCTGACCTCCAAGCTCAATAGAATTTCAATTTTGAGCATTAGCACTTAAACGGCCAGAGGGAGGACCGTCTAATAACATAATGGTCAGCAACCAATCGTCGCGCGGAAGGTGATTCGACATATAATGAAGGCCATGATCAGAAACGGTCTTTGTATAACTACCTAAAAATCCCAACGGTCAATCGTCCGACCGCCATTTAGACGTCGGTTTCAAAAAAAATGAAACCGACACCGCCCTCCCCTTCGTCTTCCTAACTTCACGCGAATGCCAAAGCCCACCATCGAGAGGTTCAATAGAGAAACCACCATCGAGCCCCCCCCCATCCGAACTCCATTCTCTTCTTAGCCCTCTCCTTCCCGCCCTCACATGGATGCGAACGAAGAGACAAGCGTTGGGGGCATTTTATGCGATGGATGGCAGGAGAAGAAGAACATGCGCCGCCGCCGGCGAACCCATCGGAGGAGGAGGTGCCGCCACCGGCTGTAGTCGCGGAGGAAGGACCTTCCACGGGTGCTGGAGCGCCGGAGGAAGCATGAAAAAATGCAAGAAGGTGGAGAAGCCGTAGTGGATGCCAAGGAACTGACCGAAAGAGCGCCACCGTCCGAGGTAGGCCGCCGACCAACCCCCCCCCCCCCCCCAATTTCAAATTTTGATGGATGCATGGAGTTTAGACGGGAGAGAAAGGGGGCACACCAACCCCTAGAACAAAATGTGAGGGCCCCTAAGGCCATTTCTAGAGATGGGGAAGGGTGGAGTGCCGCCCGTAGTGGCGAGTAAAAGACGGTCCTACCAGGGACCGCTTAAGAGGACAAAACGGTCTACTCATGACCCCTGTAGATCGGATTAAAAATCCTCTCTTAGGAGAAGTTAAAATAATAACAATGAATAAACAAAAATGCGTAAGATGTAATAAAAATACAATAAAAATAGCACGAGGTGCTAAAGTGGAGATGATGTGATCGCCAGAGGGGTTACCTCAATAAGAAGAAAAAGGAGATCGCGTGTACCTGGTGAAAATTGGGATGCGGGATGGATGTGGATTTCTTCCTCCAACTTCAATCGGCCGGCCGATGAAGTGGGTTTTCTTGGTTGATTACCTTGTAAAAAAAAAAGACAATGAAAAACAAACAAAAGAGAGAGGGATCAGCCAAAGTGCAATAGTATCAATCCAAAACTAACATAAAATGATGAAAAGACATCAACATGCGCACCTCTTTTTTTGTTGTTTTAAAACCCCTTAATAAGACTTAAGGGAGGGGGAGTATGATGATAAAAAAATTGCAACAAGGTGGGAATAAATACGAAGGATGAATGAATATGATGAATGGAGTGGTATAAATGATGTAGAACAATCAGATGAAAAACTGAGAAGCCCTGCTGTCCCTGGCGACAGTAGAGGGAAACCGGATGAATATGACGGACGTAGATGGATGAAGCACCGGATGAAGCCCAACGAAGGATGCAAAAAACGAAGAAGGCTCTGCTCGTGACGCTTAACCTCTTGAGTGCTTAGAATGCTTAACCTTCTGAGTCATTAACCTCTCACACGATCGAATGATATTTTCTCTTATAGCTTCAATCAGATGTGATCAAACAAGGAAATGATAAGAATGGGTAATGAGGCATCCAGGGAAGGATCAAGATCGAGCAAGAGTCCCAAGGATGGTAGGGAACTGTGAGGGAAAGATGGAAAAAGGAAGGACTCTGGAGTGAAACACGACTTAGGACAGGGCGTCAAATCATGAATTGACGACCTTTACAGAGACGTTTCTTGAAACACGACCTAGGAAAGGGCGTTTCTTCCTGGATTTAAATTTGGAAATAAAACTTTCTTTGTTTAGAAATTAATGGAACACGCCTAAGATAACGGCGTTTCTTAAAAACACGCCCTGAGGTAGGACGTTACACAGAAAAAGCTTTTTATTTTGAAAGTAGATAATTCCAGAAATTAACGAATAATACCAGGAATTGACGCCCTCTCTTGTGGTCGTCTCTTCTTTTAAAACGCCCCATCACAGGTCGTTACTTTCTAAAGTAACGCCCTTCGTCAGGTCGTGAATCACGAAGGATGCATAAAAAAAGCATAAAATTCTCAAAAATAGAAAAACTTCATGTTATAGGGATATTGAAGTCCACTTGGGGCGTTTACATAATAACATGAGATTTGATCAACAAAACGTCAATTTTGGCGTGTCTACAGCTGCCCCGCCTTGGCGTCTGCTTTGCAAGGGAGTGAGACAGAAATGGAATGGAATGTAATGAAAGGAATGAAGTGGAATGAACTGATAAGGAGACGCCAAGGTGTGATGTGACACGCCTCAGAACATTAAGCATTTGAAATCTTTCCAAGATTCTGAGTGAAACAACTCCGAGTGGTTCCAAGGAAACATCGATTTGTTGGATAAAAGGAGATTAAACTAAGTAAATAAAGGGTGTGCGCGTGGGCACGACAGGGAAAGACCATTGGAGAGCGATTACCAGCCAACGTGGACGTGCTACAACCAAGGTAAATTTTACAGAAAAGTAAAGAGAATTGGGATAGAGATCCAACAAAAGGGATACTTTCAAGGAATCAGCCTGAACGGCTCCAAATAGAACGAAGTACTTGATTTGAAGTGGAATATCTCATGTCAACTCAATCAAGAGTGAGTGAACTTCATTATTGCCATAATATGAAGATTTTCAGCATGAAACTCAAAGTCCTACATGATGCATGCTGGGCTAAAAGAAAAGATTAAAACAAACTAAAAATAGAAAATAATCAAGGATAATATTGTTAAGCCATTTAGATCTGGTCAAGAATCCATATCTCTGATCTAACACTAAGCCGAAGCCCGTTTGTCCGCGCATCAACTCAGAAAGTGGAACCATCGTCCCAAACCTTTAACAACTTAACGGCCTATCCGTGTGATCAAGATTTTCCTGAAATCGTCATTGTTTTTGATGAAGGGGAACTCAAATTTCAGGTTCATCAGAACCACAAGGTCCTTGACATATTATAATAGTGTAGATATCAT
Source organism: Amorphophallus konjac (assembly GCA_022559845.1). Taxonomy (NCBI): domain Eukaryota; kingdom Viridiplantae; phylum Streptophyta; class Magnoliopsida; order Alismatales; family Araceae; genus Amorphophallus; species Amorphophallus konjac. Next base: position 378,121,975 of record CM040118.1, on the reverse strand, counting down.
ATAGTAACAATGCTTACAGGAAACAGATACAAGGTGACACGATGTTACTCCAGGAGTGGTTCAAACGCCTCGAATCCTGCGAACTTCTGCACTTGAAACTTATTAGCCTTCATCCATTAATTCAGAACATGACATGATCATAAGTGCTTAATCATAAACAATTTCACAAAAATAACAGCACTTAAGTTCATTAAAGCATGGGAAGGACAAAATATGGGAGCCAATAAAACACGCCTAAGAATAGGGCGTTAACAGTGTAAAAGGCGCCTGACCATAGGTCGTTAATCTTTAAAACACGCCCTACTCAAAGGCGTAACCAATAACGAAAGCTTAGAAGAAGACGCCCCATGTTAGGGCGTTAAATATAACACCCCGTCAGTCAGGTCGTCAATTTAAGAATCGACGCCCTAACCAACGTCGTTAATTCAGCACGAACTTCCGTTTCCTAACAGCACAGCACAGTCCTTAACCTAATCAAACTTCTATCTTCGGGACTTCTTAGGACTCTTCAAATCCTTATAAAAAGGAAGGCTTTCTTCAACCCCCCATCAGAACCTCCTTGCGCAACCAAATCGCTTCTTTTCCTTCTTTTTTCTGTTTCTGTTCTTCTTCATCCACAGACCTCTGTACGAGCTTCTCCTGCAAAATCAAGCAATGGACCGGGTGATGAAGAAACCTAGGCTTTCTACTCCCAGAATCACTAAAATACAAGGGCACATAAGCAATCGAATTGCTTTGAACCAGGTAAGCTATTCCTCTGTTATTTGTTTCTGTACTGTGCTTTTTCTTTTCTTTTGTTCCGCCGAACTCCCCTTTCATATGCTCATGTTTGTCACTGCATGTGTTATGTTCTCTTCTCACAGGATTACCCAACCCTTCCAGGAGCTAGAAGATACATGAAAGTCAAGTGGTTGCCCCTCATCCTCTCCAAATTCTCTTCAGATATGAGGGTATATGTAGCTAGATGGCATCTCTTAGGATTGATAACCCATGCCAAGCACTATAACCAAATCCATCTTGATTGGGGTGCCATGGGAGCATTGATTGAAACATGGCATCCTTCCACCCATACTTTCTTATTTTCCACATTTGAAGCCACCCTTTTGATGGAGGAAGTAGAGATGATCTTGGGTTTGAAAAGAATGAAACAAGGAGAAGAAGAGCACATGGCCAACATGCCAAGACCAATCTCCTCTCGTGAACTCTTAACCAGCCTTATACCTAGCCCAAACCTAGTGAATCAAATCAAAACCACCAAGGGAATCAACCTCTTGAAGCTAGCTTCATGGGTATACAAAAGAGTCGATCAAGCCAAGGAAGAGGAGGAGATAGAAAGAATAACAAAAGCCTTCGTGGTGTGCATAGCAGGCGCACTACTGTTTCCATCCACGGAGGATTTCCTTGAAGAGAGTCAAATAAGCGCAGTGGTGAGCTTATGGGAAGGCGAAAGAGTTGGGCCGGCCATACTAGCTTACCTTTACAGCGGGCTCACATCGGCGGCCATGGGGCGGCCCATATACGGCTGCATGCTAGCCTTCTCAAGTTGGGTGGACCTTCATTTTAAATTTGATCCATGCAATGAAGCCCAACAATCGTCACGGATCTTCTCCAAAAGTCCGCTTTCTTACATCGCCGGCTCGTTGGGAATAAGCAATAGGGTGACGAACCGCATTCCTCAAATCAAGAAAAGGGTGGAGTGGAGAGATCACCTCAAGGTAATGCCAAAAACCCTCTTTACTTGTGCTCCGGGAATACTCAAAATGCAGGGTCTTCGCGCAAGATTCTCCATTGGCACGGACCTTCGTCTTATTGGCGCATCCGAGCTTGTCTTGTACAATGCACACCGGTGCCTTCCTCAGCTCGGGCTTCCAAGGCAAATACTAGAAGACATCTCCCATCTTCCTTCAATCAAATCAAGGGATCTAGGTAGCAATGAAGATGGAGAGGAGACAATCACCGTTCAAGCTCTGTGGAAACTAAGCAAGCTTCATCAACCTGTAGAAGACTTGGATGAAGACAAGGAACAGTGGAAAAGTTATGTAATCTTATTGAGGAAATTAAGGCCCAAAGTGGCTCATTATGCATTGTAATCCTTTTTTTTTTTCAAAATAATGAAGATTGCTTTCTGATTGAGCCACTATTACTGTGATTGTGAACAAAATTATCCAGAACCTATTTTTCTATTGTAAATAACACCTCAAAGAATGCCGTGAATTCAACAATACACGCCTTACCTCAAGGCGTCTCAATCGGCCCATCTTCTACAGTTAACGCCTGCACAAGTGGGCGTGACTTAAATGACGACTTCAGGAAAGGCGTGAATAGATTCAAACCCCAAAGAATATAATCGTTGACTCCTCAAAAGTAACGCCGTTTCCTTAGTCACTTCTTAAAAATAACACGCCCTCGACTGAGGCGTTACTCTAAGCCAGCAATGATGACTTTCATTACATCAATCAACGCCCATTCAATGCGTCTGACGACGGTTATCATTCCCCATGCAAAACATATTAACGCCTTAATCATCGTCGTTTACCTTCGAGAGACGCCCAGAGCTTCGTCGTGAATTCCATTAGAAACGCCTTCTCTTAGGGCGTGTCTTCTTTTCGAAACCCAAAAGTCATGAGGCCCCTTCTTCTTCCTCCTTCCGTCCTCATTTCCCCCTTCTACAAACCCTAACCGAAGCCCCCCCCCCCCAAAGCTTCTCTCGTTCTCTTTCTCACTCTCTCAATCTCCCTCCCCCTTAGCCCTAGCCATGGCCGGTGGAGGACAGAAGCGCCAGAGGGTAGCCGCCCCAGAGGTCGTTGATCTGGAGGCCGCCCATGCCGAGGAGGAACTCGCCATCGTGACGGTTGAAGAACCGACGGTGGTTGCCGGTGGTGACGAGGCCGAAGGAGCATCAACAGAAGAAGGAAGAGAAGACGAAGGTGGAGAAGAAGAAGAAGAAAGAGAAGAAGATGAAGAAGAGGGAGATAGAGAAGAAGAAGAAGATGGTGGACCACCGTCCACGGCGGCGGTCGCTCCCCGGGGCCAACTCCGGCGGCCCAGACGGCCATTGCCTCGGCCACAACCCCAGAAGCACAAAAAGGTAAGTTCCCCCTCCCCAAAACCAATTTTTTTTATTTTATTTTCATTTTCTTTTATTTTTTTCCTGATTTTCCATAGCCCTCGGGTGCGAAACCTGCAACTCAGAAAAGAAACGCCTCCCACGGGGGCGTTATTCACAAACAAAACGCCCTGACCAAGGGCGTAAATTCCTTTTATTTTCTGAAAAACAATTAACCTTCATGACAAACGCCCTGCAGCATGTCGTTTCTTCAAAAATTATGATTTTCCATTAATTCCATGCCCATTAAACGTTTTCATTAATTATTTCGCATGCTGTCATTTTTATTTAAATTTTCTGAAAATCATGAAAGCCACGCCCCTCACCAGGGCGTTATTTAACAGGAAACGCCCAAACCAGAGGGCGTCTCTTCATTAATTCTCTTTTAAAACTGAACAGTCCTAAATGGAAAACGCCCTAGCCGAGGGCGTGATTTGAAAAACATTTTAGGATTTTAGAAATTAACCACAAGTTCACGCCCTATCCAGAGGCGTTTTAGAAATGGAAAACGCCCTCACCGAGGACGTTACTTCAAACCACATTTAGAAAAACGCCCCCTTTAGGGGCGTGAATTTACCAAGAAACGACCTGAGGAGGGTCGTGACTTCCAAAATATTAAAATCAATGCCCAGGCAAAACATAGCGTAATTACACATGATTTAACCAAACAATTAAGCAAAATTCTTCTCTTTTAATGCGTGCAGGGGCTGATGAGGACCCGTATCTCATGGGTCATGGTCTGGGCAGCATACCAGGGTCTCCCCGACTTCCAGAGGGTTAGGGTAGATGCTATGGGGTTCGGGGCCTTCCTATCCATTGAGCCATTTAGACCCGACCTAGCACTTATCCAGGTTTTACGGGAGCGTTGGGATAGGGTGAGCCGGTCCTTCTTGATGCCCTGGGGGCACATGGTTCCTACCGTAGAGGATGTGACCAGGATTACGGGGTTGAGGGTGGATGGTGAGGCTGTGAGTGGGTTCACCTATCCTGACTACACAGAGATGGCCCAGAGACTGCTAGGGCTGGATATGGTCTATGAGGTACCTAGTGAGTGCAGGACCATCTTCCGTACCGACCTGACTACGGTGATGGGTTTAGGAGATGCCAGGCATAGGTCGGGGGAGACCTTGGGTGAGTTTGTACAGAGGCTGACGGACGACGTGAGAGCGGTATGCTGCCAGGACCCGACTGACCATGAGAGAGCGGATCGAGACCTGAGGAGGTTCCTGCTGCTGCTGCTCGGGAGATTATTGTTGGGGACGAAAGCCGACGTCATCAACTGCCGCTTCTTAGCGATCCTCGAGGACCTGGAGACAGTTGGCACCTACGCCTGGGGAGCGACGCTGCTGGCACACCTGCTGGCGGACCTGTCCACGGGTACAGGACGTGAGACGATCGTCAGTGGCTTCTCACCTTTTCTTCAGGTAGTTATCTTCCTTTTTCTTTTCTTTTATGCAAATGAATGCTTTACTAATGCAATGCATGGATGCAGGTGTGGAGCCACCTATACATGCCGATGGGGCACGTCGACCCACGGCCCGGAGCTGAGGGATCCTTTCCTCTGGCACGACGCTGGTTACCAGTCGTCTTCGGTGCCCCACTTGACTACGAGTTGTGGGTTCTACGGAGAGAGTTCCGCGACTTCCCTCCCTCGCTGGTATGTATGAATGAATGACATGAATTTCTTTTGAATTGATTTGAATTGATTATGATGAAATGATAATGCTATGTATGAATGCAGGTGCAGTGGAGGCCATACGAGGGGATGACAGATGAGAGCCAGCCTTGGGTCGTATCGGGGCGACCTCGCTTCGGGCGTGAGCTGTGGCTACACTGCTTGAGTGAGATCGAGCCGTTACGGCTCCGGTTGGTGATGAGGACCCTTGGTTTGCACCAGGAATGGATCGAGGTCGGGGAGCCTCGAGGCATAGGAAAGAAGACCCGCGGTCGCACCAAGACGACCGACTGGAGGGTACGTTTCGAGGAGCAGTACGCCGACTGGCAGCGAGGCGGGACCAGAGTCACTTCCCGAGTGACTGACAGCTCCGAGTACCTCCGGCGCTACTGGGAGGTACACGCCGGCTGACCCTAGATGAGGGTCTTAGGGGTATGTATGAATGCACTTATTTCTAAAATTGAATGCAAATGCTTATGTGACTATCATGTGACTAACATGCAATGGATGCAGGATGCGAGGGACATAGCGGCGATAGACGCCCAGGCCCACCTACACAGCCTAGAGGACCAGCTAGCCGCCACACGGGCCGACCTAGAGACCCTGGTGAGTGTTTAAATTACTTTTATATGCAAATGAATCTTTTTGTTGAATTATTGATGATTAGCCACTGACGATCTCAATGAATGCAGCGTGCTCAGCAGGGAGTAGTGAGGAGAGATCCAGGGGAGGCCTCCAGCTCGAGGGGACCTAGCGCGGAGGTGACCGCGCTATCAGAGCAGCTAGCTGGAGCGGTTGCACGGGCTGAGGCAGCAGAGCGCGACCTCGCCAGACGGGTAAATTCTGAACTCACACTCAGTCAATTCAATTATTAATTAAATATAGCATTGTGCACTGATAAAAAAAATGTTTTGCAGACCGAGGAGCTCCGAGCAGCTATTGCTTGCGTCTGTGAGGGACAGCAGGTGACGTCCTCGCAGGTGAGTGATTTACCTTCAACCATGTGTTGTTTATTTGCTTCATTGAATTGTGAAATTTGATGATTGGTTTGCCTGTTTTCAGAGTGCACAGCTGCGAGCAGCGCGTACCGAGTTGGCGATCCGCGAGCAGCGGATCATAGAGTTGGAGCGCTCTGCGAGGCGTCGGGAGGAGCTTCCCTAGGACGTGGCGGAGCTGCGGGTTTCCCTGGAGCTGGAGAGGCGGGAGAGTGCCCGAGAGCGAGAGGAGCACCAGACGGAGCGTGCCCAGTTCCTTGAGCTTCAGCAAGCGGAGCGTGCCCGGTTCCAGGAGCAGTTGGCGGCACGGGAGCGTGAGCTGGCGGACTCGAGGACCCAGTTGATCCTTTCCCAGGAGCGGTTGCGAGTGTCCGAGGAGCGGTTGCAGCGAGGCCGTGAGCGAGCGCGGGCTGCGGGGTACTCCTTCACCAGCTCTACCTTCGTGGCGGGTTCTTCTCTTCGAGAGAGGAGTGAGGCAGGGGGCCAGGCTCGAGTTCCGGCTTCTTCACGGGGGCCCATGCCTCCTCCACCAGCACCAGCTCGGGATGGCGAGGAGAAGGTTGAGAGTAGGAGAGTAGAGGAGGGTGGAGGCAAGAGCTGAGAGACTTACTTGTACTCCTCCACCCTCACACCTGTACATGATAGACATGATGATATATATATATGTGAGATTGAGATTTCTTTTATTACCTGAGCACTTTGTGTGGTTGTGGACTTGTGTTTGTGTACTTTTCGTTTCCACGTTCCTCGTGTTTGCTATACTTTGCCCTGTATCTGCAGCTGCGGTTTTCACTTTGAACAAAACAGGTTAATTCATCTGTTCGACTTGGCCCCTTGCCCAATGAGCAAGGGAGTGGCAATATTCTTACCTTAATAATGGGTCAAGGGGCCAAGCCTTTAATCAAATAAGGTAAAGTGAAATAACCAATAAAGGGGAGATGCATCATGCAAGCACACACATGCAAACAATAAATCAGAATATGCACAGGCAAAATGCAGGCATACGAATGAAGAAGGCATTATATATATATTTTTGTTATTTTCCTGAAAAATGCGCCTTAGATTAGGTCGTGACTCGGGTGAAAGACGCCCTCTCAGACGGCGTGCATTTTAAAAGGATTTTGGAATTTGGTGAAAAGATGACCTGAACAAGGGCGTTAATTTGATAAAGACGACCCTCAGAAGGGCGTGAGTTAAATTAAAAACGCCTTAGTGAGAGGCGTGAATTATATGAATTTTCAAAAAAGATTGACAAGGCTATCCAGATCGCGGGCCCTACACGGTCATCATCTAGGATTCATTAATCTTTCTTGAATAATTAAAAGGGAGTCGACGTGCTCAAAGTTGACTTAATATTCGAGATTTCGCACAGTGCAATTTCTTAAGTTCGTCTTGACCAGCCTGCCAGTTCGTGACTTTACCACATAGAGAGGATGGAAGAAAATATAAGGAAGCCCATAAGGGGTTCTGGGATGCTCAAAGTAAAGTTACCTCCCCTGCCCTATGCCTGTTGGGGTTCGGTCTTTGGCGTAGGAAATTGTTGCCTTTTTGCCCATTTATAATGCATGCATACGCCCAAGGTTTTCCTTGCGGGGACTTTGCCCTCTTGACATGCTTTTCTTTTCATAACTTGACTTTCACTTTGGAATTGATTTGCATTGATGAAAAAAATAAACCTAATTGTACTTGGGCTTTTATGACATTTGCTCCCTTTTGGGCCTTGACTTCCACCTACTAGGGCGGCGGATAGGCTTGGCGCCTCTGCCTCGAAGTCTCCCTTTCCCCCCTTATGGGCCGAAGAAGAAAAGAACGGGTATTATCTTTCACTTTTAGTCAGGTTTTTGACTTTCTATTAGATTTTGCACTGCTTGAGTTCAAGAATAAAGCGTGTAGTGTGTGCGGGTGTCAACCCCATTTTTAAGTTACCAAGACTGATAAATGAATTCTGAATTTTGACCTTTCAGGCCTTGATCTTTTGTGTGCCATGACAAAAGCCTTTTTGTTTGTTTGAAATTTCTCTCTTTTCTTTTTTTCTTTTTTTTTTTTGGATTTTGGCAAATACTCTAATTTTTTTTGGATTTGGAAAATATTCATTTTTTTGTTTTGTGGGATTTTGGAAAATTTTCATTTTTTGTTGGATTTTGTTGGGAACTATTCATTTTTTGTGGATTTTGGGAAAATCAGGGGTAGTATTTCTTAAGATATAAACCGTTCCAAGGGTGAGTTAACTCTTCACCTTCAGCGTTAGTTAATTTATAAGCATTGCCAGGAAAAACTTCTTTTATAACGAACGGTCCCTCCCAATTTGGTTGGAGTTTTGAACGGGGGCCACCCGGCTTAACAAAAATTCTCTTGATTACCATTTCACCGACTTTAAATTTTCTCTCAATTACTTTCTTTTGGTAAAAACGTGAGAGCCTATTTTGATAAACGCGCGCATGCTCAGCGGCGACCAGACGCTTCTCATCTAGGAGTTCCAATTGGGCAAGGAGTGAATCACGACGTTCATCAATAGAAAGTTCCTCATCCAATTGTACTCGCAGAGAGGGAATAAGAATCTCATAAGGGACTACTGCCTCCATCCCATAAGTGAGGGCGAAAGGGGTTTGCCCAGTGGGAGTGCGAATGGAAGTGCGATAGCCCCAAAGAGCTTCAACCAGCTTGTCTGGCCAGTCCGAAAATTTATTAGCCTCACACGTCTTCTTAACGATCTTGATCAAAGTTTTATTAGTTGCTTCTGCTTGGCCATTGCCCTGCGGATAGTAGGGAGAAGAATGATGCAATGCAATGTTATACCTGTTGCAGAGATCCTTGAGATCTTGAGAGATAAATTGAGGTCCATTGTCGGTGACGATGGTGCTCGGGATGCCGAACCTCGTGATGTTGTTCTTCATGATAAATGTGCAAACGGTTGATGCTTTAATTTCCACGTAAGCTTCTGCTTCCGCCCACTTGGTGAAGTACTCCGTTGCCGAGAGAATGAATGATTTTTGCTTGGTCATGAGGTTCGAGTCACCAAGAGGTCCAATGATGTCAAAAGCCCACATGGAAAAAGGCCATGGGGAGGACGTAGGATGGAGTGAAGAAGCAGGAGAATGAATCTTGTCGGCGTGCAGTTGGCACTTAACACACCTACGAACGTAGATAGAGCAATCCTCTTCTAGAGTTGGCCAATAGAAACCTAGTCTAAGGATTTTCTTAGCTAGCATCTGGCTGTTCACATGACCACCACACACACCAGAATGCGCCTCTTCCACGACTTTCCAAGATTCATCATCATCGAGGCATCTCAATAAAACACCGGTGAGCCCTCTTCTGTAGAGCACACCTCCAACCAAGGTATAACGTTGAGCCACTCTTCTAATTGCTTTCTTTTCTTCTGCTGTGGCTTCCTCGGGATAAGACTGATCATTACAGTATCTAGCAATCTCATAATACCAAGGCTTTTCTTCGTCAGCCAATTCTTTTTCCCAGTCCAAGAGCATGACCTCTTTGCCTTTAAGAGTTTCTTTCTGCTTGGCCTTCTCGAGCACCTGATCCCTAATATCAAGGAAAGCACGGTCCTTAATAGCTGGAGTGTCACGCTGATGAATCAGAGGGACATGGAAATCACGCTCAGGGGGGAAGACTAAAGCAGAAGCTAAAGAAGCAAGAGCGTCAGCTAGAATGTTCTGACTGCGAGGCACATGAACGAAGTTTGGCATAAGCTGAAGCGAGTTCCTGGTAGGGTTTAAGCTTAGGATTGATAGTGCGGCACTTGACCAACACCTGGCGCAGAATGAGTTGACTATCACCGACGATCCTCAAGTGAGTGACACCATATCGATGAGCGGTTTGTAGACCGGCCAAAAGAGCTTCATACTCGGCTATGTTATTGGTGACGGGAAAAGTGAGCCGAGCAGCAAATGGAATGGTGACCCCTTCAGGTGTTAAAAGAACCATGCCGATCCCTCTTCCTTGAGAATTAAGAGCTCCATCAAAATGTAGCGTCCACATAGGATCAAGGGGTTGATTAATGGACATTAATTCTTCATCTGGGAACTCAGAATTGACAGGATCAAAATGAGGTAGAGGGTGATGAGCAAGATGTTCGGCGATGGCATAACCTTTGATAGCTTTTTGCTGAATGTAAGTGATATCAAACTGGGAGAGGAAGCTTTGCCAGCGTGCTAATCGATCAGTGAGGATAGATTTTTCAAGGAGGAATTTGATTGGATTCATGCGTGCAATGAGGTGAACCTCGTGGGCTAGGAAATAGTGTTTTAATTTCTGCACTACCCAAACCAAAGCTGCACAAGTCTTCTCCATGGCTGAGTACTTCTGCTCACAGGGGTTAAGAAGTTTAGACAAGTAGTATGATGCCCTCTCCTTACCTTCTTCATCCACTTGAGCTAAGACAGCACCTACAGAGTCATCCAGGACTGAAACATACAGAATAAGTGGTTTGCCTGGAATTGGCGGCCTTAGGACAGGGGGATTGGCCAAATAATCCTTCAATCCGTCAAAGGCTGCCTGACACTTGTCATCCCAATTAAACTTGACTCCCGGCTTGGTAAGTTCGTAAAACGGCCTGCATCTTTGTGAATGCTGGGAGACGAAGCGGCGAATGAATTGCAACCTCCCTATTAATCCTCGAACTTCCTTCAAATTCTTGGGAGGAGGCATATCTCTGATGGCCTTTGCCTTGTTGGGATCGACTTCAATTCCCCTCTTACTGACAATGAATCCAAGCAACTTTCCTGAAGAAACGCCAAATACGCACTTCTTGGGGTTCATTTTTAATTGATATTCTCGCGATCTCTGTAAAACCTTAGCCAGAACCCCAGGATGCTCAATCCTTGTCCTTGATTTCACTACCAGGTCATCCATATACACCTCTATATAAATATGAATCATGTCATAAAAAATAGCCATCATAGCCCTCTGGTAGGTGGCTCCAGCATTCTTAAGTCCAAAGGGCATGACCACATAACAATATGTGCCCCATGGTGTAGTGAATGAAGTTTTCTCTTGATCTTCTTCAGCCAGGCGAATCTGATTATAGCCTGAAAATCCATCCATAAAAGAAAGAGTCTCAAATCCTGCCGTGTTGTCGATCAACACATCAATATGAGGGAGGGGGAAGTCATCTTTAGGACACGCCCGGTTGAGGTCCCGGAAATCTATACAAATCCGAACTTTTCCATATTTCTTCATAACCGGGACAATGTTAGCCACCCAATTGGGATAAAGGACGACTCTAACGCATCTAGCCTTGTGGAGTTTATCGACCTCTTCCTTCATTTTCAAAGCCATACTAGGGTGGAAACGCCTCAACCGCTGTTTTACCGGGACAGACCCTGGCTTAAGTGTAAGGCGATGTTCAACGAGCGCATGATCTAATCCCGGCATATCTTCATAACTCCAAGCAAACGTGTCTTTGTATTCTTGAAGAACTAAAATGAGCGCCTCCTCTTCGGAGGGCGGCAAATTCTTACTTATGAGGACAATCCTAGGGTCTTCCTCGGTACTCAGATTGATTTCTTTGGTGGGTTCTTCTACGGAGGCTGATGGTTCGTCGAATCTTCTTATACCACTAGCAAAAGCATCAGCCATGTCCTCATATTCTTCATAATTTTCATCCCCCTCTTCAATAGGGTCTTCATCATTCATGATTTCATAAGCGCCCAAACCCTCATAAGAAGCAACAGAATCCTCATATTCTAACTCTGGCAGGACAATTGGATCTTCCACAAACTCAGGGAGGGCTAAACAAGCTTGGCATCTGATGGCCAATTCCAACAAAAATCTGCGAGGAATCTGCTTACCCTTGGCCTTCTTGTGTGAATTTACCCCATGATTTTTATTAGAAGAAGAGGAAGAAGAGGAGGAAGAGCAACTAGCTTGATTAGAAAGGAAAGAAGGAGGTGAAAAAGTGGATACAGAGGAGGGCCCCTCACCAGAGGGGGAGAAGAGTCTTACCAAGGAATCTTGGAAGAGCGGCCCCTGGGTTGGGACGCACTCGGGAGAAAAATAGGAGGTCTCCTCAATAGAAATGGAGGATTGGAATGTTGGAGATTTGGCATTTTTTTTTCGTTTTTAGCTTTTCCTTCATTTTTATTTTCTTTTTCAAGTAAAAAGCAATGTGAAGGGAGAATAGCAGGAGGAGTGGAGAAAGATTTAATCAAAGATGGCCCACGCGGGGGCGAGATGGAGGTTTTAGAAAATCGCTCGAGGAGCGAAGGAGCAATCGGGAGGGAAATCTGAATTGAATCGGGAGACCAGTTGATGGTAATCGGTGGTGGTCGCGGCACGTGACCAAACCAACGGGAATAGAGAGAAGCCAACACAGATGGATGCACAGAAGTGAGGGAGAAAAGGCCGGCCCACAGCCTATCTACGGAAAATCCTTCTTCAAAGGGGACATCTGGCTCCCCCGTATCTGTGTAGTCACTTAACATCTGCCTTTTATCTGTGATTACTGCTGGCATTTCAATCAGTTCTTGAATCAGCGGCGGCCACTCTGGATCTGTCGGCATGAACAGGCGGCTCAAAGAAATAGTGATGTCATTCATGTCAAACCACCTGTACCAGTCACATTCCGGATCACCCATTTTTCTTCTTTTATCTGGCCTTAAAGACTCCAGGGCTTTGTAGGTAGCTAGTGGGGCAATGTGACGAGCAAACTGTCTGGCGTGCACATCTTGACAATCAAGCAATGAAGTAATGACGGTAGTCTGCTCATTGTTCTGAATGCCCTCGGTGACAAAATGTGTCTTTAAAGTCCAGGTGAGCGGCTGGCGGTCTGGTTTGAAGGTGGACGTCATAACAGCCCACGGCTCTCCTTCATTCTTGCCCGTTGTTTTGTAGCCTAAGACGCCTCGTGCAATCACCTTTTGAGGCTTAATGGGCCTAATCCTGCCCTGGAGTTTGGTGCCCAGGCCCTTGCCATCTTGATATCCCATTCTTATTAGAATGTTCCAGCCGGGGGTATTCATCATATTTTTCTTTTTCTTCCCCTTAGAAGGCAGGGGTGTCATAGCAACTGTGGTAACAGTCTCAGATACCATCGGCCGTGGACGGGGAATGTCCAGCACAGATAATAATGGCTTGTTGGTAGGCCATATGGAAGGAACTGATGAAGCTACATGAATGTCTTCCTCTGGCAAGATCGGCACGCTGGTCACCTTGATAATGCGGCCCTTGTGCGGAAACTTGAGGCACTGATGGTTTGTAGAGGGCACTGCGTCAAGCTGCTGAATATAAGGGCGGCCCAGGATGCCATTAAAGGTCGGATCCATATCCAGGATATGAAAATCTGCTGTAATGGTGGCTGGACCCAAGCTGACTTTGAGAGTAATCATACCCAGAGGGGGTTTCTTTGTATTGTCATATGCTGTGACAGTAATGGTAGATGGCCGAATCTGGCTCTCAGAGATACCGCATAGCTTCAGAGTGCTCGGAGGTAACACATTGATAGATGCACCGGTGTCTACCAAACACTGCTTAACGGCCACTTTGTTGATATCAACCGTAATACATAGGGCATATTTTCTTGCCGGTAGAGGTGCTAACTCATGTTCATGGAATGTGATTGCCGGCTGACTGCTGGCAGGAGTCAAGACTGTAACTATTTGCTCGACCGGCATGTCTTCGTTGACCATGACCTTCTGCAAATATTCCTTCAGGGCCAGCTGATGAGTGGTGGACCTCTTGATTAATTCAAGAATGGAGATTCTGGCTGGAGTGCGATCCAAGTGCTTTAATAAATCATACTGAGTTCCCGGCACTGAATCTTGTTCCTGCTCTTGCTCTTGTGGCCCCTGCACAGGCTCTAGCTCTCTCTGTGGGAAAACACGGTGGATTATCCGTCCACAGCGGAGCGGCGCTACGCCTTGACGCGCCTCTGTTGGGGCAATATTAGGAGGAGGGTTGGAAGAAGAAGAAGGAATGTTGGTAGCAGAAACCCTGCTAGGGGATATCAAAGGGGAATTCAATGAAAGGGGCGCCCCCGTAGGAGACGTGGTAGTGGTGTTTAACAAAGATGCCCCCGCGGGAGGCATGGGAGGAGTATTTAACGAAGGTGCCCTCGCAGGAGGCGTGGGAGAGGAGAGGGATATCCGAATGCGAGGAGCATTGGCAGGTGGTGGAATAAGGAGAGATCGTGGCACAAAAGGTGGTTGAACTGATGACGGAAGAACTCTTGCCGGTGTAGGAGTGGTAGAGGGGGTAGCGGGTGCTGGCGGTGAGCGGAGTAGGAGTGGCCTGGATGGCGCGTGTGTGGGATTGGTGGTGGAAGGTGGAATGGTAGGTTGTGGAGGTGGTAGGCGGGTAAGAAGAGAGCGAGCCGGCAAGGCCGTGGAATTGGTGGAGGTAGAAGGATTGACGGGGCGCAGAAAGGGACGTCCCGATAGGAGAATAGAAGAAGAAGGAGGTGTGCGCAAAAGGCGCGGAGTTTGATTTTGAGTTGGATCATGATGAAATGCGCGACAGAGGCATTTTCTTCGTGCCATCCCTGCCCTCTCTCCACCTCGTAGTGAGACGTGACAGGGTTCACATGTTGATTAGGAGCGTGCTCCGGCAATGGATTACGGACGATCCCCATATCCTGCTGGGGTGCTGGAGCTTGCTGTGGCTGAACTTGTTGCGGAGCTGGCTGTTGTTGTTGCTGGTTTTGTTGTTGCCGAGAAGCCCTTCTTTCTTTCATAGTGGCTATGAATTGTCTCATCTCATCCCAATTGATGTCACCCTGGTCATTTAGATCGTAGATGTAATCTCTGAAGTGGAAGCAACGATCCAGGTTGTGACCAGGGGCGCGGTGAAAGGCACATTAACGGGATGTGTCAACATTAGCGGGCCACACGGTTCTTTCCTTCGGTAATGCGAGCAAGTTGGCGGCCATCAGGGCATTAAAAATATCGGGGAGACTTTCAGGAAGTGGGGGATAGTGGTCCCTTTTGGGGCCAAGTGGCGGTCTCCGTTGTTGTTGTTGGCCATAGTTGGCTGGTGGGGGCACTTGATGGTATTGTGGTGGGGCTGGAGGATCTATGCGGGGGGCTTGGTTTTGCGGTGGAGCAAAGGAGCGTTGAGGCGCAAATTGGGGTGGTGGAGTAGGGTTAAAATGAGGGTTCTGTCGTGGAGGTGGTGGACGTGGGTTAGCTTGATTATGGGGGTTGCCAACTACGCCAACCTGCTCGTTTGTGACAGTGCCCTCAGTCGTGGGCCCACTATTGACATTTGTATTCTTTTTAAATAGTCGAGGCTTCGGCTCAAACATGCCCATGATGGGCGAATCCTTCATTTGTGTTTGTATATAACGAGCTCTTTCATAGAGCTCTTCCATAGTTGTCAGCCGATTCATGGCCAAAATATGCCGGAATTGAGGAGTTGCGTTAGAAATAACCATTTTCACTTGCTCCTGTTCTGACAATGTGTCCTTTAATTTCTCGGCCATAGACCGCCACCTATCAGCAAATACAATGAAGTCCTCCTCGGGCTTCATTTTCTCGGCAACTAAATCTGTAACAGAAAGGGAAGGTCCCACCCGGTCTCTGTACTTTTGCAGGAATTTTCTTTGAATAACATCAAAATTGCCGGCATCAGCTGGCTCCAGAGAATAAAACCATTCGAGGGCTGGCCCCTCAAGAGACCTCCTGAATAAGTAGGCCAGGGAGGCCTTATTGTCCTGCCAAAAGGAAGTCTCATATCGGAAATCCTTTAAATGAATGAATGGGTTGCCCGTCCCATTATATCGCCGGAAATTCGGCATTTCAGAAGGTGGTAAATGGAACACCGGCAACGTAGGAAGAGAAATTTCTGGAGCATTCTTAGTTGCTGTAACCTTCTTGAGCTGTTCCTCCATGCTGGCCAGCTTCTGAAGTAAGAGAGTGTTGGTATCGGGCTCGACTGGGGCCTGATTCTGAGCAAAAGAAGGCGGTATAGGCGTTCGTAGAATCCGAGGAGGTTGGAAGGATTGATGCCTAACCGCTGAATAGCTCGCCTGCTGGGCCGGCATGGCCGCAGTAGGCGTTTGTGGACGAGAGGAGGGGGGATGCAAGACCACCTGGTCATTAACAATCTGATGGCCACTCACGGCCGGAGGGGGATTAGAAGAAGAAGAAAGAACCGACTTCCCTTTTAAAGCGGCCTGAATGGCTTACCGCTGGGAGTCATCCAACTGGGAGAGAGCCTGGATCAAATCCGTGACATTAATGGATGGGGAAGGGTTCCCCGAAGTGTTGGAAGATGGAACTTGAGACGGAGGGTCCACCTCATGAAGAGTGGTATCAACCACATGAACTTGTGAGTAATGTGGGTGAGGAGGAAGGTAGTTCCCCTCATAATAAACAGAATCCTGGAGAGGGTCCTCATATTGACCAAATATGTTCTCATTATCATCATCATAGGAGTACCCGTTTCCTGCCATGTTGATGGTTTTACCTGAACGGAGTTTCATTCTTAAGAGAGAGAGTGTTTAATGAAGGAACTATCACAAAATACTTAATCCAAACAAGGCAATCAAATCACCCAACTATGTTTATGCAAACAAGGTTGGCAAGAAACGCAAGATTTTAATGTTTGATGTTTGAATTAGGATGGATTATTTGTGAAAGTTCACTCTTTTGCCAAATGAGACCTAGTTTGATCCAAGTGTAACCTCCGGGTCAACTAAGTTTTTCTCTCTCTTTAACAACGCATAGGTTCTCTAAACTCCAGGTACTTCAAGGGTACAACCAGCCCGGCGTCCGTGAGGGAATCCACGGGTGCGGGGACTTATGGAGGTCTTAGAAAAGGGATTCCCGGTCCAAAGAGACGGAATGCTCAATGGAGGGTTGTCCCGATTCCAAGAAAGGTGTGTGGAATCCTAGGCTAGAGAGAGGAGGTCTCTCAACCAAGCCAACAAATCAAGACAATCCAAGCAGCAATGTAATATCAAGACAAATGCCAATCAATGAATAAGAGCTAATCTGTGAAAAAGAACATTAAAGAAACGCCCTTGGAAAGGTCATTTTCACAGCAGGAGGAAAGACACGCCCTGCGGTAGGTCGTGACAAAATTAAAACACGGCAGCGTGGCTATCGTTAAACTCTGTGAGGGGCTCACAGACGGTAGGAAAACACACCTTTAGGTAAGGCGTTACAAAGAAAGGACGCCTCCACGGGAGGGCGTCAAAACTCAGAGAAACGCCCTGGGATAATAAATAAAACCCCTCTGAGAGGGGCGTTAATCCACAGGCAATATGATAAGCATGCAGCAAACAGCAGTTTATGGTAAAAGACGCCCTGGCAGTGGGTGTTACTCAACGAAACACGTCCCTGAGAGGGGCGTTAAATAGCAGACGATAAAATGAGCAAACAGAGCGCCAGCAGATGCAATAAACACACGCCCTGGAAGGGGGCGTTAATCAACAAAACACATCCCTGTGAGGGGAGTTAAATCAAAAGATCCCCTTGTTGAAGGCGTTAATAAGCAGCAATTGACTAATCCGGGGAGTGTGCAGGGTGCACAATGGAGGGTGCCCGAGGGGCACAAGGGAAAGGGTACCGAGGGCACCGAGGGGAAAGGGCACGCGAGGGTGCCTAAGGGGAAAGGACACACGAGGGTGTCAAAGGGGAAAGGGCACACGAGGGTGCCAATGGAGATGGTAATCAATAAAGAAAACAGTGGAAGTCCCACCGTGATCGCCAATTTGTAGATCGGATTAAAAATCCTCTCTTAGGAGAAGTTAAAATAATAACAATGAATAAACAAAAATGCGTAAGATGTAATAAAAATACAATAAAAATAGCACGAGGTGCTAAAGTGGAGATGATGTGATCGCCAGAGGGGTTACCTCAATAAGAAGAAAAAGGAGATCGCGTGTACCTGGTGAAAATTGGGATGCGGGATGGATGTGGATTTCTTCCTCCAACTTCAATCGGCCGGCCGATGAAGTGGGTTTTCTTGGTTGATTACCATGTAAAAAAAAGACAATGAAAAACAAACAAAAGAGAGAGGGATCAGCCAAAGTGCAATAGTATCAATCCAAAACTAACATAAAACGATGAAAAGACATCAACATGCGCACCTCTTTTTTTGTTGTTTTAAAACCCCTTAATAAGACTTAAGGGAGGGGGAGTATGATGATAAAAAAATTGCAACAAGGTGGGAATAAATACGAAGGATGAATGAATATGATGAATGGAGTGGTATAAATGATGTAGAACAATCAGATGAAAAACTGAGAAGCCCTGCTGTCCCTGGCGACAGTAGAGGGAAACCGGATGAATATGACGGACGTAGATGGATGAAGCACCGGATGAAGCCCAACGAAGGATGCAGAAAATGAAGAAGGCTCTGCTCGTGACGCTTAACCTCTTGAGTGCTTAGAATGCTTAACCTTCTGAGTCATTAACCTCTCACACGATCAAATGATATTTTCTCTTATAGCTTCAATCGGATGTGATCAAACAAGGAAATGATAAGAATGGGTAATGAGGCATCCAGGGAAGGATCAAGATCGAGCAAGAGTCCCAAGGATGGTAGGGAACTGTGAGGGAAAGATGGAAAAAGGAAGGACTCTGGAGTGAAACACGACTTAGGACAGGGCGTCAAATCATGAATTGACGACCTTTACAGAGACGTTTCTTGAAACACGACCTAGGAAAGGGCGTTTCTTCCTGGATTTAAATTTGGAAATAAAACTTTCTTTGTTTAGAAATTAATGGAACACGCCTAAGATAACGGCGTTTCTTAAAAACACGCCCTGAGGTAGGACGTTACACAGAAAAAGCTTTTTATTTTGAAAGTAGATAATTCCAGAAATTAACGAATAATACCAGGAATTGACGCCCTCTCTTGTGGTCGTCTCTTCTTTTAAAACGCCCCATCACAGGTCGTTACTTTCTAAAGTAACGCCCTTCGTCAGGTCGTGAATCACGAAGGATGCATAAAAAAAGCATAAAATTCTTAAAAATAGAAAAACTTCATGTTATAGGGATATTGAAGTCCACTTGGGGCGTTTACATAATAACATGAGATTTGATCAACAAAACGTCAATTTTGGCGTGTCTACAACCCCCAGAAATAAAACGATCCCAACAAGGCCGTTAAGTATACTGAAGCGGTTTAAGAGAGACCGCTATAAAAGTTAACCCATGGGGCATTGGGGTGAGAGAAACGGTCTGAATCAGACGACTGGGATGAAGCAAACGGTCTCCAAAAGATCGGTAACTCACTAAAAATGGTCTGAGAGCGACCGTTAAATTGAAAAGTGGACACGAGAGTTATTGAAGGTGAAGGATGGTAAAAATGGTCAATAAGTGACCGTTATATAGAAAATGGCCCTAACGTGGCCGCTGTTGTGCCCCTTGTGCTTTGATGATAATGTGGTGTTTTAATGATAGCAACATGAATGAGTCACCATATTGTTTTGTTAAGAACAACACATTGAGTCACCATATTGTTTTGTGGAGATTGCATGAGTGTGCTAGGCCATGCAGTATTTCATACTCAATGCATATTTCGCTATATGCTAGTGTCCATACAGTCAAAGGTCTGAGCAATCCTTGGGCGCTGCATAAGCATACTAAGTGCATAAGTCTTCGCATAAAGTATGTGCAGGGCTAGTTCAAGCCTGAGCTAAGGCTAGCTCTAGTCTGTGCAGATGTTTTGCATAATACATGTTATGTCAGTGTGGCTCAGGCATCAAGTCTGTACAGGCAAGTCTGTGCAGGCAAGTCTGTACATTGTCTTGTTGGTCCAACATAAAGTCTGTACATCATTTACACTCCACACGACATGAAGTCGGTGCAGCCTTGTCTTGCATGCATAAGTCAAGTCTGTACATCGTTTAGTTGCACGCCATATAGTTGAGCAAGTCTACACATCAGTTTTCCTTGCTTCATGCATGAAGTCTATACATCGCTACATGCATCACTTAAAGTCTGTACAGAGTTCTGCATAGTTTGCATCGGTCAAGTCTGTACATCGTTGCATGCATTTCTTCAAGTCTGTACATGGTCTTGGCATATGCACACACAAAGTCTATGCGTCTCATATTAAGTCTATACATCGTCTGCCAGCAAGTGCATCATTCTCTGTCTCACTTAGCGTCTCATGCTAAGTCTATGCATCGCATCATTTGTTCATCGCACACATACACAAGTCTATACATTCTTTGTAGTTCTGCGTCTCATGTTGTGTCTCACTCAGCGTCTATGTGCATAAATCAAAGTCTGTACAGCCAGTCCATCCCGCGTCTCACTCAGCGTCTCATGTGCATACGCAAAGTATGTACAGCCAGTGCATCCTTTGATTTAAAGTCCATACATTGTCTGCCCGCAAATACAAGTCCATACGTTGCTTTGCAGCATGCACGCACGCAGAGTCTATACATTCTCTGCTGATATGTTTATGCTGTAGTTCAGCAAGTCTGTACATCACCAGCACTCTTCAAACGGCATAGTCCATGCATTCATCCAAAGTCTGTACAACCTCTTTTGGTTCACTTGACCAGGTCTGTACAGCCAGTGTCCTTTAAGCATTGTTTTGCTTGCATGAATGAAGTATGTACAAGGTTTTATAGTCTTAAGCTGATAATTCTCTTCGACTGACTGAAAGGTACTTGCTCGAGGAGATTAATAAAGACACGTGATCCAAGAATGGAGATGGCTCAGGATCGTGACACGTGTCATCCTGCAGGCTGAAATGCTGTCATGCAGCCAAGGTGTTAGGGTGGGAATCTGGAAGCCACACGCCCTCCTAATTGCTGCTGGTATAAAATGAACACTTCTTCATTTGGAGAAGGTGTGGTGAAGCTCGAGCAGAGAAAGTGAAGCAGCAGAGAGCCACCGAGAGTAGACAGTGAGAGGAAAAAGAAAGAGAAGCAGAGAGGCAGAGTGATCGAAGCAGAAGGGGCAAAAGCAGAGAGTGAATTAGAGCATGCACGATCCAGTGAGAAGAAAAAGAGAAGCAGAAGAAGAAAAGAGGAGAGTGAAGAGAGAGAGAGAGAGAGAGCTCGTGAAGAAGAAGAAGAGAAGAATATGTTGACGTGGTGCTATCTGTTGGCTCTTGGATCAGATCCAGACCAACTTGCTCCTTGAGAGATATTTTGTGCTTTATCGTATACATCTTTCTGTTGCTGTTTTGGTTCCCATCTTGTTTTTCTTTTAAACTTTTCTTCAAGATGTTTGTCAGCAGAGCAAGCTGTGTTGCTCAGCATTTGCAGTGGAGGGTTCCACTGGACGGGTTAAGCTGTAGTCCCCAGCGGATGGCTAAGCTGTATTGCCCAGCAGAAGCAAGCTGTGATGCTCAGCGGTTGTAGGCAAGCTGTCAAGCTGTTAGTCAGCGGAATCCACACTCGGGTTTGAGTGTGGGGTGGATGTAGGTCTGGAGGACCGAACCACCTAAAAACTCCTCTATGCAGTGGTTTGATTTGTTTAATTCTGCTTCCGCTAGATGAATGTTTAGGCGCGCTCCACATATTTGCTTACTGGTTCAACAAAAGATTTAATTAGCTTTTCAGATTGTTTAAATTTGTGAAGTGAGCGAAATTTTTAAGGGGAGATTCATTCACCCCCCTCTGAATCCAATGCACCGAACCCAACACTTGGTATCAGAGCGGGTTGCTGTGCATAGGATCTAACAATCCACAGCAGATCCTGCATCTTCTGTGGTGCATTTCAGAGTGGTTTTTTTTTGTGCTCGGTGTTTAGTTTCACTGACTTAGTGCCTTGCTTTGCTTTTCTGGTTATGGTGCATTCTTGTCGATTGTCTTGTGCACTGTTGTTTACTATCTATTGTAATGGCACATCCTCCAATCTTCAAAGGTAATGATCTTGATCTATGGCTGAAGAACTTACATCGGTATGTTAGATCGACTGATCCTGAACTTTGGAAAGTAATGGTCCACGGTCCACACAAATTATCAAAAGATAAATCTAGATGGACTGATAAGGATAGACTGAAAGACTCTGTAAACTCGAGAGCATTAGATTAAATGAAAGCATCACTTGACAGAGCTCTAATTTCATGTGTTTCTTCTTGCAGGTCTGCCAAGGAGATTTTGGAGAAACTAAAGGTTACCAGGAATCACAACACATGTCTGATGGCTGACCGGAGAAATGATCACGAAGAAACTGCATCCAAGGTAAGCTCTGAATTCGAAGAAATCTCGATTGATGATTTATGGGATATAAAAGAGAAACTGTCTGATAGATGTGAAAAATTAAAATCTGAGAATAAATGGTTGAAAAAGAAACTTGATCAGAAGAGTTCAAAAGCTTCATTTAAAAATTGCTTAAAATTGAAACAATCTTATGATGCATGCTTGTCTGATATTCAGACATATAAGGAACAAATCGAAAAACTTAAAAATCAGTCCAAAGAATTTGAACACAAATCAATGAATCTTAAAAAAGAAAATAGACTGATTTCTGAGAAATTGGAGGCTGAAAAAGTAATGAATCTAGAGCTTCAGAAAAATCTCAACAAACCTCAATCTGAGAAACAACAGGAAATGTTTTATGAATGTCAGTTCTCCTTAGACGATTGGATGCCTGATAATGCACTCCTAGAGCAAAACAGTAAACTGAAAGAGGAAATTAGTAAGCTGAAACACCTAAACTCAGCAATGTCTGAGAGGCTAATCACTTTAGAAAAAGGGAAGAGTGTAAACCTGGTGAGCTCTAGTGAGTTGCTGAATGCTGAACAAGAAATTGCAAACATAAAGACCATCAATCAGATGTTAAACGAAAAGGCTGTGTGCTATTAAGATAAAATTGATAACTATGAACTTCATGTTTCCAAACTGCAATCTGAAATTTCAAGTTTGACTAAATCTTTGGCTAAATTTGTGAGTGGAAAAGAAAATTTGGATAAGCTCCTTGGTAACAAAATTAATTTCCAGCATGAGGGTCTGGGCTTTAACCCAGCTAATAAAAATGGGTTTGACAGTAAGCTTCACACTTCATTTGTGCATAGTTCTGAGTCAACCAGCACATCTAGTGTACCTATCTTCCGATTCAGTGCTCAGAAAAACCAAAAATCCACTATCAGTCCCAAAACTGAAGAACAAACTCAAAAACTGAAAAAGAATGAAAATTCACAGGAAAAGGACAAAGATGCTCCTGTTGGTACAAAGATTGCTACACGCAAGTCACATGATCTCTCACACACTCATACTAAAAGGGGGTCATGTTATTATTGTGGGAAATTTGATCATGAGATGGCTGAGTGTTTTGTGATGAAGAAGGATGATCTGAAATTTAACAGAATTCATGCTAGGAATTCTCAGGTTAAGAACTGTTCTTTAGCTCAGAATAAAAGAATTCAGTGCTTTTACTGTCACAGAATTGGTCATCTTATGCACAATTGTAAACTAAAGAAACAGGATGATTTCAATGCTAGAAAATTGCATGATAGAACTGTTCAGACTAAAAATCATGCAAGTCATAAGAAGAAAATTCAATGTTATTGTTGTGGCAAGCTGGGCCACACTGGAGCCCACTGCTGGCATAAACAGGGAAAGAAACTTAATTTTGAATTTGTTAAATTCCCTGCAAATAGAAATATTTTTGGTAGGAATAAAGTTATTTTTAAAGAAAAGATTCTTGCATGTTTTGAATGTGGAAAACCTGACCACCGAGTTTCTGAATGCTGGTGGGCAGGTAATGGTAAATCAAAATATCATGCAAGCAACAAAATTTTTTTTCCCAACTTACATAGATTACATGATTATAATAATATCCACAAAAAGAATTCAAGGGCTGTTACATCATGTAGATATTGTGGAAAGTATGGTCACTCTATGAATAATTGCTACCTGATGGATTATGATGATAATGTTGCTAAAAGATCATCCAGAACACATGTCAGAGTTAACTCGGGACCCAAGGCTGTTTGGGTCCCTGCAGGATCAAGTTGATTAACATGCTACATGTGTGCCTTGGTATGAAAAAGAGGGGTAAATAAACCAGGGCACTCAACAGGAAGACCCCAAGATCCTGCTCTTCAGGTTTGTTCTGACCATCCAGTTTAAATTCCATTATATGAAATTGTGAACTTGAAATGACTGCATATCATGTTGATCTGTTGGTGCTAAACTGAAGTTTTCTGAAATATGAATTACACAATCATGCTTATGGTAATTCTCTTCTGTCTAATTTGCATGAATCATATATGAATATTAAATTTGATATCATGTGATGTGCTTTCAATACATTTCATGCATATAGTCAGGGGGAGTCCAACTGTTTTTGATTAATCATATTGCTGCTTATGTTTTATCCTTCACATGATGCATCTAGATAGGGGGAGCATTTAAAAATTGGGGTTTAGTTTGTCACACTCTGAACATCTCTTATCTAGTAATTGAATAACTCTCATCTGATTTCATACTATCTCTCTTGATAATGGATTCTGCCTTCTACTCATTATGTTGTCAAAGAAGAGCTTCTTTCAACCTTCTTCATGTTACTACCTGTCAGCTGATCTGTCTGAATTCCAAACTCAGCTACTGTTTGTTGATATACACTCTTCTGATATATTCATTCATGTTGTTGACTCTTACACCAGCTTACACTCATCCTTCACATTCTTCTTAGCTGGTTTGAATGATTGTGTCTAGTGTTGATTGTTGATCAGCTGTGTCTATATTCAGTCTGAGGAACTTAAGCTGCATGTCATGCAATTCAGTCTGAGAACTTTGTAGAAATTCCTATCATATAGGTTTAAGAATTACCACTGAATCAGACTGATAAAAGATTAATGTATTCTCAGATTTGTAATTAAATGAATTGAAAATATCTGAATGATAAGCTTTAAAAAATCTTAACCATCTGTGTCATAAAAACCTTAGACTTACTCATCAGATATCTGAATATTTGAAATCAGGGCTACTTTGGTTAAGATACATAGAGTGAGTATTGTTGTTAAACATTAACTTTGAAAAATTTGACAGGAAATAAAATCAGTGAGTAATGAAATGACTTTGTTCACTGGGAAACTGGGTTTTCCATCAAAGAAATGGAGTGAACCCAAGTCATGAAGTGTCATAGTCACTTAAAATGAAAATTCATTGAGAACCTGACAGAGCAATGGCAATTCTGTGTTGAGTAATTGGGGAGTCTGGCCTCTGATCAACGTGTCTTCTCATGTAAAAAGATACTTATATTGCTAACTCTGTTCTCGAAGTTGAGAGGTAATGACAGTTATCATACTGAGTAACTGGGTCACTTCACCTGAGACGTGTTGTGCCTCATGTAAAAAGGTGTTGATCAACCTAAATTGCTCAGGAAAAATATAATGTGCTTCAAATGAAAATATATTAAAAATTCTGTCAACTCATGTTCTTGTAAAAGTGTTTAACCTCAGTACTAATATGTGTAACTTTCAAAGGAGCTATTGAGATCATGTGTGTAAGATAAAGATGATTGGTTTTGAGTGTTATCTGACTATTTGGTTCACCTTTATTAAAACTTGGATTCAGATATGAGTATTGAGTTTAATTTGACAAATTTGGTATACATCAAAATTAAATCAGATTGGTTGAGTTGCCAATTCTTAACCCTTTATGATAGAAGAGTCTATTCTTCTTAAAACTTATTGTAGTGGTGCAAGCATTAAAATCCCTCATGATCAGATTCATTCCTGACAGCCTGATCCACATAAATCTTGGTTCCAAATCTCTCTTAACTATTGATTTTTCATTGAGATGTCTTGTGATTATTGTTGTCTACTTTTACCTTCCTATCATCAATCACTTTACTCTCCACACTGTTGAAATCTTCCATCCTGACTTCACTCATATTCTCAGGGGGAGCTTTGGTTATTATTTGCATGTTGATAGGGGGAGAGATGTTATCTTGTCATAAGGGGGAACTCCATTTCAATGAACTATGTTTCATTCTCTATAGTCTGAATTTGTGGGAAAATAGTCTGTGTGCTGAATTCTGTCTCTCAAACCATTTCTTTTTTGATTATGTCAAAGGGGGAGAATAGTTTGACGAGTCAGTGTGACTCATTATGTTGCCATCATCAAAACGGGGGAGATTGTTGTGCCCCTTGTGCTTTGATGATAATGTGGTGTTTTAATGATAGCAACATGAATGAGTCACCATATTATTTTGTTAAGAACAACACATTGAGTCACCATATTGTTCTGTGGAGATTGCATGAGTGTGCTAGGCCATGCAGTATTTCTTACTCAATGCATATTTCGATATATGCTAGTGTCCATACGGTCAAAGGTCTGAGCCGACCTTGGGCAAGCATACTAAGTGCATAAGTCTTCGCATAAAGTATGTGCAGGGCTAGTTCAAGCCTGAGCTAAGGCTAACTCTAGTATGTTCAGATGTTTTACATAATACATGCTATGTCAGTGTGGCTCACGCATCAAGTCTGTACAGGCAAGTCTGTGCAGGCAAGTCTGTACATTGTCTTGTTGGTCCAACATAAAGTCTGTACATCGTTTACACTCCACACGACATGAAGTCGCTGCAGCCTTGTCTTGCATGCATAAGTCAAGTCTGTACGTCGTTTAGTTGCACGCCACAGAGTTGAGCAAGTCTACACATCAGTTTGCCTTGCTTCATGCATAAAGTCTATACATCGCTACATGCATCACTTAAAGTCTGTACAGAGTTCTGCATAGTTTGCATCGGCTAAGTCTGTACATCGCTGCATGCATTTCTTCAAGTCTGTACATGGTCTTGGCATATGCACACACAAAGTCTATGTGTCTCATATTAAGTCTATACATCGTCTGCCAGCAAGTGCATCATTCTCCGTCTCACTTAGCGTCTCATGCTAAGTCTGTGCATCGCATCGTTTGTTCATCGCACACACACACACAAGTCTATGCATTCTTTACAGTTCTACATCTCATGTTGTGTCTCACTCAGCGTCTATGTGCATAAATCAAAGTCTGTACAGCCAGTGCATCCTGTGTCTCACTTAGCGTCTCATGTGCATACGCAAAGTCTGTACAGCCAGTGCATCCTTTGATTTAAAGTCCATACATTGTCAGCCCGCAAATACAAGTCCATACGTTGCTTTGCAGCATGCACGCACGCAGAGTCTATACATTCTCTGCTGATATGTTTATGCTGTAGTTCAGCAAGTCTGTACATCGTCAGCACTCTTCAAACGGCATAGTCCATGCATTCATCCAAAGTCTGTACAACCTCCTTTGGTTCACTCGACCAGGTCTGTATAGCCAGTGTCCTTTAAGCACTGTTTTGCTTGCATGAATGAAGTCTGCACAAATAGTCTTAAGCTGATAATTCTCTTCGACTGACTGACAGGTACTTGCTTGAGGAGATTAATAAAGACATGTGATCCAAGAATAGAGATGGCTCAGGATCGTGACACGTGTCATCCTGCAGGCTGAAATGATGCCACGCAGCCAAGGTGTTAGGGCAGGAATCCGGAAGCCACACGCCCTCCTAATTGCTTCTGGTATAAAAGGAACACTTCTTCATTTGGAGAAGGTGTGGTGAAGCTCGAGCAGAGAAAGTGAAGCAGCAGAGAGCCACCGAGAGTAGACAGTGACAGGAAAAAGAAAGAGAAGTAGAGAGGCAGAGTGATCGAAGCAGAAGGGGCAAAAGCAGAGAGTGAATTAGAGCCTGCACGATCTAGTGAGAAGAAAAAGAGAAGCAGAAGAAGAAAAGAGGAGAGTGAAGAGAGAGAGAGAGAGAGAGAGCTCGTGAAGAAGAAGAAGAGAAGAATACGTTGAAGTGGTGCTATCTGTTGGCTCTTGGATCAGATCCAGACCAACTTGCTCTTTGAGAGCTATTTTGTGCTTTATCATATGCAGCTTTCTGTTGTTGTTTTGTTTCCCATCTTATTTTTCTTTTAAACTTTTCTTCAAGCTGTTTGTCAGTAGAGCAAGCTGTGTTGCTCAGTGTTTGCAGTGGAGGATTCCACTGGACGGGTTAAGTTGTGGTCCCCAGCGGATGGCTAAGCTGTATTGCCCAGCAGAAGCAAGCTGTGATGCTCAGCGGTTGTAGGCAAGCTGTGAGGGCCAGCGGTTCAAGCTGTT
Source organism: Amorphophallus konjac (assembly GCA_022559845.1). Lineage (NCBI taxonomy): Eukaryota > Viridiplantae > Streptophyta > Magnoliopsida > Alismatales > Araceae > Amorphophallus > Amorphophallus konjac. The sequence continues at coordinate 378,094,199 of CM040118.1, read as the reverse complement.
AGTCAGCGGAATCCACACTCGGGTTTGAGTGTGGGGTGGATGTAGGTCTGGAGAACCGAACCACCTAAAAACTCCTCTGTGCAATGGTTTGATTTGTTTAATTCTGCTTCCGCTAGATGAATGTTTAGGCGCGTACATATTTGCTTACTGGTTCAACAAAAGATTTAATTAGCTTTTCAGATTGTTTAAATTTGTGAAGTGAGTGAAATTTTTAAGGGGAGATTCATTCACCCCCCCTCTTAATCCAACGCACCGAACCCAACAGCCGCCACTCAGCAGACTGCATTTTTTTAATGCAATGCAATGACTATATGACATGAATGACTGATATGAAATGTTTAATGTATGTAGGGAAAGCGTCGGAAGAGAATTTCATGGCTCTACGTCTTGGCGGTTTACTTGGCACTACCTGAGTTTCAGAGAGAGAAGCTAGCTACCATGGGATTCGCCATGTTCCTCGGCATGGAGGTGACGAGGCTGGACATCGCCCTCCTCTACGCGCTGCGCGATCGGTGGGATCCGATGAGCCGAGCGTTCATTTTCCCGTGGGGGCACATGATCCCCACACTGGAGGACGTGGTGAGGATCACCGGGCTGCGAGTGCATGGTGCGCCGGTCAGCGGGAGGACGTACACAGACTACTAGGAGCTAGCCTAGAGACTGCTGGGACTTGAGCTGCAGAGACTAGTGCGACATGCTACAATTTTACCGAGAGCGGGCCTGCAAGAGAGCCTAGGCCTGCGTGGAGCTGGGATCACCGTCGGAGAGCTGCCAGAGCAGCACCTGGGGCAGTTGATAGACAGAGCGTGACAGCGGGTAGCAGCGGGACCGGGGCCCGAGGCAGATGTGATCCTACGGCGGTTCCTGATGCTCACCTTCGGGAAGCTACTGTTCGCGACCAGGGCAGATGGAGTGAGCTGCCGGCTACTGTCCCTACTTGATAAGGTTGACGGAGTTGGAGAGTACGCTTGGGGCGCGGCTGTGCTAGCCTTTCTCTTCGACACCCTTAGCTCTACTAGCCGGTGGATGATGCTAGGCGGGTTCTCCTCACTACTCTAGGTATGATTCGACCCCTAAATGCTTGTGCAATTGCTATATGATTTTATAGAATGCTATATGCTGACACTTGATGCAATGAAATACAGGTGTGGGCTTACATGTACCTCCCCAAACTGGGGAGAGGGTAGGAGGTGCATCCCAACTGGGTGCCCATTGCGAGGCGGAGGTCGTAAGTTCAGGAGGTAGGATCCCTACGACGCTAGGTGCGAGCAATCTAGGATGCCATCGACACCTTGCCTTACTCCTCGGTAAGATCTTAGACTTAAACTATGCAAATGCAACTACATGTTTTGACACTAATGTAATTTGTCGCCATTTTGTAGGTGCGGTGGACACCATACAAGGGCGAGGGACACGAGGGCCAGCCATGGGTGGTGGCAGCCCTAGCTTATGCAGGACATGACATCTGGCTCCACTGTATAAACGTGGTCGAGCCACTTCACTACTGGTTGATTATGAGGACCGTGGGCACCCACCAGCCAGAGATGGAGTTTCCGACGCGAGAGAGACCGGAGGAGCACGTGGGGCGACACTCACGCTCGCTCGCAGTGGACATCGACTGGATCACCCGGGCGGTGGACCAGATCCAGGACTAGACCATGCTAAGACAAGTGGTTTGCGTCTGAGCCACCAGCGACGAGGCCTACCTGACGGTCTTCGCCCGACTCTATGGAGACCAGGACTTCTATGGCGCACGATGACTGGTATGACTCTTGAACTTATGCTCCTTAACATGCTCATGATTACAATGATGTTGGCAACGGCTTATGTTCTCAAATTAATTGAGGATTAAGCACAGGAAAATACTCCCTAAATAGAGCAAAATGGCACATCGCCAGAGCTACTCTACCAGTCGATTTGTGCTCAGAAATCGAGATGTATCGCCGGGTCAAGCGGCGCAACATAACAATCGGGCATCGGCCCCGAGCAAACGGCACTATGCTAGCCAATTTCTCGACAACCGGGTCAGTTTCAGGATTCGGGACAACCTGCCATATCTTATGGCACTCTATGAAGATTCGGGGATCACCTCCGGACACCCTGCATACGGTATCACACCGCCGACGCTTCAACAACCGAGTTAACTCGGGACTCAGAATGGCCTGCCGCTTCATACGGCTCTTCGCTAGGGAGCGAGGGTCACCCCAATCACCAGACCAACTGCATCGTCATGTCAACGCCCCAGTCACCAGGCCCAACCGAGGGTCCTAACTAGCTATCCGTGACCCACGGCAATATCAACGATCGATCGGGTCCACCGCCGATCACTCAGTTTGCGTGTTTGCCCGCGTTCAACATAGCTACCCGAGCCGACCCGGGGGCACCCTGACTACAAGCCATGCCACATGACACCCAGCAATGAGGCCGGGGTCTACCCTCGAGTCACCTCCCTCTAGCCCTCTGAAGTCAAAGGAAGACTCATCAAGGCCAACTGTAAGCTTCAGGAGCTCACATCACTCGTACACGGCCCGCACACACGTGTCGGGAACTTCCCCGAGCATCTGGTGGGTGCGTATGATCCAGCCACTCTACAGCAAGTCGGAGCTCAACTCGGGACTCCCAGCAACCCATCGTGTCATGCCCCACCATCGTGCGCCCTCGCACGCGGATCAACCCGGGTAGGGTTTCCGGGGGCGGAGCCCCCAGAAGAAAAATTCTTGTTTATAAACCCAGTCAAATCCCAATCTAACCCTATGTCAAATCCCAGTCTAACCCTCAGCCAAACCCCAGTCAAACCCATGGTAAACCCCTAGTCAAACCCGCCTAAACCCCACCCTAAACCCCCCTGCGGTGGGGTTTAGGCGGACCAGCCTGTGCCCCCAGGCTGGTCCGCCATAACCCCTTGAGGGAGGGGGGGGTTTACGCGGACCAGCTCACCCCCCTTGGCTGGTCCGCGTAAACCCCCATTCAATTAAAAATTTTAATTTTTTCGAAAAAGAAAAATCGGAGCCACTCCGCCTAAACCCCTTAGCTGGTTTATGCGGACCAACTCACCCCCCCTTAGCTGGTCCTCGTAAACCCCTTGTGACCCTTCAACTTCCCCTATAAAATCCCCCTAGGGGCTCAATGGAAGAGAAGATACATGCATCAAGGCTTCCGGTGATCTCCAAGCTTCAAGCGGCTCCAGGCAACGAGCAAGGATAATTGTGTGTGGGTGACTTGGTCGTCGGCTAAGGACGCCGAGGGTATGTCGCGTGTACTTCCCTCACACGGTGTTCCGCCATGACACACAAGTCTACCCCCGCCGTGTGTGTGACGTCATGACAATGGTGAACGCCTCCTCATCCTGGGACTTCCCCTTGCATGCCCGCTGACCGTAACTACACACGCACTATGACGTCACACTTCCCCGCGGTCAAGAGGCCACATCCTACCACTCGACTTGAGCCGTGATCGACCCTCGCCCAGACACCAGCCCGATGCTGTATCCGGTTATGCAGTCATAGCCCCTCGTTTGGCGAAATGAACATGGCCCGTGCCATGAGAGGGACCCTCTGTGAAACACGCGGATGTCCGCCTTATCTAGCATTGACCCGGGGACCGACCCACGCGTCAGAATTATCCCGCGGCTTATGCCCATTGTACTCCGACCACCCCGGCCCATTTATAAAGCCCACATGGCTCTCATATAGCATGAAACCAGTTGAACACATGTACATACACTTGGGCCTCAGCCTCTTCACGACGCCCGCATCCTTCAGTCACAACAGTGCCTCCGGCACCCAACTGCCAGTCACACCGGGCCCCGAGCATGACCATCGAGGTCTCCCGACACCCGCCTCATCCAGTCACAACGGTGCCTCCGGCACCCGACTACCAGTCACATCGCGCCCTGAGCATGACCATAGAGGTCTCCCAGCGCCCGCCTCCTCCAGTCACAACGGTGCCCCCGGCACCCGACTGCCAGCTACTCCAGTCACATCGGGGCCCGCGGCACCCGATCACTCAACAACTCCAGTCACAACGGTGCCCCCAACACCCGACTGCTAGCTACTCCAGTCACATCGCGACCCGCTGCAACCGATCACTGAACAACTCCAGTCACAACGGTGCCCCCGGCACCCGACTGCCAACTACTCCAGTCACATCGGGGCTCCAGACACCCGACTGCAAACAACTCCAGTCACAACGGTGCCCCCGGCACCCAACTGCCAACAACTCTAGTCACAACGGTGCCTCCGGCACCCGACTGCCAACAACTCCAGTCACAACGGTGCCCCCGGCACCCGACTGCCAGCTATTCTAGTCACATCGGGGCCCGCGGCACCCGACCGCCCAACTGCTCCAGCACAACGGTGCCTACGGCACCCCTACTGCCCCGACCTCAACACTGTCTCATGTTGGGAACACATTGAGATGCCCCTCGAGCGCCATCCTACTGAGTCACAGGTCCTCTAACGGACGCCACGTATAAATGCGGAAATACCCGCACAATAACGCAATGACCCGGGGACCGTCATGAATGACAGAATTATCCAGTGGCTTGCAAGCAATTGTAATTGGGCTCTCATGCCCCCATATAAATACCTTTCATGGCATATAAATCATGTAATCCAGTCAGGGAGTGGATCCCCCTCTTCGTCGGACCCAGTCTGTCTGTCCCCAGTTATCCCTGTTGTGTTGATGTTGCCATGTCGCTGTTGCACGGACTAAGCCCTCCTGACGTCGCGACTCCCAGGGTCCCTGACTCTTTCTTCGGCAGTAGAAACAAAGGTATTCGGATTCAATCCGATGTAAAATAAACACCGGTTGCTTACGACCTGTGGGGAAAGACGTCTAGTACACTAATCCCCATAATCGCCTGTGCACTCACACCCATGGAACCCCTTCTATCCACGTGTCGCCCGATCCCCCCAGCCATGTGCCGCGTCCTGGCGACGCTTCCCCGGTCAATCCTTGGTTCCATAGGTGATTGTCGAGAAATCGACTGGCACGCCCGCATTCCACCCACCCAGCCATCCCTATCCCACTCTCCCAGAATGATTAACCATACGCCATCCCTTCCAGCGCGTTCATATCGTTCTCGCTGCCTCCTTCTCAATACCCTCGGAATCCCCATGTGCCCAGTCAACCTATCTCGGCCTTCCGTAAAAGGCGAGTATACACCCCCACCGTGAGGACAAAACGACAAGTGACTCCCCCGCGGTAGCCAACAAATGCATACTAATGATTGACACTCTACATGCAGCTTGACCCCCAGGGATGGATCGCGGAACTCCAGGGGTTACTCCACTCCACCGTCCAGCAACGGGATGAGCTCCAACGCTCCTTGGACCTCCCGGTAAGCTTTATCTTAGCCTCAGACCTAAAATGCCATGCTATGCTTATGAAACTGGCATGCCTCTGTATGCAGCGTGTCGAGAGAGTTCAGCGCTAGGGACCCGATGCACCATCCTCTTCCTCCCAACCACTAGCGGATCGGGCTAAGCGAGATGCAGACTTTGCACGGGCAGTTGCACGAGCTGAGGAGGCCGAGGCCACACTCGCAGAGAGGGTAATCAAACAGTGGTACTTCCCCTTTTACCTTATGATTATCAATGTAAATGACCGACCACGATGAGTGTATGTGCATGCGAGAGAGCTAGCGGCAGCGTTGAGTGAGGCCACTCGGAAGAGAGAGGAGGCAGTGTGTTTCCGGGCAGAGGCAGAGCACTCTCGTGCAGAGACAGCAGAGATGGAGCGCCTTCGTGCTGAGGTGGCGGAGCTGAGGAGTGAGCTAGAGCAATCCCGACTATAGGTAGCCGACTTGAGAGGTGCAGTGGGGGCGTACCAGTACTCCCTCCAGGTGATGAGCCAGAGATCGGAGCGTAGCAGGACTCCGAGCAGCGTGCCCAGTAGCTCCTATAGGGACTACTTCACGGGTTCCTCCGCCCATCGTAGGAATGAGGACGAGGAGCATCGGCGCCGCCAGCGCGAGGTGGGGAGCACCTCCATGGCACCATCAAGGAAGCGCCATGAGGGCTCAGGAGAGAGTGGCAATCCAGGGGAGGGACAAACCTGATGTACTATGTGAGATGTATGCACATATGACTTAGTGAAATGACATGACCCTTTTTTGCTTAAAATGATGAATGCATGTGGACCGACACTGACTAACTAACTTAACAATTCCTACGACTGACAATGGGAGTGTCACGCCCCGAGCGCGGAAGAATACCCGGAGGCGTGACGCGTCTACATAGATCGTGTCAATCATGTAAATATCAGAGTGCGTAAATAACTAAGATTTAACTCAAAATTAATACAAATAGTACGAGCTGACAATTGTCACAACTAATCAAAGGACAAATACATATGTTCCTAGAGTCCAACGACTAGGCTTCAAATCTTAAGCAGTTCTAATCAAGTTGACTAATACAAATGACATAGATGAATTGATACAACTGACATAAGTGAACTAATACAATAACACAAAGAACATGACAATTTGATAACTTCACTCTAACACTCATCACTCAGTCTCATTCCCTTCCGAGTGTTGGTTGACATCCAAATTACCTGAAAATATTAGAAAACAACTAGATGAGCGAATCACTCAGTAGGAATTACATCTCAAGATTTAACATGCTTTAAGTGGTTTACAAGTTCAATTAATGTCAGTAAAGCTATGCATGTAGATGAGTAGATATCAAGGATTGTAAAAATCGACAAGAGCAGTGAAGGAATAACAAGTGAGAGTATAAGGATTCCAACTTCAATGCAGCAATAGCAAGAGATTCATGTTGTGTCCCTGTGATTTTGATGATAGCAAACACTATAAGTCATTTGAATGCATACAATTCTGTTTGTGGTGCATATGAATGTTTTATTGAAAATCTTATCTGAATTATTACTGCATTTAAATATGGCTGTGTGGTGTGTGCTTTGGTGCATTTCATTATTGCTGATGCATTTCATAATTGATTGTTATCTGGATTGCTTGTTATCTGGATATCTTGATGACAGTCTGTTCAATGGGTTGACCCCCCTTCCAGATGGGTCGACCCCCCAAGTCTATACAACGCAAATCTGTTCATGCATCATATCTCAAGTCTACACATTGCATTTTAGGCAAAGTCTGCATGTTGGTAGAGTTTGTACATTGCCTTCAAAGCCTTCCAAGTGTGTACATCGGTCTGTTGAAAACTCAAGTCTGTACAGCGCCCAGGTTCTTGCATTTCAGGCGAAGTCCATGCATTGGGCCCTTCATCAAAGTCCATACAGTGCACTGTTCATCAAGTCCATACATTGCATAATATTCGTCAAGTCAATACATTGCACTGTAGATGCATCGAAGGGAAGTATGCACATCGGTCTATTCATGAGAAGTCTATACATTGGAAGTGTGTACATTGTTCAGCTGCCTTGATCAAGTCTGTACAGCAAGCAGCGTTTATGTGTCTCAAGCCATTCTCCAAGTCTGTACATCATTCTGTTGAAACCTCAAGTCTGTACAGCGAGCAGCGTCCTTGTGTTTCAAGCCATTCAGCAAGTCTATACAATGGCTTCGGCACGCCAAGTCTATACAATGGCTTTGGCACTCCAAGTCTGTACATCGCTTCAGGCACTCCTGTGCAAAGTCTATACATTGTATCTTTTACCTACGTTGCTCGAAACAAAGTCTATACACTGTTGGATGATCAAGTCTGAACATTGGCGGCTTTCCCTACGTTCTGGCCAAGTCTACACAACGCTTGCCTGACTTCTGTTTCAAGTCTATACATTCATTTCTAAGGCAAAGTCTACACATTGGCTCAGGGTCTTCAAGTCTGTACAGAGTTCAAAGCCTATACATTGTTCACTCAGCTTCTTGATGTCTATACAGAGTCTTCATCTTCTGAAGTCTGTACATTCGTTTTGGAAGTCTATACATTCATTCATCTGAAGCTTCATCAAGTCTGTACAACGCTACTTTGTCAAAAGCCTGTACATCACAGCTGTGTTGAAGTCTGTATAGCCAATCTCTTGCCAAAGTCTATACATCGTGAATCTTCAAGTCTGTACAGACTTTGCCTATTCAAGTCTGTACACGGTTCAGTTGTTCTGGCATGTGAAGTCTATACATCCGATTGCCTTTGCATTGCTCAAAGTATGTACAGCCAATGCACTCAAGTGAAGTCTATACATTGACTGTTCATTCATCCTTCGAAGTCTATACATCCACAGTGAATCTTCAAAATCTGAACATCCGTTCACTTCACTCAAGTCTATACATCCACAGTGGAACGCCAAGTCTGTACATTGGCCTCAAGCTTCACAAGTCTACACATTGTCTTAGGCTTCAAAGTCTGTACAGTGGGTCAACCTACCAAGTCTATACATTGGACTCTGTTTCGCAAAGTCTATACATTGGACTGTGCTTCGCCAAGCCTATACATTGGGTTCGGCTCTGCAAGTCTGTACATTGGTCCTCAGATGTTCCAAGTCTATACATTGGCGTACTGTTCATGCACTGTTCATGCACAGAGTCTGTGTCTCATGCATTGTCTCGCAGAGTCTACACACTGCACTATTCATGCCTTAACACTCAAGTCCACACACTAGACTATAGCAGACCCGAAGCCAAGTCCATACATCGGACTGTTCATGATTTCATTGGTAGAGTCTGTACATCAGATGCGCATGCTCGCCTGTCCCCCCGGATGCTCTCCTGGGACCGAGTATGCCCTCCAGTGACTGCTAATGCATCCCTAACTTTGAGGATGCTCCCCTGGAGTAGCGATTGCTCCCCAGAGATAGCATGTGCTCCACATGCTCCCCTGACGCTGGTGATGCTGTCCAGAGGCCATAGATGCTCCCCTGAGACTTCATATGCTCCCGTGCGAGAATGCACTAGTCTCTGGGTATTTAAAAGAATTGTATTATATGCATTCCCTTTCACTAAGTCTGTACAATGCATGCGCTTTCACAAGTCTATACAATGCATTTCATTTTACAAAGTGTCGACACCAAGTTGATAATCCGATACTCTGTCTGATAGGTGCTCTGCTCGTGAAGCTTAAGGAGGGCACGTGATCCAAGGCTGGAAGGCTTGACCAGATGATGACACATGGACTGACATCCTGCTGGATGCTGCCACGTGGTCCGAATACTTAGGGCTGGAAATGTGGAGGTCACACGTCGGGGCTGCTGCTGCTGCTATATATATGAGCCTTCTTCCACAGAAGAACACTGATCGAGTTGGCGAGAGGTGAAGTCCATACAGAGAGCCACGATCCCGACAGAGAAGAAGAAAAGGAAAAGAAGAAGAGAAAGAGAGTGAGAAAGAGAAAGAAAGAGAGATTGAGTGAGAGATCGAGATAGCAGAGTGTGAAGAGAAGAAGAGGAAGAAGAACAGAGAAGAAGAGAGAGCTAGAGTGATAGAAGCTTCAACTGAAGATATGTTCTTACTGGGCCGTGGATCAAATCCAGGCCAGCCAGCTCCTACGAGAGCCACAGTCTGAGTTTACTTTTTCCAGCTTACTGTTGCTACGTTTTTGTTTTTGTTTTCAACTATTCACTAGTTGTTCTTCTGATTCTCTTATGTGAGGTCGGGTTCCCTCCGGTGTGGAGGAAGAGAGACTTGCGTCTCTGGTTGCCTTTGACTGGGAGTCATCGGTTGTTTCCCTCCGGTTTGGAGGAAGGGAGGATGGGTCCTCCGATTCTGGGCTTGTAGGTTTCGAGTCCAGGGGTCCCTCCGGTTGGGAGGAAGAGAGGTCCGAGACCTCTAGTTTGCAGGTGACTTGGTGTCACTTGTACTTCCCTCTGGGTTTCAGAGGACGAGATACTTGGGTCTCTAGGTTCCCCTCCGGTTTGGAGGGAGGGAGGATTGATCCTCTGGTTCTAGTCTTGTGGGTTGCAAGACTAGGGGTTCCCTCCAGTTTGGAGGAAGAGAGACTGTGCATCTCTGGTTTCCAAGTGGCTGGGAGTCACTTGGGGTGTCCCTCCGGTTGGGAGGAAGAGGGGAGGTTGTTCCCCTGGTCAAGCTGTATGGCAGCATCTTGTTCGCAGACTGAGTGTGCAGTTTTCTAGCACGTGCTAGTGGAAGCCTCACTCCGGTTGGGAGTGAGGGGTGGACGTAGGTCCTTGGACCGAACCACCTAAAAATCTCTTGAGCAGTGGTTTGTCTGTGTGCTTGCTTCCGCTAGATGATTGATTAGGAGCGCTCCAAGTGTCTCTTCATATGTTCAATTGAATTAGTCTTTATTCTGGATTTGTGTTTAGCTTCTGAGTTTAATTTTAATTGGGTGATATTTCTAGCAGGATACATTCACCCCCCTCTGTATCTGGGCTTGCACCCTATCAATTCAAGCAAGTAATAACTGGAATTAACGAAAATCTTTCCAAGAGAGTAAGAACTCATGTCAAGCAAGTAATAGAAAGTAATATAAATTCAAGCATGTAAAACTGGAATTGGCTATTTATCAATTTCATTCAAGCAAAACTTTACCCTTCTGCGGGTCTCAAGTCAAATCAATCAAGTAATATCACGAGAAAGAGTGTAATGTCTAAAGCCTAGCAAGGAAGTACTTCGGTGCAATGCCAAACACCGTGGTCAATAAACTCCCATGGGCACAAGTACCTTCGAGTGCTCCTCCCAGGACCAGATCGGGCCCTATATGCACAGCATTAATCATGTCTGTCGACATCCACTCTCATTTATAGCCAATATGGAATTTCAAGGTTTGACCAGTATGATATATAAGGTAGAATTATGGAATGGAATCTAAGGGCGCATTAATGTGTAGGGATGAACAAGGAGTGGAAACTAGTAACGTTTGATAAACGGAAAAAAACAAGATAAGAGAGGTGCCTTATGGGCCACCTGACAATTTTAGAAACGACACCCTCACTGTGTGATGCCCTTCCTGGGAATTATACAGGGTTTAGAGGACCCTGTCAGGAGTTAAATATCACATTTTAGGCTGCCATCTATCAGTGGAGATGGCAAAAGCGAAAGCCTAACGATCAGGTTAACGCAATGAGCCAGCTGTAGTTCATCGCATCAACCCTGCAGTTCATCGCGTCAACCCTGCGAACAGGCTGGGTCGACTCATCAGTTCATCGCGTCAACCCTGTGAACTAGCAGGGTCGACTCATCAGTTCATCGCATCAACCCTGTGAACTGGCAGGGTCGACCCTATGAGCAGGCAGGGTCAACTCATCAGTTCATCGCGTCAACCCTGTGAACTGGCAGGGTCGACTCATCAGTTCATCGCGTCTACCCTGTGAACTGGCAGGGTCAACCATGTGAGCAGGCAGGGTCGACTCATCAGTTCATCGCGTCAACCCTGAGAACTGGAAGGGTCGACTCTATGAGCAGGCAGGGTCGACTCATCAGTTCATAGCGTCAACGCGATGAACTGGCAGGGTCGACTCTGCAGTTCATATTTGCTCAAAATGGCTTAAGGTATTAATCTTTGATTAAACTAGGGTATTAACATTTGATTTAAGTTTATTTAGGTAAAACTGATGACATGGATAGATAGAGAAAACTGTAAGGATTATAGATCTTTATTCATGCATTCGTTTCATGCTTTAGTTGCTTAAATATCAGATTTTTAACATGACGTATCATACAAGTTTTCATTTTTAAAGGAACTAAATGGAGACAAGGTTTCTAGATAGGCTACCTAACATATTAATTAGGTATGCTAGTTAGTTAGTAGATCAACTAACATGTTAATTAGGTATGTTAACAGGTTAGTTAAACTAATAAGTTACGTAAAAACACGATAAAACTTGCGTTAAACGGATATATCGTATGGATATAAAGCTAAGACATGCCAACTACCCTAGATTGAAGTTAATACATGCTAATCAATGCTAATCATCTTGGGTATAAGGCTACTACATGCTAATTATCTTGGTACGAGGCTAATACATACTAATCATTCTAGATTTAAGCTAACACATGCTAATTATTCTAGGTATGAGACTAATACTTGCTAATTATCTTATGTATAAAGTTAATACACGCTAATCATCCTAGATTTAAGCCAACACATGCTAATTATTGTAGGTATGAGACTAATACTTGCTAATTATCTTGGGTATGAAGCTAATACATGCTAATCATCCTAGATTTAAGCCAACACATGCTAATTATTCTAGGTATGAGACTAATACTTGTTAATATTTGCTAATACATGCTAATTATTCTGGGTATAATGCTAATGCATGCTAAGTATCTTAGGTATGAAGCTAATACATGCTAATCATTCTAGATTTAAGCTAACACATACTTTATGAACACTAAATATCGCATGGAAATGAGCCTAATACTAAATGCCTAGACTAATCATCCTAGATTTGCTACTAGTTTAGTTAAAAGTTGAGAACACCTACTTGTTGGAAGATCGTAGCAGCAGAACCATTCTTTGTAATCCCTGCAGAGCTTTGCCCCAACCTTAGCTAGCCTAGAATGGGGGTAGCAATAGGGGTATGTTTATAGGGTTGTCATGGCCGAATGGGAGGCAAGATCTGAAATAATGGGGCTTTACAGCTTGTACAGGCTAGAGAGATAAGGGATATTATTTGGACAGTCAATCAATGGCCCAGATCGTAAAGTCTGTCTCCCACATTCATACACGATCCCTCTTCAATGTGCACACTTTCAAAGTCTGTACATCCTCAAAGTCTATACATTGGCTTCACAAAGTCTGCACATCACAAAGTCTATACATTACTATTGCTAGTCTATTCACTAAGTCTGTACATCCTCTCCCTCTCAAAGTCTATACATTGGCTTCCTCTCAAAGTCTGTACATCACTTCCTCTCAAAGTCTGTACATCACAAAGTCTATACATTGGCTATTGCTAGCCTATTCACTAAGTCCGTACATCACAAGTCTGTACATCCTCTCCCTCTCAAAGTCTATACATTGGCTTCCTCTCAAAGTCTGTACATCACTTCCTCTCAAAGTCTGTACATCACAAAGTCTATACATTGGCTATTGCTACGTTGCACTTCCAAGTCTGTACGTTGCTAGCTTATAATGTATAATTAATTGGCACAAAAGGTAAATGGTGAATGCTAGGATTTGAACCCTGGTCATTGGATTGAAAGACAAGTTACTTAACCAACTACACTAGGAAGCCACTTGTTAAGTGAATACTCTTTTACATATGATAACTACGTGTTCCAACTTCTTAGTTAATCTAGAGTTTATCTAATATATTTTATTTTTGGGAAATATTATTAATAAATAAATATATATATATATATATATATATATATATTTTATACGGGATGCTACACCCTCCCCCACTTAAAAGAATTTGGTCCCCAAATTTACTTACATTATACGGAGACAAGGAGGGTTAGAATTACTTACGGACTAGAATAATTCTAGAAATCTCCTTCTCATAGACTCCTTGGTTTCCCATGTAGCTTCTTGTTCTAAGCGTCGATTCCATTGAATTTTTACCATAGGGATCGTCTTGTTCCTTAGAACTCGGATTTCTTGGTCGAGGATCTTTACTGGCCTTTGCTCATAGGTGAGGTCCTTCTGTATCACCAACTTAGTGTGATCGATGACGTGTGAGAAATCGTGCATGTATTTCTTTAGCATAGAAACATGAAATACGTTGTGCACTTCTGACAGCTGTGGAGGTAGGGCGATACGATAAGCCACTTCACCTACCCTTTCCAGTACTTTGAATGGACGGATAAACCTTGGTGTTAATTTGCCTTTAACACCGAATCTTCTAATGTCTCGGCCGAGAGATACCTTGAGGAAAACATGATCTCCGACTTGAAATTCTAGGTCTCACCTTCTATTATCGGCATAAGATTTCTCCCTGGACTGTGCTATCATTAACCTTTCTCTAATGAGTTGTATCTTCTCGGTAGAATCTCGCACCATGTCAGGACCTAGAATTTGTTTTTCACCGACTTCATCCCAGCATATGGGAGATCGGCAACTCCTGCCATATAATGCCTCAAAAGGTGCCATTTGTATGCTGGCTTGATAGCTGTTGTTATATGCAAATTCAGCTAGTGGTAAGTGGTCATTCCAACTACCGCCGAAGTCTATAATGCATGCCCTTAACATATCTTCCACAACTTGATTAGTCATTTCGGTCTGTCTATCTGTCTGGGGATGAAAAGCAGTGCTGTAGTTGAGTCTCGTCCCCAAGTAGTGTTACAGGCTCTTCCAGAAATAAGAGGTGAAGCACGGGTCTCGGTCAGATATGATCGAGACGGGAACTCCATGCAATCTAACCATTTCCTTCATATACAGGGCAGCAAGTACGTCGACTGACCATCGACTTTTGATGGATAAGAAATGGGCCGATTTAGTTAACCGGTCGATAATTACCCAAATTCCATCATATCCGCCCATAGACTTGAGCAAACCCATGATAAAGTCCATGCCAATGTCTTCCCACTTCCACTTGGGAATATCCAGCGGATGTAGCTTTTCGGCGGGTTTTTGATATTCTGCCTTCACTTGTTGGCATGTGAGGCAACGAGACACAAAGTCTGCTACCTCCCTTTTCATGTTAGGCCACCAGAAAGTTCTTTTCAAGTCTTGGTACATCTTAGTGGCTCCAGGGTGGATCGTGTATCTCGATCTACGAGCTTCTTCAAGAATCTTCTTCTTCAATTCGGGACAGTCGGACACACATGTCCGTTCATGAAATAGTAATCTGCCATCAGGTGCCTGCTTGAAATCCAGTCTCTCGTCTAGCTTGCTCTTTATCTCCACTAGCGAGGGATCCTCTTCTTGTAACTTCTTGATTTCAGGTAGCAAATCTGGATGTAGGCTCATATGAGATAGAATAATACACATGTTCTTCTCATCTGTGCTGATATCAAGCTCAGAGAATTTCTCCAGCAGTTTCCATTCTTGTATCATGCAGTTGGCCAATATTATTCTCGGCTTTCGACTAAGGGCATCAGCTACGGAATTACCCTTACCAGGATGGTACTGTATAGTGAAGTCGAAATCCTTGAGATACTCGAGCCAATGCCTTTGCCGCATGTTCAGCTCCTTTTGGGAGAATAAGTACTTGAGGCTTTTATGATCGGAGTACACAGTGAATTGTTCTCCGTAGAGATAGTGCCTCCAGATCTTTAAAGAGAATACTACTGCGGCCAGTTCTAAGTCGTGAACTGGGTAGTTCTCTTCATGTTTCTTCAATTATCGGGAAGAGTATGCAATGACTCTCCCATTCTGTATCAATACACATCCGAGACCAATACCAGAAGCATCGGTATATACCTCGTATTTTTCTCCTTCCATTGGTAATGATAAGACTGGAACAGTGGTCAAGAGATCCTTCAAAGTTTGAAAACACTTTTCACAGTCTTCCTTCCACTCATAAGGCACTTCCTTGTGGGTTAACCTGGTCAGGGGAACAGCAATTTTGGAGAAGTCCTTTATAAAACGCCGGTAGTAACCAGCTAGACCTAAGAAGCTCCGAATCTCAGTTACATTTGTGGGTCATTCCCAGTTCTTCACGGCTTCGACCTTTGATGGGTCAATAGCAATTCCGTTCTTCGAAATGATATGGCCTAAGAAGGATACTTCCTCGAGCCAAAACTCGCATTTGCTGAATTTGGCATATAGCTTGTTTCCCCTTAATATCTGCAATACCTTCTTGAGGTGTTCTTCATGATCCTCTTCGATCTTTGAATAGATCAGAATATCATCAATAAAGACCACAATAAATTGGTCTAAATAGGTCCTGAATATGCTGTTCATTAACTGCATAAAAGCTGCGGGGGCATTTGTTAGTCCGAAAGGCATAACAGTAAATTCGTAATGCCCATACCTGCTTCAGAATGCAGTTTTATGAATATCTTCTTCTTTGATCTTCAATTGGTGGTAACCAGAACGAAGATCAATCTAGGAGAAATATAAAGCTCCAGATAGTTGATCGAACAGCTCATCAATCATTGGCAGTGGATACTTGTTCTTGATTGTAAGGTGATTTAGCTGTCGATAATCTATGCATAATCTCATCGATCCGTCCTTCTTTTTGACGAATAGCACGGGTGCTCCCCATGGGGAAGTACTCGGCCTGATGAAACCCTTGTTCAATAACTCCATTAGCTGCTCTTTTAGTTCCTTCAGCTCAGTAGGGGACATTCTGTATGGTGCCCTGGAAATAGGACGAGCACCAGGGACAAGGTCGATTGTGAACGACACTTCCCTTTCCGAGGGTAAGCCGGTTAAATCTTCTGGAAAAATATCGGAAAAATCCCAAATTACACGGATGTCTTCAAGTTTAACCTTCTCGACTTCCGTGACAGTCACGAATGCTATGAAAGTCATGCATCCCTTATTCATAAGTTTACTAGCTCGGAGTGCTGATATAAGAAGTGATTTACTCTGAGGGCTATTGTAAACTAGCTCTGGGAAATCTACGAAAGTTACCTTGTCATGCCGGCAGTCTATAGTTGCTTGGTATGTGGATAGCCAGTCGGCACCTAGTATGACATCATAACCCTTTATATCTAGGCATATCACGTCAGCAGGTAAATTATTTCCCTTAATCATCACTTCACAGTTTGGATAGTGATAAGTGCTATCAGACTCATTCTCAAGAGGTGTAGATATGACCAAATCTAACAGTTCGTGTTTCTTAGAAAATGAAGCAGCAAAGTTCTTGGAAACGAATGAATGAGTTGCTCCGGTATCGAATAAAACTTGAGCAATTTTTGAACAAATAGTGAGAATAAATTCCACAATTCCACCTTTAGTGGGTTCCGTCTCTTGGAGACCTTGCAGACGGCCTTGTTTCTTTACCGGACGCTTCTCGTCTTTGGTGTCTTATTCCTTCATCAGTGGGCAGTCTGGGATTCGATGCTCTCGGCTCCCACATCGAAGACAAGCTCCTAACTTTCTCCAACATTCCTCGGTCTTATGACCAGCTTTATCACAATACTTACAAATCTCCTTTGATGGTGTGGTGGTGGAGAATGGCCTGTCATTCTTCTGGAATTTCTTCGCCTTAGAGGGCTCCCCTCCCATGAGGAATCGCTTCTTGTTGAAGGATTATTTGAATTTTCCCGGGCTTGTGACGGGTTCCTTCTTGTCTCTTCCTCGGATTCTCCCAGATAATTCGGTGGCGTCTTCCAGCAGTTGAGCATGCCGAACCATCTCCGAATAGACTTGGATGTCCATCGGGGCAAGTTGTGTGATATAATGGGGCCGAAGCCCGTTGAGGAATCTTCTCGCCTTCATCTTTTCCGTACACACCAAGTGGGGTGCATACCTAGATAATCTGGAGAATTGGGCCTCATACTCAGCCACTTTCAAGTCCCGTTGTTTTAGAACGGTGAATTCCGTGGCTTTCTTTTCCTGGATATGATCGAAGAAGTACTTGTTGTTGAAATGCTCCGTGAATTCATCCCATGTGACATGGTATTCTGGTAGTGTTGCTTCTATGGATTCCTACCAGCATCGAGCGTCCCGCTCTAGTTGGAATATGGCAAGTAAAACCTTCTCTTCAGCCGCGCATTGCATCACACGGAAGATTCATTCCATCTCGTTTAGCCAATTCTCGGCATCCTCGGGGTCGGACGAACCCATGAACCTCGGTGGGTTCATGTTACGGAAACTTCGGTGGAGATCTCTCGCTCCACGATTTGCTCCACCTTGGGCCACTTGCTGTAGTGCCTGTGTGAGGCCTTGCACGGTGCGCTGCATCTCGCGTCATTGTGCTCTTTCCGCAGCCATGATCCTACAAAAGAGTTAAGTATGATAAAGATCGGATTTACTTGTAAGGTAGAAACTCATTGTAGAGCATAACCCATGGCTCTATCCATCTCACCGGGTAAGGTATATCTATCCTTGAACTTGGGTTTTACCTATCCTTGGACTCAAGTTTTTACTTAGATTTCAATTTCTAACCGTTTATTTTTTCTAATTCCCTAGGTTTGAAAACCTAGGCTCTGATACCACGAAGACTGTCACGCCCCGAGCGCGGAAGATTACCCGGAGGCGTGACGCGTCTATATAGATCGTGTCAATCATGTAAATATCAGAGTGCGCAAATAACTAAGATTTAACTTAAAATTAATACAAATAGTACGAGCTAACAATTGTCACAACTAATCAAAGGACAAATATGTTTCTAGAGTCCAACGACTAGGCTTCAAATCTTAAGCAGTTCTAATCAAGTTGACTAATACAAATGACATAGATGAATTGATACAACTGACATAAGTGAACTAATACAATAACACAAAGAACATGACAATTTGATAACTTCACTCTAACACTCATCACTCAGTCTCATTCCCTTCCGAGTGTTGGTTGACATCCAAATTACCTTAAAATATTAGAAAACAACTAGATGAGCGAATCGCTCAATAGGAATTACATCTCAAGATTTAACATGCTTTAAGTGGTTTACAAGTTTAATTAATGTCAGTAAAGCTATGCATGTAGATGAGTAGATATCAAGGATTGTAAAAATCGACAAGAGCAGTGAAGGAATAACAGGTGAGAGTATAAGGATTCCAACTTCAATGCAGCAATAGCAAGAGATTCAAGCAAGTAATAACTAGAATTAACGAAAATCTTTCCAAGAGAGTAAGAACTCATGTCAAGCAAGTAATAGAAAGTAATATAAATTCAAGCATGTAAAACTGGAATTGGCTATTTATCAATTTCATTCAAGCAAAACTTTACCCTTCTGCGGGTCTCAAGTCAAATCAATCAAGTAATATCACGAGAATGAGTGGAATGTCTAAAGCCTAGCAAGCAAGTACTTTGGTGCAATGCCAAACACCGTGGTTAATAAACTCCCATGGGCACAAGTACCTTCGGGTGCTCCTCCCAGGACCAGACCGGGCCCAATATGCACAGCATTAATCATGTCTGTCGACATCCACTCTCATTTATAGCCAATATGGAATTTCAAGGTTTGACCAGTATGATATATAAGGTAGAATTATGGAATGGAATCCAAGGGCGCATTAATGTGTAGGGATGAACTAGGAGTGGAAACCAGTAACGTTTGATACACGGAAAAAAACTAGATAAGAGAGGTGCCTTATGGGCCACCTGACAATTTTAGAAACGACACCCTCACTGTGGGATGCCTTTCTTGGGAATCATACAGGGTTTAGAGGACCCTGTCAGGAGTTAAATATCACCTCTCAGGCTGCCATCTATCAGTGGAGATGGCAAAAGCGAAAGCCTAACGATCAGGTTAATGCAATGAGCCAGCTGTAGTTCATCGCGTCAACCCTGCAGTTCATCGCGTCAACCCTGCGAACAGACTGGGTCGACTCATCAGTTCATCGCGTCAACCCTGTGAACTAGCAGGGTCGACTCATCAGTTCATCGCGTCAACCCTGTGAACTGGCAGGGTCGACCCTGTGAGCAGGCAGGGTCGACTCATCAGTTCATCGCGTCAACCCTGTGAACTGGCAGGGTCGACTCATCAGTTCATCACGTCAACCCTGTGAACTGGCAGGGTCGACTCATCTGTTCATCGCGTCAACCCTGTGAACTGGCAGGGTCGACCCTGTGAGCAGGCAGGGTCGACTCATCAGTTCATCGCGTCAACCCTGTGAACTGGCAGGGTCGACTCTGTGAGCAGGCAGGGTCGACTCATCAGTTCATCGCGTCAACCCTGTGAACTGGCAGGGTCGACTCATCAGTTCATCACGTTAACCCTGTGAACTGGCAGGGTCGACCCTGTGAGCAGGCAAGGTCGACTCATCAGTTCATCACGTCAACGCGATGAACTGGCAGGGTCGACCCTGTGAATAGGCAGGGTCGACTCATCAGTTCATCGCATCAACGCGATGAACTGGCAGGGTCGACTCTATAGTTCATATTTGCTCAAAATGGCTTAAGGTATTAATCTTTGATTAAACTAGGGTATTAACCTTTGATTTAAGTTTATTTAGGTAAAACTGATGATATGGATAGATAGAGAAAACTGTAAGGATTATAGATCTTTATTCATGCATTCGTTTCATGCTTTAGTTGCTTAAATATCAGATTTTTAACATGACGTATCATACAAGTTTTCATTTTTAAAGGAACTAAATGGAGACAAGGTTTCTAGATAGGCTACCTAACATATTAATTAGGTATGCTAGTTAGTTAGTAGATCAACTAACATGTTAATTAGGTATGTTAACAGGTTAGTTAAACTAATAAGTTACGTAAAAACACGATAAAACTTACGTTAAACGGATATATCGTATGGATATGAAGCTAAGACATGCCAACTACCCTAGATTGATGCTAATACATGCTAATCAATGCTAATCATCTTGGGTATAAGGCTACTACATGCTAATTATCTTGGTACGATGCTAATACATGCTAATCATCCTAGATTTAAGCTAACACATGCTAATTATTCTAGGTATGAGACTAATACTTGCTAATTATCTTGTGTATGAAGCTAATACACACTAATCATCCTAGATTTAAGCTAACACATGCTAATTATTGCAGGTATGAGACTAATACTTGCTAATTATCTTGGGTACGAAACTAATACACGCTAATCATCCTAGATTTAAGCCAACACATGCTAATTATTCTAGGTATGAAACTAATACTTGCTAATATTTACTAATACATGTTAATTATTCTAGATATAATGTAAATACATGCTAATTATCTTAAGTATGAAGCTAATACATGCTAAGCATCCTAGATTTAAGCTAACACATGCTTTATGAACACTAAATATCGCATGGAAATGAGCCTAATACTAAATGCCTAGACTAATCATCCTAGATTAGCTACTAGTTTAGTTAAAAGTTGAGAACACCTACTTGTTGGAAGATCGTAGCAGCAGAACCCTTCTTTGTAATCCCTGCAGAGCTTTGCCCCAACCTTAGCTAGCCTAGAATGGGGGTAGCAAAAGGGGTATGTTTATAGGGTTGTCATGGCCGAATGGGAGGCAAGATCTGAAATAATGGGGCTTTACAGCTTGTACAGGCTGGAGAGATGAGGGATAATGTTTGGACAGCCAATCCATGGCCCAGATTGTAAAGTCTGT
Source organism: Amorphophallus konjac (assembly GCA_022559845.1). Lineage (NCBI taxonomy): Eukaryota > Viridiplantae > Streptophyta > Magnoliopsida > Alismatales > Araceae > Amorphophallus > Amorphophallus konjac. Next base: position 378,073,190 of record CM040118.1, on the reverse strand, counting down.
CTCCCACATTCATACACGATCCCTCTTCAATGTGCACACTTTCAAAGTCCATATATCCTCAAAGTCTATACATTCGCTTCACAAAGTCTGCACAACACAAAATCTGTACATTGCTATTGCTAGCCTATTCACTAAGTCTGTACATCACAAGTCTGTACATCCTCTCCCTCTTGAAGTCTATACATTGGCTTCCTCTCAAAGTCTGTACATCACTTCCTCTCAAAGTCTATACATCACAATGTCTATACATTGGCTATTGATAGCCTATTCACTAAGTCCTATTCACTAAGTCTGTACATCACAAGTATGTACATTCTCTCCCTCTCAAAGTCTATACATTGGCTTCCTCTCAAAGTCTGTACATCACAAAGTCTATACATTGGCTATTGCTACATTGCACTTCCAAGTCTGTACGTTGCTAGCTTATAATGTATAATTAATTGGCACAAAAGGTAAATGGTGGATGCTAGGATTTGATCCTTGGTCATTGGGTTGAAAGGCAAGTTACTTAACCAACTACACTAGGAAGCCACTTGTTAAGTGAATACTCTTTACATATGATAACTACGTGTTCTAACTTCTTACTTAATCTATAGTTTATCTAATATATTTTTTTGGGGGAAATATTATTAATAAATAAATATATATATATATATATATATTTTTATACGGGATGCTACAGGGAGAGTACGCGAGAGAGAGAGACAAGGGGGAGAGAAACTAAAGCAGACTTGAGAAAGAACCAAACACTAAGAGTAGCAGAGAGAGGCGGTCACGATCTGGCCGCTAAAAGAGCTTGGCGGTCCCCCGATAGACCGCTAAGGACTGAATGAATCATTTTGATGGGTGATATAGATGGTTCACTCAAGACCACTAAGATAGACAAGACGGTCGTATGAAGACTACTTTCAGATTGAGATGGTCTAGCCAAGACTATTAACCAAAAGTGTGGGCGGAGATAGAAATAGTCCTTGGACAACCGCCATGGGTGATTAGCGGTCGTACGAGAGACCACAAGGGTGGAAACATGTTGAATCCGCTCAGGACTCTCCTAAAAGAGTCCTTAACCCGTGGATAAGCCTGCCCAACTCGTGCCAAGGCCTATCCTAACCTCAGTTGGGGCTATCCAACCTCGACCCTAGTGGGTAAGGGCTAGGAACTTGGGCTATATAAGTAGGGAGACACTCCAAATTCGCAACCCACACTAGACCCACCTTTCAAGCATTGAAAACCTTAAATTCACCACTCAAATCATCATGAAGCGGGTCCTTGAAGCTAGCACAATGGGGGGAGCTCCTACAATGGGCCACAACCGGTTAGGAAGGTGTTGAGTAGTGGACAGCGGATCTAGAGGGGAGGGGTGAATAGATCTGCCCCTCTTTTCGTAATGCAACCCTCTATATAGCTAGATACAATAAATTACAGTGGAATATAACTAACTTAACGAAGGACACAACGATTTGCTTAGCAAGATGATTACGTAATATAGAGATTGAACCTAAGCATGCATCTACAACAAAGCAATCACATAAACAAACCACAACACAAAGGATTTTAAGGTGGTTCGGACTGAATCCCCAGTCCTACGTCCACCCCTCACCAAATCCGGTGAGGCTCCACTAGTGTCACGCACTGAACCGCAAATCGGAAAGACCACCGATTGCCTTCCTACTAACCACCGGTAGGGACGTCAACACCGCAGATCGGACAACTTCCGATTGCCTTCTTACTAACCACCGGTAGGGATGATCTTCAGTTTCAATTGTTTGAAAGAAATGAAAAGAGAACAAATACGAAATCACTCAAACAAGATATAGAATATGCTCAAAGTAGAAAGATCTTGTCTGAGTTGCAGGAGCTTGAATCTGATGCTTCGATGGTGTCTTCTTCCTTGAGAGATGATCTTCCTTGAATCTCTTCTAGTTGATGAGGAAGACTATGGATGTAGCTTGGATCTTCCTTTTGATCTTCTTGAGTTGATGAAGAGGTTTGAGGATGCAGTTTAGATCACCCTTGAGATGATGAAGAGGATAAAGGATGCAGCTTTATCTTCTCTTGGCTTGGGCTTGATCTCCTCTTCAAGTAGCTTGAATCACTTGAGGATTTGATGAAGAACTTCTTCCCGGAGTACTATTCACGGCTATAGTACTCGAACTCCTCTCACCCTTGTAGCCCCCTTTGATCTCCCTTAGATTCACAAATGATCAACTACGGTTTCTAACCCTCTTGCATGTGTTTTATAACCTTTGAATGGTCCTTAGACATCCCCCTGACCAGATCCACAATATATGGAAGATTGGGTGACTTTGGGGTTAAACAAATACACAGAAAGGGGCTCTTCTCGAAGTGGAAAATAAAGTCAACATTGAAGGCTCGGGGCTGGCGGTCGACCGCTATTGAGAAACCTGCAAACTGGCGGTTCTTTGAAATTCCGGTCGACCGCTACTGGGCTGGCGGTTGACCGCTACTGAAAGAGTTGCAATCTGGGGGTTGCTGGCTAGGGCGGTCGACTTCCCCTGTGCTGGCAGTCGACCGCCAGCTGGGCAGACCCCGGGCTTTCCCTGGTCGGTCCGTTAACTGCTTTAGCTCCATCGCTTGACTCCTTTAACAGCCTGTTCATGTCTGTGGCATCACCCTTGATAGTCTTGAAGATTTCTGTTGATTATATCGCTCCTATAATCAAAATTTTGTTCCGAGGGCTCCGTCCCCGAAAACTCCCGCAAGGGGCGCTGCCCCCTTGACCCCCGCGACCTAACCGGGCAGGTCGATCCCCGGGACCTGACCGCGCTGGTCGATCCGCGTGCGAGGGCGCAACATTGAGCTTTCACATTTGCCATCTCCACTTCATTCCTTGGCAATTCATTGGCATATCTGTCATGAACAAAACATCACGTATATCAGTCATATGAGAGTTAAAATAATAATGACTTATAGTGTTTAGCTATTATCAAAACTAAGAATATCCAATAACTCAAATGACCACAAGATGATGTCGAATGACCCAAACAACAGGAAGACTCAAATGATCACATGGGCACAACATTCTCCCCCTTTTTCATGATGGCAACACTGTGAGTCATTATGTGGCAGGAATATCCAAAATGGCAAAGTTTATGCAACATGTGCAGCTCAAGATCCATGATAGTGAAAGTATGTGTTTGCGGATATGTATGCATGGATGATCAAAGCATGTGAATGCTATGCACAAACCCCTATCACATATGCAGACTCAAAGCTCACAAGGTTCTCTCCCCCATGGACTCTCTCCCGTCCGTAATTCACTCTCCCCCTTTGACAACTCACAAAGGCTGCATAAAGGATGGACAAAGGTATTAAAGGACTCACAACAAGACATTTTCTTCCCCTTTGATAGTAGCAAAAAGGAGGGATAAGATAGAGAATGTGACTAATGTCTGAGAGACCAGAGGTGAATGAGAGTGGAGAGCAAGCCATTATATGCAAACCTGAAACATACCGCGAGCAACATATATGGTTTAAAGCTAATGAAATCCGAGATCATCAATAGAGTTCGAAAAGCATCTACATCCAGGTTGTAATAGAAATGAACTAAAAGTGCATATCATGGCAGTGTTTAACCTTCCCTTGTCTTATATATCTATATTCAATAACTACAAAGGGAATAACATAAAAACTAGTATTAAGGCTAAACAATCATGACTAAAGTATGGAATTTGATGAGTTCAACAAATTTTATTTTCAATATCTTTTGAATTTGACGGCACATGACTCATATTTTATGAGCAATCAAGTCTAGTACATGCCTCCTAGCTGTAAGAATACACGTTGTTTAGACGCCAGTATCCCTAGGTATTTGGCAAGACTGACGATTATGCTGCAGAATGAACAGAGATAGCAAAGTCACGTCATGACATATGCAATCTCATTTCTGTGATGAGAAGATATATTTCTCAGCAATTATGCCAGTGCTCTGCCTAGAGTCCAAATATAATTAAGACAGAGATAACAGGGGCACATCATGACATATCATTCGTCACTTGATTTGATGACGTGACATATTTCTCCGTGCAAAAATATCGTTGCTCTGTCGAATTGATTTCCAATAATTCCAGCTCATCAAGATGTTTAGAAATCATACTAAGCTCTAGAGTATCACCAAGATTGTCATGACGTTTGGATTTTCAGATATCAGGATAGTCATGCAAAGCACAATATGCAATCTCTAGTTAAGGTCTATTAAAACCACAGAACATAGATGATTTCAGAATAAATATTTTTGAACTTCAAGGAAATCATTAAATCTGAACCATTTTCATTGGATGGATAATCATCAAGACATATAATAGAAAGCTCTTATGCCATAGTTCTACCAGTGAAGTAGAGATTGCAAGAGGTTAAGAGAATCAACAAAACTCCCCCTAAAGATATGCAATGGATGCACGAAGGAGTTATGTTTGCAAGCAAGTTGAATGAAAAATGAGGTTGACCTAGTCACTCTGAAGGTGGCAGAAATGAAATGTATGACCCAACCCATGGTTGTACACTTATTAAATGCAACAGAATGAATATGAAATATATGTAAGAATGCGTCAAAGAGATAACTCCCCCTTACTATATGGCCTATATGCGACAGTGACGCATGGTACTTGGCGAAGGTGAAACCTAACGCATATTGAGTGCTTCTAGGCAAGCATAACTTGCCTTTCCATACATCAACATTTAATATACCATGGCCATGCAAGAAGGATGCTACACAAACCATGCAATACATTATGAACATGAATTCAATTTTATTATGCATCATGACTGCATGCAATGCGACACCATATGCAAAATGACATATATATATATAAACAATGCATGGACACAAATCTGTAAAAACACACAACTAAATTGAATAAAATCATCATTTCAATTTTTATTGGCGTCGGCAAAGACCAAGCTCCCTTCTGAGTGTTGAAAACCCGTCATTACACAAGGGCTTGGTGAAAATATCAGCAATTTGATTTAGAGTATCAACAAAATGCAGTTCAAAATTTTTCTTACCAACAACATCTCTAATGAAGTGATGCCTAATCTCAATATGCTTAGTCCTAGAGTGCTGGACTGGATTTTTTGCAAGGTTGATAGCACTAGTGTTATCACACAGAATCGGGACACAACCAAGATCCACTAAGTAGTCTTGGAGTTAGTGTTTAATCCACAACACTTGGGTGCCACAGCTCCCTGCAGCAACATATTCTGTCTCTGCGGTTGGGAGGGCAACCGAGTGTTATTTCTTGGAGGCCCAAGAAACTAAACACCTGCCCAGAAACTGGCAGTAGTCACTAGTACTTTAACGATCCAGCTTGCATCCAGCATAGTCCGCATCAGAATATAATATAAGAGATAAGTCACATGATGATGGATACCAAAATCCCAAATCTTGAGTGCCGACAAGATATCTAAGGATACGTTTGACGGCAGTCAAGTGGGATTCTCTAGGACTAGCTTGAAATCTAGCACAAAGGCATACACTAAACTGGATATCTGGTCGGGATGTAGTCAAGTAAAGCAAAGAGCCGATCATACCTCTATAGATCTTTGCATCCACTAATTTACCATTTTCATCTGAATCCAGTGATGTTGTGGTGCTCATAGGAGTTGCAATGATTTTGCTGTTCGTCATGTCAAATCTTTTCAACAGCTCCTTGATGTATTTGGCTTGACTTATGAAGCAACCATCTTGTCCTTGGTTGACCTGCAAATCGAGAAAGAATTGAAGTTCTCCCATTAGGCTCATCTCAAATTCGCTAGTCATGAGGTTAGCAAATTCCTCACACATTTCAGATTTAGTAGAACCAAACACAATATCATCAACATAAATTTGAACAATCAAGATGTTCTTACCTTGCTTCTTGGTGAAAAGTGTTTGATCTACCTTACCTCGTGTGTACCCTTTTTCAATGAGGAACGAGCTTAGTCTCTCATACCAAGCTCTTGGTGCTTGCTTAAGTCCATAAAGTGCCATGTCTAGCTTGTATACAAAATCTGCATGGTTAGAATTTTCAAAGCCAGGGGGCTGCTCAACATAGACTTCTTCTTTGATCAAGTCATTCAAGAAAGCACTTTTCACATCCATTTGGTACAGCTTTATTCTAAGGGAGCATGCAAAGGCAAGTAAAATTTTAATGGCTTCGAGTCTAGCAACTGGGGTGTAAGATTCATCAAAGTCTACCCCAAACTCTTGATTATATACTTGAGCCACCAATCTAGCCTTATTTCTTATTATCTTTCCATCCTCACTTAGTTTGTTCCTAAAAACCCATTTAGTGCCTATGACAGATTTAGATGAAGGTCTAGGAACAAGATGCCAACCTTTGTTTCTCTCAAACTGGTTTAACTCATCTTGCATTGAATTTATCCAGTTTTCATCCTTTAATGCTTCATAAATGTTTTTGGGTTCAAGCTGAGAGACAAGAGCAAGTTGATCTAATTCTTCCACAATTTTAAAATGTGACCTTGTTCTAGGTGGGTCATTCAAGCTACCAATGACATTTTCTAAAGGATGATCCTTAAGAATTCTAATGTTTGTAGAATCATTACCTTCTCTTGGAGCTTGATTCCTTGCTTTGCTTGATTCAGCTTGGTCACCATCTTCTTTTGTTTCTTCTTGTGGAGAATCACTCTTGTCCTTCATGCTTAGGAATTCTCCATCTTCATCATTTTTCCTGTAAGAGTTATCATTGTTAGAATCATCATGATATTCATCAAAGGAAACATGGGGTTATTCTTCCATAGTTTGACTCTTAATGTTATAAATTCTATAAGCCCTAGATCTATCAGAATATCCAAGGAATATACCTTCATCGCTCTTGGGCTCGAATTTATCTAAGTCTCTTTTGTCATTGTTGGGAATGAAATATTTTGACCCAAACACTTTCATATGTGAGAGAGAGGGTTTTTTACCTTTCAACAACTCATAAAGAGTCTTTTTGGTGTATGACCTTACCATAGAGCGGTTGATAATATAACATGCCGAGTTTACCCCCTCAGCCTAAAATTTCCTTGGGAGTTGCCGTTCGGCAAGCATTGTTCTTGCCATCTATATAAGTGTTCGGTTCCTCCTTTCAACTACACCGTTTTGCTCTAGAGTTCTTGGTGAAGAAAATCGATGTGAAATGCCTTCAGCCCTACAAAGAATATAGAAGTCAGCATTTTCATATTCACCACCATGATCAGATTGAATCTTGGAAATTTTAAACTCACCGTCCTGCTTTATCTTCATGTAGAGTGCCTGAAACTCATCAAAAACATCTTTTTTATGTGTGAGAAAGAAAACCCATGTGAACCTAGAAAAGTCATCCACCAAGACATATCCATATTTTCTACCACTTAAGTTAGCAGTTCTTGTTGGACCAAACAAGTCCATATGAATTAGCTCGAGTGGTTTGGATGATGTATTTTCAGATCTTCCCTTGAATGATTTTCTTGTTTGTTTGCCTACGGCACATGCATCACACAATTTGTTTTCTTGTTTAAAAGATAGTTCAGGCAGACCTTTCACCATTGAATGCTTCAAGAGTTTATGTAAGACATTGTAGCTAGCATGTCCGAGTCTACGATGCCATATCCATGCAAGCTCAGATTTTGGGGCAGCAAGACAAAGGTTTAAATGAGCAGGATCATCTAAGTCAATCATGTAAACATTGTTGACTCTCTTACCAGAAAATTTTACCTTGTCAGATTTTGGTTCAAGAATTCTACATTCATGAGAGTCAAATAACACTTTGTTACCCTTATCACACAATTGACTTATACTAAGCAGGTTGTATTTCAAGCCTTCAACTAGCAGCACGTTACAAATGGAGTTGGAGAGATTCTTACCTACATTACATGTTCCAATGATTTTTCCCTTGTTGTTCCCTCCAAATGTGACGTATCCTCCTTCCTTTTCCTCTAAGAGACAAAATTTTGATTTATCTCCAGTCATGTGTCTTGAACAGCCGCTATCAAGGTACCACATGTTATGCATGACTGCAAGACATTCCTACACAAGCAATTAAGCAATGGTGTTTGGAACCCAACCAAATATGGGTCCCATCAAACTTTTCAAATTTTCAAAACATGAAACCATTTCTTTTGGAATCCAAACCTTCTTAACATTCATGTTTTGTTTGCTTAGAGTAGGGATTTGAATTTTCTTTTCAATCTTGACATTCATTTTCTGTTTGGAGGCTCTTGGTTGGAGTTTGTGAAAATTTGATGAAGTTTGCTTCTTAAGCCATTGAGGCGGTTGGTTGATTTTGGGTTGAAAATGATTGTTTTGCCACCTATGAGATTGATGCATACAGAAATCATAATTGCCCCAAAAATATGGTCGTGTCAACCTATGGCAGTGTCAACCTATGAGCAATCTTTTTTTAGGATTTTGAGCAATCTTTTTGGGGAAGGTGGCAGTGTCAACCTATGGCAGTGTCAACCTAGATGCCAATGTGGTGTCGACCTGTGTTGTGGGGAAGGTTCACTTTTCTTAGGATTTTGAGTAATCTTTTTGGGGATTTTAGTGGCTTCTTCTTCAACCTTTTCTTTTCCTTTCTTCTTTTGTTTTTGCTGGTTTTGTGTGGGAGTTGTGGAGAGGGGGATTCCTATAGCCCACTCAAAGAGCAGACCCAACTAGGCCCAACAAGGCCCAACGAGGCAAGCTCGCCCAAGTGACAGCCCGTAGGGCCCACTCGGAAAAGCCCAATAAAACAATGCTCGAGGAAACAACTCTCCTAGGCGGCCCCAAGGCTCGGAGAGCCCGAGCCTCGGTCAAGTCACAGGAAGACCCGCACACGAGCTATCCCTCCGTACGAAGGGGGGAAGCGCTAGCCGGTCTATCCGACCCATCTCCTCACCGAGCTAGGCCTATCGCCCGATAGGGCCGGCCCCCTTAAGCTCGGAACGACTGATGAAATGTTCATCACTGCAGCCGTTAGAGTCCACAGCGTGCCAAACGCTAAGAAGTCCAGGAGCTCCGGTTTCCCCGCGAGGATAACACCCCCACGATGAGGCCATCAAAGCCCACGACGAGGACGTAACCTCCACCGGAGACCTCTCAGCTTGTAGGACTCCAGAAGGCGGTGCACTATAAAAACCTGGGATACCCTCCTACGAAAGGTAAGTCCAAAAGGGCATTGTTCCACCCCCAACTCCTGAGCAAGGATCACTTCACCCCATTGGTGGAGAGGGATCTCGCGCCTTCACCTTCTCCTCCTTATCGCTGCTCCCACCATTGCTCTACTGACTTGAGCATCGGAGGGTTTTGCCCCAGGGAATCCCCCTGGGCCCTCTGACCCGTTTCCCTGTCTTGCAGTTCATTATCTTGGTGATTACCAGCTAGCTCAGGAACCAGCGCGAGATTTCGCCTCTTCATCTGGCGCCGTCTGTGGGAAATGCACAAAGAGCCAACATGGTGAGAAGGAGCCCAAGGAGGAGGTCCGCCGGCGAAAAGGGTAAGGTCATGGCAGCAGTAGGGGATGGTCCTTCCAGGGCCTCACAGAACCCTCCCTCCAATGCCAGCATCCCCGCCGACGGACCACCCCCCCCCCTTGCGGCGGCGGGGCTACCCGCCTACGGCGGCGCCGAAGCCTTCCAGGCCCTCAACGCCAAACTGGATGTCCTCGTGGATCTCATGAAGACCCAGGCGGACAGGGATGCAAGGTCCCGCTCCCCGTCAGGGAGCCCCCCCCCCGCAGGAGTACGTCCCAGCACACGGCTGGGGGCCGCTTCACCCTCTGCGGCCAGTAGCTCATCCGTAACAGGGTCGGAGGACCCTCGCAAGCTCCACCTCCGGAGCAAGAGGCCTCCTCCACGCCGAGGAAAGGAATGCGGGGGACGCAACGGCCAGATCCAGAAGCCGACGTTCCCGGAGACCGCCAAGGCACCCCCCCTAGCCTCGCGGCACGACAGCAACCGGAGTTATCCCTCTGGCTGCGAGATTTCGAAAGGTGCTTCGCTGAGTAGGAGCGCGCCCTTCGCGCCCTGCAGAAGGCTTCTTCCCCGGAAGATGAGGAGAAATACCCGTTCTCCAAGTATATCTTGAAGGCGGAGGTATCTCCCAGAGCCCCCATACCAACCTTCAAGCTTTACGACGGCCAAGGCGACCCGGCCGACCATTACGATAGCTTCGACGCCCTGATGACTCTACACGGAGCGTCAGACCCCATCAAGTGCCGAGCCTTCGTGACCACTCTGGTCCAGGGTGCTCAAGCGTGGTTCCGGGCTCTCGCCCCCGGATCCATCCGAGACTTCAAGCAGTTCGGGCGAGTCTTCAAGGAGAGCTTCGCCGAAAGTGCCCCCCCAAGGTTGGTAGCGGGGCTCTTGGCCCTTAAATAGGCGCAAGGGGAAATGCTCCGGGCTTACGTCCACCGGTTTAAATCGGAAGCCCTCCGAATTCCCCGCCTGGATGTGGCCTCGGCCACAACCGCACTGACCGGGGGTACCCGAGACGAGAACCTCTGCCGCGAACTTGTCCTCCACCCTCCCTCGACCCTTGCCGAGCTAGTGACTCTGGCTCTACGCCACGCCGAGTGCGAAGAAGTGCTCAGCGCTTACCGAGACGCAACCGGCTCGGGTCGGGAGGGGGACAAGAAGCGGGGCCCCGAGCCAAATCCTAGCTCGGGAAAGAAGCGAGACCGAGATGGAGAGCGCAAGCGGAAGTACGAGCGGTACACCCCGTTAACCGCCCCGGTCTATGAAATCTACGAAGACGTCAAAGACTTGGGACTTCTCCGTCGGCCCGAGCCGATGAGGTCGAAGAACCGCAAGCGAGACAAACATTGTCTATTCCACGGCGATCATGGGCATCACACCGGTGATTGCCACCAGCTCCAAGATGAAATCGAGCGCCTCGTCCGCCTGGGGCACCTGGCTCGGTTCACTTCCGAGCGCAGAGAAGATCAAGGCGCCACAGAGGAGATTGACAACACCCCCCGAGGGGTCCACATCAACGTCATCTCTGGAGGAATAGCATCAGGAGGCGATAGTAGCCGTGGAAGGAAGTGTCATGCCGAGCGGGCGAGCCGAGCCCCAGAGCCACCCAAGGCCCCGACCCAGGTCATAGTCTTCTCCGATCAAGACCTGGAGGGGCTGAGCACCCCGCACGATGACGCCCTCGTAATCTCGGCCACTATAAACCATTGTAACGTAGATCGGATTCTTGTGGACAATGGAAGTGCCCCTAATGTGTTGTCTTATGACTGTTTCCTCAAAATGGGAGAGGGTCCATCCAAACTCCGCCCGATCCGGACGCCCCTCTGCAGGTTCAATGGCCTGGCCACTCTCCCCGAAGGAGCCCTAAGCCTGCCGGTTACCCTCGGCACCCCACCCAAAACCGTTACGATCATGGTAGACTTCATGGTGATCAAAGGGATGATAGAGTACAACGCCATTTTCGGCCGGGGAATCCTCAGCCGGATCAAGGCAGTACCATCTACCTATCACCAAAAAATGAAGTTCCCCACCAAGAACGGAGTAGGGGAAATCCGAGGTAACCAGGCCACGGCCCGAAGGTGCGACAACATCTCGGTGGAGGCCACGAGGCCGGACGGGAATAATAAGGGCCCCCGGGAAGTCGAGGAAAAATCCGCAGCTACTAAGCCAGGTGGCGAGTTGCTGACAATTTTCCTAAACGACGACCCGACCTCAGGAGTAAGGATCGGAGCCGACCTACCACCCGAGGAACAACAATAATATAAGAATTTTCTTTCTGAGTACATCCGAGTCTTCGCTTGGTCCGACGATCAGCTCCCTGGGATACCAGAGGAGACCGTGCTGCACCAACTCAACCTCAACCCCACCATGAAGCCCGTGCAGCAGCGCCGAAGGAAGCACGCACCAGAGAAACAGACGATCATGAAGGCGCAGGTCACCAAGGGGCAAGAGACTGGTCTTTTTAGACCGGTCCTATACCCGACGTGGCTAGCCAATGTCGTCCTGGTACCAAAGCCTTCCGGCGATTGGCGGATGTGCGTGGACTTCACTGACTTGAATAAGGTGACCCCTAAAGACTGCTATCCCTTGCCCAGCATCGACCAACTGGTCAACTCGACATCGGGCAACGAGATGCTCAGCTTCCTGGACGCCTATTCGGGTTACCATCAGATCAGAATGAATTCCGAAGACGTCGAGAAGACCACCTTCATCACCAACTACGGCGTGTACTGCTATACCCGGATGCCTTTCGGGTTGAAGAATGCCGGAGCCACATACCAAAGACTGGTCAACCACATGTTCGAGGAGCAGCTAGGTCAGAACGTCGAGGCCTACATTGATGACATGCTCATCAAGACCCCCAAGGCCCAGGACCACTTCACCGACCTCGCCGAAGCCTTCGGCGTCCTCCTGAAGTACAACATGAAGCTCAATCCTGCCAAGTGCGCCTTCGGAGTAAGATCCGGGAAGTTCCTGGGTTTCCTGGTCACTCAGCGTGGGATCGAAGCTAACCCCGATAAGGTCCAGGCCATCCTGGACATGCGCCCGCCCGCCTGCATCAAGGACGTCCAGCGTCTGACATGGCGTATCGATGCTCTCAGCCATTTTTTATCCCGTGCGGCCGAACGATGCTTGCCCTTTTTTAAACTGTTGAAGGGGCCCAAATTGGCATCTGCTACGTTCGCATGGGATGAGGAATGCTAGAAAGCGTTCGCTGAGCTTAAGGAGTTCCTGGCTTCGCCCCCGGTGCTCTCCAAGCCCGTGTCGGGCGAAGCTTTGCTACTCTATCTCTCGGCGACGTCATCAACGGTCAGCTCGGTCCTAGTTAGAAATGACTCGGGAATCGAGAGACCAGTCTACTATACCAGCAAGGTGCTTAGCGAGGCCGAGAGGAGGTACCCCGCAACCGAGAAGCTCGTGCTAGCACTGGTTACCTCCGCGAAATGCCTCCGACCCTACTTCCAGGGGCACCCCATCACCGTGCTAACCGGTGAGCCGTTGAAGAAGATTTTGGCCCACCCCGAGGCCTCGGGGTGACTCGTCAAATGGGCCCTTATGCTTGGGGCCTACGACATCTCGTATCGCCCGCGCTCAGCTATAAAAGGTCAAGTGCTCGCCGACTTCATCGCCGAGAGCACCATCCCGACCAAAGGGAGGCTACTGACCATGCCCGGGCCAACCTGGGAACTGTACGTCGACGGTTCTTCCAACTCGGTCGGTAGCGGTGCTGGGATCCTCCTAAGATCCCCCGAAGGAGTGGAGCTGCAGTACGCCTTGAAATTCAACTTTCAGGCGTCCAACAACGCTTCCGAGTACGAGGCCCTTATATCGGGAGCACGGATGGCCCGGCGGTTGGGGGCTAAGCGAGTCAGGATCCACACCGACTCTCAGCTGGTCGCGAGCTAGGTCAACGGTGAGTACGAAGCTCGAGAGGCACCCATGATCAAATACCTCCAGCTGGTCAAGAGCTTGGCCCAACAATTCGAGGGATTCGAGGTAGTCCGAATAGCCCGGGAAGAAAACTCCTGAGCGGACGCCCTCTCTCGATTGGCCTCCTCCCTAGACCCAGAAGGTACCTGATCGGTCCTCCTCGAAGAGCTAGAGCGCCCGAGCATTGACTCAGAGCTCCTCGCTGTTGACTCGGCCGTCCCGAGCGACTGGCGCACCCCCTACCTGTCTTGTCTTCGAGACTCCCAAGAGCCCTCCGACCCTCGGGAAGCACGCCGAATGAAGTACCAAGCACGGCGCTTCGTCGTCCTGGATGACACACTCTACCGAAGGTCTTTCGCTGGCCCTCTCCTGAAGTGCCTCGACCCCGACGACGCCAGCCGGGCCATTCGAGAGGTTCATGAAGGCCTGTGCGGAGCGCACTCAGGGGCAAGGTCACTGGCCAGAATCATGTTACGACAGGGGTACTGGTGGCCCACCCTACAGCGTGACTACTCGGCCGATGCTCAATAGTGCGACCGATGCCAGCTGTTCGACCACTTGGTCCATCGACCGGCCACATAACTCGTCACCCTCGCCGAGCCTTATCCCTTCGCTCGGTGGGGGATCGACATTCTCGGACCATTCCCCACTGCTCAGTCCTAGAAAAAGTTCATCATCGTCGCCATCGACTACTTCACTAAATGGATCGAGGCCGAAGCCACTGCAAGGATCACCGAGACAGTCGTCTGGAGTTTCGTCTGGAAATCGATCATTTGTCGCTTCGGCATCCCCCGAGTGATAGTGAGCGATAACGGTCGGCAATTCGATTCTCGATATTTCTGAGATAGATGCGCCGACCTAAACATCCGCAACCACTTCACTTCGATCGCCCACCCTCAGGCCAACGGGCGGGTCGAAAATGCCAATAAGACTATCTTGAAAGGCATAAAGACCAGACTCGGTAAAGCCAAGGGTAGTTGGCTCGAGGAATTGCCTAGCGTACTGTGGTCACACCGAACGACTCCCAGGACGGCAACCGGTGAAAGTCCTTTTCAGTTGGTGTACGGCACTGAGGCCGTCATTCCATTAGAGATCGCCAACCCGTCTCTCCGAGTCATCCGCTACCCGAGCGAGGAAAACAACCAAAAGTTACTCGAGAACTTCGACCTAGCCGATGAACTCCGGGATATTGCCAGCATCCGAGCGATGGAATACCAGCGACGCCTCACTCGATACTACAACGCCAGAGTCCGAAGCAGACACTTTCGATCGAGAGACTTCGTCCTCAGAAAAGCCGAAGCCTCTCGACCACTAGAGGTGGCGGGCAAGCTGTCCCCTAACTGGGAAGGCCCCTACCGAGTGGTGGAGATGCTCGGGAAAGGTGCGTACAGGTTAGCAACAATGGAAGGGGATCCCATTCCTCGGACATGGAACGCAGCCGCACTATGCAAATTCTATTTTTGAAATTGTACAACAAGAAGGACGAAATAAATTCCTTTCCATTCAAAACTATTGATACATCAGAAAGGCAAAGGCCAGTACATTGCATGACAAAAAGCAAGAAAATCCATCTAACACCGCTGCAAGGGGACATCGCTCGGTTGACTCGATCTCGATCTCCTCGCGTCTAGCCACTAACTCTGCCTCGCGTAGAAACTGGCTCGGACAAGAGGGGGCCGATCCAGTTCGCTCAGACGACCCCCGACAAAGGTGACAGAGGGACTGCAGAGAAGGTAGCCACCTTCTAAAGTCGGAGAAGGCTACCTTCCAAGTTGATGGAGGCTAGGGAGAAGGAGCGCCGTGAAGACCACTTTTTTCCCAACCTGCCAACTCCTTGGAAGGGAACAGAGAGCAAGCAGCCTCCGAAGAGTGAAAGAAATGAAGAGCAGAAGAGGGAAAAAGAGGCTGCAGACGGAGGAAGGCTTCGGTGAGGAGGGAACTTGATGCGCCCCCCCCCCCCATGCTGTGGAGGAGTGGCGGCAGGCGTCCCTGATACCCCCATCCGTCCTCTGCCTCGGTGCCCGCCTGGAAGCCACGCCAGAATTGAGAAAGGGCAAGAGCCGTGCCCTCGGACGTCGAAGCCCTCTCCAGATCTGCGCGGCGACCGTCGGACTCGTCTCAAACCCGCGCGGCGACCGTGGGACCCATCCAACAAGCCAGGACAGCAAGAGCTCTCTGCTCCCCATCATCAGTGGTGTCACCCTCCGAAGGATCCTCCATGCAACGGCACAACGCAGAGTGAAGAAGAAGGAGTGAGGGAAAACTATCAGAGAAAATCCCAAGTAGTAAAGAGAGAAGGGCGCCTTTCGGTCCTTCTTATTGGCCAAAGGAGGCTACACGCCTTAAACGCCCCCCCCCCCCCCTTAAAAAACACGCCAAAGGATTTCTCCCCTGAACGGTCACCTCTAACTCCTCGTTTCCCGCCCCAGCAAGATTCACGAAGCGGCATGGCATTCAAAGCGCGAGGGAACGAAAAGATGCCCCGTCAGAAGCCTACCAAATCAGCGTGCGAAAATCACGCAGAACATATCGGCACTTTTTCAACTACTCCAGATACGCCAGCTAAATCATGGCAAGGATGGCGATCAAACAAGTAAGTCATTTATTATCTCATGAAAAGGAAACTCCCTAAAGGAGGAAAGAGAGACAAACAAGAGAAAGGGGCAAAATAAGGCAAAATACATCAGGCCTCGGGCCCACTTTGAAGCTCGGAAGCAACGGAAGTAGGTGCGTCACCCCCAGCACCTTCGGTGACGGCCGACCCAGGCACTGACCTTGCCTGTGCGAGAACTGTCTCGGTCGCGAGCCCTCCCGAGGCGTCCGGAGTTGGTGACCCCGGCGTAGGAGACCCCTCTGGATCTTCCCCGCTCGACGCAGAGGAGCTAGAAACCGACTCATCCGAGTCATAAGCTTGGCCCAAAGGGAACTCGATCCCGGAGTCTCGATCGAAGGCGTAGTCCACCGCCCGACGATAACCCTGCTTAAACCCCTTTCGGGTGTCACGGCGAAGCGCTACCTCGTAATATGGTAGGGCGGCTCTCTCCAGGTCGGCTGAGTAAGCGTCCGAGCTTCTATATCGCTCGACCACCTTCGCCTCGATCTGCTCTGTCCTTCCAACGATCTCGACTCGAGCCCGCTCCGCCTCTGTCGCACGCTCCTCTGCTCCCGCCAGACGTTCCTCTGCCGCGACCATCCCTCGTTCGGCCTCGCTCGACCGCCTCTCCACCCGGACTCGGTCCGCCTCGGCCACGGAACGAAGGCGCTCCGCTACCTCCGCCCGGTCCAGTAACTCGGCCCGTTCGAGCTCCCAGCGACCGTCCAGCTCGAGATGATGCAGACGCTCCTCTTCCAAGAGTTTGCTTTTCCTCTCGAGCGACTACCGGGCCTTAGCCAACTGCTCAGTCAGTGCCTCGGTTTCTAGCCGGCTCGCCCGTGCCAAGTCCCTGATCGCGGGGAACTCCCGTCTGAGCCCCTCATGTTCCTCGCTGAGGCGGGCCAGTTTTCTCTCGCCCCCCCCCCCCCCCCGCCGAGGGCCCAGGTGAGACGCGATCGCTCCGCCTCCGTCCGAGCGTACGTCTCCGCCATCAAGGCCGCCGACCGAGCCATGACTAGGCCGCCCTCCATGAGGACGTCGAGGATGCCGGAGGGGGAGTGGCGCTTGTCTCCCCCCCTCGTCTTTGCGGCAACCTCTCGGCAAACCCGGTACAGGTCGCCCGAAATGCCGAGCCTTTCCAAAGCCTTCGGCATGGAGATACGCTCCCCACCGGACGCCCCGCCAGAAGGATCGGCCGGAGCGACGGGGCCGACCGCCCCACGCGCCGCGGTCGGTTGGGGTTGCGACGCCTCCCCGGGCGAACCCCCAACCTTGACCGACGCCGCAGGATCGACCGCACCAAGAACTTCGGGCACTTGGGGCTGCGACGCCCTCGCGGGTGAACCCCCATCCCTATCTGTCTCGACCCGCGCCTCTCCGCCCGAGACAGCGCCAACCTTGACCGGTCTCCCGGTCTCCCGGTCTCAACGCCGGCCGCTATAGCGCCGGCCCCCTCCATCCCCGGGGAGGGGAGAACGGACCCATCTCCGCCCTCTGAGGGGCCCCCGGTCTCTTCGGCCCCTACTCGCCTGGTAGGTGGGGGAGCTGGCCCGGAAGGGTCGGCCCCACCTTTCCCCCGAGAGGGGAGCACCACCGAGCCAGAATCACCCCCGGTAGCGGTAGGATGGCCGGCCTTCTTGGCCCGTTTCTTGGCCTTCGCGGCTTCCCACAATCTCCCCTCCAGGGGATCCTTGCGCTTCGCCCCGCTTGACCGCGAAGATCCCTCGGAGGCCGCCCCCTTGCCCTTATCCTGGGCTTGGGAATGACCCACGGGAGCGACAGGCTCATCGGCCGCCGAATCATCCCGAAGATCAACGACCTCGGTGACCTCTTCCAAGGGCTCCCGCCGGATGTCTGCAATGAAGAAGAAGATTCGGTTAGGAAACGAAAAGTCGACCCTCCGACCCCGCAGCAGAATCCGAAGAATGGCACCTGATGGCTTGAGCTGTGTAAGCAGATACCGCTCCACGTTCTCCAGCGTCACTAGATCCTCAGTCGACCGGTGATTTGTCAACAAGAGAGCGACGTACTCTTCCACGTCGGCGGGGAACTCCTCCTGGTGCGGGGGAAGATTCGGATGGAAGTTGGGCATAACCTGGCACCTCCAGGACTCGTCCACTACATCCGCCTTCACCCAGAAAAACTGCCTCTTCCACCCTTTGTGCGAAGAATCATTCGCCGCCAGCAGAATACAACTCTGATTCCTACGCGCCTGGATAAAATAGAAGCCTTTTCCCACCGATGGATGTGTATTCAGCTCGAAGAAATAATGAAAAAGATCCAGCAACGGGGGAACCCCCTGCAGGCGGCAGAGGATCCGAAAGGCAGAAAGTAGGAGATACGAGTTGGCCACCAGCTGAACAGGCGCCAACACGAAAAAATTGAGAAGCTTAAAGATAAAAGGCTCAAAGGGGAGGCAGAATCCGCTCTTCCACGCCAGGAGAAAAGTACAAATATGGCTCGTACGGCTGTCCAAGCTCGTCTCGTATAGGGCAGCAGCTACAAAGCTATATCGAAGAGGCAGGCGAAACCGATGCTCTAATTTCTTCACATCAGCCTCCCCCAACTCGCTGCGATTGGGGACGGGCTCCCGCCTCACCTGCTCGACTTCCGAGCGCAGAGGAGAAGGAAGCCACCGTATCGCCTCTGCGATTACACGCGCCAGCTCCTCAAATGCAGCCGCAAGAGCTTGCTCCCCCGCTGTATCTTCACGGCGCATCAAGGAGCCCCAGAAGCAGAGAAATGGAGGAAAGGCCGAAAACCCTAAAAAGACTGGGAGGAACGAGCAGCGCCCTACGCCTATAAACCCTCGCGGGAGGCGGCGCGCCGTTTCAACTTTCGAGAAAAAGGGGGGCCCGTCATTTCAAAATCCATCAGGATCATTATTACTATGGGCCCAGGCGACCGCTACACGTGGCATCATCACGCCAACAAGGATTCCACCCACCCGAGCCACGCCGGTCCAAAGCCTCAAAAAACTACTCAACCGAGCCTCCTTGGCTCGGGAGTAGGAGGGGGACAAGTGGAGAGGGGGATTCCTACAGCCCACTCAAAGAGCAGACCCAACTAGGCCCAACAAGGTCCAACGAGGCAAGCTCGCCCAAGTGACAGCCCGCAGGGCCCACTCGGAAAAGCCCAATAAAATAATGCTCGAGGAAACAACTCTCCTAGGCGGCCCCAAGGCTCGGAGAGCCCGAGCCTCGGTCAGGTCACAGGAAGACCCGCGCATGAGCTATCCCTCTACATGAAGGGGGGAAGCGCTAGCCTGTCTATCCGACCCATCTCCTCACCGAGCTAGGCCTATCGCCCGATAGGGCCGGCCCCCTTAAGCTCGGAACGACCGATGAAATGTTCATCACTGCAGCCGTTAGAGTCCACAGCGGGCCAAACGCTAAGAAGTCCAGGAGCTCCGGCTTCCCCGCGAGGATAACGCCCCCACGATGAGGCCATCAAAGCCCACGACGAGGACGTAACCTCCACCGGAGACCTCTCAGCTTGCAGGACTCCAAAAGGTGGCGCACTATAAAAACCTGAGATACCCTCCTGCGAAAGGTAAGTCCAAAAGGGCATTGTTCCACCCCCAACTCCTGAGCAAGGATCACTTCACCCCGTTGGTGGAGAGGGATCTCGCGCCTTCACCTTCTCCTCCCTATCGCTACTCCCACCATTGCTCTACTGACTTGAGCGTCGGAGGGTTTTGTCCTAGGGAATCCCCCTGGGCCCTCTGACCCGTTTCCCTGTCTTGCAGTTCATTATCTTGGTGATTATCAGCCAGCTCAGGAACCAGCGCGAGATTTTGCCTCTTCAAGTTGTGTTTGAGGTGGAAGCTTCGGAAGATGAAACAATTGTGACAGTTTTTAACCTAATTGGCCTTTTGTTTGTAGGTTCAAAACCTAACCCTTCCTTATTGAAGTTCATTCTAGTACCTAGCAATGCATCTAGGTTTTCTTTTCCATCCACAAATTTTTCTAAAGACTGTTGTTTGTCCTTTAACTCTTTTTGTAGGTTTTCAATATTTTGCAAGAGTTGAGTGTTGACATGTTTAACAGCTTCATACTTCTCATTACTCAATTTGATGTCCTTTTCAAAAGTTTACATTTTGAGCTTCATGCTATCAATGTCATTTCTGAAATCCTCATTTTTAGTTTCCAAGTCAGTCATTTCATTTCTTCCTTTCTCCAAATTCTCAATCATTTTCTTAAGATCTTCAATTTCAGTCTCAAGTAGAGCAGTCTTATCATTCATATCATGATCATGCACAAACAAGTTAATTTTCTTTTTCAATGATTTATTCTCCTTTTTTTACATGTCATATTTTTCCATGAGTTGTATATATGCTTCCTCCCAATCATCAGTTATATAATCTTCAAATGGAGAATTTACCTCAGTTTCTTCGTCACCTTTGGCCATAAGACAGATATCTTCTTTTTCTTTGTCCGAGGAGCTAGTTCCGCCATCACTTTCCTCTTCATCACTCCATGTGGACACCATGGCCTTGTTCTTCTTCTTGCCCTTCCATTTGTCGGTTTTTCTGAATCTGTCGGGACAATCATTCTTGAAATGTCCTGGTTTATTGCAAGAATAGCAAATGATTTTATCAGATTTCTTAGAGTTTTCAGAATTAGATTTGAAACCATTTCTTACCTTTGACCTTCCTCTCATGAAGCTCTTACCTTCCTTTCTCATGAATTTTCTGAACTTACGTGTAAGCATGGCTACGTCATCCTCATCTAGCTCACTTGCCGAATCCTCACCTTCATAAGAAGAGCCTTGACAACTGGGTCCTGCTTTAAGAGCTAGGGGCTTTGTCTTAGGCACCTCAGCCTCTTTGTTCTTAAGGTTGATCTCATAGGTCATTAATGACCCAATGAGTTCATCTACCTTGGTAGTTGCGAGATCTCTCGATTTTTCAACCACGGTAGCCTTTGTGTGCCATGCGGGAGTCAATGATCTGAGAATCTTTCTCACAATTTCCTGTTCTGAGTATTTCTTTCCCAAATCACTTAGACTATTAGTAAGCATAATTAACCGATCATACATATTCTGAATTGACTCATCAGGCTTCATGCGGAACATTTCATATTCAGAAACTAAAATGTTGACTTTTGTTTCTCGTACCTGAGCGGTTCCTTCGTAGATTACCTCTAACTTATCCCACATTAGTTTTGCAGATGCGCAAGTAGCCACTCTTAAGAATTCAACTGGATGGAGTGAGCATTGCATGATGTGTTTAGCACTCCAGTTGACAGTGGATTATCTTACTTTTTCTTTGGTCCACAAGTCCTCATTATCTGTAAGCTCATACGGACCTTTGCTGATCACTCGCCAAAGTTCGTAGTCTTGAGCGCGAATGAACACCTGCATGCGATGTTTCCAATAAGGATAATTAGTTCTAGGAAAGTAAGGAGGCCTATTCACAGAATGTCCTTCAGGTAGAAAACCCTTGGACGCTGATCCACTAATTCCCTCAAGGTCGTTGGACCCCATAATGAGAGATTAGGCTCTAATACCACTTGTTGAGTAGTGGACAGCAGATCTAGAGGGGAGGGGTGAATAGATCTGACCCTCTTTTCGTAATATAACCCTCTATATAGCTAGATAAAATAAATTACAGCGGAATATAACTAACTTAACGAAGGACACAACGATTTGCTTAGCAAGATGATTACGCAATATAGAGTTTGAACCTAAGCATACATCTATAACAAAGAAATCACATAAACAAACTACAACACAAAGGATTTTAAGGTGGTTCGGACTGAATCCCCAGTCCGACGTCCACCCCTCACCAAATCCGGTAAGGCTCCACTAGTGCCACGCACTGAACCGCAAATCGGAAAGACCACCGATTACCTTCCTACTAACCACCGGTAGGGACGTCAACACCGTAGAAAGGACAACTTCCGATTGCCTTCCTACTAACCACCGGTAGGGATGATCTTTAGTTTCAATTGTTTGAAAGAAATGAAAAGAGAACAAATACGAAATCACTCAAACAGGATCTAGAATATACTCAAAGTAGAAAGATCTTATCTGAGTTGCAGGAGCTTGAATCTGATGCTTCGATGGTGTCTTCTTCCTTGAGAGATGATCTTCATTGAATCTCTTCTAGTTGATGAGCAAGACTATGGATGTAGCTTGGATCTTCCTTTTGATCTTCTTCAGTTGATGAAGAGGTTTGAGGATGCAATTTAGATCACCCTTGAGATGATGAAGAGGATAAAGGATGCAACTTTATCTTCTCTTGGCTTGGGCTTGATCTCCTCTTCAAGTAGCTTGAATCACTTGAGGATTTGATGAATAACTTCTTCCCAGAGTACTGTTCACGGCTACAGTACTCGAACTCCTCTCACCCTTGTAGCCCCCTTTGATCTCCCTTAGATTCACAAATGATCAACTAAGGTTTCTAACCCTCTTGCATGTATTTTATAACCTTTGAATGGTCTTTAGACATCCCCAAGACCAGATCCACAATCTATGGAAGATTGGGTGACTTTGGGGTTAAAAAAATACAAGGAAAGGGGATCTTCTCGAAGTCGAAAACAAAGTCAACATTGAAGGCTCGGGGCTGGCGGTCGACCTGCATCTTTTGGCGGTCGACTGCGATTGAGAAACCCACAAACGGGCGATTCCTGAAAATTCCAGTCGACCGCTATTGGGCTGGCGGTCGACCGCTACTGAAAGAGTTACATTCTGGCGGTTGCTGGCTGGGGCGGTCGATCGCCCCTGTGCTGGCGGTCGATTGCCATCTGGGCAGACCTCGGACTTTCCCGGGTCGGTCCGTTAACTGCTTTAGCTCCATCGCTTGACTCCTTTAGCAGCCCGTTCATGTCTGTGGCATCACTCTTGACAGTCTTGAAGATTTCTGTTGATTATATCATTCCTATAATCAAAATTTTATTCCGGGGGCTCCGCCCCTGGAAACCCCCGTAAGGGGCACTGCCCCCTTGACCCCCACGACCTAACCGCACAGGTCGATCCGCGTGCGAGGGCGCAACATTGAGCTTTCACATTTGCCATCTCCACTTCATTCATTGGCATATCTGTCATGAATAAAACATCACGTATGTCAGTCATATGAGAGTTAAAATAATAATGACTTATAGTGTTTAGCTATTATCAAAATCAAGAATATCCAATAACTCAAATGACTACAAGATGATGTCGAATGACCCAAACCACAGGAAGACTCTAATGATCACAGGGGCACAACAGAAGGAACGCGAGGCGCTGTAACGGCTGACTTCTATTCCCAATCACTTGAGCATAAATCCTTTAAGAGAGGTAAGTCATATGTGATTGCTTTCAAATTTGTTAAAATCCTCTCCAAATTCTCATATTGCTCCTCTCTTTCTTCTTCCCCTTTTTCATTTATAGCTTCTCCCCGGCCCAAGGCACTATTCCAACCTGAAATGGGTGGCTCCCATGGTTCGTGAACTCCCATTAGATGTGATTTCTATTCTAAAAGCATGGCACCTCCATTCATTGCTTGTTTTGGCCAAAAACAACCATAAACTCTCACTTGATTGTCATATCATTTCAGCTATAGTAGAGATATGGCATCCTCAAACCCACACATTTGTCTTTCCAACATTTTAAGCTACCATTCTTTTAGAGGAGATCGAGACATTACTAGCCCTCCCTAAGACCAAGGTGGGGGATGAAGACTTAGTGTGTCATTCAGTTGCCCCTATAGACCCCTTTTTGATCCTAAGAGAATTCCTACCCAACTCAAAGGATATTAGGACCATGATTAGTTCTCAACACATACACTTGCTCCCCATGGCCCAATGGGTTATTGCCCACTGCAATAAGAAATGTGGGTGGAATGATGCCATAGCCAAGGCCACTTCTATTTGCTTGTGCGGGGCCATATTGTTCCCTACCACTGACCATCTCCTAGACATACCAAACCTCAGCATCATTAGTGGGTTTTGGCGAGGGTTGTCCATTTCACAGGCCATCCTTTCTTACCTGTACGAGGGTCTTAGCTCAGCTTCTCTTGGCGGGCCTCTTTTTAGGTCCATGATCTTACTCGAGTGTTGGATGGGGGTTAGATTAAAGTTCACACCTAAAGAGGATATCCCTTCTCTTAGCCAGATCTTCGAGAGCCACCTACTTTTCTTTATTGGAGGTGCGTTTGGGTTTCCTTAGTAGGTTGAGTGCAGGACTGCAAACAAGAAGACTAGAGATGAATGGCGGGTCTATCTCGACACTCTGCCCCTCGACCGGTTCGTGATGCACCCAACTTTCCTTATTGGCACTACCCTCATGCTTCCTAGGAGGCTTGGGCTGGACATGAGGTTCGTGGGGAACACCACCTTGGCGATGTACAGCCCCCACATGTGCTTTCTACATGTTGGACTTCCGCGCACTAGGGTTCCAGCACTACCCCACCTACCAGCACTACAGGCCAGGAGACTCAGGACAGAAGAGGACAAGCAGGCAGTCAGGAGCACTCTGATCATGTGGGAGATCAGCAAGACCCATACCTTACCAGCAGAGGTGACAGAGACTCAGGAGGAGTACCGAGCTTACTTGAGGAAGTTACACGTGATCTGACCTCACGGGGATGCCCGATTGTGGATTGAGTGATTTTTCATGATGTATAGAGATTCATAGCTTGAATTTGATGTATTTGGGATTGAATAAATGAATGAAAGACTTTGAATAAGTTATAGACTTGCCTCTCTTTTCTGCACTTGCGTGATTTGACATAGCTCTCGGGAATAGAAACGACCTTTCGAAGGACCGCTACAAGAATAAGACTGTCACAATGTGACCGCTAAAACAAGATAAATGGTCTCCAAAAGGCCACAAATAGATAGACGTCTGGGTGGGCCATTGAGATTGTGGAAAATAATCCTCGGGAGAAAGAAGCAGTCTATCGAGGAACCGCTATTATAACAAGACGGTTAGTATTTGACCGCTGTTTTTATAGAAATGGTCTCTTGTAGACCACAAATGGATAGAAATTAGAAGGGCATGTGTGTTTGGGCTCTGGGTAAATGGCGGCCTACCCAATGACCGCTGGAAGATGAGACATCCAGGAAGTGACCGCTAAGTGAATACAAACGGTTCTTAGAAGACCGCAAACAAGTAGAGGAAAGTAGTCCATGGGCTTTGTGGTTCGGGTTTTACGGACCTGTCTCTGCACACACTAAATAAAGAAACATGTTAGATCTGTTCTAGGCTTAACCCCTTGCCGAGGGCAAGCCCAATGTGAGACCAATTCTTGAAGTTTGGTTAAGGGGTGAAGCCTTATCAAATAGGCGAAAATAACATAAGAAAATGCAATGCATGCCATAAAATGCAGCAGAAACACGTGGTGGTTTTAAAAATATTTGATTTTTTGGGTTTTGAAAATATTTGATTTTTTTGTTTTTTTGGGGTTTTGAAAATATTTATTTTTTTTTAAGTTTGAAAAATATTTGATTTTTTTGGTTTTTGAAAATATTTGATTTTTTTGGGTTTTGAAAATATTTATTTTTTTGGGGGTTTTGAAAATATTTGATTTTTTTTAGTTTTAGAAATATTTTATTTTTTATTTTTTTTATTTTTTTTGTTTTGAGTTTTTAAAATATTTGATTTTTTTTCTTTTTTTTCTTATTTTTAAAAATATTTGAATTTTTTAGTTTTGAAAATATTTGATTTTTTAATTTTTTTTCAGGCTAACTCAAACTAGGCAACGAGAACCTCAACCCATGTCATCAGGAATCTTCTAAAACACAACGTGCGCTTAAGATGATAGCCCCTTGGCTAGGGGGCCAGTTCGCGTGGCGATGTCTCTCCCAGGGCCATACCCAGGGTAGGACCTAGTCTTTAGGGAGAAAATAAAAGAAAATTGGGGACAAGCCTTGCATTGGGATGGGAGATATCAGGACTCAACTTCCTTCCAGGGCACTACCCCTCAAAGAGTCGGCTTGTTGCGCCGGACCTTTGTGTCTTTGATTTTATAATTTTGCTTTGGACTTTCATTGATTTTGATACACACATGATGCTGCACAAGTCTTCTTTTTTTTACGCAAACCTCGACTCTTGCCTTAGGAGAAGCAAGCCTGGTTACTAGGATCAAGGGCAATTTTCATGGAGTTTTATCTCTTTTTTCTTCTCTCTCTCTCTCTCTCTCTCTTGTTGAAAACTACCCCAATTTGAAACCGCTCTTGTATTGGGGATTGCCTAGGTTGGTTATTCCATCCGTCAATCTCTTCTCCCTACGTTCGGCCAAAGAAAGAAAAGCAAGGACCTTCACCTCCCCCAAGCATGGCCGAAGGAGAAACGGTGTTTCGCAAAAAAGAAGACCCTGACCAAGGGTGTCGTGTAATGTGTGGGTGCTGTGCTAAAGAATCTTCTCTAGTGATGAAGGAAAAGATGCCTCACCACCCAATTATCGTTAGCTAATTTTTTTTTTAAAGGATAAAAATGCTTAAGATATAGTCCATTCCACGCGTGAGACAATTCTTCACCCTCAGCGTTAATTAGGCGATATGCATTGCCAGGATAAACTTCCTTAACAATGAATGGGCCATCCCAATTAGGTTGCAGCTTGAACCTGGGACCACTTGCTTTAATAAATTTGTGCTTCAAAACCATATTACCAACCTGAAATTTACGTTCAATGACCTTCTTTTATAAATAACGCGAGACCCGCTTTTGATAAGCAGAAACGTGATTGGCCACATTAAGCCTCTTCTTGTCCAAGAGTTCCAGCTGGATTAGCAATGCCTCTCAACGCTCATCGAGATTAAGTTTCTTATCAAGCTACACTCTTAGGGAAGGGATCAAAATCTCATATGGAAGTACCGCCTCCATCCCATAAGTGAGATCAAAAGGAGTTTGCCCTGTGGGGGTACGGACAGAGGTGCGATAAGTCCATAGAGCTTCTACAAATCTTTCAGGCCAATCAGAAAATTTATGCGACTCATACGTTTTCTTGATAATTTTAAGAAGGATTTTATTGGTGGCCTCGGCTTGACCATTGCCTTAAGGATAATATGGAGATGAATGATGCAATGAAATATTAAACTTCTTACAGAGGTCCTGAAGTTCTTGTGACACGAACTGAGGTCCGTTGTTGGTGATTATGTCGCTTGGCACACCAAACCGCGAGATGATATTCTTCAAGATGAAGCGGCAAACTGTGATAGCTTTGATTTTTGCATATGCTTCAGCTTTAGCCCAATTGGTGAAGTACTCAGTGGCAATAAGAATGAAGGATTTTTGCTTGATCTGAGAGTTGGGATTACCTAGTGGGCCTACAATGTCAAAAGCCCACATGGAGAATGGCCAAGGAGCAGAAAGAGGATGGAGGGATGAAGCGGGAGCATGAATCTTGTCAGCATGGAGTTGGCATTGAACACACCTATGAACATAGGTGGAACAATCTTCTTCTAAGGTTGGTCAGTAAAAGCCCTGCCTGAGAATTTTCTTTGCTAAGGCCTGACCGTTAACATGCCCTCTACACTCACTTGAATGAACTGCCTCAACGACCTTCCAGGCCTCGTCATCATCTAAACATCTCATAAGAACTCTGTTAAGAGCACGCCTATACAATTCCCCAGTAATGATTGTGTATCTCGAGGTGACTCTTCTAATGGCCTTACGCTGCTCGGCGTTAGCCGATTCTGGGAACGACCCATCCCTGTAATATTGCTCAATTTCATAGTACCAAGACAATTCTTCTTCTTCTAAGATCTCTTCCAGCTCTGTTAAGGACACCTCTTTCAAATCTTCCTTCTCAGCCTTCTTCTCTACAGACATCCTAAGGTTATCAAACCAGGGATCCTGAAGGGAAGGAGCGTCTAACCGCTGGACCATAATGGTCTCAGTGGGGTGACTGAGGGGAAAAGATAGAGAAGAAGCAAGCGATGCAAGTGCATCGGCAAGAATATTTTGAGATCGAGGAGTGTGAATGTATATGAGTTTGCAAAATTGCCTAGCCAAAAGAGTGACCAGATCTTGATAGGGCTTGAGCTTGGGGTCACGGGTGCGATAGGTAGAGATAACCTGGCGTAGCACCAACTGAGAATCTCTTATAATGTTCAAATATCGCGCACCCATCACATAGGCTTGCTTCAATCTAGCAAGGAGAGTCTCATACTCGGCTATATTGTTGGTAGCAGGAAAAGTGAGATGATACGTAAAGGGAATAGTCACTCCCTCCGGAGTGAGGAGAATAGCGCTGATCCCTCGGCCTTGAGAATTAAGCGCGCCACCAATGTGCAAGGACCAGAAAGGGTGATGAGTGAGCATGGCAAGGTGTTCATCGGGGAACTCATCCTGGATAGAATCAGTACAAGGAATAGGCAAATGAGCAAGATGTTCCGCGATAGCATAGCCCTTGATTGCCTTCTAGGCGACGAAGGTGATATCAAATTGGGAGAGGAAGCTCTGCCAGTGAGCCAATCTACTAGAAAGGACAGGCTTTTCTAAAAGATAGCGAATTGGGTCCATTCTAGAGATCAACCTGACTTCATGGGCAAGGAAATAATGCTTCAGTTTCTGAGCTACCCAAACTAATGCTGCACAGGTCTTCTCCATAGCAGTGTATTTGGCCTCCGCAGGATTGAACAACCTAGAGAGGTAATAGGCTGCCCTTTCCTTACCTTCATCATTCACTTGCGCTAGGACAGCTCCTAAGGAGTCCTCAATGACGGAAATGTATAAGATCATGGGTTTCCCAGGGACAGGAGGTTGCAAAACTAGAGGATTAGACAAATAAGCCTTCAAATCGTCATAGGCCTTCTGACATTCTTCATTCCATTCGATTTTGACCCCCGCCTTTAACAGTTCATAAAATGGATGACACCTTTGAGAATGCTGAGATATAAACCTTTGAATGAACTACAAACGTCCAATTACCCTCGAAGTTCAGTGATGTTCTTTCATGGGGGCATATCCATGACGGCCTTGGCCTTATTAGGATCAATTTGGATACCCCGTTTGCTCTCTATGAATCCTAATAGCTTCCCTGAAGACACTTCAAATACACATTTTTTGGGATTCATCTTCAATTTGTACTCCCGAGCCTTTTGCAACACCTTGGCAAAAATAGCGGGGTGTTCTTCTTTCGACCTCGATTTCACCAGAATATCATCCACATAAGCTTCCATATACACGTGCATCATATCATGGAAGATTGCCATCATCGCCCATTGAAAAGTGGCACCTGTATTCTTCAGACCAAACAGCATGACCAAATAGCAGTAAGTGCCCCAGGGCGTGGTGAACGAGGCCTTCTCTTGGTCTTCCGGAGCCAGACAGATTTGGTTATAACCAGAATAACCATCCATGAATGAGAGAGCTTCGTACTCGGCTGTGTTATCCACTAACACATCTATATGAGGCAGTGGAAAATCATCCTTGGGACATGCCTTATTCAAATCCCTAAAATCAATGCAAATACGTACCTTTCCATCTTTCTTCATAACAGGGACTATATTCGCCACCCATTGAGGATATAAGACGACCCGAATAAATCTAGCCTTATGTAATTTTTTGACCTCCTCTTTCATCTTCGAGGCCATGTGGGGGTGGAACCTTCTTAACTTTTGCTTTACTGGTGTTGCCCCTAGTTTAAGTACAAGTCTATGTTCCACCAATGCGGGGTCAAGACCTGGCATGTCCTCATAGGACCAGGCAAAGGAATCACTATACTCTCTCAAAACCTTGACCAACTCCTCTTCAACCTGAGGAGGGAGATTAGCAGAAATAAGAATGATCCTGGGATCCTCCTCTATTCTAAGATTAATTTCTTCTGTAGGTTCATCCACTGCCATCGATGGCTCATCGAATGTCTTCAAACCTTACGCGTACAAGTTGGCAGTGTCATCTACGCCGCTATCCTCAAAATTGACCAGGTCTTTCTCATCCACGATCTCATAAACACCTAGTTCGTCATCGCTCCACACCTCATCTTTCTCTTCATCATCCTCTAGGACGATGGCCATTTCTACGAACTCCGAACATCTAAGGAGGGCATGACAGCGTTGGGCAAAATTCTTGAGGAACATATCAGGGATAGATTTGGAGTGACGCGTCATCGGGCGAGCCATAAGCGTGGAAGGTCTGGAAACCTTAGAACATGAACCTACTTCAACAGACTCTCCTACCCTAGGAGACTCGACAGACTCTAATCCTAGCCTAGAAGGGATAGAATCGAACAAACCTAATGGAAGAGGATCAGGGACCTCGTGCCCCTGAAAGGAGGATAAATCAAGAACAGCGTTGTCCTCAACTGAAATCTCCGTTTTAAAATTGGCCCCTTTTTTTGGAGACTAGTAGGGAGAATGCAACATGATGGAGCGAAGGGGGAAGGAGGAGGAGGAAGTGTAAGAGGATAGAGGGATGGAACAAGAATATCAAAGAAGGGATCGGAGGAGGAGAACCACATGCTTGAGAGATCAACTGGCGGGCAGTGCCCACACGGACATGTCACAATTAGAAATGCAGTTGGCATATCAATCAACAATGGATTAACCATGATAGGAGGCGAGCGGGGTACAAAGTCCAGATTTTGGAAAAAAGAAGCAAGACGGGAAGGAGACCAAGAAAAGGCAATAAGTGAGCTCCCCTCTTCCCGTGGACTTTGAGCTGGCTTTCCCCGCTAGTGTTCCACGATCCGTATCTCCAGTCTTCTTGCACAACTTTCCTCACGAAACAACTTTGCAAAATCTTCACAAAAATCATTCATATCATCAACTGGCCCCTTTGGTGGCAACGGCGGGCCTAAAACTATACAGGCAGCATCTTCGTTCTTATCAGGACGGGTGTCTTCAAGGTACCAGGCTGTAACGGCCCCTTTACAAAGTGTTGGCGATAGTCCCAGGTTAATGGCCCTGAGTCTCCCAGAACTGATAATGAGGACTCCCGGTATCCGAGGCCCCTCCTGTTCATTTTTCTACCCCTGGGGATCGGCTTATTCCGCCCCTGCAACTGAGCACCGAGACCCATGCCTAGCTGATAGCCTAGTTTTAATATCATATTCCATCCCTTGGGATCTCTCATATTGGGCTTCACTTTGATATCGATCGGCACGACGGCCGGCTTGCGATGTGCATAGGCCCATGGAAAATCGAGGTCCATCACAGAAATAACAGGCTTGTTGCTAGGCCAGAGTGTTGGCAATATCTTGTTGGAAATGGCCTCAACTGTCTGAACTGTGGATATGCTCTTGACCTTCACCACCCGCCCTTCAAATGGGAATTTAAGGCACTGGTGGGCAGTAGACGGCACAGCATGGAGGTTGTCGATCCATGGACGACCCAGAATAGCCTTGAACATTGGGTCAATATCTAATACATAAAATTCAACGGGCATTATCAGTGGCCCGAGCTCAGCTTGAATAGTTATCACCCCATGGCACGGCCTTCTCAAGTTATCATAAGCTGTAATGGTAGTCGGAGTAGGCCTCAACAAATCTTCAGAGATGTTGCATGAACGCAGGGTGCTAAGGGGACAAACATTAATAGAGGCTCCAGTGTCAACCAAAGCTGCATCAATAGTCACCTTGTTCAAGGTGACGGAGATGTAGAGCAGCATTTGTTGTTCCTCCGGAGGTGCTAATTCAGACTCAGAAAAAGAAATGGTTGGCCCCTTAGTAAGCGTGGCCAAAGCCGATGGTAGACTGTCTACCGCCATATCTTCATTCACTAGGACCTTCTGTAAAAATCCCGTAAAGCATCTTGATGCAACTTGGACCTTTTAATTAACTCAACCACTGAGATCTTGGCCAGCATTCGATCCAAGTGGTGTAATAGGTCATACTGCGTGTCTAGCAATGGGTCCACCTCCTCCTGATCAATAGCCTATGACGGAAACTGGGGATTGGGTGCAGGTGTACTTGTTGTAGGAAAGTTTCGGTGAAATAAACGCCCGCTACGGAGGACAAGGTTTTGCACCGGCATGGCGTCAGATGGACTCATGGCGGGTGGTTTGAGGGGCCCAATAAGGTGAACAAGGGGGGTAGAAACAAGGGTCGTCGGTGAAACAGGGGTGACGAGGGTAGAGGCAAGCTTAACGGGTCCTACCGGGAGAATGATGGGCAAATGGTTAGGCGCAAGGGTGGCAAAGGAGGGTGTGACTGGTGTTGACGTGAAGATGGGTGAAACGTTGGGTGATGCAGGGGGTATAATGAGGGGTTTAGCAGGTGTGGCGAAGGTCGCAGTGGTGTATTGAAGGATACCGGGGGTAGAAGGTGAAGGGGAGTTGCGGTAGGTATGGTGGAGGTCCATGAGTTGAGCTGATGAATCATCATCATAAGACCACCCAGCGTTGGGAGCTGGGCGGTGGACAATATTGACCTGAGCCGGTGTCGGCAGCTGAGGTTGCAGAGCGGGCGGATTTTTAGGCATTGGGTTCTGATGAATCCGCAAATCTGGTGCATGCTGTTGCTGCTGCTGTGGCTGCGGTTGCTGTTATGGATGCTGTGGCTACTGCGGCTGCCGCGACTGTCTTCTTCTTTCCTTCATCTCTGTGATCACCTTGTGCATCTCGGCCCAGTCGATACGCTAGCCTTCATGCAAATCATAAATAAGATCTCTAAACTGGAAACAGCTCTCAATCGTGTGCTCGGGCTGTCGGTGGAAAATGTAGTATCTAGACTGGTCAACGACCGGGTTCCAATTCAGCCGTTCCAAAGGAAGTAGCAAAGCACCAACAGACATGAGGGTAGAGAAGATATCTGCAAGGGTTTTAGGCAAAGGAGGGTACTGGGCTCTCTTAGGACCCGGACGCGCATGTGCATAGCCCTTTGGCGGAGGGATGTTATGATATTATGGTGGTTGTTGTGGCTGCTGAGGAGCGGGAAAGGATGGTTGGGCATTTGGTGGAGTGGGGAACTGAGGGTTGCGAGGAGGTTGCTGGAAGCGAGGTGGAGTGGGCTGGTTAGGGAAATTAACGGCTTGCACTTGTTCATTGGTTTGGACTCCGTCGGTAACTGGCCGCTGAGGTTTTTTAGTGTATTTGGGCTTTTGGGGTTCGAAAAGGGTGTGAATGGGGGAGTCTTTAAACTGGGTCTGGATAAATCTGGCCCTACTATACAGCTGATGTGACGCGGCGGCATCAGAGGAAGGATCGACGGTAACTCCAGGGATGCGGACATGACTGGATAACCACTACCTCGCACAGCTCGGCCTCACACCGGACGGTCTCACACCGGGCAACACTCTGTTCTCACAAGGGAGAAGGAGGGAAGGAAAAGCAAGAGGGGAATGGCTCTTACGTGAGTGCAACTTTCTTTCAATATGACATATGAAAACCTTACACACTAGCCCCCTTTATATAGGAAAAGGTTATAACAATCATACCCTTAATTTTCACCTAATAGCATTTATGTCTTAGCCTAATAAAATAAAAGTCAACAACCTACTTTAACTTTGGCAAAAATAAAATAAGATATGTTGACTTTGGTGGTTTAATAATACAAATACCACCATAAAAATAAAAATACACACAATACCAAAATACATACAAATACGTACTCAGGACGTCGAGTCTTCAAATGAGTCTCCGAGCCACAAGCTCAGTGCGGTCGGGGCGGTGCGGTGTCGGGTCTGAGTAGTGGGTCCGGTAGTAGGCCCGGTATCCCCACCAACCCTCCCGGGGCGGTTGGAACTCGACTCCATCGAGTAAGGTGG
This sequence comes from Amorphophallus konjac, assembly GCA_022559845.1. Taxonomy (NCBI): domain Eukaryota; kingdom Viridiplantae; phylum Streptophyta; class Magnoliopsida; order Alismatales; family Araceae; genus Amorphophallus; species Amorphophallus konjac. The sequence goes on along the minus strand of CM040118.1, from coordinate 378,039,596 downwards.
GACACCGCTCTGGTAGTGCTCCAGCAGATCCGGATCAAGGCTCTAGAGATCTTCCCGGCTGATCCAGGAATCATCAGATGGTGGACGGTCGTGCCAGCGGACAAGGTAGCGCTGGTACACCCTGCTCCGTGTCGCTATCACCTGCTCATCCAGTATCCTCTCAATTTTTTCGCGCGGTCCTCTCGAGGTTGTAGGACGCACATGGGTGGGCTCACTCTCAATGGGGGGAGAAGGCTCGAAAAGGTCACTAGGAATCATTGTGCGTTCCTTGTAGGCCACTAGGTCTGCCGCATTAAAAGTAGAGCTAATCCCATATTCGGGAGGTAAGTCCACAACATAAGCATTGGAGCCAATCTTTCGCAGTATTGGGAAGGGAGCATCACTACGGGCTTGTAAATTTTTAATGACTCCCGAGGGGAGTCGTTCGGGTCGAACCCTTACCATAACCAAGTCACCTTCTTGAAATTCATGGTGACGCCTATGCGAATCAGCCAATCATTTATAGGTCTCATTACTGAGGTTTATTTACTTGCTAATTGACTCATACAGACTTTTCACATGCTGTACAAATTCCTCAGCTGACTTTGATGTTCTATACTCAAGGGGAAGGGGAATGAGATCCACATATTTCCTAGGTTTGTATCCATGTATGACCTCAAATGGACTCATACCTATGGACCTATTGATAGAGCTATTATATGTGAATTCGGCTCTGGGCAAGAGAAGATCCCAAGTGCCAGAATGATCCCCTACAAGACACCTCAATAGATTCCCTAAACTCCTATTGATGACCTTTGTTTGCCCATCGGTTTGTGGGTGATAGGCAGTGGAAAATTTAAGTTTAGTGCCAACTAGGTGCCAAAGTGTCTTCCAAAAGTAACTAGTGAACCAGACATCTCCTTCAGACACTATGGTTTGAGGGAGACCATACAGACGCACGACTTCATCAAAGAACAGGTGGGCTACTCTTGATGCATCAGATATTTTTGAACATGCAATGAAGTGGGCCATCTCATAGAATCGATCAACTACCACGAAGATGGAGTCATGTTTGTGAGCAATGCGAGATAATTCAAGGATGAAATCCATGCTCACATCAACCCATGGCCTATCAGGAATGGGGAGAGGAGTGTAGAGACCAGTGTTCTGTTTGACTTGTTTGGCCATTGTGCATGTCCTACATTGGGCTACAATCTTGGCCACATCTTTCTTCAGGCCAGGCCAATAAAAATGCTCCTCCACAGAATGGATGGTCTTGTTTCATCCAAAGTGACCAGTAAGACCTCCAGCATGCATTTCCCATATCAGGAAGTCTCGTACAGAAGTCTTCGGGACACAGAGTTGCTGCCCTTGAAAGAGAAAACTATCTTGGATTAGATAGTCAGCAAAGGTGGTCGAGGATCCAGCAGACAAGGCGGAGTAGGCAGGGCCAAAATCTGGACACTCTCTATAGAGTTCCTTCAGGCGGTCAAATCTAGTGACCTCTACCCGAATAGTGGAAAGAAGGGAGACCCTTCGACTCAAGGCGTCTGCCACTTTATTCTCTTTTCCAGCCTTATGTTTTAGGACAAAGGTGAAGGACTGGAGAAATTCTACCCACCAACCATGCCTTGGATTTAAGCCCTTCTGAGAGCTAAGAAATTTCAGAGCCTCGTGGTCCGAGTATAAGACAAACTCTTGAGGTAAGAGGTAATGTCCCAGTGTTTGAGAGCTTGGACCACGGCATAGAACTCCTTGTCGTAGGTGGAATAACGAAGCTTTACAGCAGAAAGCTTCTCACTGAAATAAGCCACAGGGTGACTTTCCTGGCTAAGTACTCCTCCTATACCTACGCCAGATGCATCACAGGATATCTCAAAGACTTTGGTAAAGTCTGGCAGGCGGAGGACAGGGGCTTTGGTCATGAGCTCCTTTATGATACGAAAGTCTGGAAGGTGGCTTTAATCCACTCAAAATTCCCTTTACAGATGCAATCTGTAATGGGTGTCATAATCATGCTGAAACCCTGAATGAAGCGTCTGTAGAAAGTGGCTAGCCCATGGAAACTACGAGCGTCATGGACATTCTGGGACTCAGGCCAGTCTACTAAGACTTGGACCTTGGATTGGTCCACAGACACTCCTTGACTCGAAACCACAAAGTCGAGGAAAGTGACCCGGTCTGTCATGAATTCACACTTCTTAAGATTGGCATACAGGGTTTCTCTCCTCAAAGTCTCGTAGATTTCCCTCAAATGCTGGATGTGGTCTTGAGGGTTATGGCTATAGATGAGAATGTCATCAAAGTAGATGACAACAAATTGACCAATGAGAGGGCGAAGGACTTCTGTCATAAGCCTCATGAAAGTGCTGGGGGTATTGGATAGCCCAAACGGCATGACGAGCCATTCATACAGTCCTTTTATTTTGAAGGCTGTCTTTCACGCATCCCATGGTCAGATTCGGACCTGGTGGCAGCCACTTTTCAAGTCAATCTTTGAAAAGATGGTGGCTCCACTCATCATGTCAAGCATGTCATCAAGACGGGGAATGAGAAATCTATACTTGACAGTGATTTTGTTGATGGCGCGGCTGTCAACACACATCTGCCAAGTGCCATCTTTCTTCGGTGTGAGCAAGGCAGGATCAACACATGGGCTCTTGCTCACCCGGAGGAAACCCTTTTGAATAAGGTCCTCGACAATTCTTTGGAGCTCAGCATGCTCCTTGGGGTTCAATCGGTAATAGGGAAGGTTGGGTAGGGTGGACCCGGGGACAAGGTCAATAGTGTGTTGTACATCACGCATGGGAGGAAGTCTAGAAGGCAAGTCCTCAGGGAACATATCTTGAAAGTCTTGTAGGATTGCCTGGACTTCAGGTGGGACTGAGACTTGAGACTCCTCGGGTGTAATGGTGACGACAACTGCCCAAACAGAAGCACCCTCAGCAACCTCTCTATCTAGCTCTCGGACACTTATGAAGTTAAGGCGCCTAACTAGGTCATGACCAACCTTAGGGTTATTGGGAGCGGGTGTGATAGGTGCAGGAGAAGTGGGAATGAGAAGTTTCCCTTCATTGGGAGTTCGAGGACTCTCCTGAACCTTGGGGGTTCTAGTGGGGGTCGTGTGGGATGGGATTTTATTAGGATATTTTGTTATTGATTTCTTTGGTCTATTAATTAGGCGTGCCAGTCACTAGCGTGACAGTTTATTGTGCTCTCGATCTGACTCGATCAGTCGATTGTGATATTCGCATCAGGACCCGAAGTCCGTCATACCATAAAGGTTATGACGTTCATGACGTCCTTCCAAAGAAGGACAACCCTTGATTAGTTGCCAAGAAAGGATGTCTCGGGGGCAAAACACGATAAGACTGTGACGCTAACTTTGTTAGCAGGATGTGGAACATGCATAGAAAACTATGCTACGCGGGACATGATAATAGTGTTATGGCGTAAATCCGGCAACATATCCCCTTGTTTTGGACTATGCCAAAGGGGGAATATAGGTCATCCACCCACGGAATGCCGGGGTGGAAGCCGAAAGGAGAGTCGGGCGTAGCCCGAGATCCAGAAGGATTTGAGTGTGACGGGATAGTGTCCATTACCACGGTGTTTGTTGATGTTCCCCTTTAGAGATCACTGGAGGGCTTGCAATGGCAAGACTCCCAGGGTCGGTAGGGTTGGAAGAAAAACCCGATGGTTAATGGCGTAGAATATTGGGGTAAGACCCCGTTAATATAGCTCCATTTAGACATGGATGAAGAACCATAAACCCTCATGATATGATGGGGACTGATATGATGGTCCATGGAGGCTAGGGTACCAAGTCTAGATTGGTTCCAGGCTCAGTAAAGTTGCTGAGAAGTTAGATGTTCGAGTGATGGCTGATATTAGAGTGAACCGGCGCGACTGGGGTTTCGGCACGAAAGTGAACCGGCGTGGTTGGGAATGAAGGGGGTCGGTGCGACAAGCTCCCCGGCGCGCCCATCACCCGGCGCAAAATTGGCGCCGAGAGGAGGCTGCGCCGGGAGTTGTGTGGCGCCGATAAAAGGGTGCTTCTGAGTTTTCAAGAATTATGAGGGGTTTATGAATTCAAAGGGCTCCTTTGTGTTCAATAGGGGTTTCATGAGTTTGTCCATGGTTGTATTTGAGTGGGATAGAGAGTGAGGGTAGGCTCATCCATAGAAATTCTAAAGAGACCACGTGACTATGATGGTTATATTCCCCTCTGACGGTGGTGAGCAGAGGATCATGAGATGGTGTAGCTCAGATCTCTGCCACACCTCTGGGGTTAGATTCATAATCTCAGTGAAAGCGTCGCACTACACGATAAAGTAAAGCTCACGGATGAATTTTGGCAGCATCTCCCCTTATTTTGGACTATGCCAAAAGGGGAGTATAGGTCATCCACCCATGGAATGCTGGGGTGGAAGCCAAAAAAGAGGCGGGCGTAGCCCTAGATCCAAAAAGGATCTCAATCTTATGGGACGTTATCCACTTATTGTGGGATTTATTGATATCTCTTGTATAGTCAATGGAGAACATACAGCGGCATAACTCCATGATTTGATGGGGAGGCGGAATGTAGGGGGATTAACCCCGTTGATATAGCTCCCATGGGTGTTGAGAGAAGGATAATGTTTCTCCCCAGAAGGATAGGGTATTATGACCAAGGATGGCTTGGCTCAGAAGGGTGTCGGCACGCAGCTATTGGCATAGCCGGCTTTGGCACAAAGGGGGGATGGCGGCCTCGGTGCGACCAATAGCCCAAGAGGTCTCGCGGGATGGGACGTGAGCAACCGGTGCGGGTAGCACTCGGCGCGAGACTCGCGCCAAGGGAGGGTCGCGCCGGGAGGTTGGGAGGATTTTTGAAACAAGGGTTTTAGTAAGGTTTGAAGGGGTTTCTGAGATAAGGACTTCAGAGGGCTTTTGGGGGGTTCTAATGGGGGTTTATTCAAGGATTTATGGCAAACACTGGAGATGCCTCTGGAGAAAGTAATCCAGGGAGAAGATGGCCTTCCCTCAGGGACCTCACTGGGAGCCTGATCATAGATTGATCCTCGTGAATTCCAGTTTGAGTCTATTCCTCCTAGTTTCACAATCGAGAAGCCAGGAGATAGACTGTCTCCAGCTCTCGATGTGGAGGTGAGGTTGGGAAGGACTACGGCAAAACACGCTCATGCAGATGGGATACGCTTGCAGTAGCTATTGAATACATTGACCCTCGGATGCAGAGGAAGAAAGAAAAAGGAAAGGGCGAGCTTCAGCCCTCTTTTATTAACTATTCATCCAAACAGCATACAAGCATCTAGCTCAGAAGAAAATCCAACTGAAAAAAACCATACATATACTCTATCCCTGATAAAAGGGCTACATTAGCATTCGATGCTACTGGAGCGAGGATGCTCGAAAATAGACACAAAAGAAGAAAGGGATATTCAAATAAAAGACATGGGGAAAGGGAAACTGTAGCCCATCAGGGCATCTTGAAACCGATCCCACCTTGACTCTTCCTTCGAATCTCTGTAACTCTCTCTTCTCTTTAGCTTCCCCAGAGGGCTCTCGAGCTCCCTTTCCTTTCGGTGGCTACTGCTCCCTGTTCCCTCTATTGCCTCTTCTTTTTCTTCTATCTTCTGTTCTCTCTTTCTGTCCTCTCTCTTCTGTTGTTGTTGTTGTCTCTTCTCTTTTTGTTCGAAGGCAGCAACCTTTATAGAAGGGTGGCCTTCTGTTCCTGGCGTGAGCTTCTCGGCGCGCCTCAGCACGCATCATCTCGGCGCGCCTGGCTTCGTATTGGGATTGGCCCATCTGTTCAGAACCCGACGTCAGAAGAGGCTCATCTAATGGGCTTCTTTTCATTGCTCTGGTGGGCTTCTTGGTATATTCCTCTTGAGGCTTATTTAACACCTTGCGTTCACGCCCATGTGTGAGGCAGTGTGAATCCCCTTTTCATGAGAATCAGAATTGTCTGAAGATCCTCTTCAGTAGGCAGATGGTTGCCTGAATGTTGTTATAATTTTATCAACCCGACTATCTGAATGACGGTAGTGCTAGACAGCGGCCTAGCCAGAGATGGCTTTAGCCGGACAGAGTGTTAGGGGTAGTGGATCTCTTCTATTCTGATTCTCAGAACTTCCAGGGATAGTACAGGAGTCGCACCTTTGATTGACCTTTAGAGCCCTGAGTCTGCTTCGGTCCCTTCTGGTATATTTTAGGTGTCAACAAATGCCCCCCACCCACAGGTGGCGTAAGCAAAGGATGAGTGACACGGGACATGCGGGTGTACATTGCACCGCACCTTATAATTTCTTCAGGTCTGCTCCCATTCATTACTCATTATTATGACTCTGAGTCTTTGTTCTGCTTGTATAATCCCAGTACTTTATAAGTATACTCAGACGGATACCAGCATTTTTTGATTTGATCTTCTAATTGCAGCACCAGTGGGTGAGTCAAACGGCGCCATTGACGATCTCGGCACACCCATCTCGGCGTGGAAATAGTCTTGGTGCGCCTTTTCCACTTTGGGCTCTCGGCGCGATGGCGTCGGCTCGCCTTTTCTTGGCCCAGCGCTCTCGGCGCCAAAGGATCCTCGGCGCGCCTTAGGGTTTCACCCTATTTAGCGCTGAGAGGGTGAGGAGAAGGCTCATTTTACCCTGAGCCTTCTCTCTCTTCTCTTCCCCATCTTCACAGCGGTGGCGATCGGCGTGAGGGATTTTTGCTCCCCACTTCTTCCATCCTCACCGCGAGGTTTTCCTCTATTTCTTCTCATTCGGGACTATGTCCCTCCTCATTACGGAGTCACCCCCTCTTGGTGGGTGTTCTCCTATTTGACTTCTGGGCATACCCCGGATAAGGGGAGGTGCTGTCAAAAAATTTCTTGAAATTTTCTTTTCCATTTTGTCTTCATATTGTCTTATTTTCCCTTGATTTTGCTGCAGCTGTTGAAATGGCCTCCTCTTCCAGCCGTGTTGCTTCCGACGCTGCTGATGTCGACGCTTCTTCCCAGGGTGGGGCATCTGGCCCTATTGTGACTTGGAGGAATGTCGGACAGCTGGACCGGGGTCTTGGGAGGATCGCCATAGTCGACGAATCCTCCGACTCTGAATAAGACACAGTATCCTCCTCTAGCGTTGTGACCGTCGAGGGAGGGCTGAACTTCAATCGCGATGATGGGTATCACCCGGACTTCCCGAAGGACCGTCATCTTGCACCATTCATCTGCACTTTCAGTGTCTCGGGGAAGAGAGACGTCATGCTGGCTCGGATGGTGGAACGGGCCATGTTGGTGGACCGGGACAGCTTGAAAGGCTCCGTGTATCGCGGAGACACCATCTATCTTCCGGGAGAGCGACGCAAGTGGAACGCCGTCTTGGGGGTAACAGAGCTGGAGGCAGAGCATAAAATGCTAACACGGGCTCCAGAATTCACACCAGCTAGGTGGGACACCACTGCAGGTCGGGTCAACAGAGAGAAACCCGGCTACGGTTTATTCTTGGCGCCCATCAAGTGGGGCTATAGAGATGTGCCATTTGTCCTGAACTGCTTGGCTGTCCAGTTCAAATTCCAGTTGGCTGCTGGGTGGTTTGCCGACACGAAAGTGACCGACGCCCATCTCTTCCGCGTAGGAGCGGTAGAATTCACAGAATATGTTCTAAAGGAGTATGCGTCATTACTGGTCAGGGCCGGGGTGTATCACAGTGTGTATGCGTCCCGTTTCAGGTACCCCATCTTGAAAGGGTTGTGCTGCGGCATGTTCGAAGTGTTCTGCCCATAGTTCAATACTTTCTATACAGCGGAGGGTGAAACTTCTCTGGACCTCTGGAGCCTGGCACAGCTATCGGGTCTGCCGATCAATGGAGAGCCCTATGAGGAGGTATGCCTCCATGACTTTATTAAGGACGAGACAGATGGTGAGGGCCAGTACTATTTTGGCTACTCATATCGGTACTTGATGAAAGTGTACCGCTCCCTCTGCTTGGCGCTGAATAGCGGATCCTCGAAGGGGTATCAGCCCCGAGAGAAGAGCAGCAAATTGAGAGTCCGAGTGGGACATTGGATTTAGTATTTCTTTGGCGGCCCTCTAAAGTACAGTGAGTTTCCCCATGTATCTCCTGTTGCAGGTAAGCTCAGCAAACCAACCAAGTTCAAGTCGGCGCTGCCTGCTTCCCTTCGACGAATTAATCGCGGAGGACCGAATCCCACTGGGGCGGATCCCCTTACGCATTGTGCGGCTTACCTCACTTTTTGGTTGTGTACTTTTGCCCTCCCACAGGGAGATGAGACAGTCATTAGGCAGAAGGCAATATACCCGGCTTGTCAGATGGCTTAGGGCATGCGGCTTGCACTATGCCCAGCAGCACTCTGCCTGATCTACAAATCTCTTGGAGATATTCATAGGCATCAGGTCCCCCGCTCTTTTAGAACAGTGGGGCCCTTTCATTTCTTCAATGCCTAGGTGTGCAGTTTGTTCCCAGAGCTGGCTCCCATGACTCTGCAGACAATGACATTGTATCCCAGGATGCTGGAATTTGCTAGTGTTGAACCCGGTCCAGTGTCTCATCAGCTTTTCTCCATCCGAGGCCGGCTGACAAGGGTTCCGATGGATTCAGCGGGGACCATCCATTTTTGGAATTTGGCCACACATTCTGCTCCATTAGTGAATCACCAGCGTGAATGTAAGCTTGAGGCAGTGGAGACTTTCACACATTTCATTTCAGGCAACACCGTGACCCGGCCAATCTTGGAGCCTGAGCTCATTGACTAGGCTTTATCAATTTGCCCCAGTGTCTTAGTGTTTAGAAAGGGGGGCGTGGTTCATTTAGAACCCTACTATCCTTTTAGGTTTGGCCGAAATTTCGGCTATGATCAGCACATCTCGCCTTCGGTTGCCCTGTTTCCTCTGGATAGCAGGTCGAAGCACGGCTCGACTGTTGTAGCCGAGGGTCGCTCCTGGTGGGACTACTTTCACCGCCGGGACGCCAATGTTTTCAGAGTGCCGGTGCCGAACCGCATTCCCCGGGTCACTCCAGAATATATAAAGTGGTGGAATGCTCGAACGGGCTTTTATCGCAATGCCAGGGTGGCATGCTGGGATGTAGCTGAGCGCACCTTTCTGAGCCAGCAGCCTCTGCCAGTTTTTGATATTGAAGAAGCCCATGTGAAGAGGATGTTCTCCCAACATCCGAAGGAGGTAGAGGCATACATTGTAATACCCCAAATTCTTCTAGATATTTAATTAGAAATTTATTTGAATTTAATTAGAAATTATTTGAATTTATTTGAACTTATGGGAATTAATTCAAAATTAATTAGATCAACTCTTTAATAAATAGAATAAGTCACATTTTGACCATTTTATAAAAATCCATAGAAATCATATTCTTGTAGAATCAATTGCATTTAACAATTTTATCTTCTATGACTAAGCCTAATAAAATCATTAACTAGGCCGAATTAGTGGGATTAGTCAAATTTTCACACTTAACCAAATTCGTGCTCAATAGTAACCACCACCTTAAAACATCAAATTCGAGCTCATTTCTCAACCAAATGAGGTGATTCCAGGGGCAAATGAAAGGTATTATAGAGAGGATCATTTCCCCTCTCATGATTTCATGAAATTTTGAGCTTATGGGGAGCATTTGGTCGCGCATGGGCTAGGTCAACTTTGGCAGCAGCGGTTTGAACACGCCACTTCAAGGGATGATTTCTCCCTTCCTGGAAGGATCCAGAATGAGTATGACCTATTAAAAGAAAGCCCCATGTGTCTATTTTCATTTTGTAGCAGTGGTGTTCGCAGAGGATTCCGATCTAGTGAGATCTCTCGTGTTTATTAGAGGAGTGTCGGAGTTCGTGGGTTTTCCTTAGGCCCTCTTCCTTCCTTCGATTAAGGCAGGTACCCTCGACCAAAATCTGCACATGAGTATACCATTTTGATCCTCTCGGAGAGCTCGTTCCATTGATAGTAAAAGCCCCAAATTCTATTAGGTGAGGAGGGAGATCTCGTGGAAATAGTGAAGGGCTGTCAAACGGGCGTTCTTCGTTCTAACTTCTAAATCTCTCTTCGATTGAGGTAGGTTATAATAGACCAAACTCTAATTAACATATATGGTTGTAATCTGCAGCATGTTAGCTTTCATTTGACGTAGAAAGCCCTAAATTTTATGCATCATGTTTAGAGAATTTCTGATTTGAGTAAGAGCATGTCTAGACGTGGTTTATGATGTATTCTTTTGAGTTAAATCATGATTTCGAGTTATAAATCTTGATCCCCATATAGCATGTCATATATGGTTGGAATCAGCGTCGAGTAAGCCTTTTTTTGATATAGAAAGCCCCAATTTTTATAGACCATGCTTAAATAATTTATTGTTTGATTAGAAGCATGCTAAAACTAGGTTTTTAAGTGTTCTTCCTATATAGGTTGTGATTTCGATTGGTTTTCCGGTGAATTTAGGGTTTCAAACCCTTGTATTATGACCCTAATATGTCCATCAAGAACCTAGGGGCATGGGGTTAAGATCTCAGTCCAATTAGACCCCAATTGGGTGAGATTTTTCTATTTTACGGGAGTCACGTTCGCGTCTGCGAACGCAGGGTTTGACCCATTGGGTCGACCCATACACCCTGGGGGTTGACCCATACTCCCCGGGGGTCGACCCATTGGGTCGACCCATACACAGACAGGAGTCTGTCCGTGCGAGGGTCGACCCAATGGGTCGACCCACACGCTGGCAGACCCCTGGTTTTCTAGGGGTCGACCCAATGGGTCGACCCATACACCCTGGATTTCCAGGGGTCGACCCAATGGGTCGACCCATTTGCTGACAGCCCCGGTGGGCTTCTTTTCGACCCGAGGATCGATCCGGACCGTGAGGGGATCGACCCATTCAAGCCTAGTCCAATTGAAAACCATATTTTGAGGAACCAATGACCCATACATGCATCCCATTGATCTCAAATTAAGCCCGGCGTTCCTCAATCCAAAATTGAAGAACAAAGTGCATAAACCATCCCGATTACTATCTCCACTTCAACGCACACAAATGGTTAATTAGAAACCCATATAATAAAATGGTAATTGTGAAAGTAAATTGCTATAATGTATTACTGTCTATTGTCATTATTGGCTTGTTCTAGTATCTTGAGTTACCATCTTGTAATTAACTTATCTCTTGAAATTGAGATTTCATAATAATTCATGAATCAAGGTATTTTTAAATGGCTGTTAGGAAATTAATTAAAAGCCCTTATACCCCGGTAGAATAGACTAATAGCACACTAACAATCTATATGGCATTACGGCCATTAAACCTAAATTACTGTCCCTTAGTGCGATTCTACCCGGACAATCTATCCGGCAAGTTAGAATCCACCATTTTGAGACCCGTATGACCCGGCTACGACCTGGAAATTGTGACCAAATCGCTGAGTTATAAGTCACGGATCGACTTGGGCTAATCAGCACATGAGTAGCTCATAGTTGACCGCTTGTCTCCATGAACGGTCTAGTGTAGTCCGTATAAGTATCGTAATTGTGTCTTAAGGTCACGTACTGCTTACTTACCTGAACGGCACTATCAACCATTCATTCTTGACCTCGTGGACTGAGATTTGGTCCAGTTCTTGTAATACGGCTAGTAGTAGCCGTATGTCCTGTCAAACGGCCCAGAAGTGACCGTATACCGAGTTTTTAAGTTAATGAATCCAAGGATAGGTTAGTCCTTTAAATCTTGAACTTCTGACAGAAATTCCTCTGATTAAATTGGCCATTTAAATTGACTAAATGTCTAGACAACGTGGGATCTTGGATCCAATAAATCAATGCCAACGCATCATAAGGGCCTGGTCTGGTCATGGGGAGAGCGCCCGAAAAAATTATTGAGCCCATGGGATGTTATAATGACATGGTGAGGCATTGCACCGAGTGCATGACTAGTGTGACGTCTATGGCATGAAAATCTCTTGTTACTTGATCGTGCTTGAAATGATGTTTAAATTACTTGCTTGTTGGCCAATTCTCTATTACTATCTCCTGTTGTAAATTCTTGTACTTGTTATCCTGTTAATTCTTGTCATCATATATTTCTTGACCTTGCAAGATCTTTTATTACGTTGTTTCATTGTATCGTCATTTATTTCTTTTATTAGCATGGCATATGAAAATGTAATTAAATTGTTAATCACGTAAACTTGCCTGTTATTTCCTACTGAGCGTCAGCTCATAGTTGTTGTTTCCCCCCTTTCTAGGCTGTTCAGGTGATGATGCGCATACCGATGGGGAGGGGCAGGAGTGATATCTTTGAGTGCACCAGTTCCAGAGTTGGAGTTGGCATAGTTATCCTACTTGTAGTTGTGCCTTAGAGTGTGCTTAGTTTCAGTTATGATATTATTGATTGAGTTGTTATTGTCTCAGTTTGTATTAAGTTGGTTTAAGGATATTGTACTAGATTTGGAATATTTCATGATCAATAAGTTATCTCTTTTCTTAGCACCTGTGTAATTGTTTAGTTTAGAATATTTATATGATTTCTAGCTAGTTTCTAATTGTACGACTGGTGAGGACACACGTCACACTTTACGACGGAGTACACGGATCTCGCCGGCATCCCTTTGGCTCGGCGACCAGTTGACAGATTAGCGGAGCTATCATCACTTATTTTATGCTTTGGGCCATGTTGGGCCTTGGTTTAGTCCGTGTGTGGACAATTTTCTTTCAGTCATGGACCTTTTTTTTGGCCAATTAGGCTTTATTTGTGTTTTGTAGGCTTGCTAGAGGCTAGGGGGGGTTATTGGGCCACTTCTTGGTTCACCTCTCTGGCCCACGAAGGGCTGGCCACTTTCCCCCCCCCCCTGGGCCCACCTTGGGAGGCGCGCCCCACCTAGGGTTAGGGTTGGGGGCGGACCATTCCCTCCCCTCTTGGTGGGAGTGGCAGCCGCCCTTTCCCCCTTGCCCTCTCCCTCTTTTGGCCGCCCCCCCCACCTTTCACTCCTAGAATCTAGGAGATTTGAATGGCCTTCCTCGGTTGTGGCCGCCCCCCCCATCTCCTTTCCCCTTGGCTAGGGTTTAGACCTAGCATTTCCCCATCCCATATAAAAGACCTTGTATTTTCTTTTGAAAGGAATAATGAAGAAATTGATGCTTGAGTGTTCATTGTGGAGTGCCACATTGTGAAAAGGGGCGACCCCTTCTTCTTCCTCCTCCTTGAGGGTGCGACGCCCTCACCTCCTCTCCAGTCCTTGGGTGCGACGCCCAGGGGTAGGAGATCTCCCCCAAGGGATTCCAACGCCAGCAGCCTTCAACCATCGTCCACGGCGACGAGTTCGGTGGAGCGACGGTGCACGCAGGATCGTCTTCCTCTTCCCCGGGCGTCCCTGTGCTGACAGCAGATTTGGTGTCCAGAGATCGGTCCGGTGCGTCCATTTCCCGGCAGCGTCTCATCCAAGTTTCTTCACGACTTTCGTACCCCTTCCAGTCATCTTTCCAACCCCACCGGCCTTGGCCAAAAATTCCACCCACAGAGAAAGTTGTCTTTACAGACACTTTCGTCGCGCTGTCTGCCTCCCTGACAGTCTCACCTGTGACCCGAGACGACTTGGGTCACCGTTTGCATGCCTCTCCTACCACCAAACACCGCCAGTCCCTTCATAACATTTGTTCCCCTCCCAGTCACGAATCCAACCCCTCTGGCCTCGCCTTCAAACTCCATCGGGGTAAACTTTTGTCTTCAAGCACACTTTTAGTGCGCAATCCTGCGCTACAGTACCCGAGCGGGACTGTCAGCAGAGGGCCTCCAAAGGGGGTACCACTTCCCGTCCTCGGATCGATCCGCAACTTGGTAGGTCGACTCCTCACATCCCACCACACCTCCAGTAATCATCTCGGGCCGGAACTCCTTCTGTACCCTTGCGCCATCACCACCCCACCCACGGTCACAGATCAGACTGCCCTGAAGTGCTGTCTGTGCACCCCTGTTGTCACCCCCTTCGCACCCAATTCCTCCACAGGACCCCATCTGCCACCACTGCCCCTGGAGAGCCGCCCCTGTCAGCCTTCCACCAGAGAAGACGCCGCCACAAACGCTGTCCGGACGGCCGTGTACCAGCGCCATCTCTGCCCGCTGTCACAGGGACCAGCCAGCGACCTCTCGTCGGACCGACATCCTCCCTCGAGGCTGTAGCAGCAGCGTGGCCCCTCCATCCGGCTCGGCATCCCAGCAGTGCCCGCGGCGACGTGGACCACCTCCTCAAAGGTTACTACAGGAGCGATCGGCATTGCGAGGGTCGGCACCCGGCTTCATTCCCCGACCTCGGCTGCTGCCCGTCAGCCCGTGCGCCGGCCGCCCCGTGTGTAGCTGTGGTTGTAGCCTATTACCTCCCTGCGAGGAGTGGGCCCTTTTGATGTCTGTATTAGTTCTCTCACGTGTGTATCGGGGTGGTTGGACTCGGCCGGGGTTCCTTCCCCACGCCTAGGCGTGGAGGTACGTGTCTCGCTCCCGCCTGTAGTACTTGCTTATCACGTATATGATTGATTGTGCCGCGTGAGTGAGTGTAGGGTCTAGCTAGTTTCATTTATTACTGCTGGTTGAGAGAGACGAGAGCTGCCCCTTTTCCCTTGGCCCTAGTCGAGCACCGAGCTCGGACTAGACTCCCGTGTCGTCCAGCGGCTTCTCGCCCGTTGTGACCCCGTTGCGCCTCCCTCCGTGGGACGGCCGTGGTTCGGAGTTCTGTTGAGAGACGCCTCCGCCCGGAGGGATTTCACGTTAGTCGGTCACACCGGCTTGCCTTGTCTCGTGCGCGTGCTGGTCGCGTTCTTTAGCGTCCTAGGTTAGCTAGCGAGTCAGTTGTCCCGCATCAAATTATGGTATCAGAGCTTAGGGAACCAGTTTGTTCTAACAAATTGGGGTCTTAGGTCTTTTGAGTCTTTAGGTTGTCTAGGGTGCATTGAGTCTCTTAGTTCATCTAGGTAACCAACCATTGCATTGTCATTTTAGGCTTGTGTCTAGTTAGAGTTTTTATCCTTGTCTCGTTGAGTCTTGCATGTCCAGCTCCCCGCCAGCCCCATGGTGGTTCCTCGTGCCCACGTGTCAGATTGGTCATCCCTGTTGGCCCGATTCGACGCTCTTATGGCACGATCCCTGGGTGTCGGCCCTACCACTCAGTCGTCGGGAGACCCGATCCCTATACCGATGGCCGAGTCATTCCAGCGCCCTGTCATGTCCACTGCCATCCTACCTAATGGGATGCATACGGAGATCGACTTCATCAGTAGGGTGTCGTCTAACTGTGTCTCACAAGACATTGTTGAGTCACTCTCTAAGACCGGGGAGATTGTTCTCCGTGATGGTTTAGCTTTTATCGAGTTTCAACGGTGGTTTGGCCCCGTTAAATATTTCGATGGCGCTTGGTGCAAGATCAGCACACTTGCTGGTCCATGCATCATTTTAGGGCGAACTTGGTTGGAGGAAAGAAGTGCGACCATCGACCTGGATAGGAGGACCTGCACCCTACACCCATCTCACCTTCCCGGTGAGTTTGTCTTCCATGACGGCGTTACGCCGACCACCTCCATGTCATCACCTGGGTTTGTTCCAGTGAGTTACGAGGCTGAACAGGAGTTGATGGAGGAGTACCTAACTGAGGTTGAGGAGTTAGGGAGTGACCCCCCCCACATCATAGAGGACTCAGTTTCCACTCCCGAGAGAGAGGCTTCACCCTTAGACCCTCATATAGAGACATTCTTACCTTCCGAGGGTGAACTGGTCATTGGTGAGTCTTTAGCTAGCTGGCTAAGGGAGGGTCCACTTCTAGATGTCTCCATTCCTTGCTATACACCCATGGGACCAGCCCTCCCAATAATACCCCTTAACTCCTTTCACACCACTTTTCGGTCCTTCTGCTTTCTTGAAAATGTGAAGGACTTCCTTAGGAGTTTAGATTATCAATGGGAGTTGACTTATATGTTGACCTTAGGGTCTGACCAACCCTATAGTCATAGCTTTACACTCCCTGCTTTGGGGTCTATTACCTCGGTCTACACCATAGGACATATCACATCTGAGGTCCTTTTATTATTTCCCATACCCATGGAGGTTGATTTTGTCCCCGCTTATGGTTTCACGATCCCGAGGGAGGAACCTAGCCTTCCTTGCCTTCCTCATGAGCCTCTTGCCCCATACATGAGAGTGCCTGAAGGTGATTATCTGCACCTGGGCGAATGTCGCACATGGGCAAGTATAGTGAAGGGACCTGTCGAGAGGGTTCATCATTTCTTTGACCCATTCGATCCCCTCCCTAGTGAGCCTCTCGACCCATATTATTTTCCCCACCTTGTAGAGGAGGTCCACTATCATACACCACCTAGGCCTTCTAGTCAACACCTCACCGTGCAGGCATCCAGATGCCCGAGCTTAGGAGGCCAGGGACACATGTCTTTTCCCCATGTTTCACCATGTCCATCGTCATATAGGGGAGATGTCATGAGTAAGCTTGGGATTATTCATCCTTCTGAGTCTACCATATGTCATAGGACACATGTGCATGCTAGGTTCTACTTTGGTTGTCCAGGCCCTCCCCATGTTGTCAAGTCAGGTAGACGTCATAGGCATGTTAGATCCATGTTTGGATGTCCAGGACCACCACTGCATTCACATAGGTATGAGTCAACACAGCTAGTTCGGAGTCTGCATCATCACCACCTCGAGGCCAGCAACGCACGATATAAGGAGTTAGCTGATGTGCATCGACGCACGCGTGAGTTCCGCGAGGGAGAGTATGTCATGATCAGGGTCAGACCTGAACGGTTCCCTTCGGGGGCCGTAAAGAAACTCCAGGACCGCGGTGCCGGACCCTTCCGAGTTCTGAGGCGGATTGGGTCTAACGCGTATGAGATTGAGCTGCCAGATGATTATGGGATCAGTTCGACGTTCAACGTCTCTGATCTGGCGGCCTATCGGGATCCAGCAGTGATTCCCAGTGAGCTTCTTGGGCCTCCCCTTCCTGTTGTGAGCGATACACCTTCTGAGAGTCCACCTCCTCCAGCCCCATTACAGAGACGCGAGCACATCGATTGTATACTGGATGAGCAGGTGACCACCACCAGGAGCGGGGCCTACCAGCGCTTCCTAGTGCGTTGGAGAGGGCGCCCTGAGACAGACGACACCTGGATCACGCGGGGAGAGCTGGAGCGGATTGACCCGGACTTGCTGGAGCGTTACCTGAGCGACCGTGACCCTTACTCGACGGGGTCGAGTTCTTCCCACCCGGGGAGAATTGGTGAGGACACGCGTCACACTTTACGACGGAGTACACGGATCTCGCCGGCATCCCTTTGGCTCGGCGACCAGTTGACAGATTAGCGGAGCTATCATCACTTATTTTATGCTTTGGGCCATGTTGGGCCTTGGTTTAGTCCGTGTGTGGACAATTTTCTTTCAGTCATGGACCTTTTTTTTGGCCAATTAGGCTTTATTTGTGTTTTGTAGGCTTGCTAGAGGCTAGGGGGGGTTATTGGGCCACTTCTTGGTTCACCTCTCTGGCCCACGAAGGGCTGGCCACTTTCCCCCCCCCCTGGGCCCACCTTGGGAGGCGCGCCCCACCTAGGGTTAGGGTTGGGGGCGGACCATTCCCTCCCCTCTTGGTGGGAGTGGCAGCCGCCCTTTCCCCCTTGCCCTCTCCCTCTTTTGGCCGCCCCCCCCACCTTTCACTCCTAGAATCTAGGAGATTTGGATGGCCTTCCTCGGTTGTGGCCGCCCCCCCCATCTCCTTTCCCCTTGGCTAGGGTTTAGACCTAGCATTTCCCCATCCCATATAAAAGACCTTGTATTTTCTTTTGAAAGGAATAATGAAGAAATTGATGCTTGAGTGTTCATTGTGGAGTGCCACATTGTGAAAAGGGGCGACCCCTTCTTCTTCCTCCTCCTTGAGGGTGCGACGCCCTCACCTCCTCTCCAGTCCTTGGGTGCGACGCCCAGGGGTAGGAGATCTCCCCCAAGGGATTCCAACGCCAGCAGCCTTCAACCATCGTCCACGGCGACGAGTTCGGTGGAGCGACGGTGCACGCAGGATCGTCTTCCTCTTCCCCGGGCGTCCCTGTGCTGACAGCAGATTTGGTGTCCAGAGATCGGTCCGGTGCGTCCGTTTCCCGGCAGCGTCTCATCCAAGTTTCTTCACGACTTTCGTACCCCTTCCAGTCATCTTTCCAACCCCACCAGCCTTGGCCAAAAATTCCACCCACAGAGAAAGTTGTCTTTACAGACACTTTCGTCGCGCTGTCTGCCTCCCTGACAGTCTCACCTGTGACCCGAGACGACTTGGGTCACCGTTTGCATGCCTCTCCTACCACCAAACACCGCCAGTCCCTTCATAACATTTGTTCCCCTCCCAGTCACGAATCCAACCCCTCTGGCCTCGCCTTCAAACTCCATCGGGGTAAACTTTTGTCTTCAAGCACACTTTTAGTGCGCAATCCTGCGCTACAGTACCCAAGCGGGACTGTCAGCAGAGGGCCTCCAAAGGGGGTACCACTTCCCGTCCTCGGATCGATCCGCAACTTGGTAGGTCGACTCCTCACATCCCACCACACCTCCAGTAATCATCTCGGGCCGGAACTCCTTCTGTACCCTTGCGCCATCACCACCCCACCCACGGTCACAGATCAGACTGCCCTGAAGTGCTGTCTGTGCACCCCTGTTGTCACCCCCTTCGCACCCAATTCCTCCACAGGACCCCATCTGCCACCACTGCCCCTGGAGAGCCGCCCCTGTCAGCCTTCCACCAGAGAAGACGCCGCCACAAACGCTGTCCGGACGGCCGTGTACCAGCGCCATCTCTGCCCGCTGTCACAGGGACCAGCCAGCGACCTCTCGTCGGACCGACATCCTCCCTCGAGGCTGTAGCAGCAGCGTGGCCCCTCCATCCGGCTCGGCATCCCAGCAGTGCCCGCGGCGACGTGGACCACCTCCTCAAAGGTTACTACAGGAGCGATCGGCATTGCGAGGGTCGGCACCCGGCTTCATTCCCCGACCTCGGCTGCTGCCCGTCAGCCCGTGCGCCGGCCGCCCCGTGTGTAGCTGTGGTTGTAGCCTATTACCTCCCTGCGAGGAGTGGGCCCTTTTGATGTCTGTATTAGTTCTCTCACGTGTGTATCGGGGTGGTTGGACTCGGCCGGGGTTCCTTCCCCACGCCTAGGCGTGGAGGTACGTGTCTCGCTCCCGCCTGTAGTACTTGCTTATCACGTATATGATTGATTGTGCCGCGTGAGTGAGTGTAGGGTCTAGCTAGTTTCATTTATTACTGCTGGTTGAGAGAGACGAGAGCTGCCCCTTTTCCCTTGGCCCTAGTCGAGCACCGAGCTCGGACTAGACTCCCGTGTCGTCCAGCGGCTTCTCGCCCGTTGTGACCCCGTTGCGCCTCCCTCCGTGGGACGGCCGTGGTTCGGAGTTCTGTTGAGAGACGCCTCCGCCCGGAGGGATTTCACGTTAGTCGGTCACACCGGCTTGCCTTGTCTCGTGCGCGTGCTGGTCGCGTTCTTTAGCGTCCTAGGTTAGCTAGCGAGTCAGTTGTCCCGCATCAACGACCCGATATTCTGCGTCGGGGCGTGACATACATAGCACGCAGGAAAGCCACAAAAGAGGAAGCAACTGAACAGCTGGTGCCTATGCTTGCTGACATAGATGAAGATATTTTCACGTAGAATTTAGAACATATGTGCCAGATTGGTGGTTCCCGCTTGGAACTTCAGCAGTACCCATTTCCCATTGAGGAGCCGCTCTCCAAAGCAGTTTCATGGAAGTGTGAGGTTGACCGCTTTTGCCCGTACCGGTCGTTTGTTAATAGAGAAGACAGAACCCTGACATATTATCAACACACGTCTTGGCTGTTCGTCTTGATGAATATCCATGGACTGACCCTTGATAGTCCCGCATCAAGTGTGCTGGACAAGCCTTTGTTTGTATCTTTTCATTATGCTGATGGCTGGGGCTTCGACCACCTTGGCTTATATCATTGCGTAGCTTCCCATGGTCATGCAGACTTGGCCGATGATGCGGGACGAGACACGGACACGACAAGCTCGCGATCGTCCCTTAACGAGGGAAGCGTCGGACGTGCGCGGTTGAGAAACCGGCAATGAGTTAGGGTGATCGGCTCTCTCGTGCGCCCGGATCGGGTCACGGGACGATCTCGCACTGTCTCGCAGCAGCGGTGAATGATAATATAGCGAGCTAACGGACCTAAAGCATGCTCTCTAGCAGTGGCATAAACAAGTATATATGAAAATAAGCAAATGCCGAGTGTAGGGAGCGAGAACGATACCTCCACGCGCTCGCCGTGGGGAAGACGGACCCGGCCGAAAACTCGTACTCCCGGGAAACTTAACACACAATAATTACAGCAATGGGAACATGCCCACTCCACGCAGGGAGGTAAAGGGCTATACAAATGGGCCCGGGAGGACCGAATTCGGGTTGACGGGCAGCTTCGGGTGTTGATTCGGCTACACGCGTGTTCACGACTGTGGGGCCCACGTGCTGTCCGGAGGGGCCGTGTGGGACCCGGTGGTACCGCTGTAGTGGAGACACTTGGAGAAGCGCTCCCCGGGCTGGCAGCACGCTGGTTCGCCGGCCGGAGGCCGGGCGGCTCCGTTCGGCACCGGTCGGAAAAACTGATCGAAAATCTACCGGTTCTGTATTTCAGTGCACGCTCCGGCGAGAACTGACGCTGCGATCAGCATCGGTGTCAGAATGCGACGAGATCAGAGTCGTTGGAAAGCTGCTTCGAAGTACTACAATGTAGTTACCTTCAGAAAATTTCACCAGATTTGTACTTTATGTTGGCGAATTTTATATGGTGTTGTTGTACAGTAACCAAAGACTCAGATCTGCAGAGAACTTTCCTGTTGATTGCCTTTGACCGTGAAGTAGATGTCCGAATTTTAAGATGTGTTCTTCATCAAGGTTGTAGGAAATTGAACAAGGAAATCAGGACTATTTTTGGATTTGGATTTGGAGGAGGTGGTGATTAGTTCTGATTTTTGAAGTGGAGGGTGGTCGGATCTGGGATCTGACTAAAAACACTGTATCAGAGGAAGAACACGAATTTCTAAAAATCGCTAGAAGGCTGATAAAGAATTAAGCAAATTTTTGGACGTAGAGGGTGATGGAAAGAACTCCCAGTAAAATTGGGAGAGTTTGGATAAATCAAAAAGATGGTCGGAGGGGGAGAACTCAGAGGTTCTGTCACTGTAGATAGAAACCTGGCAGATCTGGGATGACAGATTGGACGAAAATGTAAAAATACTAAACGAGGGATTTATGGCGTGAAAATTTAGGTGGATCTTGGGATGCAAGGGCTCAAAACACCATAACAAATTCAGATCATTCCAAGCTTGTGGCTGAGACAGACAATTTGTGGAAGCTACTGTGGTCGGATGAAGACAAAACTGCAGAGGCGGCTCGATGGCGGCACGAACGGCGGCACAGACGATCACCGGAGGTTGAGAGGAGATGATAGAAGGTATAATAACTCTAGAACTTGAGGTTGGAGGAGAGGAACCAGAGGGAGAGGGGCTGGGGGCGCAATATGCTCCTTGCTTACACACAAAAATTCTGATTTTTCATCGAATTTCACATGAAAATACAAGCTTTTATATGGTTTACATCAAATATAATGTGGACCCTTAGATCTAGGGAAGGGGATTGAAGGGCTGGGATTGCATGCTAATAACACACAAAAATATTAAACTAATCCTAGTGGAATGGGGCGCCCCCTTCACCATATGCAAGGTTGAATGGGTAGGTTGAATGGTAGGTGGCCTACCTTGGACAAAATGGGCCACTTGTCTACCCATGTGGCATATGACTAGTCCAACCTTCTAGATGTCCACCTAGGATGGTTGACTAGCCCCACAAGATGACATGGACTAATGGGAAAGGGCTGAGGGCCCCCTTGCTGGTCCTACTGACAAATTACATAGAAACCCACACAATCTACGGGAGTGACGCATTGGCCGATAAAGCCGTACAATTGCGCGTATACTTTCCCGTGGATATAAAAATAAACTAAAGGATATAAATGCAATATGAAAAGGTACTGGCTCGGTGTCGATTCCCATCAACTCTCCCCGGGTGGGAGGAACTCGACCCCGTCGAGTAGGGGTAGGGATGCTCGAGTACTCCGGCGGATCCGTCACCGTGACAAGTAGCGCGGGTATGCTCCGCTCCAAGTGATCGTCACCTGCTCATTCCATATATACTCGATATGCGAACTGCTATGGGCTAAAGGTGGTCACTCCGAAGGGGCACTCTGAAAAGGTGATGCGGGACGGACACGGGAGACGACACTTATACGGTGCCACCCTCGGACTCTAGATGAAGACACGACCAGCAACATACACCAGGGAGACACTAAGCCCGACACTACGAGCTTCTAGTGGCGAAACGTCGCTAACAGAAGTGTAAGCTCACTCGTCATCCCATGCGAGGGAAAGCGCGGACCGTGCGCGGTTAAGAAACCGGCGGAGGTCAAGGGTAGTCCGACTCAACTTCCGGACTCGGATCGAGTCGCGGGACGGGTCACTCTCACTCTCACAGCGGTGACATGGACACACGGGCTAGTACCTACACTCTCGGCAGCGACAAAAGACCATATACTAGCTAAGCAATGTAATGCCAAGGAGTTAAGACCTTTACCTCCACGCACCCGGCGTGGCGAAGACAACCCCGGCCGAATCGTGGACTCCCGGTTAAACAATATCACAGCAATACAAAGATTTGACCCACTCCACGCAGGGAGGTAAAAGGTCACATGGGGAGCCCGGGAATCACGCAACTCGGGTTGACGGGCAGCATCTTGATGTCACCCGACGGTGCCGAACTCCGCGTTTTCATGTTTTCCGAACGGCGGGTTCTGTGGGCCCGCGGGGCCCACGGATGGCGCTGTCCTCCGGATCTGTGGGGGTGGGACCCACTGTGATAGGGACTCCTGGTGGCGCACCTCCACGGACGGCGGTCGGCCGGGAACACCGATCGGGGGTCGATCGGTCCCGATTCCGAAGCTTTGAAGTTGCTGCCCACGGATTTTTAGTTGCTGTTTTCAGGCGCGCGCTCCGGCAAAAACGGCCGCTGCGATCAGCCCAGTCGTCGGAATGCGATGAAACCAGCGCCGTTGGAAAGAGGATTCAAAATCCTTGAACCTAGGCCCAGTGGAGTCTTCTGAACCTCTGCGGACCTGGGCTTTAACTATTTTTCAATCCTCTATTGCACAGCTCCTGAAATATCAGATCAGTATATGAGTTTCCTGTAAATGGCCGTTGACCGCCTGCTTGCTTTTGGAATCAGGCTTCGAGCTCTTCTTCAAAGTTGTAGGGAATCAAACCACAAAATTGGGACAATTTTTGGAATTGGATTTGAAGTGGTGGAGATTTGATATGATTTTGGGAGTGACTGGTGGTCGGATCTGGGAACAGGTGGACAGAACTGTAGATGGGACTGAGAATGATTTTTAGAAAATATGAAATGGGCGAACCAGAAATTTAGAAAAATTGTGGATGAAGGGGTGGATGGAAGGCAACTCCAGTAAATTTATGTGACTAACAGAAATCAAAAGACGGACCTAAGACATGAAACACAGGGCGGATGGGAACCTGGACAGAACTTTGGCAGAATCGAAGTGTAAGAGTGGACGAAAATCTAAAATTATGAAACGGGATCTGAATGACAAACTAAACTTTGTGGATAGTTCTTGACACCTCTGGAACATCCAGTAAAATTTTCAGGTCTATCTGAGCTCGTGGTTGATGGCTGAATTTCGTGGAAGCTGCTGTGGTACTGCACAGGCAGAACTTCGTTGATGGCGGTGGCGGTGCGGTGGCGGCTCGTGGCGGTGGCGGCGGCGACCGGAACTGATAGGGTGGAGTCTCACCACTAAGAAGCAACCTTCACAGCTGCAAGGGGAGAGGGAGGGGTGCACCAAGCTGGAGCTCCAAGGTTTTTTCTTCCAAATGAATGCATTAATTCACTAAAATGGAAAATACAAGTTTAAATACCTTACATCTCACATCCATCCACAACCATTGGATCTAGGGGATGGGAATGGAGGGTTGGGATGGAGTGTGACACACACACACACAAAATAATATAATATTAAGGGGGGGGCGGCCCTTGGACCAAGGAGAGAGGGTGGACTTGGTAGGTGGGGTAGGTGGCCTCCCATTTGGACTTTTCAAGTCCATTGTCCCCCATGTGTCCAATTACAATTCAAACTTCTAGATACCCCCATGTGGCATGTTTACTGACCCCACGTGGGACCCTAGGCTGAGGTGGCCCAATGGGGTGGCTCCTGGGGGGCCCGTGGGGCCCACGGGGTCTGAATTACACATAAGCCCCTATTACAATCGAAATGGCAAACCGAATGCAACGAAATAAATACAAATGAAACACACATAAAGTCTAACTAAATATAATAAAGGGGGAGGCTCAAGGAAGAGTCTCCAGGCTGTCTCTGAGCCAGATGGATGCTGAGGTGGCTCGTGTCGTGCTCCGTGTGCGGCACCGGTTGCTCGGCGTGTCGCGCCGCTCAACTGATCGGGTGTCCGCACCAATTCTCCCCGGGTGGGAGAAACTCGACCCTGTCGAGTAAGGGTCGGCATCGCTCCTATATCACTCCAGAAGGTCCAGATCGATCTGCTGCAACTCGCCATGTGTGATCCATGTGTCCTCAGTAGCGGGCCGTCCTCTCCATCGCACTAGGTAGCGCGGGTAAGATCCACTCCTGGTAACTGTCACCTGCTCGTCCAGTATACGATCTATATGCTCACGCTGCCGTGAAAACGGGGCTGGAGGTAGAAGTGGACACTCAGGTGTGGGATCACTCTCAAGGGGAGGAGATGGCTCAAAAGGCTCACTAGGGATCACCGTCAGGTCCCTATATGCAACAAGATCCGATACCTTGAAGGTAGAGCTTATACCATATTCCTCGGGCAAGTCCACAACGTACGCATTGGATCCAACGCGTTTCAACACTCTGAATGGACCGGCTCCGTGAGCTTGCAACTTCTTAACGGTTCCAGAGGGAAACCGTTTAGGTCTTACCCTGATCATGACGTATTCACCCTCATGGAACTCTCGGTGGTGTCGGTGGGCATCGGCTAACTCCTTGTACCGTGCATTGCTGGCCTCAATGTGACGACGGATGTCGTCATGCAAACTCCTAACATGCCTAGCGAATGACTCGACCGACTCCGACACTCTAGCATAGACAGGCATGGGGACAAGGTCAACGGGTTTCCTAGGCCTACGACCTGTGACTATCTCAAATGGGCTCATGCCGGTAGACCTATTCACCGAATCGTTATATGCAAACTCAGCCATGGGTAGGATGAGATCCCAATCCCCAATGCGATCCTTAACTAGACACCTCAAAAGATCTCCCAGACTCCTATTGACCACCTCGGTCTGACCATCTGTCTGGGGATGATATGCAGTGGAAAACTTGAGGTGAGTACCCATCATATGCCATAGTGTCTTCCAAAAATAGGAAGTGAATCTAACATCACAGTCAGACACTATAGTGCGAGGCAACCCGAACTTGCACACCACATGAGTAAGGAATAGGCGGGCTACCCTAGAAGCATCCGAAGTCTTCAAGTAGGGGATAAAGAGGGCCATCTTTGAGAAACGGTCAACCACCACATAGACTGAGTCATGCTTCCTAGAGGTACGTGGCAATCCCAAAACAAAATCCATACTAACATCCTACCACGGGGCATCAGGCACGGGGAGAGGCGTATAAAGACCCGAGCTTTGCTTCTTCATCTTGGCCGTAGCACAAGTACGGCACTGAGCCACAATGTTAGCAACATCGCGCTTCAAGCTCGGCCAATAAAATCGATGCTCCACTACCTCAATAGTCTTGTTCCGACCAAAGTGGCCGGCTAGACCTCCCGCATGTAGTTCCCACACTAAGAAATCTCGAACCGAAGTTCGGGGAACACATAGCCTGCTACCTCGAAAGAGGTAACCCTCCTGAAGCACATACTCATCAAGGTCTCTCGAGGGTCCGGCCTGGAGGGTGGTAAAAATCTGACCGAAGTCAGGACAATCAACATAGGCCTCCTTCATCTTCTCTAACCCTATGACCTCGGCACTCATGGTGGTAAGCAAACATGCTCGCCAACTCAAGGCATCAGCCACCTTGTTCTCCACTCCAGCCTTATGTTTAAGCACAAAGGTGAACTGCTGGAGATACTCGACCCAACGACTATGACGCGAGTTAAGCTTCTTTTACGAATGGAGGTACCGCAATGCCTCGTGGTCGGAGTATAGGACAAACTCCTGATGTAAAAGATAGTGCCTCCAATGCCTAAGAGCCTGAACAACTGCGTAGAATTCTTTATCATACGTGGAATATCGCAGTTTCGCGTCATTCAGCTTCTCGCTGAAATATGCGATCGGGTGGGACTCCTGACTCAAAACTCCTCCAATCCCAACACCCGATGCATCACAACAGACCTCAAACACCTTTGAGAAATCAGGTAGTCGAAGGATAGGTGTCTGGGTCATACGCTCCTTGATGTCCTTGAAGGCAGCAGATGCGGCCTTCGTCCATACAAATGTGCCCTTACGGATGCAATCCGTGATCGGGGCGGTGACGGAGCTAAATCCGCGGATGAAGCGACGGTAGAACGTCGCAAGGCGATGAAAGCTGCGGACATCATGAACCGTACGGGGTTCCGGCCACTCAACAATGGCCCGGACCTTCTCCGGATCGGCGGAGACCCTAGTTCTAGACACAATGAAACCCAAGAAGGTAAGCTGAGGTGTCATGACGGCACACTTCTGTGGGTTCGCGAACAACTGCTCTCGCCGAAGAAGTAGACAGACCTGCCGAAGGTGGTCTAAGTGGTCCCCTATGGTGTGGCTATAGATAAGGATATCATCAAAATACACCACTACAAAGACTCCAATGAAAGGTCGAAGGACCTGAGTCATGAGCCGCATGAAAGTGCTAGGGGCATTGGTCAACCCAAAAGGCATGACCAACCACTCATATAGACCGTCCTTGGTCTTAAATGCGGTCTTCCACTCATCACCTGGCCTAATCCTCACCTGATGGTAGCCACTCTTAAGATCAATCTTCGAAAAGATAGTGGCACCTGCCATCATGTCTAACATGTCATCCAGGCGGGGAATAGGGAACCTGTACTTCATGGTGATCTTGTTGATGGCACGACTATCAATGCACATTCTCCACGTGCCATCCTTCTTCGGGGCGAGTAATGCGGGTACAGTACATGGACTCATGCTGTCCCAGACAGATCCTCTCTGGACTAACTCATCGACCTGCCGTTTAAGCTCGGCATGCTCCGTGGGGCTCATTCGATAATGAGGAAGGTTGGGCAAAGAAGAGCCCGGAACAAGGTCGATGGCATGCTGAATATCCATCATAGGTGGGAGTCCCTCGGGAAGCTCATCGGGGAATACATCAGCATACTCCTGCAGAATGGGAACAACCTCGGGTGGGAGCTCACCCTCGGAGTCCCGCTCCACCTCTCGGACCGTAATGGCAAACACCGGACAACCTTGACTAAGCTCCTACTCCATTTCCCGGGAGCTAATCATCATCAATCTCCTCGTCGAGGGCTCTCCTGGGCCAGAGGCAACGGTCATAGCCTAAGCTGGGGATGGGGTACTGGGCCCGGGAATGGAAGGCTTCAGAGTACTAGGGCTAGTAGGACCCCTAACAGATGGGCTCCTGGGCCGAACGGGTTGGAGGGTGACCCGCTGGCCATCGTGGTCGAAGGTACAGGTGTTCGACCGACCATGGAGTGTGGCATCTTGGTCGAATAACCACGGCCTACCAAGAATGATACTTCCCACTTCCATGGGAAGAACATCACACCAGATCTCATCACGGTAGGAGTGGAGCTGCAGCGGGACCAAGCACCGCAGCCTGACCGAAATGGAAGTGGTATCCACCCATGATACCTGGTAGGGGCAAGGGTGGTCTACGGGTGTGAGACCAAGACGAGTGACAGCGTTCGTAGAGATTGCATTGATACAACTCCCGCTATCGATGACCACCTTGCAAATTTGCTTTCCCAGCCTACAGAATACATGAAGGATAGTGGTCCGACGCCAGTCATCACTGACCTGCGGCTGGGTGATGATACATCTGACGACCCCCACGCGGGTATCGTCCGACTGCTGGACATCCTGGGCCTCACCTCCCATCTCATAGTACTCGTCAGCTAACTCTTCATCTACCTCATAGCTGACTAACTCGAGGCCCGTAGGGGTGGTATCCTCGGCCTGTGTGTCCCCAATGTGAAGAGATGGGCGGGTGGGACACTGGCTGGCGAAATGGCCAAACCCATTGCAGCGATAACACTGCTGCCGTGATCCACTAGGCTCCCCAATCATAGGTCCTTTACCTTTATCCTCCCGACGAATAGGAGGCGTAGGCAACAAAGGACGTGCAGGAGGTGCAGGTGCCGGTGGACGGACTGTGGGTGGGGCCGTAAGATGTTGGGGACAAGGAAGGTCCCTCGGGGGTGGAGGATGAGGCCTAGGAGCAAAGGGTTCGGGGCGAGCGGGCTCCTGAGGTCGAGTCATGGGGGCCCTCGGATACGTGCCAGGTGAGCCACGGGACTCGACACTACGAAGGGGAAAGGAGCCCAACCGATTGGGTGACTCAAACTCGGCCTCGAACTGCTCCAATTCGAGGGCAATCTGATATGCCTGCTCCAAAGTGGTGGCATTGCGGCGAAAGTGTTCATATTGATAATTGGGCCGCAAACCTCTCCGAAAGCGGGATATCGTCATGGTGCTCTCTTCCGTGACCCCGCACCGCAAATAATACTCATCGAACTCGGCGGTGTACTTGGTCACAGATCGGTTCCCTTGGGAAATGCTTTGCCACTTGTCTATGAGACGTTGGCGATATGAGGCGGGAAGGTACTTCTCCCTCAACTTGGTCTTCAAATCATCCCATGTACAGATCTGGGGTTGACGTCGCTGGTTGAGCAGGCTCTCCACATTGATCCAATAAGTTTGGGCCTGCCCTTGCAACTTCATCTTTGCGTATCGGACTCTTCGGTGGTCCGTCATCTCAAACCACTTGAAGTACCGGTCCATGCCGGCCTCCCAATCTAAATACACCCTAGGGTCCAAGGACCCGCTAAAAGTGGGAGGGTCCGCACGCACACCCCTAAGAATGCGATTGTCATCCTCGTCATCACGATTCCGTCGTTGATGACGATGACCGTTACCCCCGTGATCATTGTCGGAGGCATAATCATCCACTATAGGCGCCTGTTGCCTCCTGACATCCTCCACCTGAGCCCTTGGCACAGCGGGTTGCTGCACCGGCTCTTGTTGGCCGTTCGTCGGCGCGGGTTGCGCCGCTACTGGGCCCCTCTCTAGGACGGCAATCCTCCCAACAAGGCCTTGAATGGACTGCTCCGAAACCCCGGCCCGATCCTCGAGGACCTTCATCCGCCCTTCTAGACGCGTCCCTATGCCATCCATACGCGTACTAAGACCATCCATACGCGTGTCTAAACGATCCATGATGGCCCGGAACATCTCGGCCGTGGAAGACTCATCAGAACTACGGGCTCGGGACTCCGCCATAGGTGGTGGTGGCGAGTACTGGGTACCTCGACGGGTGGGCATGCAACTGACACACGACCTAGAGGACACCGACTAATACAAACACACACTAAATGATGCACTTAGACCTAAACCAATATCCGGTATGGGGCGGAGTTAATCGATCCGAAGATCACTCCCGCAAGTGTGTGACCTCCCGGTAGGCGTAGCCTAACGTTCGGACAACACCTTTTAAGATACCGAATTATCGGGATGAAATGCAATTTAAAACACACTTTTTTTTTGTTTTGAAAATAAGGATGATCCTAGACTCGACTTAGACCATGATGCATGCAAGACTTATGCAACGACTACCCTAGACTCGACTGCTCTGATACCAAACTGATGCGGGACGGACACGGGAGACGACACTTATACGGTGCCACCCTCGGACTCTAGATGAAGACACGACCAGCAACATACACCAGGGAGACACTAAGCCCGACACTACGAGCTCCTAGTGGCAAAACGTCGCTAACAGAAGTGTAAGCTCACTCGTCGTCCCATGCGAGGGAAAGCGCGGACCGTGCGCGGTTAAGAAACCGGCGGAGGTCAAGGGTAGTCCGACTCAACTTCCGGACTCGGATCGAGTCGCGGGACAGGTCACTCTCACTCTCACAGCGGTGACATGGACACACGGGCTAGTACCTACACTCTCGGCAGCGGCAAAAGACCGTATACTAGCTAAGCAATGTAATGCCAAAGAGTTAAGACCTTTACCTCCACGCACCCGGCGTGGCGAAGACAACCCCGGCCGAATCGCAGACTCCCGGTTAAACAATATCACAGCAATACAAAGATTTGACCCACTCCACGCAGGGAGGTAAAAGGTCACATGGGGAGCCCGGGAATCACGCAACTCGGGTTGACGGGCAGCACCTTGATGTCGCCCGGCGGTGCCGAACTCCGCGTTTTCGTGTTTTCCGAACTGCGGGTTCTGCGGGCCCGCGGGGCCCACGGATGGCGCTGTCCTCCGGATCTGTGGGGGTGGGACCCACTGTGATGGGGACCCCTGGTGGCGCGCCTCCACGGACGGCGGTTGGCCGGGAACACCGATCGGGGGTCGATCGGTCCCGATTCCCAAGATTTGAAGTTGCTGCCCACGGATTTTTAGTTGCTATTTTCAGGCGCGCGCTCCGGCGAAAACGGCCGCTGCGATCAGCCCCGTCATCGAAATGCGATGAAACCAGCGCCGTTGGAAAGAGGATTCAAAATCCTTCAACCTAGGGCCAGTGGAATCTTCTGAACCTTTGCGGACCTGGGCTTTAACTATTTTTCAATCCTCTGTTGCATAGCTCCCGAAATATCAGATCAGCATATGAGTTTCCTGTAAATGGCCATTGACCGCCTGTTTGCTTTTGGAATCAGGCTTCGAGCTCTTCTTAAAAGTTGTAGGGAATCAAACCACAAAATGGGGACAATTTTTAGAATTGGATTTGGAGGTGGTGGCGATTTGATATGATTTCGGGAGTGACTGGTGGTCGGATCTGGGAACAGGTGGACAGAACTGTAGATGGGACTGAGAACGATTTTTATAAAATATGAAATGGGCGATCCAGATATTTAGAAAAATTTTGGATGAAGGGGTGTATGGAAGGCAACTCCAGTAAAATTTATGGGACTAACAGAAATCAAAAGATGGACCTAAGACATAAAAAACAGGGTGGATGGGAACCTGGACAGAACTTTGGCAGAACCGAAGTGGAAGAGTGGACGAAAATCTAAAATTATGAAACAGGATCTGAATGACAAACTAAAATTTTTGGATAGTTCTTGACACCTCTGGAACATCCAGTAAAATTCCCAGGTCTATCTGAGCTCGTGATGGATGGCTGAATTTCGTGGAAGCTGCTGTGGTACTGCGCAGGCAGAACTTCGTTGATGGCGGTGGCGGTGCGGTGGCGGCTCGTGGCGGCGGCGGCGGCGACCGGAACTGATAGGGTGGAGTCTCACCACCAAGAAGCAACCTTCACAGCTGCAAGGGGAGAGGGAGGGGTGCACCAAGCTGGAGCTCCAATGATGCGGGATGGACACGGGGACCGACTATACGTGGTATGGACCTCGGACTCTAGACGTGGACACGACCAGCAACACATGATGGGAGAGACATTAGGCCCGACACGGAGAGCTCCCATAGGCTACACGTCGCTAACAGAAGTGCAAACTCAGTCGGTGTCCCATGCGAGGGAAAGCGTGGATCGTGCGCGGTTAAGGAACCGGCAGAGTTCAAGGTAGTCAGACTCACTTCCGGACTCGGATCGAGTCACGGGACGGGTCACTCTCACTCTCACAGTGGTGACATGGACACACGGGCTAGTACCTACACTCTCGGCAGCGGCAAAAGACCGTATACTAGCTAAGCAAATGAACGCCAAGAGGTTCGGACCATTACCTCCACGCACCCGGCGTGGCGAAGACAACCCCGGCCAATCACGGACCCCCGGTTAACATAATTTTACAGCAGTACAATAATTTGACCCACTCCACGCAGGGAGGTAAAAGGTCACATGCGGGGCCCGGGAATCACGCGAATTGGGTTGACGGGCAGCATCTTGATGTCGCCCGGTGGTGCCGAACTCCGCGTTTTCGTGCTTTCCGAACGGCGGGTTCTGCGGGCCCATGGGGCCCACGGGTGGCGCTGGCCTCCGGATCTGCAGGAGTGGATCCCACTGTGATGGGGACCCCTGGTGGCACGCCTCCACGGAAGGCGGTCGCCGGGAACGCCGATCAGTGGCCGAACAACTCCGATCTCCAAGCTTGTGGAATGCTGCCCACGGATTTTTACCTGCTGTTTTCAGGTGTGCGCTCCGGCGAAATCAACTGCTGCGATCAGCCCCGTCACCGGAATGCGACGAAACCAGTGCCGTTGGAAAGGGGACTCAAAATCCTCCAATCTAGGGCCAGTGGATTCCTCTGAACCTGCACGGACCTGAAACTTAACTAATTTTCAATTCTCTGCTACACAGTTCCAGAACTCTTAGTTCAGCACATCAGTTCCCTGTAAACGGCCGTTCACCACCTACCTAAAGTGGGATTCAGACTTCAAGCTCTTCTTCAAAGTTGTAGATAATCAAATCACGAAGTTGGGACAATTTTTAGAATTGGATTTGGAGGTGGTGGTGATTTAATAGAATTTTTGGAGTGTCTGGTGGTTGGATCTGGGAAC
The DNA here is from genome assembly GCA_022559845.1 of Amorphophallus konjac. NCBI lineage: Eukaryota > Viridiplantae > Streptophyta > Magnoliopsida > Alismatales > Araceae > Amorphophallus > Amorphophallus konjac. The sequence goes on along the minus strand of CM040118.1, from coordinate 378,006,803 downwards.
GGGTGGACAGAACTTCAGGTGGATCTGAGAACGATTTGTGGAAAATATGAAATGGACGAACTAGAAATTTAGAAAAATTGTGGATGAAGGGGTTGGTGGAAGGAAGATCCAGTAAAATTGGGCGAACCAAAGAAAATGAAAAAAGTGGACCTAAGACCTAAAACTCAGGGCGGAGATGAATCTGGACAGACTACTGGCAGAACTGAAAGGGAAGAGTGGACGAAAATCTAAAAATATGGAACGGGATCTGAATGACAAACCAATTTGTTTGGGATATCCTTGACACATATGGAACCTCCAGTAAAATCCCCAGGTCTATCAGAGCTCGTGGTTGATGGCTGAATTTTGTGGAAGCTGCTGTGGTACTGCGCGGGCAGAACTCCGATGAAGACGATGGCGGTGCGGTGGCGGCTCGTGGCGGCGGCGAGGATGACCGGAACTGATAGGGGAGGAGTCACACCTCTAGAGGCAACCTTCACAGCTGTAAGGGGGGAGAGAGGGTCGCACCAAGCTGGAGCTCCAACAATTTCTTTGATTCAAAATGGCATTAATTCATCAAAATGGGAAAATACAAGCATATATAGGTCACCCATCTAATCCATCCTCCACCGTTGGATCTAGGGGTGTGAGATGGAGGGTTGGGATGGATTGTGACCATTCCACAAAAATACAATTAAAAAAATAAGGGGGGGACAGCCTATTGACTAGGGGGGGAACAAGCTTGACATGGTAGGTGGGTGTTGGTTGGAAATGTTGACTATTTTGGTCCCTTGTCCCCCATGTGGACAATTGACCATTCAAACTTCTAGATGCCCCATGTGGCATGTTGACTGACCCCACGTGGGACCCTAGGCTGAGGTGGCCCAATGTGGTGGGGCCCACGGGGTCCGAAATGCTCGTAAGTCCCTATTACACTCAAAATGGCAAACCGAATGCAACGAAATAAATACAAATTACACACACATAAAGTCTAGCTAAATATAATAAATGGGGAGGCTCAAGGCGGAGTCTCCAGGCTGTCTCCGATCCAGATGGATGCTGAGGTGGCTCGTGTCGTGATCCGTGTGCGGTACCGGTGGCTCGGTGCATCGTGCCGATCAACTGCTCGGGTGTCCGCACCATCCAAGGTTTTTTCTTCCAAATGAATGCATTAATTCACTAAAATGGAAAATACAAGTTTAAATACCTTACATCTCACATCCATCCACAACCATTGGATCTAGGGGATGGGAATGGAGGGTTGGGATGGAGTGTGACACACACACACACAAAAAATAATATAATATTAAGGGGGGGGGGGCGGCCCTTGGACCAAGGAGAGAGGGTGGACTTGGTAGGTGGGGTAGGTGGCCTCCCATTTGGACTTTTCAAGTCCATTGTCCCCCATGTGTCCAATTACAATTCAAACTTCTAGATACCCCCATGTGGCTTGTTGACTGACCCCACGTGGGACCCTAGGCTAAGGTGGCCCAATGGGGTGGGTCCTGGGGGGCCCTTGGGGCCCTCGGGGTCCGAATTACACATAAGCCCCTATTACAATCAAAATGGCAAACCGAATGCAACGAAATAAATACAAATGAAACACACATAAAGTCTAACTAAATATAATAAAGGGGGAGGCTCAAGGTGGAGTCTCCAGGCTGTCTCCGAGCCAGATGGATGCTGAGGTGGCTCGTGTCGTGCTCCGTGTGCGGTACCGGTTGCTCGGCGTGTCGCGCCGCTCAACTGCTCGGGTGTCCGCACCAAAAGGGAAGAAAATAGCTCGAAGACTCACTAGGAATCACCGCTGAGTCCCCATAGGTGACTGATCTGGGTATAGATGTGGAACCGATCCCATACTCATCAAGTGAGTCCACTCGCCTCTTACTCATAAGAGACCGACAACGAGCTTGCACAAGACTCATGCAGACTTACCATGCAATACACACAACAATCGACTCGAAACACACCACACAAACAAACCACACAAGAAAACACACTGACTCATGCACGACTCGAGACTAAGGTGGTAGCATCGAGCCCACTAGGTGGCGGCATCCTGGGCGGCAGGAGAGCTGTCCCACTCTTCCCCCCCCCCAAGGCATAGTACTCATCGGCTAGTGCCTCATCGGCCACGTAATTGACACACTCAAGCTCGGGAGGTGCAGACTCTCCAATACCTATGGCTAGGGTGGCGCGAGCGGGGCACTCGCTGGCAATGTGGCCATACCCGTGACAGTGGAAACACTGCACTCTCGACCGACTACTCTCTCCTATAAAAGGGGCCTTACCTTTATCATCCCGTCGGGTAGGGGGTGTAGGCAGCAATGGGGGAGATGTAGGTGCCTTGGACAATAGTGGAGGGGGTGCCGGTGCCTGAGGACGGGCTATAGGAGCCGGGGGACGGGCAACGGGTGCCGGTGGTTTGGGTGGAAATAGATCCCGGGGTGGAGGAGGGCGAGGTCTAGGAGCGAAGTGCTCCTGACGGGCGGGCTCCTGAGGACGAGCCATGGGTCCCCTCGTGTATGAACCTAAGGAGCCACGGGAATCACTACGGGGAGGAGCGGGGCTCCACCGGGGAATAGACTCGAACTCACCCTCGAATTGCTCCATTTCGAGAGCAACTTGGTATGCATCCTCTAGCTTGTCCACCTTACGGTGGAGAAGCTCATACCGTAGGTGCGGGCGTAGACCACGCCGAAACCGAGAGACGGTAAGGGAATCCTCCTCCGTGGCATCACATCGCAAGTAGTATTCATCAAACTCGGCGATGTAATCCGAGACAGACCGGTCTCCTTGGGTGAGGCTTTGCCACCTCTCTATAAGACGCTGGCGGTAGGAGGTAGGGAGGTACTTCTTCCTAAGTTTCTCCCTCATCTCGGTCCACGTATCGATTGGAGGTTCATGACGATGAAACAATAGATTCTCCATGTTCCTCCAATATGTTTGGGCTTGGCCCAAAATTTTCATCCTGGCAAACTTGACCTTCCTTTGGTCCGACATCTCGAACCACTCAAAATATCGATCCATGCCAGCCTCCCAATCAAGATAGACCTTTGGGTCTAAGGACCCATCAAAGGTGGGAGGGTCGGCCCGAACGGTCCGAAGGGCCCATTCATCCATATCTTGGTCGTGGGTACGCCGTATAGGACGACGATCACGACCATATCCCCGATGCTCATTCTCGGACCCATAGTCATGCACTTCGGGGACTTCGTGCCTCCTATTAGCTACCCCGTGACCCCTTGGAGTCGCGGGTCGCTGACCCAGCTCCGGTTGACCTTGTGTAGGTGGGACGGGTGCTTGGACTGGAGCAATCGGATGTGTCTCGGCTGGTCCTTTCTCTAGTGCGGTGACTCTCCCGATCAATCCCTGAACGGACTGACTTGACCCGGCGGCCCTATCCTCTACGACTTTCATCCTCTCTTCTAGGCGGGTGCCTAGACCGTTCACTCGGGTACTCACTCCTTCCATCCTATCCATTCGGGTACTTAAATCACCCATTTGCGTGTCAAACCCATCAAGACGTGTATGCAATCCTTGCACTTGTCCCACATGATTTTGGAACATTTCGAGCACAGCTGACGCATCGAGACTAGTGGCTCGGGGATCCGCCATAGGTGGGGGTGGGGGTGAGTACTGAGTACCCCTACGAGTGGGCATGCAAACACACCGACTAGATGACGCCGACTAAAGCAAACACACTAATGCGAAATGATGCGCCTAGACTTAAACCAATATCCGGTACGGGGCGGAGGCAATCGACCCGAGGGTCACTCGCGCAAGTGTGCGGCCTTCCCGATAGGCGTAGCCTAACGTTCGGACAACACCTTTTGATATACCGAATTATCGGGATGAAATGCAATTTAAAACACTCTTTTTTTGTTTTAGAAATATGATGATCCTAGACTCGACTTAACCCGACTAATGACTAGACGTAAATGACACTTTTTTTTCTTTTTGACACCCTAGACTCAAACTCGCTCTGATACCAAATTGATGCGGGACGAAACACGGACACGACAAGCTCACGATCGTCCCTTAACGAGGGAAGCATCAAACATGCGCAGTTGAGAAACCGGCAATGAGCTAGGGTGATCGGCTCTCTCGTGTGCCCGGATCGGGTCACGGGACGGTCTCGCACTCTCTCGCAGCAGCGGTGAATGATAATATAGCGAGCTAACGGACCTAAAGCATGCTCTCTAGCAGCGGCATAAATAAATATATATGAAAATAAGCAAATGCCGAGTGTAGGGAGCGAGAATGATACCTCCACGCGCTCGGCGTGGGGAAGACGGACCTGGCCGAAAACTCGTACTCCCGGGAAACTTAACACACAATAATTACAGCAATGGGAACATGCCCACTCAACGCAGGGAGGTAAAGGGCTATACAAATGGGCCCGGGAGGACCGAATTCGGGTTGACGGGCAGCTTCGGGTGTTGATTCGGCTACACGCGTGTTCACGACCGTGGGGCCCACGTGCTGTCCGGAGGGGCCGTGTGGGACCCGATGGTACCGCTGTAGTGGAGACACTTGGAGAAGCCCTCCCCGGGCTGGCGGCACGCTGGTTCGCCGGCCGGAGGCCGGGCGGCTCCGTTCGGCACCGGTCGGAAAAACCGATCGAAAATCTACCGGTTCTATATTTCAACGCGCGCTCCGGCGAGAACTGACACTGCGATCAGCACCGGTGTCAGAATGCGAAGAGATCAGAGCCGTTGGAAAGCTCCTTCGAAGTACTACAATGTAGTGGCCTTCAGAAAAATTCACCAGATTTTTACTTTATGTTGGTGAATTTTATATACTGCTGTTGTACAGTAACCGAAGACTCAGATCTGCAGATAACTTCCCTGTTGATTGCCTTTGACCGTGAAGTAGATGTCCGAATTTGAAGATGTGTTCTTCATCAAGGTTGTAGGAAATTGAACATGGAAACCACGACTATTTTTAGATTTGTATTTGGTGGTGGTGATGATTAGTTCTGATTTTTTAAGTGGAGGGTGGTCGGATCTAAGATCTGACTAAAAACACTGTATCAGAGGAAGAACATGAATTTCTAAAAATAGATAGAAGGCTGATAAAAAATTAAGCAAATTTTTGGACGTAGCGGGTGATGGACAGAAATCCCAGTAAAATTTGGAGGGTTTAGATAAATGAAAAAGATGGTCGGAGGGGGAGAACTCAGAGGTTCTGCCACTGTAGATAGAAACCTGACAGATCTGGGATGACAGATTGGACGAAAATGTAAAAATACTAAACGAGGGAATTATGGCGTGAAAATTTAGGTGGATCTTGGGATGCAAGGGCTGAATACACCATAACAAATTCAGATCAATCCAAGCTAGTGGCTGAGACAGACAATTCATGGAAGCTGCTGTGGTCGGATGAAGACAGAACTACAGAGGCGGCTCGATGGCGGCACGAACGGCGGCGGCGGCGGCACAGACGATCACCGGAGGTTGAGAGGAGATGATAGAAGGTAGAATAACTCTAGAACTTGAGGTTGGAGGAGAGGAACTAGAGGGAGAGGGGCTGGGGGCGCAATATGCTCCTTGCTTACACACAAAAATTCTGATTTTTCATCGAATTTCACATGAATATACAAGCTTTTATATGGTTTACATCAAATGCAATGTGGACCCTTAGATCTAGGGAAGGGGATTGAAGGGCTGGGATTGCATGCTAATAACACACAAAAATATTAAACTAATCCTAGTGGAATGGGGCGCCCCCTTGACCATATGCAAGGTTGAATGGGTAGGTTGAATGGTAGGTGGCCTACCTTGGACAAAATGGGCCACTTGTCTACCCATGTGGCATATGACTAGTCCAACCTTCTAGATGTCCACCTAGGATGGTTGACTAGCCCCACAAGATGACATGGACCAATGGGAAAGGGCTGAAGGCCCCCTTGCTGGTCCTACTGATAAATTACATAGAAACCCAGACAATCTACGGGAGTGATGCATTGGCCGATAAAGCCGTACAATTGCGCGTATACTTTCCCGTGGATATAAAAATAAACTAAAGGATATAAATGCAATATGAAAAGGTACTGGCTCGGTGTCGATTCCCATCAGCCGACCTAGTTAAAAAGTGCAAGAAGATTGGCGACGTCTGCTGGCTCGTTCGGGAGGCTGCATCCCGAAGCAAGGAGGTGGCTTATCAGTATTGGCCCCTCTCGTCTTTTTACAACGGCCCGGCAGGTAAAGTCTTCTTCAGTCGACATGTAGAGTAGTTTGTTGCTCAGTTCTTTTATAACGGCATGTGCTTCATTTGACGAACCGTCCAGATATAAAGCAGCAGGGACTTTATAGGAAGATCATCTCCCAGGCCCAGAAGCCGAAATATTTTGAGGCTCCCGCACCGGTGCCGACCACTACTCCACTGCCACCTGGTAAAAAGAGAGCGGCCTCCGCGCTGAAAGTTGCAATAGGCCGAGCGATGAAAGCTCGGAAAACTTCTTCCAAGTAGTCTTCGACTGATGCGGCTGAGGCTCCTTGTGAACGCACTTTTTATTAAGGTCGTTGGTTTTTCGTTTATTGGGTTTATTAAGTGCGTGGGCGTGCCAGTCACAAAGTGACGATCTATTTTGCGCTTGATCTGACTAATCAGACGATTGTGTTGTTCGTGTCGGGACCAAAACCCGCCACGCCATAAAGGTCACGGCGTCATTTACATCCCTTCGAAGAGGGGAACACCCTTGATTAATCGCCGGGAATCAGGGCCTCATGGCCATAGAATTAATTGCATGAAAGGTTTATTAGGAAGTATTGAAATCCCCGTACACGGGTGAGAAGAAAACATTCGAGATCATGTCGGTCATGTGCTGACCATTTAATGTCCGGACGAATGTCCGGCTCGAGAAAAGTGCAATCGTCACGGGAAGACCGGAACATATGTATGCCGGGGTATGGCAAATTTATTGTTCAGAGGAACGGAAAATGTTCAGTTAAATCCCGGTTAGAGCGGTCAAAAATGGATAAGTTTGTCGGTCCGGTGCCAGATCAAGCTGCGACCATACTGCGGTGGGCCCCCCGCGGTCGCAACAAGACTTGCATGAGCATCATTAATATTTCCGGTGCCAAGGGGCAACGGGAGAGTGTGCCTTAAATCATCTGGAAAGCCCTATGTCTAGGGAAGCAAACATTCGGAACGTGTCGGTCGTTCGGGGGACCGTTCAATATTCAGACGGGTGTCCGTCTTGAGAATATCGTAATCGTCGCGGGCAGACCCGGAACATATGTATGCCCGGGGTACGGCAAATTTATTATTCCGAGGAACTGAAAACATTCGATTAAATCCCGGTTAGTGTAGTAGGAAATCGATGAATTTATTGGCCCGGTGCGAGATCGAGTCAGGACCATTCCGGGGGCGCCTCCCGTGGTCCAAACGAGGCTTGCGTGGGCATCGTTAATATGTCCGGTGCCGAAGGGCAACGGGAAATAGTCCCGGGGCTAGATTCTAAAACGAAAACGTGTACAGAGACAGCTGGCTATAGGCCGAGGATGTGGGTCAGACAATGATCATGATTAGGGCGAACCCGCAGTCTCAGCGCGACCCACGAAGGTCGTATCGATGTTCCCATGCATAGGGTTCGGGGAGGACGAGAGCGGCCTCATTCCATTCGGATTTTGTCGGTCATACACGGACCATTTTATGTTCGGACAAAGGTCCGTATAGAAAACAAAACGGTGACGGGAGCGAATCCGTGCAAATGTCTGCCGTGAGTACGGAAAGTTTAATGCAAGCGCGGGATTAGATCCCGGTATATATGTCGGCCACTAACGGACCATTCGTCGTTCGGACGAGAGTCCGCATTTGAAGCGTCGAAGACAACAACAAAACCACACGGATGTCTGCCGTAGGTACGACAAGTTTAATGTGGGTGCAGGATTAGATCCCGGCATATATGTCGGTCACTAACGGACCATTCATTGTTCGGACGGAAGTCCGTATTAGTAGCGTCGAGGATGACGATAAAACCGTGCAGATGTCTGCCATGAGTATGGCAAGTTTAATACAGGTACGGGATTAAATCCCGGTATATATATGTCGGTCACTAACGGACCATTTCTTATTCGGACAGAAGTCTGTGTTTGTAACATGAAAGACGGTGACAAAACCGTACGAATGTCTGCCGCAGATACGGCAAGGTTAATGTGGATGCGGGATTGGATCCCGATGGAGGCGAGTCAAGCTGATGATCTATTGGCCCGAGGTGGTTGCGGACTATGGCCATATCGGAGTTTCCGAGGACCACGTATGATGCCACGGGGTGTCATTACTTTTCTCTTTACGCACAGTCCGGGGAAGTGAGTTGTTAGGTGTGGAGCCCGAACTCGCCAACGTGCGCCCTCGCATGCGGATCGACCTGCGCGGTCAGGTCGCGGGGTTCGACCTGCCCGGTCAGGTCGTGGGGGTCAAGGGGGTAGCACCCCTTGCGGGGGTTTCCGGGGGCAGCGCCCCTGTAACAAAATTTTAATTATAGCAAGGGCAACTTTGATTATTGGTTTCATACTCCTTTTATCTGTTTGGTTAATTATATTTCTTTTTATGGAAGGCACGCCGAATTAAGGAAGCAAAGGGGCGCGCCGGAATAAGAGGTGAAAGAGGGGGGGTGCGCCGGTTTAATAGCACCAAGAATAGGGCACGCCGGTTTAAGAAGAATGCCAGGGGAGGATAAGGCGCGCCGGATAAGGGAACCAAGAGAGGAGCGCGCCGGATTAAGGCCAAGAAGAGGGGCGCGCTGGTTTTGCAGGATGAATAGTGAGGCGCGCCGGATCAAGGCTCAAATAGTAGTGAGGGGTGCACTATTCATCTCAGGAATTTGAAAGTGGATTTGAGTGTGAAGCTAATCCGGCACGGGGGGGAGTGCGTCGGATTAACCCACGCCAGATTAGGGGGCCGCCGGATCAAACTCTGTGGGTTTTATTTCATTCTTGTTGTGCTCTGTTTCTTCTTTCTTTCAACTGCGAGTTAATTTGTTGATTAATTTGTTCACCGAATTGGTGGATTATGTTTGTGGGGAGAAAGTTTAAGTGTTTTAATTGTTTATTAAGGTGGATTAGCATGAAGCTTCGAGTGTTTTATTAGAAGAGTTTATTGTGGGACAGTTTAGTTTACTTCGGAGGCAGCTTTAGGGTTGGGCAGTTCTTGGCAGGAAGGAGTCCAACTGGTTCATTTATTCCTGGCAAAAATTGGGCAGCACCTCCCCCGGACTGACGCTTGCCAGAGAAGAATGGGGAACACCAAACGGATTGCTCCGGGGTGAACCTCAAAACACGGAGTAAAGCCTCCATTAACCCATAAGTGCACGTGGAGACTCGAGGACAAGCCTTCAAGAGTTCCAGCAGCTTACAGGTGGTGATTTTGTGGAAGTTCCACAGGGACGAATGTGTGCCTCAAGAGGGCCATGAATGTTCAACCCTCATGTGGGTTCCTTCGAAGGCCATGCCACAGAAAGGCAGGCTTCAAAGACCCCGGATGAATATAGGGTGAAATAGGGAAAGAAGAAGCTAGACAAAGAATCGCGTTTGTGAAAAAGGGCCTTCTGTTTATTCATCCACCGAAGGGGGGAAACGGCTCAAACACAAGAGATTTTCATCTTAAAAGAAGAGAAATACATTGTAGAGGGGAAAAGGAAAAAGATACATGGATGGGGAGGGGGAACAGAGCACAAGCTCTCCCCCTCCGTGCTCACCTCTCTTCTCTCACGCTCACTCTCTTCTTCTTCACCTCACGGGCGCCGGGGAATGGAGCTTCTCTTCTCTCTTTTTATTCTTCTCTTCAATGGCCAGCCAGGGGGTTCCAGAGCTTTTCTCTTCTCTTTTCAATAGCCCCTCGGGGGTTCGAGCTTCTCTCCTCTCTTTTTCTTCTGTGGAGCATGCCTTTTATAGAACGGACAGTGGGGGAGAGGATTCCCGCCACCCCTGCCGTGTTCGCAACAATGTTGTTGTTGTGTTGGATGCTGCTGATTCGCGCCGTACAATGGCACTCATCCTAGGACGGGATGTTCGCAGATCTACCGGGAGATCTGTTGCCGCTTCTCCACCGTGGATGCATTCCTTCGCCGTTGATGTCGATGCGCTGTCGAACGGAGACGGAGACAGAGCTTCAAGCATTAAATGTTATGCCCTTTTGCCTCTGCGCCTGAAGCTGATGGGAGAACATAGTACCGGAGCTCAGACGGGACAACTTTTGAGTTAAACCGGCGCGGTGTTATGCGCGCCGGATTAACAACACACAAATAGGCACGGCGGATTATAGCCAATATGGGGTGCGCCGATTTAATGGCCACAGAAGGGGCTCGCCGGTTTAAGGCCCAAGCAAGGGCGCCCCGGTTTAAGTGCAGGCCGCGTCGGATTAGACTTCATCTCGGCTTCGCGGCTATTCGGACGGATGCTTGTCCTCCCGTGTTGCTTTAGTTGTAATGCACCGCCGTTGGAGTGTTTAGTTCAGGGCCTCGGAATCCCGATTCGGAACTTTGAGTGATCTCCGACGCGTGCCGAACATGTGTCCAAATTCCTGAGTTTCTTTTGATTCGGCCTTCGGCAATGCCGACTGGAGAGCCGGGGCCATTTCTTCAGCCCGAGGGGCTTCTTTGTTGGGTGGCGGAGCACCGGGTAGGTATTCATCCTGCTTGGAGGAGGCATAGGGTTTATTCGGCCCTTCCATCTTTGACTTGCTCTCGAGTGCTGAGACGTGCATGCCGCATGATCATTATCATTTTTTTGACGTCCACACTCCTCTGCCTGAAGTGCCGTCATTTGAGGAGTTTGTCACTCAGAAAGAGACCACTCAGCAAGTAGCTGAAGGTGACATCACTTTTCTTCGCGGTCTAAAGGAGTGTTCTCTTCATGACGTCTTCACTCCTTTGACATCTTCTTTGTTTGACCTCAGCTCAAGGAGCGGTTGGCACCACCACACGTACTGAGGAGGTCGTCATGGAGACTGGAGACATAGGGTCTTCTGTCATAGCCATGGCAGGGGTGACCAAAACAGTTGAAGCCACATGGGAGAGTCTCCCCACTGCTGAGGAGGATGTCAGACTCCCTTCTCCCACACCTGCCAGTGAGGCCGAGGGTGAGCCAAGTGACTGCCATCCTTTTGACTCTTCTTTCTTATTGATCTTTTTGCTCCGCCTTATGTATATGTTTGTTGTAGCGACAGGATTTGTTAGCACAGTGGTTGAGACGCCTGCCGTGGATGTTCCTTCACAGCCTGAAGGACATAAGACTGTGCTAAAGAAAGGTGCTATCCCATGGCGGCGTGTAATCACCCGCTCGGTGGCCCGCCAGGCGACAGAGGAAGCGGGCCAACCTGAGATCTGCATAGATATTTCCTCCAGTAGCTCTGCTACCCCTTCTGACGAAGAATTTGACTATTATTCTTCAGAAGGTGTCGAACGAGCACCTGCACCAGCCATCAAAGGGGCAGCGACACCCCTCATACCGTTGAGCGGTTCTTTGATCTTTAGTCTTCCGAGGTTGCCGGTGACATCATCTGAGGGAATGTTGCCGGAGGAATTCACTAGGCTAGACATGAAGGTGGAGATAACCCCTCCTTTTGTTGCTTCATCTGTAGAGTTAGAATCTTCCATACAGGCACTTAAAGAGATGGATGCTGTGGCCATAGTAAGTTCTGCCCGCCCCTCTGCAGAGCCGCATATCTTTTCATTCTTTTCTGCCATCTTGGTGCTTACTGGAATCTTGTTCCAGGAGCCTGAAGCAGCCAATCACCCTCTGGTATCATCTTCTGATGCTATCGTGGTTTCGTCGGAGGCTTTGGATATGATACCACTGGCCACCGTGTCTTCTTCAGAGGCAGTTACCATATTTCGCCCTATGCCAGTAAGAATACACGTAGCTGCCGAAGTATCATCAATGGAGCCGAGCCCACTGGGAGAGAGTCTCGCCCTGGTGCCGAAAACAGAATTGAGAGCTGCAGCTGACCCGTCAAGGGGTTCTGCCTTTGTCCCGGCGGCCATAATGACTATTGCGCCTGACCCTACAGCTCCATTCGTGCCAGAAATAGAGTTGGAACCTCCGCCTCTTCCAGCACCTGTAGAAGAGACTTCTTCAAGGAGCCCGACGGAGCAAGAGCATGCTGCCGTGGTACCTGCAACTTCGGCTCTGGTAACCATTCCATCTTCTTCTTCTGAACCAGATATTGGCTTACGAGCTTCTATAGATAGGGAGGTGACCTTTGAGGTGACTCCGGCAGCCTCCCTAAGCTTTACTTCATCGGAGGACTTTGTCTGGCAGTATTTAGAGATGTTGCGCCAGGTTGTGGAGTCTCAGCCGACACTATCTTACCCCCAGTTGAAGGAAGTGGCTAGGCGACTGACGATCGGGCTGCAGGCATTAGGCTGTCCTTTGGACACCTGGACCCGGCGGGTGCTGTTCTTGCTAAAATTTGTAAACCGTCGGGACTTTCTTGGGAGGGTGATGAACAACCGGCTAGCGGCCCTCAAGCTGCAGAAAGATGACTGTCAGGCAGAGCTGACGTCTCTGACCTCCGATCTTCAGAAGAGCAAGGCCCATGTTGAAACTTCAGCTGCTCGGGCACATATTCTACGTAGCCAACGGGAAGAACTCCGGGCTGAATTGACTACCATTGAAGCTGAGATACCACGGCTGGAGGCTGCAGAAGTCCAAGGCATCGATGAGACTTCTTTACTGGAGGGCCGAGTCGCATCCGTAGAGATTGAGGTGACTCACGTTCAGGAGGAAGAAATGCAGCTCCGTGAATTGGGAGCGGCTCCACATGTTGGGCTCATTGACTTTGCATATATTTTCAGGCGGTCTTAGCTGACCTGCCTTTGTAATTCATCCCCTTCGAAGGGCCCCTTTTGTATTCATTCCCCTCCTTTTTGTAATGAAATACAAGTTTCCTTTACTGTTTTAGGTGTCCACCTTTGCACTTGTATTCTATCATATCTTGTGGTGACTTTTGCGACCTGCTTGGAAGTATACCCATATCTGCGCCGCAGGAGAGCGTCCACCCTTTCAAGGAAAGGATGGGGGTCTCGCTCCACCGCGTGACGGGATTCCAGAGGTTGCCAGATTGGTGTAGATGTAAGTCTTGTCGACAAGAAATGTCAAAAATATGACTGCTGGCTGATGAGAGGTCCATCCGGGATAGGCTTTATTACCGGTGGGACAACTGATGGGAGTGCCACTCATAGGCATAGCATATACTTTATAGTAATCACATTATTGACCCAAGCGCCCTTTTCAAGTTTTCGCCGACGCCCAATTTGGGGAAATGCTGGCCGACCTTGTCGATGGTGACAAGGGTCGAAAAGGTAGTTGGTCTTGCCAATGGTGACAAGGACCGAAAAGGGTAGCGACCGATCTTGCCGATAGTGACAAGGGTCGAAAAGGTAGACGGTCTTGCCGATGGTGACAAGGACCGGAAAGGGTAGACGGTCTTGCCGATGGTGACAAGGACCATAAAGGGTGGTGACCGATCTTGCCGATGGTGACAAGGGTCGAAAAGGTAGACGGTCCTGCCGATGGTGACAAGGACCGGAAAGGGTAGCGACCGATCTTGTCGATGGTGACAAGGGTCGAAAAGGTAGACGGTCTTGCTGATGGTGACAAGGACCGGAAAGGGTAGCCACCGATCTTGCCGATGGTGAGAAGGGTCGAAAAGGTAGACGGTCTTACCGATGGTGACAAGGACCGAAAAGGGTAGACGATCTTGCCGATGGTGACAAGGACCGGAAAGGGTAACGACCGATCTTGCTGATGGTGACAAGGGTCAAAAAGGGTAGACGGTCTTATCGATGGTGGCAAAGACCGTCAAGGGTAGCGATCGATCCTGCCGATGGTGACAAGGGTCGAAAAGGTAGACGGTCTTGCCGATGGTGACAAGGACCGAAAAGGGTAGACGGTCTTGCCGATGGTGACAAGGACCGGAAAGGGTAGCGACCGATCTTGCCGATGGTGACAAGGGTCGAAAAGGTAGACGGTCTTGCCGATGGTGACAAGGACAGAAAAGGGTAGCGACCGATCTTGCCGATGGTGACAAGGGTCGAAAAGGTAGACGGTCTTGCCGATGGTGACAAGGACCGAAAAGGGTAGACGGTCTTGCCGATGGTGACAAGGACCAGAAAGGGTAGCGACCGATCTTGCCGATGGTGATAAGGGTCGAAAAGGTAGACGGTCTTGCCGATGGTGACAAGGACCGAAAAGGGTAGCGACCGATCTTACCGATGGTGAGAAGGGTCGAAGAGGTAGACGGTCTTGCCGATGGTGACAAGGACCGAAAAGGGTAGACGGTCTTGCCGATGGTGACAAGGACCGGAAAGGGTAGCATCGATCTTGCTGATGGTGACAAGGGTCGAAAAGGGTAGACGGTCTTGCCGATGGTGGCAAGGACCGTCAAGGGTAGCGACCGATCTTACCGATGGTGATAAGGGTCGAAAAGGTAGACGGTCTTACCGATGGTGACAAGGACCGAAAAGGGTAGACGGTCTTGCCGATGGTGACAAGGACCCTAAAGGGTAGCGATCGATCTTGTCGATGGTGACAAGGGTCGAAAAGGTAGTTTGGATGGAATGACGAATGAGGATAACCCCGTTACTACATCATCTTTTCATTTCATCATCATTTTTTTATCATAATTTTTTTCTATTCATTCATTTCATCATTTTTTTAACCACATTACCGACTCAAGCGCCCTTTCGGGTTTTCATCGGAGTCAGCCCCCTTTTGCTTTTGCCCACGTGCCTTTTCAGGTTTTCACGTGGCTGGGTACCCAATTTTACCTGCAACGACCTTTCGGGTTTTCACCACAGTCGGGTTATAGCCATTTTTGCCCTTGTCCCCATTTAGGAACAAAGCCGGCGGGGTATCTCTATTTTTAACCCCATTTTTGTTTCTTTTCTCTTTTTTTTTCTTTTAATTCCCCGGAGGATCCGGAACACAGGAGAGCTTGTTTGCAAGGACGCCGACCGGCCTTGTCGATGATGACAAGGGTCGGATCCTGGTTTGGTTCGTCGACATTGGTTAAATGCCGAAGCAAAGGCTATATGGTTCTTGACCGGGACGAAAGGTCCAGGCCAAGGGACAGAGGTCAACCTACCTCACTGATGATGACGAGGGTCAAACCTGGGTTTGTTCATCGATGTGGGTTACACGCTGAAGCAAAGGGTATATTCATTCACAGGGACGAAAGGTCCAAGTTAAGGGTAGATGTCGACCTATCTCGCCGATGATGACTAGGGTCGAATCTTGGGTTTGTTCATCGGCAGGGGTTACATGTCGATGCAAAGGTATGATTATTGACAAGGATGAAAGGTCCGAGTTAAGGGATAGAGGTCGACCAGTCTCGCCGATGATGACGAGGGTCGAACACGGGTTATTCGTCGACATGGGTTACATGTCGAAGCAAAGGATATATTCAATAATAAGGACGGAAGGTCCAAGTTAAAGGAGTAGAGTTCAACCAATCTTGCCGATGATGACGGGGGTCGAACACGGGTTTGTTCGTCGACATGGGTTACATGTCGAAGCAAGGGTCATGCTCATTAACGAGGACGAAAGGTCCAAGTTATAGGATGGTGGTCGACCGATCCCGTCGATGATGATGAGGGTCGGACACAAGTGTGAGCGACGTCACGCGGTTCAGAGATGAAGACGGAGAGAGCGGAGCACGAGGGCTCCTCTTTTGCTTTTATCCTGGTGCTTTAAGCTGCAACACAAAGAGATCAAGAGAGAAGAGAGAAGGGGCCACCACGGGAGATTGCTCCGGCGGGGCGAGCGGGACAGATATAATGCAAAAATCAAATAACGGAAATTGAAACGGCCATTGCGGGAAGCAACTCGCCACGGCCTCGAGAATATAACAGTTGGAAGAATAACACGTAATATAATGGCGGGAATTTAAACGGCCATTGCGGGAGATGACCCTCCGCGGCCTCGAGAATATAACAGATATAAGAGACAGATATGAAGAATAACATGTGATATAATGACAGAAATTTAAACGGTCATTGCTGCAGATGACCCTCTGCGGCCTCGAGAATATAACAGATATAAGAGACAGATACGAGAGTGATGCAGATTATGAAGAACAAAATTTAAAAGGCCATTGCGGGAAGTAACTCGCCGCGGCCTCGAGAATATGGCAATTATAAGAGACAAATGTGAGAAAGAGGAAGAATATGAATGACAAAAATTAAATGGCCATGGCGGGAAGTAAATCTCCACAGCCTCGAGAATATAAGGTGATCGCCAGGGGTCGAGGACCCCAAAATAGAAAGAGATCGCGCCTGCCTCAAGAGCGGGAGATGGTGGGTTGCTTCTTCCTCTCCTACCGGTCGGCCGACGGAGAGGGCTTTCCTCGGTTACCCTTGCAAAACAATAGACAATAAACGAACGGAATTAGAAAACGGCAGTGTAGTAACAATTCCTTGCAATAAAAGTAACGAGATCGTGACCTGGCACACACCTGGTTGGTGTGGTTTTAAACCCCTCTCGGACTCGAGTAGGAGGAAAATGCGATGACGAATGCAAGAAGTATGCAAGAGGCGACGCCCTTATGAAGGGAGATAGAGGATGCGGTATGATGAATGTAAAGAACTATAGGGAAAAAGGGGAAGAAATGGCTTATTGGATGAGCCGATGGTGAGATCCAGCGGAGCTTCGGTAGCGTGGGGACGACGTGGAAGCGCGGTGGACGAAGACAGCCTTCCACTCGCGAGCCTGGACACCCGAGAAGCCGGCAGGACCTCCTCCTATAAAAAGACCCCACGGGTTAGAAAAATGACTCCGGCAGCCTCTGGGCTCCGGCAGCCTATCGGATCGCTTCTTCGCTCCCTCAGAACTGAGGGGGTGGGCCTCTATTTATAGGGCTCCGGAGGGTGGAGGCGTCCAGGACCCTGGACACCTCCATCAGGGCCGAAGTGATATTTTATTCTATTTTGATTCATTTTTTTGATTATTTTCGTGGAGGCGTCCAGGGTCCCGGACGCTTCAATAAGGTCCACCGAACTCCATCGAAAGCCGCACGCGATTTGGCACAACGCGTGGTTTTGTGAGCGGCGCCTCGTGATTCAGAAATGGGCGCGTCCAGTTGTCTGGACGCTTCCACAATTGGATTTTTTCACACACGACAAACCGTCGATCGGTGGGCGGGCCCCGGTGGGCAAGTTGATGGAGGCGTCCAGGGTCCTAGACGCCTCCAAAAAAAAATATTTTTTTATTTTTGTTTTGTTTTTATGCCAAAGCTGGCATTTTTGTATTTTATATTTGTTTTCATGGAGGCGTCCAGGGACCTGGATGCCTCCATAAATATATATATATATATTTTTATGTATTTTTGTCTTAAAAAAATAAATTAAAGTAATGGAGACGTCCAGGCGCCTGGACACCTCCATTAAGACCCCCCGGGTCCGTTGAAAAGGCATCGGTAGCTCCCCGGCGGGCACCCTTCCTGGTTCCGGAATTCTTTGGCATGTCTGAATGGTGTTGATGCCGAGACGATTCCAGATGCCGAAAAGGGTGGAAGAAGATTCAAGAAAAGGAAGCACTGTTATTTTGAGGCATGCCTTACGAGACTTTGCCCTGAACAGCGGGGAACTGCGCTTAGCCAGATATTCCTTCAACCCTTCAAAAGCTTTCTGACATTTAGAATTCCAGTGGAATTCTACTCCGGGCTTGGTCAACTCGTAGAGAGGTCTACACCTTTGTGAATGTTGGGACACAAACCGACGAATAAACTGTAACCTCCCGATTAAACCTCGGACTTCCCTCACATTCTTGGGAGGCGGCATATCCCTGATAGCCTTGGCTTTGTCGGGATCTATCTCGATCCCTCTTTTACTCACAATGAAACCCAACAATTTATCCGATGACACACCAAACACACACTTCTTCGGGTTCATTTTCAATTGGAACTCCCTTGACCTCTGCAAGACCTTAGCCAAAACTTCTGGATGTTCCATCCTGGTCCTTGATTTCACCAACAAGTCATCCACATACACTTCCAGGTATATGTGCATCATGTCATGAAATATGGCCATCATAGCTCTTTGGTAAGTAGCTCCAGCATTCTTTAACCCAAACGGCATGACCACGTAACAATATGTTCCCCAAGGGGTAGTGAATGACGTCTTCTCCTGATCCTCTTCTGCCAAACATCGGGAATTTAAACGGCCATTGCAGGAGATGACCCTCCGTGGCCTCGAGAATATAACAGATATAAGAGACAGATATGAAGAATAACACGTAATATAATGACAGAAATTTAAACGGCCATTACGGGAGATGACCCTCCGCGGCCTCGAGAATATAACATATATAAGAGACAGATACGAGAGTGATGCAGATTATGAAGCATAAAATTTAAACGGCCATTGCGGGAAGTAACTCGCCGCGGCCTCGAGAATATGGCAATTATAAGAGACAAATGTGAGAAAGAGGCAGAATATGAATGACAAAAATTAAACGGCCATGGCGGGAAGTAACTCTCCGCGGCCTCGAGAATATAAGGTGATCGCTGGGGGTCGAGGACCCCAAAATAGAAAGAGATCGCGCCTGCCTCAAGAGCGGGAGACGGTGGGTTGCTTCTTCCTCTCCTACCGGCCGACCAACGGAGAGGGCTTTCCTCGGTTACCCTTGCAAAACAATAGACAATAAACGAACGGAATTAGAAAACAGCAGTGTAGTAACAATTCCTTGCAATAAAAGTAACGAGATCGTGACCTGACACACACCTGGTTGGTGTGGTTTTAAACCCCTCTCGAACTCGAGTAGGAGGAAAATGCGAAGACGAATGCAAGAAGTATGCAAGAGGCGACGCCCTTATGAAGGGAGATAGAGGATGCGATATGATGAATGTAAAGAACAATAGGGAAAAAGGGGAAGAAATGGCTTATTGGATGAGCCGATGGTGAGATCCGGCGGAGCTTCGACAGCGTGGGGACGACGTGGAAGCGCGGTGGACGAAGACAGCCTTCCACTCGCGAGCCTGGACACCCAAGAAGCCGGCAGGACCTCCTCCTATAAAAAGACCCCACGGGTTAGAAAAATGACACCGGCAGCCTCTGGGCTCCGGCAGCCTATCGGATCGCTTATTCGCTCCCTCAGAACTGAGGGGGTGGGCCTCTATTTATAGGGCTACGGAGGGTGGAGGCGTCTAGGACCCTAGACACCTCCATCAGGGCCGAAGTGATATTTTATTCTATTTTTATTCATTTTTTTTGAATATTTTCGTGGAGGCGTCCAGGGTCCCAGACGCTTCAATAAGGTCCACCCTCCACCGAAAGCCGCACACGATTTGGCACAACGCGTGATTTTGTGAGCGGTGCCTCGTGATTTGGAAATGGGCGCGTCCAGTTGTCTGGACGCTTCCACAATTAGATTTTTTCACACACGACAAACCGTCGATCGGTGGGCGGGGCCCGGTGGGCAAGTTGATGGAGGCGTCCAGGGTCCTAGACGCCTCCAAAAAAATATATTTTTTTATTTTTGTTTTGTTTTTATGCCAAAGCTGGCATTTTTGTATTTTATATTTGTTTTCATGGAGGCATCCAGGGGCCTGGACGCCTCCATTAAGACCCCCCGGGTCCGCTGAAAAGGCATCGGTAGCTCCCCGGCGGGCACCCTTCCTGGTTCCAGAATTCTTTGGCGTGTCTGAATGGTGTTGATGCCGAGACGATTCCAGATGCCGAAAAGGGTGGAAGAAGATTCAAGAAAAGGAAGCACTGTTATTTTGAGGCATGCCTTACGAGACTTTGCCCTGAACAGCGGGGAACTGCGCTTAGCCAGATATTCCTTCAACCCTTCAAAAGCTTTCTGACATTTAGAATTCTAGTGGAATTCTACTCCTGGCTTGGTCAACTCGTAGAGAGGTCTACACCTTTGTGAATGTTGGGACACAAACCGACGAATAAACTGCAACCTCCCGATTAAACCTCGGACTTCCCTCAAATTCTTGGGAGGCGGCATATCCCTGATAGCCTTGGCTTTGTCGGGATCTATCTCGATCCCTCTTTTACTCACAATGAAACCCAGCAATTTACCCGATGACACACCAAACACACACTTCTTCGAGTTCATTTTCAATTGGAACTCCCTTGACCTCTGCAAGACCTTAGCCAAAACTTCTGGATGTTCCATCCTGGTCCTTGATTTCACCAACAAGTCATCCACATACACTTCCAGGTATATGTGCATCATGTCATGAAATATGACCATCATAGCTCTTTGGTAAGTAGCTCCAGTATTCTTTAACCCAAACGGCATGACCACGTAACAATATGTTCCCCAAGGGGTAGTGAATGACGTCTTCTCCTGATCCTCTTCTGCCAAACACCGGAAATTTAAATGGCCATTGCGGGAGATGACCCTCCGCGGCCTTGAGAATATAACAGATATAAGAGACAGATATGAAGAATAACATGTAATATAATGACAGAAATTTAAACGGCCATTGCGGGAGATGACCCTCCGCGGCCTCGAGAATATAACAGATATAAGAGACAGATACGAGAGTGATGCAGATTATGAAGAAAAAAATTTAAACGGCCATTGCGGGAAGTAACTCGCCGCGGCCTCGAGAATATGGCAACTATAAGATACAAATGTGAGAAAGATAGCGGTCAATGTCAGGATTTTGGCTAGATCTCCTTTCTATTGTGGTGCGATTCTGTTACGATTCTGTTACTTTCTGATGTTATTAATCCATGCTGGCCTGTGCAGGTTTTACTAACGGATGTCTTTGTCCTATCTCCTGTCCCACCTTTCAATGGTTGGTCCCACCATGTCATGCATCGTAGTATATGATACCTACGCTACTAGAACATGTCAAGGACCTTGCGGCCCGAACGAATCTGGGATTTGAGTTCCCCTTCAACAAAAACAGTGATGATCCCAGAAGAATTTGGGTTGTACGGATAGGCCGTTAACTTGTGATAGCATGGGGACGACGGTTCCATTCAGTGAGTTGGTGCGAGGATAAACGGGCCCCAGCCCAGTGTCGGCTCACCGGATCGGTATCCTGACCCATTCTTAACAAGTTGACAATATTATCCTTGGCTATTTTCTATTTTACTTTATTTTAAATTTTTATTTAAACCCAACATGCATTCATATAGGACTTTGATTTATTGCGGAAGATCATTCAAGTGATTCGATTGTGAAAGCCGTTGTGTTTCAATTACTACAAATATGAGATATTCCACTCCGAATGAAATACTGAGTTTCCTTGAAACGGCCCTACGCTGCTCTTCCAAAGGAGACCCTTGTTTGGACAGACTATCAGATATTTATTTACTTTTTACTTTTTACTTTATTTGACCCACCTTGGCCGTAGCACTTCCACATTGACTGGTAACCGCTCACCGAAGGTGAAACCTGCAGGTTTATGACCCAGTACTTCCACACCGAGAAGTTGGTCTCTTTTTGTTTCCTGCCTGAGCGCACATCTCACCCTCCCTTATTTGACCTTCGTCCAAGCAAATCGTCAAAATTTGAAAGACCTCCTTCAAGGTCGCCTCATTGAAACTTCAGGAAAGATTCCAAACAGTAACATCAAAAGCGCGTCTCATCACACCTTGGCATCAACTTATCAGTCCGCTCTCACTTCATTCCATTTCACTTCGATACCGTGCTTCCTTTTCTTGAATCTCCTTCCACCCTTTTCGGCATCTGGAATCGTCTCTGCATCAACACCATTCAGACACACCAAAGAATTCCGGAACCAGGAAGGGTGCCCGCCGGGGAGCTGCCGACGCCTTTTCAGCGGACCCGGGGGGTCTTACTAGAGGCGTCCAGGCCCCTGGACGCCTCCATTACTTTAATTTATTTTTTTAAGATAAAAAATACATAAAAAATATATATATTTATGGAGGCGTCCAGGCCCCTGGACGCCTCCATGAAAACAAATATAAAATACAAAAATGCCAGCTTTGGCATAAAAACAAAATAAAAATAAAAATATATTTTTTTTTGGAGGCGTCCAAGACCCTGGACGCCTCCATCAACTTGCCCACCGGGCCCCGCCCACCGATCGACGGTTTGTTGTGTGTGAAAAAATCTAATTGTGGAAGCATCCAGACAACGGTGAAGGCTATGCGGATGCTGACACGGGGGACTTCCGAAAGCGTCCTTGGAAGCTTCATGCCACCCGATGCAGCCCGAAAGGTTCATACTCAAAAGGGAATTGATTTGCAAAAGCTCACGGAATGGGTCATGGAAGCCCTGAGAGGGTTACCAGACGATGATTATTTGGAGCGAATCATGAAAGGGTTCACCATTTGTCTGGCGGGTGCTCTCTTGTTTCCTTATACCGACAACATGGTGGAGGAAGACCAACTGAGTGCTATCTGCGGGATCTAGCGTGGAAAGAGGGTGGGACCCACTATCGGAAGTGCTGCGGCCAAGGTGGGTCAAACAAAGTAATAAGTAAAGAAATATCTGAGAGTCTGTCCAAACAAGGGTCTCCTTTGGAAGAGCAGCGTAGGGCCGTTTCAAGGAAACTCAGTATTTCATTCGGAGTGGAATATCTCATATTTGTAGGAATTGAAACACAACGGCTTTCACAATCGAATCACTTGAATGATCTTCCGCAATAAATCAAAGTCCTATATGAATGCATGCTGAGTTTAAATAAAATTTTAAAACAAACTAAAATAGAAAATAGTCAAGGATAATATTGTCAACTTCTTAAGAATGGGTCAGGATACCGATCCGGTGAGCCGACACTGGGCTGGGGCCCGTTTATCCGTGCACCAACTCACTGAATGGAACCGTCGTCCCCATGCTATCACAAGTTAACGGCCTATCCGTACAACCCAAATTCTTCCGGGATCATCACTATTTTTGTTGAAGGGGAACTCAAATCCCAGATTCGTTCGGGCCGCGAGGTCCTTGACATGTTCTAGTAGCGTAGGTATCATATACTACGATGCATGACATGGTGGGACCAACCATTGAAAGGTGGGACAGGAGATAGGACAAAGACGTCCACCATTCAGACATGCCAAAGAATTCTGGAACCAGGAAGGGTGCCCGCCGGGGAGCTGCCGACGGCTTTTCAGCGGACCCGGGGGGTCTTAATGGAGGCATCCAGGCCCCTGGACGCCTCCATTACTTTAATTTATTTTTTAAGACAAAAAATACATAAAATATATATATATTTATGGAGGCGTCCAGGCCCCTAGACGCCTCCATGAAAACAAATATAAAATACAAAAATGCCAGCTTTGGCATAAAAATAAAACAAAATTAAAAAAATATATATTTTTGGAGGCGTCCAGGACCCTGGACACCTCCATCAACTTGCCCACCGGGCCCCGCCCACCGATCGACGGTTTGTCGTGTGTGAAAAAAATCTAATTGTGGAAGCATCCAGACAACTGGACGCGCCCATTTCTGAATCACGAGGCGCAGCACACAAAACCACACGTTGTGCCAAACCGCGTGCGACTTTCGGTGGAGTTTGGTGGACCTTATTGAAGCGTCCGGGACCTTGGACGCCTCCACGAAAATATTCAAAAAAAATGAATAAAAATAGAATAAAATATAGTTGGTGCGCAAATAAACGGGCCCCAGCCCAGTGTCGGCTCACCAGATCGGTATCCTGACCCATTCTTAACAAGTTGATAATATTATCCTTGGCTATTTTCTATTTTAGTTTGTTTTAAATTTTTATTTAAACCCAGCATGCATTCATATAGGACTTTGATTTATTGCGGAAGATCATTCAAGTGATTCGATTGTGAAAGCTGTTGTGTTTCAATTCCTACAAATATGAGATATTCCACTCCGAATGAAATATTGAGTTTCCTTGAAATGGCTCTACGCTTCTCTTCCAAAGGAGACCCTTGTTTGGACAGACTCTCAGATATTTCTTTACTTTTTACTTTGTTTGACCGACCTTGGCCGCAACACTTCCACATTGGCTGGTAACCGCTCACCGAAGGTGAAACCTGCAGGTTTATGACACAGGTACTTGCACACCAAGAAGTTGGTCTCTTTTTGTTTCCTGCCTGAGCGCACATCTCACCCTCCCTTATTTGACCTCCGTCCAAGCAAATCGTCAAAATTTGAAAGACCTCCTTCAAGGTCACCTCATTGAAACTTCAGGAAAGATTCCAAACAGTAACGTCAAAAGCGCGTCTCATCACACCTTGGAAGAGGGATGGATGTATGCAATAGAATGCTGACAGAGATATAGAGTAAGAAAATAACAGAAATAACCAACATATAATAAACACCCAACCAATCACAACTGCAGTGCTGCCGTGAGCACAACGGGGGCGCGCGAGGACGCCAAGGTGGAGAGGCACGGACAGTGCCGAACGGCGTCGCCTCTTGCATACTTCTTGCATTCGTCATCGCATTTTCCTCCTACTCGAGTCCAAGAGGGGTTTAAAACCACACCAATCAGGTGTGTGTCAGGTCACGATCTCGTTACTTTTATTGCAAGGAATTGTTACTACACTGCCGTTTTCTAATTCCGTTCGTTTATTGTCTATTGTTTTGCAAGGGTAACCGAGGAAAGCCCGTTAGTATCACATGCATATACACCTAGAAGAATGAAACATTTTCATATCACACTTACCCCTGCCATACCACCGAGGGAGAGGCGGTCCCCGTACGTAGCTCGATACAGTCTCATGTAATCAGTGCTGTCCTGTACATGGGACACCACTGGGGCCCCGCCGTGCTGCCAGTCCTAGTACTGTGCTGGGAAGCGCGTACGCTAGTCCACAATCTTCGCCTTCCCCTTGGTCTTCCGCCCGATGCGGGCCGGCTCATCTACATCAACCCACTCCTGGGCTAGCCAGAGGAGGTCCTGCCGGCTTCTCGGGTGTCCAGGCTCGTGAGTGGAAGGCTGTCTTCGTCCACCGCACTTCCACGTCGTCCCCACACTGCCGAAGCTCCGCTGGATCTCACCATCGGCTCATCCAATAAGCCATTTCTTCCCCCTTTTCCCTATAGTTCTTTACATTCATCATACTGCATCCTCTATCTCCCTTCATAAGAGCGTCGCCTCTTGCATACTTCTTGCATTCGTCATCACATTTTCCTCCTACTCGAGTCCGAGAGGGGTTTAAAACCACACCAACCAGGTGTGTGTCAGGTCATGAACTCGTTACTTTTATTGCAAGGAATAGTTACTACACTGCCATTTAGCTGCAACACAAAGAGATCAAGAGAGAAGAGAGAAGGGGCCACCACGGGAGATTGCTCTGGCGGGGCGAGCGGGACAGATATAATGCAAAAATCAAATAACAGAAATTGAAATGGCCATTGCGGGAAGCAACTCGCCACGGCCTCGAGAATATAACAGTTGGAAGAATAACACTTAATATAATGGCAGGAATTTAAACGGCCATTGCGGGAGATGACCCTCCGCGGCCTCGAGAATATAACAGATATAAGAGACAGATAAGGGGACCTGGGAAGATCATCAGACAACTGTCTGGCCCAGGACGAAAATATCAGCAAAGGCTGAGACGAGTGGATGGAGAAGATGGCGGCTAATGAGCCATCGACGGCAATGTTAAGGACGGATGAAGATCCGTCGATGACAGGGTCCTTCTGGCGAGGACGAGGATAGTTTGGAACCTTGGCAAGAGAGGTAATATTCTCTGGTATTCCGGAGATCAATGGTGGTCCTTCAAGCTGCGGAGACGAGAACATCCTTTCCAGTGCAACGGAAATGTCCCGTATGTCGAACCATTTGTTCCATACTCAACACTGAAACTTTTACCTGTATACAGAGCATCCCTTCTGCCTGCACAGCACGCTGTGTGGCGTGAGCAAGTTGCTCATGAAGCAAGTCAAGTTCTGAGGTGGAAATCCACAAGCTGGAAGAGGCACCACCTACTCCCATCGCTGGGGAAGTCGTGCCAATCTGAGCATGCTACGACCGCGTGAATTAGCAGTCAACATCTGGAATCTGGGGTTTTAATTAGGAACGCACTGTACACCTACCAAGGCGCTCGTAGCTCCGCGGGCATCGCCCAACCGTTGCTCCATCTCTGCCAAGCGAGTTCGTAAAGTCGCTATCATCGTATCACGGATATCCTGCAGCCATACGAGTCAGCATTTCCACCAGAAAACCAAAAAAAGGAGAAAGAAGAAAAGAGAAAAAGGGGAGACCTACCTCCGCAAGTCCCCGGGGTTGGAACCGCTCTGCGTACGTGAAAAAATCCAATTGTGGAAGCGTCCAGACAACTGGACGCGCCCATTTCTGAATCACAAGGCGCCGCTCACAAAACCACGCGTTGTGCCAAACCGCGTGCGGCTTTCGGTGGAGTTCGGTGGACCTTATTGAAGCGTCCGGGACCCTGGACGCCTCCACGAAAATATTCAAAAAAAATGAATCAAAATAGAATAAAATATCACTTCGGCCCTGATGGAGGTGTCCAGGGTCCTGGATGCCTCCACCCTCCGGAGCCCTATAAATAGAGGCCCACCCCCTCAGTTCTGAGGGGAGTGAAGAAGCGATCCGATAGGCTGCCAGAGCCTAGAGGCTGCCGGAGTCATTTTTCTAACCCGTGGGGTCTTTTTATAGGAGGAGGTCCTGCCGGCTTCTCGGGTGTCCAGGCTCGCGAGTGGAAGGTTGTCTTCATCCACCGCGCTTCCACGTCGTCCCCACGCTGCCGAAGCTCCGCTAGATCTCACCATCAGCTCATCCAATAAGCCATTTCTTCCGCTTTTTCCCTATAGTTCTTTACATTCATCATACCGCATCCTCTATCTCCCTTCATAAGGGCGTCACCTCTTGCATACTTCTTGCATTCGTCATCGCATTTTCCTCGTACTCGAGTCCGAGAGGGGTTTAAAACCACACCAACCAGGTGTGTGTCAGGTCACAATCTCGTTACTTTTATTGCAAGGAATTGTTACTACACTGCCATTTTCTAATTCCGTTCGTTTATTGTCTATTGTTTTGAAAGGGTAACCGAGGAAAGCCCTCTCCATCGGTCGACCGGTAGGAGAGGAAGAAGCAACCCACTGTCTCCCGCTCTTGAGGCAGGCGCGATCTCTTTCTATTTTGGGGTGCTCGACCCCTGGCGATCACCTTATATTCTCGAGGCCGCGGAGAGTTACTTTCCGCCATGGCCATTTAATTTTTGTCATTCATATTCTGCCTCTTTCTCACATTTGTCTCTTATAATTGCCATATTCTCGAGGCCGCGGCGAGTTACTTCCCGCAATGGCCGTTTAAATTTTGTTCTTCATAATCTACATCACTCTCGTATCTGTCTCTAATATCTGTTATATTCTCGAGGCCGCGGAGGGTCATCTCCCGCAATGGCCGTTTAAATTTCTGTCATTATATTACGTGTTATTCTTCATATCTGTCTCTTATATCTGTTATATTCTCGAGGCCGCGGAGGGTCATCTCCCGTTTAAATTCCCGCCATTATATTACGTGTTATTCTTCCAACTGTTATATTCTCGAGGCCGCGGCGAATTGCTTCCCGCAATGGCCGTTTCAATTTCTGTTATTTGATTTTTGCATTATATCTGTCCCGCTCGCCCCGTCGGAGCAATCTCCCGTGGTGGCCCCTTCTCTCTTCTCTCTTGATCTCTTTGTGTTGCAGCTTAAAGCACCAGGATAAAAGCAAAAGAGGAGCCCGCGCGCTCCGCTCTCTCCGTCTTCATCTCCGAACCACGTGACGTCGCTCACAGATTGGCTATCACGGTGGGACGTCTACTGCTTCCTTTTGGCTACCCTTGCAAGTTCGGCACCATCCGTGCCTCTCAACCTTGGCGCCCTCGCGCGCCCCCGTTGTGCTCACGGCAGCACTGTCAGTTGTGATTGGTTGGGTGTTTATTATATGTTTGTTATTTCTATTGTTTTCTTACTCTATATCTCTATCAGCATTCTATTGCATACATCCATCCCTCTTTTATATCCTTTTTCATTTTTTCTAAGGATCACCCTTTCCCGGTGAAGAAAGGACTCTCCGTTTGAGAATTCCTCTCAACGGACTAGAATCTCCTCCACTGGGACCTCCGTAAGTCCCCGACATCGAAGAATCTCCTCTTCGTTCACTGGGCTGGTTGTACCATTGAACTTCCCCCGAGTTAGTCATCCCATTCGTGGTTAGACGAGAGACCCTAGCTGACACGGCGGTGAAACAAAAATAAACTAGGGTCCCTATTTTGTGTGATCTTCGGATCTCCCTAAAAACACAAACAAATCATCAAAATCAAAATACACAAAAAAAAGCGTAAAGGCATCCACTTGTTTGATAATCTTTGCTACCTGCTTGCTAATGTATGTTTTTGCGTTCTGGGAAAACTGTGAGCATGGCTCACGAGTCTTTTGAGGAGAACCACCCTAGTCGTGGTTTGTCAGCCGACCCGCGAGTCTATGCTATGGACTCGAGTCCTTCTCTTGAGCCCTCGCATGAGGTGCAGGTTATTGCCGGGGACACATCCCCACCACAGGATATCTCTTCCTTACTGGGCATCCTCGCCAACACGGAGCTTACCTCTGAATAGCTCCGGGCCTTCCAGGCCATTCTGAAGGGGAAATCTGTTTCCCCATGCCCCAGGAATCAACTCCGGCCATCGCACCTCTCCAAGAGTCCGTGCAGGCCATTCCATCTCCTTCATTGGTGCAAGCCATCCGGTCTCTCTCACTTCAAGGACAAGCGAGCCAACAACCACCCTCATTCCAGTTCCCGTCACAATCTCAAACTCCTGTTGTTCCCCACATACCGCTTCAGCCGGGGCCGACTGTCGGCGGTCCGGCAGTTCCCCCCTCAAGTCTCCGGGAGACAGTTTCTCCCCCAGTGGCAAATGTCACCTTCGCCTCCAGAGGAGCTCGCCCAATCGCTCCTCAATAGGTTCAATCGCATGGACGAGCAGTTTCAAAATCTGAGAAGAATGGTGGACGTGAAAGCCACCCCGGAGGTTGCTTTGCCAATCCTTCCCGTCATTCATCTTCCTCCCTCCGAAATGCCCACGTATCGCAGATATAATGGTACCGGCAACCCCTTCATTCACCTCAAGGATTTCATGTATGAGTCCTCCTATTGGCAAAATGATCAGAGGTCCCTGGCATACCTCGTTCGGAGATCATTGGATGGTCCCGCGCTAGAGTGGTTCTATTCTTTGGAGCCCCGCGAGGCCGAGAATTTTGAAATAGTCCAGAGAAGGTTCTTGCAGAAATATAGGGATAGGGTCGGTCCCTCACTCTCCATTACCGACCTAGTGGGCGAAAAGATGAGGCCCGACGAGGATTTTGTCCGCTATGCTGATAGATGGAGGTCTCTGGCGGAAAGAATAAGGGATACCCTCTCCGAGCCCGAACAAGTGAAGATGATTGTGTCTAATGCAACCCCACAGTTCAGACACGTCCTGGGCATGAATAAACTTACTATAATGGAGGAACTCGATGAAAGGGCCCGGTACATCCAAACCTAGTTAAAAGACTCCCCCATTATGAACATGTTTGAGTCGCCAAAGCCCAAAGTGGTCAGAAAGATAGGCGCAGGTGTCCCGGGCGGAGCCACAGAAGGGGTCGTGACAAATGAGCAAGTGGGTGCGGTCAACAATGCCAACTATGCAGTCAACCCAAGGCCTCCACAAATGCCCCGACTTCCCCTCCAACCAGGTCCTTTCCCTCTTCGTCCTCCACCCCAAAATAATCCACCCCAGGATAATATGCCTCCATTACTTCAACCCCAGCAACAACAACCACAACCTCAGTAACAACAACCACCACTTCAGTACAACCAAGTTCCACCCCCGGGGAATTATGGTCCCCAACAGCAACAAAGGAGGCCGGTCGGTCCCAAGAGAGCCTACTATCCACCATTGCCAGAAACTCTGGCGGATATTTTCAACGCCCTCATGGCCTCAAACATACTTGTGCTACCCAGGGAAAGGCCCGTGTGGCCCCCGAATGTTGATACCTCCAAATACTGCATCTACCACAGGCAGCCAGGACACACAGTAGATTATTGCTTCCATTTCAAAGATTACATCCACGATATGAATGATGAACATCAAATAGATTGGGATGAAATGAGACGATACGTCGCCGCTCTCAAGACTAGGAGACCTCCTCATAAACCACAGCAGCAGTTACAACAGCAGCAACAGCAGCAACCACAACAACAACAGCAGCCTCAGCAGGCCCCACAACAACAGCCCAACATGGGCATAATCCAGAATCCATTACCGGAGCACCAACAGCCCAATCATCAGGTTAACCCCATCTCCTCCTTCCTGGAAGTCGGGAGAGAGCAGGTGTGGCACCCGGAAAGTACCTCCATTCTTTCTACCGCCAATCCTATCATCACGCAACACCCTTGCCTTGCCCGGGTAGCACCTCTCTCTCATCAACCCGCGTCAGTATCGCCTTCACCATTTCCACTACCATTACGCCCTCTCATCCGCACCCCGATCTCCTATCAACCGACACTCTCCACTACACCTTCACACCCTCTCATCTTCTCTCACTCCCCCACTTTACCATCCACCTCTACCACATTTACCCCTACGCCTTCTAAACCCCTTATCATCCGTCAACCATACATAACCCCGTCTTTCTCCACCATATCACCACTAATGCCTTCAAAACCACTCATTACCCATCACCCAACTCAAAATCATTGCCCGCTTCAAGCCCTACCCACTTCTACTTCATCTCCACCTCTACTTTCCAGACCCCTTGTCCATCATAATCCGTGTGATATCCCCTCTACCTCCACCATGCCTCCACCTAACAAACCCCTCATCAGAATCCCTGCTCCCGTCATCACCCCTGCTTCATCAACCATTCCTCCACCACTACCCCTCAAATCCCTGTTAAAACCCACTGCTACTCCCACAGAGGTACAAAAGCCGCAGGCAATGGTGCTCCGGAGTGGAAGGATTTTCCACAGGGTTTTCCCCCACAACAGTCAGAATCCTGAGCAATCTCAGCCAGAGAAGGATGATGGAGAACAACCAGAAAGAGCTATCTCTGGAACACAGTATGATCTATTGAAACACTTGGACAAGACGCCTGCTCGGATCTCCATCCTAGAGCTACTTCAAAGATCCACATCCCACCAGGCGGCCTTGATGGAATATCTTCAAAAAGTCATGGTTAATGAAGACCTCCCCGTGGAGAAGATTTCGACCGTCCTGACCCCAACAGACATACAACGGGCCATCATGTTCCACAACTACGAGCTCGCTCCCAAGGAAGCTCGGAAATATACATTGTGCATTTCAATAAAAATTAATGGGGTATCCATAAACCCGTGTCTTGTGGACACGGGTGCGTCCATAAATGTGATCTCCATGGACACCCTTCAGTTGTGTGGGGTCAACGAGGAACAAATAAGACCTTCCTCGATCACGGTCACGGCTTATGACAATAGCAAAAGGCCGCCGCAGGGGATGATTATTCTGAAGGCAGAACTAGGCCCTTTGTCAGTTCTCACGGAATTCCATGTCCTCGACATGGACCCCACATTCAAGGCTATACTGGGTCGCCCCTACATTGAAGCCATGGACGTTGTGCCTTCCACCAACCATCAGTGCCTGAAGTTTCCTTACAATGGGAGGATTATTAAAGTGGTCAGCACACATGTCCTTCACACAGTGGATGCTATCAACACCTCTCTGCCCTCTGTTTGGCCATCTCATCGGCCCATATTGTCATTGCTGGACGTGCGTGATCTATCTCACGTTCCACTAGTACCAAAGGAGCCGGTCAGGGCAACCGCAACATCATATCTCCCTTTTCACTCCAAAGGTTGGGAGATTATGAGGAACATCAGCTACCAACAGGGTAAATGATGGGAATCGACACCGAGCCTATACCTTTTTTATTACATTTATGTCCTTTTAGTTTGTGTTTATATCCACGGGAAAGTATACGCGCAATTGTACGGCTTTATCGGCCAATGCGTCACTCCCGTAGATTGTGTGGGTTTTTATGCAATTTTGCAGTAGGACCAGCAAGGGGGCCCTCAGGCCTTTCCCATTGGTCCATGTCACCTTGTGGGGCTGGTCAACCTTCCTAGGTGGACATCTAGAAGGGTGGACTAGTCATATGGACACATGGGGTTAAAATGGGTCAATATTCCAATGGTTGGCCACCTACCCATTCAACCTTACATATAGTCAAGGGGGCGCCCCATTCCACTAGGATTAGTTTATATTTTTTGTGTGTGATTCACACTTAATCCCAGCCCTTGATTCCCCTTCCCTAGATCCAAGGGTCCACATTGCATTTGATGTAAACCATATATAAGCTTGTATTTTCATGTGAAATTCAATGAAAAATCAGAAAATTTTGTGAAATCCAAGGAGCTTGGTGCGCCCCTCTCTCCTCCCCTGCTGTTCTTCCCTCCCCAACCCCAGATCTAGAGTGTTTCTATCTCCTATCTCCTCCCTTCTATCTCCGGTGATCATCTGTGCCGCCGCCGCCGCCGTTCGTGCCGCCATCGAGCCGCCTCTGCAGTTCTGTCTTCATCCGACCACAGCAGCTTCCACGAATTGCCTGTCTCAGCCACGAGCTTGGATTGATCTGAATTTTTTATGGTGTGTTCAGCCCTTTCATCCCAAGATCCACCTAAATTTTCACACCACAATTCCATCTTTTAGTATTTTTACATTTTCGTCCAACCTGTCATCCCAGATCTGCCAGGTTTCTATCTACCGTGACAGAACCTCTGAGTTCTCCCCCTCTAACCATCTTTTTGATTTTTCCAAACCATCCCAATTTTATTGGGCGTTATTTCTATCACCCCCTACCTCCAAAAATTTTCTTAATTTTTTATCAGCCTTCTATCTATTTTTAGAAATTCGTGTTCTTCCTCTGATACAGTGTTTTTAGTCAGATCCCAGATCCGACCACCCTCCACTTCCAAAATCAGAACCAATCACCACCACCTCCAAATCCAGATCCAAAAATAGTCTTGGTTTTCTTGTTCGATTTCCTACAACCTTCCTGAAGAACACATCTTCAAATTCGGACATCTACTTCATGGTCAAAGGCAATCAACAGGAAAGTTCTATGCAGATCTGAGTCTTCGGTTACTGTACAACAGCGGCATATAAAATTCGCCAACATAAAGTACAAATCTGGTGAATTTTTCTGAAGGCCACTAGATTGTAGTACTTCTAAGCAGCTTTCCAACGGCTCTGATCTCGTTGCATTCCGACACCGGTGCTGATCGCAGCGTCCGTTCTCGCCGGAGCGTGCGCTGAAATATAGAACTGGCAGATTTCTGATCGGCTTTTCCGACCGGTGCCGAACGGAGCCGCCCGGCCTCCGACCGACGAACCAGCGTGCCGCCAGCCCGGGGAGCGCTTCTCCAAGTGTCTCCACTACAGCGGTACCACCGGGTCCCACACGGCCCCTCCGGACAGCACGTGGGCCCCACAGTCGTGAATACGCGTGTAGCCGAATCAACACCCGAAGCTGCCCGTCAACCCGAATTCGGTCCTCCCGGGCCCATTTGTATAGCCCTTTACCTCCCTGCGTGGAGTGGGCATGTTCCCATTGCTGTAATTACTGTGTGTTAAGTTTCCCGGGAGTACGAGTTTTCGGCCGGGTCTGTCTTCCCCACACCGAGCGCGTGGAGGTATCGCATTCGCTCCCTTACTTGGCATTTTGCTTCATTTCATATATGCTTGTTTATGCCGCTGCTAGAGAGCATGATAGGGTAATTAGCTCACTTTCTATTTATATCACCGCTGCTACGAGAGAGAGCGTTACCGTCCCGTGACCCGATCCGGGCACGAAAGAGAGAGCCGACCACCCTAGCTCTTGCTAGTTTCTCAACCGCGCACGTCCGACGCTTCCCTCGTTAAGGGACGATCGCGAGCTTGTCGTGTCCGTGGTCCCATCCCGCATCCATTTGGTATCAGAGCGAGTTTGAGTCTAGGGTGTCCAAAAAAAAAGTGTCATTCATTAGTCATTTACGTCTAAGTCGTGTTTAGGGTCATCATTGTTTTAAAATAAAAAAAAAGGTGTCTTTTTGCATTGCATCCCTTTACTCGGTATATCAAAAGGTGTTGTCCGAACGTTAGGCTACGCCTATCGGGAAGGCCGCACACTTGCGCGAGTGACCTTCGTGTCGATTACCTCCGTCGCGTACCGCGTTTTGGTTAAGTCTAGGCGCATCATTTTGCATTAGTGTGTTTTGCTTTAGTCGGCGTCTTCTAGTCGGTGTGTTTGCATGCCCACTCGTCGGGATACTCAGTACTCACCCCCACCACCACCTATGGCCAACCCACGGGATACCTCGGGAGACTTCCACTCCCTACAAGAGGCGATGATGGCCATTATGACTAGGTTGGACCAATCCGATGCTAACTTTCGGACTTTCTTCGATAATATGGATGGTCATCTTAGAGCCATGGAGGGGCGCTTGGAGACCTCCGACAGGTCGGTCCAAGACCTTGTTGGGCGGTTAGATAGGATGTCACACGGGGACCCTCCAGGGGCAGCCCAAGGCCCACCCGCACCTCCTCCCGCGGTGGCCCAAGTCCAACCCGCTCCCATGGCCCAAGTCCAGACCGCTCCCGCGGCCCAAAACCAGCCACCACAGGCTCCTCCACCCGCCCTTCCTCGGGTTCCCCAACTACCGCACCGTGACCTTGGTCTCGAGGACTATGGCTCCGACAATGCCTATGAGGGATATGGTCAACGTCATCGTGGTTTTCAGCCACAACGAGATGAGGATGATGATCGGGTCCTTAAGACCGTGCGAGCAGACCCTCCCGCTTTTTACGGGTCTTTGGATCCGAAAGTCTACCTAGATTGGGAGTTCGGCATGGACCGTTACTTTGAGTGGTATGATATGTCGGAGCGTCGAAGGGTCCGATTCGCCACCATGAAACTCATGGGGCAGGCACAAACCTATTGGAAGAATGTGGAGAGCCTGCTACTTCAGTGGCTAGAACCCCCGATCGACACATGGGCCGAGATGAAGAATAAACGTCGGCAAAAGTACCTTCCTCCCACATACCGCCAGCGACTCATCGATAGATGGCAAAGTCTTAGCCAGGGAGACCGGTCCGTCTCCGAATACATCGCGGAGTTTGATGAGTACTTTCTACGATGTGGTGTCACGGAGGAGAGTACCATGCCCGTGTGATGGGGACATCGCTTACCACTTCTCATTTCTCCATGGGTCCCGATGATCGCCATTGTGTTCGTCTTGATTTCTTGAGTCGAGTTATGTAATTTTCATATTTTTCTGGAGTCATATCATTATAATTTTTCTTCTATTTGAGTCAAGTCCCTAGGTTAATGAGTCATCTACCTAAGTTTATTATCTTTATGTCAGTTAGATTGGTTAATGGGCCTAGTTATATGGGCTTGGCCCAAGGGCGCCCCTTTCCCCCTTGGTTAGTTGTCATTAGTCCAAAAGTCAGGGACTTATGTTGAATTGTGGGATTCCTATAAATAGGACCCCAATCCCACCAGTTGAAGCTAATGAAGATTTGATAAAGTTTGCCAAAGCAATTGTGCATCTCTCTCTCTCTCTCTAGCTCTCTCTCTCTATCTCTCTCTCTCTCTCTCAAGAAGGGGCGACCCTTTCTCTCTCCTCTCCCCTCTCTCTCTCTAGGTCGACCAGCCCTCTCTCTCCTCCCCTTGCCACCTCATCCTCCACATCAGCCCTCCCCACCCTTTCACCTTCCCAAGGCCATTAACCCCCCCTTTACTCCCACCACTCCCCAAGCAACCCTTCCCCTTCCCCATACAACCTTCCATCTTCCCAAGAGGAATCCCCACTTCCCAAGCAACTCTTCCCCTCCCCAAGGCAACCCCTCCCCTTCCCTAGGCCTCCATTAAACACCTCCATTAACCCTCCACCCAAATCAAAGAGAACCCTCCCCATTTCCCCAAGCTACTTGCGCCCCCATCACCCCACCACCTCCCCCTTGGCCATTTGCGCACCCAGCCCCTCCCCCTGATAGCTCCGCCCCTGGCCTCCACCTCACCACCCCTCCCACCTCCCAAACCACTCCCCTCCACCAAAGCATCCATCTCCCTCACCCCACCACCAAAGAAAACCACCCCCCCACCCTTTTCTCTCTTCTCGTTTGCATACAGCTGAAGACTTGCAGATCAGCACCCTGTTGCAGCATCGCCCACGACCTCATCCCGGATCTTCTGGGGGCGTGGCCTACATCAACGGAAAGCTCTGCCAGTCTGCTTCGCCACCGCATTGGTCTCGTCCCCATCCGAGGTCCGGGCTGCTCGGGAGGCCCGATCTCCCCCAACTGTGCAGAATTCCTCACACCGAGTTCCTGAACCAGAAGAGAAGCTGTACCACGAAGAACCACAGAAGAATCAGGTCACGAGCTCTTCTCCAAAGTTCTTCCTTGTCCAGTCCACTTTCAGGATCAAGAAGCGGAACTTCGTTCAGCATCTGTGGCCCGAAGTTACCATTTTCCCCCCTCGGCTGCGCGGGTCTGCCTCCCACAGTCTGCAACGACCATCCTTCACTATTCTGTGTCCCCCAGTCCTCTCTGACATTAGACGGCTTCCCCGTCAGATTTTCTGGGAAGAGAGCTCGTCCACGGTTCCTGAAACTCTGGCGGTTCATGAATCGGAGTCCGGGAGCTGTCGGGGCAGCCTCTGCAACCTGCTATCAGGAACCTGAAGCCGCCTTCCCCAGCTTCTGTCACTCTGTTCGACTCCCCATCCGGATCAGCATCAACGTCAGAAGAATTCTAAAAAATTCTGGTGCATCCTAGCTCCAGTTACAAAGATTACCCCTCTGGTCTCATCATCAGCAGAATTCCGGACTAGAAGTTATGACCTCAACAGTGACTGTCAGTCATTCATCCCAGAGTGCAGGCAGATTCGACATCAGCTTCTACTTTCGCGTTTCCGGCGAATCTCCCCTCCCCGCCTTGCCGGCTCACCGCCCCTCCCTGCGTGGAGGTAGTGTTTGCATGTAATTCAATCATCCCCACCCCAAGTCCACCCTCCTGCGAGAGGTGTAGTGAGTGTAACTAATTAAACAGGATTCAAGCTTCACCGGCGCAGTGTGCGGGGAACCCACACTTCCCCGCTCGCCCATCGTCTCCGACCGGGGTTGGTTTCTTCAAACCAACCAGGTGAGCTCCTGCCCTTGCTCCATTTACTTCTGTTTGTTTAATATCCGTCAAGCTAGTCCGCTGGCTAGTAAGAGAGTGCCCGTTCCCGGATCCACCATCTTGAGTGGTCATCGTGGACAATAGTGAGTGAGTGACCTTGTGCCCCCAAGGCACCCGGTCGCCCTTGATCGTGGGAATCCTACCTTCGGGAGGGAAAACCTTAGTTGTGCTGGCCCTCTACCAGCAAGGGTCCTTCTCCCCCACCTCGACTCGGCATCATCGAGTCACCACGGGTAACGGGTGTGCACGGTGAGACGGCGTCTTCCAAGCTCTCTCGTCTTTTGTGAATGCGTTTGCGAATTAAGTCCAAGGGATCATTGTCACTTGATGTATTCCCCTTAATGTTTCACATCAACTTGGTATCAGAGAAGGTTCTAGACTTGTCTCTACTAAGTCTTGTCCTAGGGCGCATAAGCATTTAGAGTCTTTCGGTTCATCAACATGGCTACCTCTCTTTGGTCCCACTCGGCCCTCCACAAAGGTCTGATTGACCACCCATTTTCGGACATCTTTATAGATGAGAGTATCACCTTTGATGGGTCACATCCTAGTGATTATGTTAGGTGGGAGACTTTCATGACCAAACACTTTGATAGGACTAGGGTCTATGGACACGCTAGAGTCCGCAGGGCCACAGGGCGACTTCGGGGACAAGCCAAGAAGGAGTGGGAACGCATAGTGAGCTTAAGAAAGATTCGGAGGCAAGAGTCCATAGGATCATGGGAAGAGATGAAAAGTGAGCATAGGAAGATCTACGCCCCCCGACACTCCCACTCCTACCGTGAGGACCATAACCCGTTGAGCACTCCCACTCCCCCTTTCCCTCCCAGTCAACCCAAAACCTCTATTAGGACCCAAACCCCACCACCCAAAGGACCCCTAGATTTATTGGAAGAGATAAGGATTAAGATCAGGAAGATCTTCACTCCCCAACCTTCCCACTCCTACCCTGAGAACCATAACCCGAGGAGCACTCCCACTCCTCCTTTCCCCACCACACAACCCAAAATTCTCCATCAAACCCACACCCCACAAACTTCCAAAAATCCTCCTTCCACCCCTTTCCAAAATGAACTTAAAGAGGTCACCGAAGACTATGAGGCTCCACTAGATTGGGAAGAAGAATATGAATCACAGTGTCATGGGTTAGGCCGAGAAGTTCCCATCCCAGGCGGAAGAAGCATCATGGCTCACTCCACCCTCACCACTCAAACCCACGTGGACCCCATGTCCACCCCTCCACCTAGGCTCGTGACAGCCACCATTCCCCAACATCTTCCGCTTCCAACTCCTATCCTACCCAAACCTAGCCCCCCACTACTTCCACTCCCAACCCCAACCCAAGTCCGGCCTCACTCACCACCCTGGGTACACCATACACCAACCGTTATCATCTCACCCTCAGAGGACCCACTCACCTCCCTGGTAGAGGAACCCATACCCGACCCCATAGTGGTGAACACTCTGGACCCAACCCCCGCCATGGAGATCACCCATGTCCAGGAAGAAGAAGAAACTTCACATGGTGGTCTTCACCTTACACCACCCTCCCTAGTAGGGACCGAGCTCATCTTAGGAGAACCCCTTTCACGTTGGCTAAAGGAGAACCCATTTAGAGATCTCATGGCCCATGTTTGCCCTCATATGGAACAAAACCTTCCTATAGTACCCTTACCCACCTATCACACCACAATCCAATCATCCTATCAAGTGGAAACATTAGGGGATTTTCTTAAGGGTCTATCTTGGCAAATGGAGTTAACTGGTAGGTTGACCACTGTAGCCGACCAACCTAGGAGCCTTGACCTCCTACACCTATGTGTCGGGTCCATCTCCTCGATATACACTGTGGGTTGCTACACTAGCGACCTTCTTTTATTCCTCCCAACACCCGAAGAGCCCGATGCTATCCGCGAATTAGAGTTGCTTATTTCGGGTAGGATGCCAAGCCCTCCATTCATGGCCAACCAACCCGCCAAGGACTTCGGTTCAATTACTTCATTTGAGGAGGAGGACTCACCATCATTTGAAGACCTTGAGGAGATAGAATACCCCTTCCTTGGTAACACCTTCCATGACCCCTTTGATCCCTCCCTATGGAAGACATTGAACCCATGGGACCTAGCCGCCTTACCCACCACCCACTCCCTCCTACCCTCACCCACCATGTTGAACCCAACCCACCCATTCCACTACTTAGTTCACACTATGAGAGCCATGACCGAGGGTGACATCCACCTAGGAAATGAGGAAGTGTCCTATCCCAAAATGTCCACCTTCTTGGACCCCTTCGACCCCCATGAGTGGAAACCCCCAAATCCACCCCCACCTAAAGATGGGACCATCTTGATTGTAATGCATGTGCCACAACATTTTGCCCCTCCTGGTAGGGCTAGTCATCTCATTTGTGTCACATACACACTAGGTCCAGTGCATGACAGGTTCACATTTGGATATGTAGGTCCACCCCCATTCATCATCCATCTTATGCATGATAGGAGTCTACATGGAAGTCCAGGTCCTCCGGCATTCATTGCACCCATACCTGATAGAGCCACATTTGGACATGCTGGTCCTCCCCCACTCTTCATCCACCTCATGCATGATAGGGCCATTTGTGGCTGCCCCGGTCCACCTAAGTGCATCAAGGTCCACATGGTTTCTAAGCATGATAGGTCAATTCATGGATGCCCTGGTCCTCCTAAGTCTGTCAAAACCAATCTAACACTTGATAGGGCTGAATTTGGTTATCCAGGTCCTCCCTTCATCCCTATAGGATCATCATTCATGACATTGCATGGTAACATTCACAAACACAACAACAAGAGCAGCAAGGTTCTTAAGGAATTAGCCGATTCCCACTGTCGCCACCAAGAAATCCATGTCGGTGATTTTGTGATGGTGAGGACTGAGATTGTCTCAAAACTGAGGTCTCGTGGAGTAGGCTTGATGCGGGACGAGACACGGACACGACAAGCTCGCGATAGTCCCTTAACG
This sequence comes from Amorphophallus konjac, assembly GCA_022559845.1. NCBI lineage: Eukaryota > Viridiplantae > Streptophyta > Magnoliopsida > Alismatales > Araceae > Amorphophallus > Amorphophallus konjac. The sequence continues at coordinate 377,966,721 of CM040118.1, read as the reverse complement.
AGGGAAGCGTCGGACGTGCGCGGTTGAGAAACCGGCAAGAGCTAGGGTGGTCGGCTCGCACTTTCGTGCCCGGATCGGGTCACGGGACGGTCACGCTCTCTCTCATAGCAGCGGTGAATGATAATATAGCGAGTTAATGGACCTAAAGCGTGCTCTCTAGCAGCGGCATAAACAAGTATATATGAAAATAAGTAAAATGCCAAGTAAGGGAGCGAATGCGATACCTCCACGCGCTTGGCGTGGGGAAGACGGACCCGGCCGAAAACTCGTACTCCCGAAAAACTTAACACACAATAGTTACAGCAATGGGAACATGCCTACTCCACGCAGGGAGGTAAAGGGCTATACAAATGGGCCCGGGAGGACCGAATTCGGGTTGACGGGCAGCTTCGGGTGTTGATTCGACTACACGCGTGTTCACGACCGTGGGGCCCACGTGCTGTCCGGAGGGGCCGTGTGGGACCCGATGGTATCGCTGTAGTGGAGACACTTGGAGAAGCGCTCCCCGGGCTGGCGGCACGCTGGTTCGCCGGCCGGAGGCCGGGCGGCTCCGTTCGGCACTGGTCGGAAAAACCGATCAGAAATCTGCCGGTTCTGTATTTCAGCGCGCGCTCCGACGAGAACGGACGCTGCGATCAGCACCGGTGTCAGAATGCGACGAGATCAGAGCCGTTGGAAATCTGCTTCGAAGTACTACAATCTAGTGGCCTTCAGAAAAATTCACCAGATTTGTACTTTGTGTTGGCGAATTTTATATGCTGCTATTGTACAGTAACCGAAGACTCAGATCTGCAGAGAACTTTCCTGTTGATTGCCTTTGACCGTGAAGTAGATGTCCGAATTTGAAGATGTGTTCTTCAGCAAGGTTGTAGGAAATCGAACAAGGAAATCAGGACTATTTTTGGATCTAGATTTGGAGGTGGTCGTGATTTGTTCTGAGTTTGGAAGTGGAGGGTGCTCGGATCTGGGATCTGACTGACAACACTGTAGCTGAGGAAGAACATGAATTTCTAAAAAAAGATAGAAGGCTGATAAAAAATTAAGAAAATTTGTGGGGGTAGGGGGTGATGGACAGAACTCCCCGTAAAATTGGGAGGGTTTGGGCAAATCAAAAAGATGGTCGGAGGGGGAGAACTCAGAGGTTCTGTCACTGTAGACAGAAACCTGGTAGATCTGGGATGACAGGTTGAATGAAAATGTAAAAATACGAAACGATGGAATTTTGGCGTGAAAATTTAGGTGGATCTTGGGATGCAAGGGATGAACACACCATAAAAAATTTAGATCAATCCAAGCTCGTGGCTGAGACAAAACATTCGTGGAAGCTTCTGTGATCAGACGAAGACAGAACTGCAGAGGCGGCTCGATGGCGGCATGAACGGCGGCGGCGGCACAGATGATCACCGGAGATAGAGGATAGAGGGGAGGGGATAGAAGATAGAAATCACTCTAGAACTGGAGGTTGGAGGAGAGAAACCAGAGGGAGAGAGGGGGGGCTCAAGAACACTCTTGATTTTCCAACAATTTTCTCTTCATTTCTTCATTAATCTCTAATGATACTATACATAGGCTTATATAGAAAATGGCAAGGGGTGGGGGGCCGGGAATTCGTGGGAAATAAGTCATTTTCTTCCCCCATGTGGTCAAAACTCAAAAAAAATAAATTACATATGAATGGAGAACTCCTTTGACTAGGTAGGTAAGGTAGGTGGCCAACCTTTGAAATTTTAACCCCTTTGTCTCCCATGTGGTCAATTAGCATTCAAACATTCTAGATGGCCACCTAGGATGGTTGACCAGCCCCACATGGATGAGGTGGACCAATGGGGAAGGGGAGGGGGCCCCCTAACTGGACCTACTACACATTTGCACAAAAACCCACACAATCCTAGGGAATGACACATTGGCTTACAAAGCCTTACAATTGTACATATACTTTCCCAAGGATATAAAAGTAAATAAAAGGACTCAAATGTAAAAATAAAAGTTAATGCTCAACGTCGATTCCCATCAACTCTCCCCGGGTGGGAGGAACTCGACCCCGTCGAGTAGGGGTATGGATGCTCGAGTACTCCGGCGGATCCGTCACCGTGCCGAGTAGCACGGGTATGCTCCACTCCAAGTGGCCGTCACCTGCTCAATCCATATATACTCGATATGCACAAGCTGCTACGGGCTAGAGGTGGACACTCCGGGTGGGGCACTCTCAAAAGGGAAGGAAGCAGCTCGAAGACTCACTAGGAATCACCGCTGAGTCCCTGTAGGTGACTGATCCGGGTATAGATGTAGAACCGATCCCATACTCATCGAGTGAGTCTATTCGCTTTCACACTCATAAGGGACTGACATCGACGAGCTTGCACACGACATATGCAGACTCACCATGCACTAACACATATGCAAACCACACAAATAAGAAACCAACTCATACATGACTCTAGACACACCTATTGTTAGTCCGACCCGTACATAGGTGACGGCGGACCAGGACACCCGAATGTGTGCCATGCATGCATGTTATGTAACCGGAGAAGGGTGGTATGGGGAACACCTAAACATCCAAGTATGACCCAGTCATGCATGGACGGCCCTTTGGATTTGGGGGACTTGAGAGGGCTAGGAGGGCCGAATGTTGTTGTATCGTGGACGGGCTTGGTGGGTGTAAATGACCCGGCCTGTGGGGTAGGAGTGTGATAGTGGACTCCCTTGAAGAAATGAACTATATAAGGTGGGTCATGGGGTCCACTAAGGAATGGGTCAAAGGGATCGAAGAAGGTATGACCCCTTGTGGTGGGCTCCCCCAAGTCACGGTCCCACGTGTAGAAGTTTTGAAGGTGTGGACAGTCACCTTCTTGCATTGTGATGGGTGGGATGGGGACCGTAAGCAAGAAGTATGATTCCTCCCTCGGACAAAAGGGTATGGATTCGGGCTCGGTCGGTAAGGGAAGGAGTAAGAGGATCTCCGTGGTGACACAACCCACGGTGCACTCAGAGGTAATGGACCCATAGGCCGGATGGGTGAAGCTAAGACTAGCGGGTTGGTCGAAGCCTCGGGCCAATAAATGTGTAAAGGTCAACTGCCGGTCTAACCCTTTAAGAAGGTCGTCCAATGTGTTCACATAGTGACGAGACCGGAAGGTGGTATGAAATGAGTTGCTTGACACTAGTGGTAGTGTGGGGTCCATTGATGGGAAGGGAGGTGGGACCAAGCCATCCTTGAGCCAACTAAGAAGCGGCTCGGCTATGAAAAGCGTACTCGTTAGAAATACGGGTGGCTCGGGCCTTGGTGGTTCCAAATGACAGGATTCCGAATCAAATTCGGAAATAGAGATGAATGACATTGGAACTCTCTCGAGTGGTGAAGACCATGGTGTAGGCGGCTGGGAGGTGGATGCTTGTCGAAAGCCACCATACCGAGAAAAGTGTGACTCAAATGGTTCGACCACTAGAGCGACCGAATAGGATTCCGCTAGAGAGAATGCATTACGGATAAGACATTCCAATTGGAAGTGAAGGCGCAAACCTCTCCGGAACTGAAATGCGGCCGTGTTGCTCTCCTCTCCCAAGCCATGTTCCAACCAATACTTATGATATGTCTGAATGTACTCAGACACGGACCTATCACCTTGGACGGGTCGACATGGGTTGGCCATAGTTACCAAAATACCGGAATGGATCCCTAGGAATGGATATGCAAGGCCATTTGGGCGAGACACTAGACACGACCCTAAGTAATGCAAAGTTGGAATGCATGCACACTAAGGACCCTAGACGTAAACCAAGACTCGGTACGTGGTGGAGATAATTGACCCGAAGGTCACTCGCGCAAGTGTGCGGCCTTCCCGATAGGCGTAGCCTAACGTTCGGATAACACCTTTTGATATACCGAGTAAAGGGATGTAAATACAAATGATGGGGACATCACCTCCCATTGCATCCGGCATGGTCTAGTCATTTAATTTTGAGTCCTATGTAATTTTTATTTGAGTCATTTGATGTATTTTCCCTTTTAATTGAGTTATGTTCCTAGGTCTTGTGTTTATTTCCCTAAGTTTGAGTGTCATTAGGTTGTCTAGTTAGCTATTGGGCCCAATTCATTGGGCTTGGCCCAAGGGCTCCCCCTACCCCCTCGGTTATTTATCATTGAGTCAATTGTCAGGGACTTTTGTAGAAATGTGGGTTTCCTATATATAGGACCCCATTCCCCCCCATTTCAACTTAATGAATCAATGAATGAAAAAAACTTACCATTTTGAGAGTTTACACTTCTTATCTAGTGGACAGATTCTATTTTTGGGTGAGAAACCCTAGGGGAGAGATTCCCCACCCTTCCCTCTCTTAATCTCTCTTTTTCACTCCACTTTCTCTCTCCTCAACACCCAAATTCGAATTTTCTTTTCTCTCCTCCCTTCCCAACCACCTCCACTCCCCACCTACCCCATTTAAGCCTCTTCCCATTCCCCACAACTCTCATCAATACTCCACCCCTTCCCAAGACCCCCTCCACCAATCCTCTCCTCACCATCCAACCCCCAACTACCCCTCCCACTTTCCCAAGCACCCTTCCCACTACCCCAAGCACCCCTTCCCTTCCCCAACACAACCCCCCCATTCCCAAGACAAAAAATTAACCCCACCCTTAAACCTATTTTTGAATTTCCTTTCCCTCTCTCCATTCCAACCAAATTCGCAGCCCCCATTACCACCATCTATTGGACCCTCATCCAGACCTTATTCTCCACCTCCCACACCTTAGAACACCCCCTCCAAGACCCCCTTACAACCAGGGGTCACTCCCACACTCATCTACCCCCTTCCCCTTCTTCTTTCTTGGTTATTGGAAGCTACTTCGAAGTTACAGTTTGCTGTCCAGAGGTTGTAGATGAACTAGCAACTTGCAGCGGCCACCACGACTTCCTCCGGATGAGTTTGAACACCCAAGAGCCATCGTCGGAAGCGCCTACCAGTCTCCTTTGCAACAGAAGTGGTTTTATCTTCTTCCGATCTCCGAGCCGTCCAGGAGGTCCATTCTCCCACAACTGTGCAGAGCTGCCCCGGCTGAGTACCAGAACCGGATTAGAAGCTCTGCCACGACGAACCTCAGAGGAATCAGCCCAAGAGCTCTTCTGTAAAGTTCTTCTTCCTCCTGTCTACTTTCAGAATCATGAAGCGGAGTTCCGTTCGGCATTCTGTGGCAGGAGTTATCCTTTTTCTCCCTCAGCTACGCGGCCCTACTACCCATAGTCTGCTTCGACCAGTTGCCATTGTTCTGCGTCCCCTGACCTTCTCCGACATCGGTTGGCTTCCCCGTCAGTTTTTCTGCGAAGAGGACTCGTCCATGATTCCAAGAACTCTGACAGTGCTCGATTCTGAGTTTGGGAGATATTGGGGCATCCTCTTCAACCAGCGGTTGGAAACCACGGGCTAGCTCTGCAGAGATCCTAATCCGGAGAGAAAGCTTCACCACGACAAACCCTGGAGGAATCAGGCCACAAGCTCTTCTAAAAAGTTCTTCCCCTTTCTATCTATTTTCGGAATCAAGAAGCAGAACTCCGTTCGACATCCGGCAGCAGAAGTTACGAATTTTCTTCCTCAGGCGTACGACTCTGCTTCCCACAGTCTGCACCGACCCCCACTCACTGTTCTGGGTCCCCTGATCTTCTCCTACATCTTTCGGCTTCCCCGTCAGTTCTGTTCCAAAGAAGACTCGTCCACGGTTCCAGCAGCTCTGGCGGCACCTGATTCGAAGTTCGGGAGCGGCCGAGGCAACCTCTTCTTCCTGCTGTTAGTAACCAGTTGCTGTCAGTCCGAGAATCAGCGTCCCTGTTCGAGCTCCTGCCCAGGCCAGCAGAGACCCCAGAAGAATTCGGAAAAATTCCGAGGCACTCCAGTTCCAGTAACAAAGATTTTCCCACTAGTCTCGCCCTCGGTAAAATTCCTGTTCATGTTCTGCAGCCACAGTACCGACTGTCTGTCCATAATTGCCGAGAGAGGGCAGATTCAGCATATTCACTTCATCATCGTTTTAGCCCTAGTTTTCCCCGCCCCGCTTGGCCGGCTGAAGGCCCCTCCCTGCGTGGAGGTAGTTTTGATTGTAACTATCATCTTCCCTTCCCCACGATCCCCCCCTTGCATGGGGTGTAGTGTTGTAATAGCTTAAACAGGTCAAGCTACCCCGGCGCGGCGTGTGGGGAACCCACGCTTCCCCGCTCACCCTCGTCTCTGAGCGGGACCGGTTTCTTCAAACCGGTCGAGTAAGTGCTCCAACCTTTGCTCTAATTTGTGCTTGTTCTTTCAATATTAGTTCATAAACTCCGCTGGCCGTGATTGGGAGCCCGATCCTTAAGCTCTTGTGCTATAAGTGATCACTGTTGGAAAAGAGAGAAACCGGTGCCTTTGGCACTTGGTCGGCCCCATTGTCTTGGGCTTCTACATCTATTGGGAATCAAGTCTTGGCCTTGCTGGCCCTCTACCAGCAAGGGCCCAACCCCTCAACCTCACCTTGGCATTGCCAAGTTACCCCGGGCTTGGGTGAGCGACGAGAGAGCGGCGGCCCAAATTGGCCCATTTAGATTGCGAATGTGCTTGCTTGCTTAAGTCCAAGGTCGTGTCACATCAATTGGTATCAGAGCAAGTTCACAACTTGTCTCTCCACAAGTTGGTCCTAGGGCATGTTTATGCATTTAGAGTCCTCGGTTGCATCTCCCATATCCACTAGAATGACCACTTCATACCCGTCATATCCATCCCCATCAACTTTCCCAAGAAGCCCAAATCCTCATGGAAGCTCCATTGCCAACAAAGTGGGTAGCAACACCTCTATCATAGAAGCCCTACCTAATGTCCTTAATCGGCTTGAAGATATCATGACTCGACTCGACCGACTTGAAGGAAATAGCCGTGCACCAAGAGTGAATGAGAGTGACCTTTGGGGAAATCTAGAAACCATATTTTTAGAACACTTGAAAATCAAAACCCCCGCCTTTGATGGATCCAACAGCCCAAGCCTTCACCTAGATTGGGAGATTTCCCTAGACCAATTCTTTAAAAGTTGCCCCTTGAACGAAGAAAGGAGAATGAGGCTAGCCAAGGCACACCTCTCCAAACAAGCTAAAACTCATTGGTTAGTTGTGGAAGGTTTAAGAAGGATCCACAGGGAGGCCCCCATTAGCACTTGGGATGAGATGAAGGTCGAGCTTAGGAAAACCTACACTCTCCAACCCTCTCTCTCCTACTCAAATCACAAAAGCCCAAGGAGCACTTCAACTCCTTCATCCCCACCCGGTCAATCCAAGACCCCAATCACCCATTCCCTACCACTTCCCATCTCTCCCACCCCAACCACTACATTTACACCCCACCTCTAAGTCCACACCACAACCATAGGTCCCCATACCCAATTGGGCCCCATGGCCAACTCTCCACCTAAGCCCATGGTAACCCCCACCACTACCTCTCCATCACCCCCAAAAAGGGACACTCCTCCCAAAACAAATCAACCCAAACCCCTTCAACCCACCCATCTTCCTCTCCCTACCCCAATCCAACTCCCACCAAAGCCTCCACTACTACCCTCACCTATCCTAACCCAAGTTTCCCACTACCTACCATCCCGGATACACCATGGCCCAATCATCACCGCACCCCCAAAAGACCCTCTCACCTCCTTCGTAGAAGAACTCATACCCAATTCAATAGTTGAGGACACTCCAAACCCACTCCCCACCTTGGAGGAAACCCAAGTCCAAGTTGAGAAAGAAACATCACACGATGGTCCTCACCTTACATCACCCTCTCTAGTTGGGACCAAGCTCATCTTAGGAGAACCCATTGTTAGTTGGCTAAAGGAGAGCTCAATTAGAGAGATCCGGGCCCATGTTTTCCCTCCCATAGAACAAGACCTTCCCTTAGTGCCCTTCTTCTCCTATCACACCACAATCCAAGCATCCTATCAAGTGGAGACCTTAGAGGACCTTCTCAAGGGCATAGCATGGCAATTAGAGATGACTAGCATGTTGACCCCTATGGTAGAACAACCTAGGAGCCTTAGCCTCCTACACCTATGCATAGGGTCTATCACCTCGGTTTGCACCATTGGTTGCTACACTAGCGACCTCCTTCTATTCCTCCCTACACCCGATGAGCCCAACCTTCTCCTCGATTTAGAACTTCTTATCTCGGGTAGAAAGTCAAGCCCTCCACTCATGGCTGACCCACTTGCCATGAACATTGGCCCAACTATCATGGAGAAGGACGACTTAGCACCTTTTGAGGATCTTGAGGACATGGAGTTCCTCCCCCTAGGTAACCCATTTTATGATCCATATGATCCATTCCAATGGGAGTCAAGAGACTCATGTGACCCAAACACTTTATCCACCACCCACCTTTCCCTAAACCAACTCATAATGTTTGACCCAATTCACTCCATCTTAGACCCGGGTTACACCTTGGGAGCCATAACCTTGGACCATATATCCCTAGGCAATAAGGTGGTGCCCCACCCCATGATGACCACCTTCTTAGATCCATTCGATCCTTTCCAATGGGAGTTCAAAGGTTGTCCCACACCTATACACATGGAAGTCACTTTTGGGAAAAGTATGCATGTGTCTAGGCTTTCCACACCCCTTGGCATGAACACGATGTTGGGTCCATTCATTCATATCACCCACATGTCAAGTAGAAAGTATGAGTGGTCCATATTCAGATGGCATGGTCCACCTTCATTCATCATGGGTCTTAAGCATGTCAAAGGCATCTACGGATGTCCGGGTCCTCCTATATTTATCACCAAGTTGCATGATAGGGCCACCTACGGGTGCCCCGGCCCACCTAGGCTAACCAAAGTCTACACTGCAACATTACACGATAGGTCTACTTTTGGTTGCCCAGGTCCACCCATCACCCCCGGAATGTCTGCATTCACAACATTGCATAAAGAGATCCGCAAGCACATTAGCAAGAAGAATGTAACTTATAAAAGGCGAGCCGACTCTGATCGACGTCACCAAGAATCCCATGAGGGTGACTTTGTGATGGTAAGAACGGAGAGGCTCTCCCCGGGAGCCATCTCCAAATTGAGGCCACGTGGGGCTGGTCCCCTCCAGGTCCTGAGGCGCATTAGTGCACATGCCTATGAGTTAGATTTCCCCGAGGAATATGGGGTAAGTCCCACATTCAGTGTCGCCGACCTAGTGCCATACAAGGGTTCCACGGTGGTACCTAGTGAGGATATTGAGCCTATTCCCTCCGTTGAGAGAGCACCCACCCGTGAGGAGAGTCCACTAGCCAAGAGAGCCCAGCGTGAGCGCATTGAACGAATATTGGATGAACATGTCACTACCACTAGGAGCAAAGTATACAAGCGCTATCTCGGCAGGTGGATGGATCGGTCTCGTTCGGAAGACTTGAGGGCAGTACCACTTCTACACCGTCCAAGGAGGGAAGGACACTTACTCGACGGAGTCGAGTTCTCCGCACCCCGGGAGTATGATGGGGACATCACCTCCCATTGCATCCGGCATGGTCTAGTCATTTAATTTTGAGTCCTATGTAATTTTTATTTGAGTCATTTGATGTATTTTCCCTTTTAATTGAGTCATGTTCCTAGGTCTTGTGTTTATTTCCCTAAGTTTGAGTGTCATTAGGTTGTCTAGTTAGCTATTGGGCCCAATTCATTGGGCTTGGCCCAAGGGCTCCCCCTACCCCCTCGGTTATTTATCATTGAGTCAATTGTCAGGGACTTTTGTAGAAATGTGGGTTTCCTATATATAGGACCCCATTCCCCCCCATTTCAACTTAATGAATCAATGAATGAAAAAAACTTACCATTTTGAGAGTTTACACTTCTTATCTAGTGGAGAGATTCCATTTTTTGGGTGAGAAACCCTAGGGGAGAGATTCCCCACCCTTCCCTCTCTTAATCTCTCTTTTTCACTCAACTTTCTCTCTCCTCAACACCCAAATTCGAATTTTCTTCTCTCTCCTCCCTTCCCAACCACCTCCACTCCCCACCTACCCCATTTAAGCCTCTTCCCATTCCCCACAACCCTCATCAATACTCCACCCCTTCCCAAGACCCCCTCCACCAATCCTCTCCTCACCATCCAACCCCCAACTACCCCTCCCACTTTCCCAAGCACCCTTCCCACTACCCCAAGCACCCCTTCCCTTCCCCAACACAACCCCCCATTCCCAAGAAAAAAAATTAACCCCACCCTTAAACCTATTTTCGAATATCCTTTCCCTCTCTCCATTCCAACCAAATTCGCAGCCCCCATTACCACCATCTATTGGACCCTCTTCCAGACCTTATTCTCCACCTTCCACACCTTAGAACACCCCCTCCAAGACCCCCTTACAACTAGGGGTCACTCTCACACTCATCTACCCCCTTCCCCTTCTTCTTTCTTGGTCATTGGAAGCTACTTCGAAGTTACAGTTTGTTGTCCAGAGGTTGTAGATGAACCAGAAACCTGCAGTGGCCACCACGACTTCCTCCGGACAAGTTTGAAGACCCAAGAGCCATCGTCGGAAGCGCCTACCAGTCTCCTTTGCAACAGAAGTGGTTTCATCTTCTTCCGATCTTCGAGCCGTCCAGGAGGTCCATTCTCCCACAACTGCGCAGAGCTGCCCCGGCTGAGTACTAGAACCGGATTAGAAGCTCTGCCACGACGAACCTCAGAGGAATCAGCCCAAGAGCTCTTCTGCAAAGTTTTTCTTCCTTCTGTCTACTTTCAGAATCATGAAGCGGAGTTCCGTTCGGCATCCTGTGGCAGGAGTTATCCTTTTTCTCCCTCAGCTATGCGGCCCTGCTACCCACAGTCTGCTTTGACCAGTCGCCATTGTTCTGCATCCCCTGATCTTCTCCGACATCGGTTGGCTTCACCGTCAGTTTTGCTACGAAGAGGACTCATCCACGATTCCAAGAACTCTGACAGTGCTCAATTCCGAGTTTGGGAGCTATCGGGGCATCCTCTGCAACCAGCGGTTGGAAACCAGGGGCTAGCTCTGCAGAGATCCTGATCTGGAGAGAAAGCTTTACCACGACAAATCCCGGAGGAATCAGACCACGAGCTCTTCTAAAAAGTTCTTCCCCTTCCTGTTTATTTTCATAATCAAGAAGCGGAACTCCGTTCGGCATCTGGAAACAGAAGTTACGAATTTTCTTCCTCAGGCATGCGACTCTACTTCCCACAGTCTGCACCGACCCCCACTCACTATTCTGGGTCCCCTGATCTTCTCCGGCATCTTTCGGCTTCCCCGTCAGTTCTGTTCCAAAGAAGCTCGTCCACGGTTCCAGCAGCTCTGGCGACACCTGATTCGGAGTTCGGGAGCGGCCGAGGCAACCTCTTCTTCCTGCTGTTAGTAACCAGTTGCTGTCAGTCCGAGAATCAGCGTCCCTGTTCGAGCTCCTGCCCAGGCCAGCAGAGACCCCAGAAGAATTCGGCAAAATTTAGAGGCACTCCAGTTCTAGTAACAAAGATTTTTCCACTGGTCTCGCCCTCGGCAAAATTCCTGTTCACGTTCTTCAGCCACAGTACCGACTGTCTATCCACAATTGTCGAGAGAAGGCAGATTCAGCATATTCACTTCATCATCGTTTTAGCCCTAGTTTTCCCCGCCCCGCTTGGCCGGCTGAAGGCCCCTCCCTGCGTGGAGGTATTTTTGATTGTAACTATCATCTTCCCTTCCCCATGATCCCCCCTTGCATGGGGTGTAGTGTTGTAATAGCTTAAACAGGTCAAGCTACGCCGGCGCGGCGTGTGGGGAACCCACGCTTCCCCGCTCGCCCTCGTCTCCGAGCGGGACCGGTTTCTTCAAACCGGTCGAGTAAGTGCTCCAAACTTTGCTCCAATTTGTGCTTATTCTTTCAATATTAGTTCATAAACTTCGCTGGCCGTGAATGAGAGCCCGATCCTTAAGCTCTTGTGCTATAAGTGATCACCGTGGGAAAAGAGAGAAACCGGTGCCTTTGGCACTTGGTCGGCCCCATTGTATTGGGCTTCCACATCCATTGGGAATCAAGTCTTGGCCTTGCTGGCCTTCTACCAGCAAGGGCCCAACCCCTCAACCTCACCTTGGCATTGCCAAGTTACCTCGGGCTTGGGTGAGCGATGAGAGAGCGGCGGCCCAAATTGGCCCATTTAGATTGCGAATGTGCTTGCTTGCTTAAGTCCAAGGTCGTGTCACATCAACAAAAAGACACTTTTTTTTGTTTTGAAACAATGATGACCCTAAACACGACTTAGACAATGACTAATGACTAGACGTAAATTATACTTTTTTTTGTGAATGCAAACACCCTAGACTCAAACTCGCTCTGATACCAAATTGATGCGGGACGAGACACGGACACGACAAGCTCGCGATCGTCCCTTAACTAGGGAAGCGTCGGACGTGCGCGGTTGAGAAACCGGCAAGAGCTAGGGTGGTCGGCTCGCACTTTCGTGCCCGGATCGGGTCACGGGACGGTCACGCTCTCTCTCATAGCAGCGGTGAATGATAATATAGCGAGTTAACGGACCTAAAGCATGCTCTCTAGCAGCGGCATAAACAAGTATATATGAAAATAAGTAAAATGCCAAGTAAGGGAGCGAATGCGATACCTCCACGCGCTCGGCGTGGGGAAGACGGACCCGGCCGAAAACTCGTACTCCCGAAAAACTTAACACACAATAGTTACAGCAATGGGAACATGCCCACTCCATTCAGGGAGGTAAAGGGCTATACAAATGGGCCCGGGAGGACCGAATTAGGGTTGACGGGCAGCTTCGGGTGTTGATTCGGCTACACGCGTGTTCACGACCGTGGGACCCACGTGCTGTCCGGAGGGGCCGTGTGGGACCCGGTGGTACCGTTGTAGTGGAGACACTTGGAGAAGCGCTCCCCGGGCTGGCGGCACGCTGGTTCGCCGGCCGGAGGCCGGGCGGCTCCGTTCGGCACCGGTCGGAAAAACTGATCGGAAATCTGCCGGTTCTGTATTTCAGCGCACGCTCCAGCGAGAACGGACGCTGCGATCAGCACCGGTGTCAGAATGCGACGAGATCAGAGCCGTTGGAAAGATGCTTCGAAGTACTGAAATCTAGTGGCCTTCATAAAAATTCACCAGATTTGTACTTTGTGTTGGCGAATTTTATATGCTGCTGTTGTACAGTAACCAAGACTCAGATCTGCAGAGAACTTTCCAGTTGATTGCCTTTGACCGTGAAGTAGATGTCCGAATTTGAAGATGTGTCCTTCAGAAAGGTTGTAGGAAATTTAACAAGGAAACCAGGACTATTTGTGAATCTAGATTTGGAGGTGGTGGTGATTTGTTATGATTTTAGAAGTGGAGGGTGGTTAGATCTGGGATCTGACTGACAACACTGTAGCTGAGAAAGAACATGAATTTCTAAAAATAGATAGAAGGCTGATAAAAACTTAAGAAAATTTGTGGGGGTAGGGGGTGATGGATAGAACTCCCAGTAAAATTGTGAGGGTTTGGACAAATCAAAAAGATGGTCGGAGGGGGAGAACTTAGAGGTTCTGTCACTGTAGATAGAAACCTGGCAGATCTGGGATGACAGGTTGGATGAAAATGTAAAAATACGAAACGCTGGAATTTTGGCGTGAAAATTTAGGTGGATCTTGGAATGCAAGGGATGAACACACCATAAAAAATTCAGATCAATCCAAGATCGTGGCTGAGATAGAAAATTCGTGGAAACTTCTGTGATCAGACGAAGACAGAACTGCAGAGGCGGCTCGATGGCGGCACGAACGGCGGTGGCACAGATGATCACCGGAGATAGAGGGGAGGGGATAGAAGATAGAAATCACTCTAGAACTGGAGGTTGGAGGAGAGAAACCAGAGGGAGAGAGGGGGGGCTCAAGAACACTCTTGATTTTCCAACAATTTTCTCTTCATTTCTTCATTAATCTCTAATGACACTATACATAGGCTTATATAGAAAATGGCAAGGGTTGGGGGGCTGGGAATTTCATGGGAAATAAGTCATTTTCTTCCCCCATGTGGTCAAAACTCAAAAAAAATAAATTACATATGAATGGAGCACTCCTTTGACTAGGTAGGTAAGGTAGGTGGCCAACCTTTGAAATTTTAACCCATTTGTCTCCCATGTGGTCAATTAGCATTCAAACATTCTAGATGGCCACCTAGGATGGTTGACCAGCACCACATGGATGAGGTGGACCAATGGGGAAGGGGAGGGGGCCCCCTAACTGGACCTACTACACATTTGCATAAAAACCCACACAATCCTAGGGAATGACACATTGGCTTACAAAACCTTAAAATTGTACATATACTTTCCCAAGGATATAAAAGTAAATAAAAGGACTCAAATGTAAAAATAAAAGTTAATGTTCGGCGTCGATTCCCATCAAGGCTCCTTTCAGGTATTGAGGCGCCTTGACACAAATACTTATGTGTTCGACCTCCCCGAAGAGTACGGAGTAAGCCCCACTTTCAATGTGGCTAACCTGGTGCCCTACAAGGGTCCCACAGTGACACCCAGTGAAGAGATCCAGCCTATCCCACCCCTTGAGAGAGCCCCCACACCAATGAGAGCTCCATCTGGCCAGAGAAACCAGCGTGATCAAGTGGAGCGGATATTAGATGAACAGATCACTACCACACGGAGCAAGGCATATGAGCGATATCTGGTTAGGTGGAAGAGACGGCTACCTTCGGTTGACGCCTGGGTGATTCGGGAGTATCTCCAGTAGTTGGATCCTGACCTATTGGAGCAGTACCGCAGCAGGGAGGACCCTTACTCGACAGAGTCGAGTTCTCTGCACCCCGGGAGTATGATGGGGACATCGCTTACCGCTTCCCATTTCTCCATGGGTCCCGATGATCGTCATTGTGTTCGTCTTGATTTCTTGTGTCGAGTTATGTAATTTTCATATTTTTCTAGAGTCATATCATTGTAATTTTTCTTTTATTTGAGTCAAGTCCCTAGGTTAATGAGTCATCTACCTAAGTTTATTATCTTTATGTCAGTTAGATTGGTTAATGGGCCCAGTTATATGGGCTTGGCCCAGGGGCGCCCCTTTCCCCCTTGGTTAGTTGTCATTAGTCCAAAAGTCAGGGACTTATGTTGAATTGTGGGATTCCTATAAATAGGACCCCAATCCCACCAATTGAAGCTAATGAAGATTTGATAAAGTTTGCCAAAGCAATTGTGCATCTCTCTCTCTCTAGCTCTCTCTCTCTATCTCTCTCTCTCTCTCTCAAGAAGGGGCGACCCTTTCTCTCTCCTCTCCCCTCTCTCTCTCTAGGTCGACCAGCCCTCTCTCTCCTCCCCTTGACACCTCATCCTCCACATCAGCCCTCCCCACCCTTTCACCTTCCCAAGGCCATTAACCCCCCCCCCCTTTACTCCCACCACTCCCCAAGCAACCCTTCCCCTTCCCCATACAACCTTCCATCTTCCCAAGAGGAATCCCCACTTCCCAAGCAACTCTTCCCCTCCCCAAGGCAACCCCTCCCCTTCCCTAGGCCTCCATTAAACACCTCCATTAACCCTCCACCCAAATCAAAGAGAACCCTCCCCATTTCCCCAAGCTACTTGCGCCCCCATCACCCCACCACCTCCCCCTTGGCCATTTGAGCACCCAGCCCCTCCCCCTGCTAGCTCTGCCCCTAGCCTCCACCTCACCACCCCTCCCACCTCCCAAACCACTCCCCTCCACCAAAGCATCCATCTCCCTCACCCCTCCACCAAAGAAAACCACCCCCCACCCTTTTCTCTCTTCTCGTTTGCATACATCTGAAGACTTGCAGATCAGCACCCTGTTGCAGCATCGCCCACGACCTCATCGTAGATCTTCTGGGGGCGTGTCCTACATCAACGGAAAGCTCTGCCAGTCTGCTTCGCCACCGCGTTGGTCTCGTCCCCATCCGAGGTCCGGGCTGCTCGGGAGGCCCGATCTCCCCCAACTGTGCAGAATTCCTCACACCGAGTTCCTGAACCAGAAGAGAAGCTGTACCACGAAGAACCACAGAAGAATCAGGCCATGAGCTCTTCTCCAAAGTTCTTCCTCGTCCAGTCCACTTTCAGGATCAAGAAGCGGAACTTCGTTCAGCATCCGTGGCCCGAAGTTACCATTTTTCCCCCTCGGCTACGCGGGTCTGCCTCCCACAGTCTGTAACGACCATCCTTCACTATTCTGCGTCCCCCAGTCCTCTCCGACATCAGACGGCTTCCCCGTCAGTTTTTATGGGAAGAGGGCTCGTCCACGGTTCCAGAAACTCTGGCGGTTTGTGAATCGGAGTCCAGGAGCTATCGGGCCAGCCTCTGGAACCTGCTACCAGGAACCTGAAGCCGCCTTCCCCAGCTTCTGTCACTCTGTTCGACTCCCCATCCGGATCAGCATCGACGTCATAAGAATTCTACAAAATTCTGAGGCATCCTAGCTCCAGTTACAAAGATTTCCCCTCTGGTCTCATCATCAGAAGAATTCCGGACTAGAAGTTACGACCTCAACAGTGACTATCAGTCATTCATCGCAGAGTGCAGGCAGATTCGACATCGGCTTCTACTTTCGCGTTTCCGGCGAATCTCCCCTCCCCGCCTGGCCGGCTCACCACCCCTCCCTGCATGGAGGTAGTGTTTGCATGTAATTCAATCATCCCCACCCCAAGTCCACCCTCCTGTGAGAGGTGTAGTGAGTGTAACTAATTAAACAGGATTCAAGCTTCACCGGTGCAGTGTGCGGGGAACCCACACTTCCCCGCTCGCCCATCGTCTCCGACCGGGGTTGGTTTCTTCAAACCAACCAGGTGAGCTCCTGCCCTTGCTCCATTTACTTCTGTTTGTTTAATATCCGTCAAGCTAGTCCGCTGGCTAGTAAGAGAGTGCCCGTTCCCGGATCCACCATCTTGAGTGGTCATCGTGGACAATAGTGAGTGAGTGACCTTGTGCCCCCAAGGCACCCGGTCGCCCTTGATCGTGGGAATCCTACCTTCGGGAGGGAAAACCTTAGTTGTGCTGGCCCTCTACCAGCAAGGGTCCTTCTCCCCCACCTCGACTCGGCATCATCGAGTCACCACGGGTAACGGGTGCGCACGGTGAGGCGGCGTCTTCCAAGCTCTCTCGACTTTTATGAATGCGTTTGCGAATTAAGTCCAAGGGATCATTGTCACTTGCTGCATTCCCCTTAATGTTTCACATCACCGTGTCCCGCTTTCGACGTGGTTTGCGGCCACACTATCAGTATGAGCTTTTCCGCCGCAATGCCAAGACGTTGTAAGAGGCATACCAGGTTGCTCTCAAGATGGAGCAATTTGAGGGAGAGTTCGAGTCTAGCCATCGGTTGGGCCCCACCCCTCTGTAGTACCGAGCCCCGTCACTCCATAGGCCCACATCCTCGGCCTCCCATGGCTCGACCTCAGGAGCCCACCCGTCAGGAGCACTTTGCTCCTCGACCTCGCCCTCCTCCACCCCGGGACCTATTTCCACCCCAACCACCGGCACCCGTTGCCCGTCCCCCGGCTCCTATAGCCCGTCCTCTGGCACCGGCCCCCCCTCCACTATTGTCCAAGGTACCTACACCTCCCCCATTGCTGCCTACACCCCCTACCCGACGGGATGATAAGGGTAAGGCCCCTTTTATAGGAGAGAGTAGTCGGTCGAGAGTGCAGTGTTTCCATTGTCATGGATTTGGCCACTTTGCCAGTGAGTGTCCCGCTCGCGCCACCCTAGCCTTAGGTGTTGGAGAGCCCGCACCTCCCGAGCTTGAGTGTGTCAATTATGAGGCCGATGACGCACTAGCCGATGAGTACTATGCCTTGGGGAGAGAGTTGGATGGCTCACCAGCCGCCCAGGATGTCGCCACCTAGTGGGCTTGTGTCAACATCTTAGTCTAGGGTCATATATGAGTCGGTGTGTTTTTCTTGTGTGGTTTGTTTGTGTGGTGTGTCTCGAGTCGATTGTTGTGTGTATTGCATGGTAAGTCTGCATGAGTCTTTTGCAAGCTCGTTGTCGGTCTCTTATGAGTAAGAGGCGAGTGGACTCACTTGATGAGTATGGGATCGGTTCCACATCTATACCTGGATCAGTCACCTATAGGGACTCAGCGGTGATTCCTAGTGAGTCTTCGAGCTGTTTCTTCCCTTTTGAGAGTGCCCCTTCGGAGTGACCACCTTTAGCCCATAGCAGTTCGCATATCTAGTATATATGGAATGAGCAGGTGACGATCACTTGGAGCGGAGCATACCCGCGCTACTTGGCACGGTGACGGATCCGCCAGAGTACTCGAGCATCCCTACCCCTACTCGACGGGGTCGAGTTCCCCCCACCCGGGGAGAGTTGATGGGAATCGACACCGAGCCTATACCTTTTTTATTACATTTATGTCCTTTTAGTTTGTGTTTATATCCATGGGAAAGTATACGCGCAATTGTACGGCTTTATCGGCCAATGCGTCACTCCCGTAGATTGTGTGGGTTTTTATGCAATTATGCAGTAGGACCAGCAAGGGGGCCCTCAGCCCTTTCCCATTGGTCCATGTCACCTTGTGGGGCTGGTCAACCTTCTTAGGTGGACATCTAGAAGGGTGGACTAGTCATATGGACACATGGGGTTAAAATGGGTCAATATTCCAATGGTTGGCCCCCTACCCATTCAACCTTACATATAGTCAAGGGGGCGCCCCATTCCACTAGGATTAGTTTATATTTTTTGTGTGTGATTCACACTTAATCCCAGCCCTTGATTCCCCTTCCCTAGATCCAAGGGTCCACATTGCATTTGATGTAAACCATATATAAGCTTGTATTTTCATGTGAAATTCAATGAAAAATCAAAAAATTTTGTGAAATCCAAGGAGCTTGGTGCGCCCCTCTCTCCTCCCCTGCTGTTCTTCCCTCCCCAACCCAAGATCTAGAGTGTTTCTATCTCCTATCTCCTCCCCTCTATCTCCGGTGATCGTCTGTGCCGCCGCCGCCGCCGTTCGTGCCGCCATCGAGCCGCCTCTGCAGTTCTGTCTTCGTCCGACCACAGCATCTTCCACGAATTTCCTGTCTCAGCCATGAGCTTGGATTGATCTGAATTTTTTATGGTGTCTTCAGCCCTTGCATCCAAAGATCCACCTCAATGTTCACGCCAAAATTCCATCTTTTAGTATTTTTACATTTTCGTCCAACCTGTCATCCCAGATCTACCAGGTTTCTATCTACAGTGACAGAACCTCTGAGTTATCCCCCACCGACCATCTTTTTGATTTGTCCAAACCCTCCCAATTTAACTGGGAGTTCTGTCCATCACCCCCTAACTCCCAATATTTTCTTAATTTTTTATCAGCCTTCTATCTATTTTTAGAAATTCGTGTTCTTCCTCTGATACAGTGTTTTTAGTCAGATCCCAGATCCGACCACCCTCCACTTCCAAAATCAGAACAAATCACCACCACCTCCAAATCCAGATCCAAAAATAGTTCTGATTTCTTTGTTCGATTTCCTACAATGTTACTGAAGAACACATCTTCAAATGCGGACATCTACTTCACGGTCAAAGGCAATCAACAGGAAAGTTCTCTACAGATCTGAGTCTTCGGTTACTGTACAACAGCAGCATATAAAATTCGCCAACACAAAGTAAAAATCTGGTGAATTTTTTTGAAGGCCACTAGATTGTAGTACTTCGAAGCAGCTTTCCAACGGTTCTGATCTCGTCGAATTCTGACACCGGTGCTGATCGCAGCGTGCGTTCTCGCCGAAGCATGCGCTGAAATACAGAACCGGCAGATTTCCGATCGATTTTTCCGACCGGTGCCGAACGGAGCCGCCCGGCCTCCGGCCGGCGAACCAGCGTGTTGCCAGCCCGGGGAGCACTTCTCCAAGTGTCTCCACTACAGCGGTACCACCGGGTCCCACACGGCCCCTCCGGACAGCACGTGGGCCCCACAGTCGTGAACACGCGTGTAGCCGAATCAACACCCGAAGCTGCCCGTCAACCCGAATTCGGTCCTCCCGGGCCCATTTATATAGCCCTTTACCTCCCTACGTGGAGTGGGCATGTTTCCATTGCTGTAATTACTGTGTGTTAAGTTTCCCGGGAGTACGAGTTTTCGGCCGGGTCCGTCTTCCCCACGCCGAGCGCGTGGAGGTATCGCATTCGCTCCCTTACTTAGCATTTTGCTTCATTTCATATATGTTTGTTTATGCCGCTGCTAGAGAGCATGATAGGGTAATTAGCTCGCTTTCTATTTATATCACCGCTGCTGCGAGAGAGAGCGTTACCGTCCCGTGACCCGATCCGGGCACGAAAGAGAGAGCCGACCACCCTAGCTCTTGCCGGTTTCTCAACCGCGCACGTCCGACGCTTCCCTCGTTAAGGGAGGATCGCGAGCTTATCGTGTCCGTGGTCCCATCCCACATCAGTAAAGGTCTAGGCGCACAGTTACAGGGTAGGATCAAACCGCCAAAGGAAATTAGGCCGAAGCGCAGGTTTGGCCTAGGTTTCAAAGGACCGTTCAAGGCGGATTGGAAGCCCCTCACATGGACTCTATCAAACCACTTCAACAGAGGGCCCGTTGTTTAGATGGGAGATTACCCATGAGAAGTATATGGGGGATCACATGCTGTATATTTGGCTGAAAAATATCCGAGGATCACCAAAAGAGGCAAGATCAAAGATCCGGAATGCGAGTGGAACAAATGGTTCGACATACGGGACATTTTCATTGCACTGGAAAGGATGTTCTCGTCTCCACAGCTTGAAGGACCACCATTGATCTCCGGAATACCAGAGAATATTACCACTCTTGCCAAGGTTCCAAACTATCCTCGTCCTCGCCAGAAGGACCCTGTCATCGACGGATCTTCATCCGTCCTCAACATTGCCGTCGACGGCTCATTAGCCGCCATCTTCTCCATCCACTCATCTCAGCCTTTGCTGATATTTTCTTCCTGGGCCAGACAGTTATCTGATGATCTTCCCAGGTCCCCTTCTTTGCTTACATACCTACGCGGGCTTTTCAACCCGCGCTAGGTCTTCAACCATGATCTGCTCTATGAGCCTCACAATCCTCTAGCCATAACCACTTTTCTCTCTCCTCCGATATCTTTTCACTATTTTGTCATCAACAATGAAAATGAAAAAAAAACGTCAATTTTTAAACTCCTCAACAACACATCTTCGTTGAGGAAACCTCCTACATCTCCCACGGGTGCGTCCCACCCTGCGGACCACCCGTCCAAGGTCCGATGAGCGACCTTTTCTACCCCTCCTCTGAGGGGTCTTCTCCTGTACATTCTACACCATCCTCTTTGTCTTCCTCTTCTTCTGTAAATATTGTCAGTCAATCTAGGAATGATAGGTCAAGGGTAGTACCTAGGAAGAAATCCAAGGGTAGGCAGATCCCTCGTCGATTCCTTCTGGATTTAGCCGCCAGGTGTCAAGCCCTCCTTGCCATCCCCCAGTTGTTAGAAAATCCTATCCGGCTACCAAAAATAGAATGTGAGGGCGACTGTGCATTTGATGAAGGGTATGGAGTCTACGAGATCACGGATGAAGAATGCCCCACTGACGATGAGGGTGAAGAATATGAGGATGCGGCGGGCGCATACGCTGGTGGAATAAAGAGATTCGACGAGCCGTCAACCGCCGTAGAAGAATCCACCAAAGAAGTTAACTTGGGAACTGAGGAAGACCCTAGGATCATCCTCATAAGTGACAATCTATCACCCTCTGAAGAAAAGGCATTAATTGAAGTTCTCAAGGAATATAAGGACACGTTTGCATGGAGCTATGAGGATATGCCGGGTCTAGATTCAACATTGGTCGAACACCGTTTAACCCTAAAACCAGGGTCCGTCTCGGTAAAACAAAGGTTAAGGTGTTTCCACCCTCAGATGGCTTTGAAAATGAAAGAAGAGGTCGATAAGCTCCACAAAGCCAGGTTCATTAGAGTCATCCTTTATCCTCAATGGGTGGCGAACATTATCCCGGTCATGAAGAAAGATGGGAAAGTCAGGATTTGCATCGACTTCCGGGACCTTAACCGCGCGTGTCCAAAGGATGATTTTCCCTTGCCTCACATTGATGTGTTGATCGATAACACGTCAGGTTATGAGACCCTCTCATTCATGGATGGATTTTCAGGATATAATCAAATTCGTTTGGCAGAAGAGGATCAGGAGAAGACGTCATTCACTACCCCTTGGGGAACATATTATTACGTGGTCATGCCGTTTGGGTTAAAGAATGCTGGAGCTACTTACCAAAGAGCTATGATGGCCATATTTCATGACATGATGCACATATACCTGGAAGTGTATGTAGATGACTTGTTGGTGAAATCAAGGACCAGGATGGAACATCCAGAAGTTTTGGCTAAGGTCTTGCAGAGGTCAAGGGAGTTCCAATTGAAAATGAACCAGAACAAGTGTGTGTTTTGTGTGTCATCGGGTAATTGCTGGGCTTCATTGTGAGTAAAAGAGGGATCGAGATAGATCCTGACAAAGCCAAGGCTATCAGGGATATGCCGCCTCCCAAGAATTTGAGGGAAGTCCGAGGTTTAATCGGGAGGTTGCAGTTTATTCGTCGGTTTGTGTCCCAACATTCACAAAGGTGTAGACCTCTCTACGAGTTGACCAAGCCAGGAGTAGAATTCCACTGGAATTCTAAATGTCAGAAAGCTTTTGAAGGGTTGAAGGAATATCTGGCTAGTCCACCCGTTCTCATTCCACCCAAACCAGAAAAACCTCTGATCCTTTACGTCTCAGTCTTGGATGACTCCGTGGGAGCCGTCCTTGCACAAGTTGATGAAGAAGGCAAGGAATGGGCAACCTATTACTTGTCCAAACTTCTCGATCCCTGTGAGCAGAAGTACACCGTCATGGAGAAAACCTGTGCTGCCCTCGTTTGGGTAGTGCAAAAATTGAAGCACTACTTCTTGGCTCATGAGGTCCACTTGATTGCTCGAATGAATCCTATCAAATTCCTTCTGGAGAAATCCATCCTTACAGATAGGCTAGCACGCTGGCAAAGTTTTCTCTCTCAGTTCGACATCACCTACATCCAGCAAAAGGCGATTAAAGGCTATGCCATAGCCGAGCATCTCGCTCACCATCCTCTTCCCAAGTTCGATCCCGTCCAATCAGAGTTTCCAGATGAGGAACTAATGTCCGTCAACCAATCAGATGAGCCAATGTGGACGCTATATTTTGATGGAGCTCTGAATTCTCAAGGGAGAGGAATCGGCGTCGCCCTCCTGTCGCCTGAAGGCCTCACATTCCCATTGGCATACCAGCTCAAATTTCCAGTTACCAACAATATAGCCGAATATGAAGCTCTTCTAGCTAGCCTAGAACTCGCTCATTCTTTTCGTATCACTGAGTTGAGAGTCGTAGGTGATAGTCAACTCATCCTTCGCCAGGTGCTCACTAAATATCGCTTCGCGATCCCAAACTCAAGCCATACCAAGAACTCACTGCTGCCTTTGCCAAACTGTTCACCAAACTGATCTTTGTTCATGTCCCTCGTCATCAGAATATTCTCGCCGATGCCCTTGCCTCGTTGGCATCATCCATAAGGTTCCCTCTAGGAAGATGGTTTGAGTCCATTTCCATCTACAAACTTCACGCCCCTGTAATCGATGATGCTTCCTACGTAAATATCAAAGACAGGATAGCAAGGAAGATCCTGTAGGAAGATATCCTTGAGAAGAGGGAAATCATGTTGGCAGAGGCCGAAGAAGAACTGGCTGATGAAGAGAAACCATGGTTCTATGAAATCGTCAAATACTGCCAAGATCAGTCTTATCCTGAAGGGGCCACCACAGAGGACAAGAAAGCCATAAGAAGGGTGACTCAGAAATACACATTGGTTGGAGGTCTACTCTATAGGAGGAGCCTTACTGGTATTCTGTTAAGATGTCTTGGTGACGATGAGGTTTGGAAATGTGTAGAGGAGACGCACTCGGGTGTGTGCGGTGGCCACGTGAATAGTCAGATGCTCGCCAAGAAGATCATTCGCCAAGGCTTTTATTGGCCCACTATGGAAGAGGATTGTGTTGTCTATGTCCGTAGGTGTGTCAAGTGTCAACTTCACGCTGATAAAATCCATTCACCATCTTTCTCACTTCATCCAATATCCTCCCCGTGGTCTTTCTCCATGTGGGCATTCGACATCATTAGTCCCTTAGGTGATCCCAATTCCCTCACCAAGCAGAAATCTTTCATCCTTACTGCGACGGAATACTCCACCAAATGGGCCGAAGCCGAAGCTTACGCGGAAATCAAGGTGTCAACAGTCTGCAAGTTCATCATGAAGAACATCCTCGCCAGATTCGGCGTCCCAAGCACAATCGTCACCGACAATGGGCCACAGTTCATTTCTCAGGACCTATACGACCTCTGCAAAAGGTACGTAATTGCATTGCATCATTCATCGCCTTATTACCCACAAGGTAACGGCCAAGCGGAGGTCACCAATAAAATATTGCTCAAAATCATCAAAAAAACCTGCGAGTCTAGTAAGTTTTCAGACTGGCCAGAAAAACTTATCGAAGCCCTATGGGCCTATCGCACTTCAATCCGTACCCCCACCGGGCATACTCCATTTGCCCTTACTTATGGTATGGAAGCGGTAGTCCCGTACGAGACTCTGATCCATTCTCTCAGGGTACAATTGGACGAGGAATTTCCCCTCGACGATCGTCGTAATTTACTCCTCGCCCAGTTGGAACTCTTGGATGAGAAGCGGCTGGTCGCTGCTGAACACGCACGTGTGTATCAAAATAGACTCGCTCGCTTTTACCAAAAGAAAGTCATTGAGAGAAAAGTCAAAGTCGGTGAGATAGTCGTAAAAAGAATTTTTGTCAAACCTGGAGGTCCGCGTTCTAAGCTCCAACCCAATTGGGAAGGACCATTTGTAATTCAAGCCGTGTACCCTGGCAATGCCTACAAGCTAGTCAACGCCGAAGGGACCGAGTTACCCCACCCTTGGAATGGGCTTTATCTTAAGAAATACTACCCTTAGCACAAAACAAAAAAAAAATGATGAAAAGATAGAAAACATCAAAAACAAAGAAATATTGAAAACCACTAAAAATATGGAAAATTCAAAATGCCAATGCCTGGTGGTCACCATGTAGTCAAGTCACTGCATCTAACCTTCATGTTAGGATAGGGCGCATTAAGGCTTGGTAGGCACCGGGTCTTGGTTTGCCAGAACCGTGGAGATCCCTGTCCGGCCACGTCGGCCTATGCTCGCTCGAAGGAAGCTAACATGTGCTCACTTATGTATTTTATTCAAAAAAAAAAGTCGGTAGCATCACCTACGGTGGGGCCCCACCCAGAAGATCTCCAGAAGCTGTAATCTTTATTCTTTTCTCTTCGACCAAATGAGACAGTCGGCGCCCTTAAAACGCTGAGCATGAGAAACAGAAACTCAAACCCCAAAGGTAAGAGTAGGATCCATTTCCTCGAGCATCGATCAGAGCACGAGAAGAGGGCAGTGTCCCCGTAGGCATACGAAAGGGAGCCCACAAACGTCAAACGACTATATCTCCCTCACAAAAAGAAATATAAAATCAAAATCAAGAGCCTGGTCGTGACCGTGCCTGATGCGATAAATGGAACCCCTCAAAGTAAAAGTTCGAATCCACAAAAGGGGGGGCTATGGAATGTAAATGCTCGAGATTTGGTCCGAAGTTATCCGAAAGGAAAGACTTAATGGGCCCTTATTCGCTCGCCGGGTTAACGGCTTTGCCGGTCCTCTCAGGAGGTTTATCTCCTACACTCTTCCTTCTCCCTCTAAAGATGAAGGTTCGATGGAGTTTCTGAAGGGTGAAAATTGCCCAGGGTCTGTGACCTTATTTTAATATACACATTTGGTTGCCTACTTTGAAAAGCAAAAGCTATCACTACGAAGGAGTCTCCGTGTTTCTGGCTGGTCAAGACCCCTATTTACCACCTTGATGTCTTCTTGTTTAACCTCGGGCTTAGGCCAATGCAAGCGCGTCACCTATGGGTGCGACGGCGTCTGATTCCGGGTCAGCGTCGCACGGTTGGTCATTGGGGTTCTAGGGTGTTCCATCATATACCATCTAGAGTTGTAAGGAAACAGATCCGGGTCGGACAAATCTCTTACCTCAAACACCTTTTGGGTGAATCCCTGTGGTCGGAAGCGACTGGGAGCCTAAGCATGGCATGACAGTATTGTCATCAGGGTAAGTCTTAGCCGGCGGGATCATCATTCGAGGGGTCTAGAGGCCCAAATCAACCTAGATGTGCACTTAGGATACTTGGGAGGTTAGTAAGAAGCCCCTGTTCTCGTATAGGTTGGGTGCCATTTGGGTGCTTGACAGGCATTAGCAACAAAAAAATTTTATAATAAAAGCAACAACAAAAATGGAAAAGAGAAAATGTACATATTTGCAAACAAAAAAAATCTTTTTTATGATAAAACAAAAAAATGCCAAATATAAAAAAGAAAACAAATCAATTTTGCATGATTACATTTGCGTGCAGCATCTCACTTTTAATACCGCTTGCATTCGTGTGCTTGCCTGTCGCATTTATCATCATTGCATCTTTCTCTTGCCTTCCTTAAATAAAGGCTTGGCCCCTTGACCAGTTATCAAGGATAGTCAATTTGACCATTTGCTTATTGAGCAAGGGGCCAAGTCAGAACAGAAATTCTGATTTGTTTGTTTCAGTGATGTGTGCAGGGATTCGAGCCGACAAAAGTAAAGGTGAAAACCAAACAGATAAAACCTTATATTTTATTCCTTTCCAAAACAAAAAATTACATCAAGTTCCGCCCTCTCTCTCTGCATCACTCGTCCCACTACTCTCCGGATAAAACGCTCTCAAGGGTGCTACCCAACTACGAAAAGCGGTACTTCTACCGCTCTGTATTCCCCTTCCTATTCCCACACACCGGCGTTGATCCACAGAAACAGCAGAGAAGCTACCAACACGAAAGCCACGCTCTCGTGCTCTTCGGTAGCGCTCCTCACCATCTCTCAACCACTGTTTAGTAAGACCAAGGCTGGTTTGGAGTTCGAATAGTTGGGCCTCCCTAGCCCTTCGTTCCTCCCTTTCAGTCAATCTGTTGGCTCTTTCTCTCTCTGCGTCTCTTTCTCTCTCTGCACGTTCTCTCTCACGGTCTTCCCTCTCCAACTGGAGAGTGATCCTCAGTTCCACGGCATCCCTAGAGGAGTCGTCATCAGGACGACGCCGCAGTTCCCTCTCCAGTTTTGCTATCCCAGCCTCCCTCTGCGCAGCTTGGGCAAGCGCTTCTTCCGTCTCCTTTTCCTGCCAAGTGTACCGTCTCAGATACGTGATAAGGCGTAAACTAAGAGAACTCAACAATGAAACTTTTACCTGTATACAGAGCATCCCTTCTGCCTCCGCAACACGCTGCGTGGCATGAGCAAGTTGCTCATGAAGCAAGTCAAGTTCTGAGGTGGGAATCTACAAGCTGGAAGAGGCACCACCTACTCCCATCGTTGGGGAAGCCGCGCCAATCTGGGCATGCTACGACCGTGTGAATTAGCAGCCAACATCTGGAATCTGGGGTTTTAATTAGGAACGCACTGTACACCTACCAAGGCGCTCGTAACTCTGCGGACATCGCCCAACCGTTGCTCCATCTCTGCCAAGCGAGTTCGTAAAGTCGCTATCATCGTATCACGGATATCCAGCAGCCATACGAGTCAGAATTTCCACCAGAAAACCAAAAAAAGGAGAAAGAAGAAAAGAGAAAAAGGGGAGACCTACCTCCGCAAGTCCCCGGGGTTGGAACCGCTCTGCATACCTTGTCTTGTATAGACGCAGGTAATCATCGCTATCCCATGCCTGCAATTCCATGATTATGCCACCCCGTTGCCAGTCTTCGTACTGTTCGGGGAATCGCACACGCCAATCAATGCAGGTCACCGGTCCTCGCGTCTCTCTCCCAACGCGAGGTGGCACAGCTGAATCCACCCATTCTTGAGCCAGTCCCAAAGTCCTCATAACCAATCGTAGCCGAAGCAGCTCGATTTCATTAAGGCAGTGCATCCACAATTCCCGTCCGAACCGAGCGCGACTTGCTAGAACCCACGGTTGGTCGGCATCGACCATGTCTGAGTAGGGTCTCCAGTTTACCATCGCTGCAGGGAACTCCTGTAGCTCCCGCCTTAGCACCATCAGTTGGTAGGTTAGGGGTGCCACACTCATGATGGGTTCCCACCGCCTGACTAGCGGCACCATCGCCGGTCGCCAATGCCGAGCTCTCCCCATGGGGAGGTAATAATAGCTCCACAGCTGCTCGGCGTAGGTCATCAGTACCTTGTAAAAACAAAAAAAATACACAACAAGCAAAACCAAAAATACCTGGATGAATGGTGTGAAACCACTCACAGCCACCTCACGATCCGCTTCTTGGAACAGGCCTGCAAACAAGTGTGCCAGCATGGCAGCTCCCCAGGCATAGTATCCTACTCTTTCAAGGTCTGATAGCAGCTCTAGGAAGTGACATTGGATACCGTCCCCTTTCGAGCTCAATACCAATCTCCCCAAAAGGAAGAGGAGAAATCTCCTTAAATCTATGTTGCATCTTTGCCAGTTGCCGAAATCTGTGTAGTACACGGCACGGCATCCTATTTTCATCCTTTCCATGAACTCTTCTGAGGATTCATCGTCCCGTCGACGAGTGTCTGTGAGCCCTAATGCATCCATGAGGGACGCCCTAGCTACCGACCTATTTTTCCGACCATCTAGGTCCAAACCCAGTAGCTTCCGAGCACCTTCTCGGTAATCCGCATAAGTGACCCCGGTCACTGCCTCGCCCTCCACCTTCAGGCTTGTGATCCGGACCGCATCCTCCAAGCTGGGCACCATGTGCCCCCAGGGGATTAGGAATGCCCGACTCACTGGGTCCCGTCTCTCACACAAGGCTTGGATCAGGACCAGGTCGAGCTCGAGCGGCTCGATCCGAAGAAAGGTGCCAAATCCCATCACGTCTAGCATCGCCTTCTGAAAATCTGGGAGACCTCGGTATGCTGCCACTACCAACTCCCATGAGATCTGTGATTTCATAACACTCTACGCATGCAGGGAATGGAGAGGAGGTTTGGTCAGGAAGAGAAAACTTGGCTTATGAGTTGCGATCGAGTCCTTTCACTGAAGTGCCCTTCGAGAGCCGAGAGCTTCCTGGAACTGCTACCGCTGGACCTGCTCCTCTTCGAGGAATGGGAAGATTCACCCTCCATCTCAACTTCAGGATTTTGAATCCCTCCTCTTCTGTGGGAATCTGTACTCCTCGAGTTGGCTCTCAAGGACCCTGGGAGAACAAAAGAGCGGATATTTATAGAAAAAGGGAGGAGTGCCAAGCAAGATCCCTCCAATAGCCCTTGTGGTAAGGCACCTGCCATACGGTCCCACATGTGTTACTTCACCACTCACACAAGGCGATTGTTTGGACAAGATGCCCTATCCTTTTGAAGGTTGTCTGCAAAGGCTGGCAAACCGCCCGAGAAGAAAAGCTAGGGCCGTCTTTGTTGACTCCCGCAGTAGATTTCTGTAAAAGGGGATCGGAGCGAGACGTATTTTTCCGTTCTAGGGCGAGGTTTCGGCAGGCACATCACATGGAAACAGTACAAAGGAAGCATGGCGAAGAGGGAATGCACAAGAGAACAAACAAGCAGCAGAAAATCAAATCACTCCATTCATAATTCTACATAAGCTGTCATAAACATCACAATCATAGAGAGGAGGCGGGTCCACTAGCTCGCTAAATCTTGCCATTATCTTCATGCTCGTCCCTCTAGGCGTCCCTCTCCTTTCTCCTGAGGTGAGGGTCCCTCAGAAGCCTCCTGGATCCCCGTGCAGTAGCACCCGCCTCGCCTCGTGGCGCCGGCTCCACAGTAATGACTCGCTGCTCCTCCCCTGGCGTGGCGAAGAAGCCACTAGCGGCAAAGCGACCAGACTGGCGCAGTCACTCCCCGAACTCTCGCGCTCTCTCGTAGCGCGTCTCCATCACTCCTAGCCTCTGCACTGCGGCCTGAAGGCCCAGCTGGAGCTCCCTCACCTGGGCCTCCAAGGCCCTCCTCTCAGCCTGATCTCACTATCGCTCAGACCTTCTCTCGGCTTTCTCTCTCTCTACCTCTCTCCGCATCATCTGCAGAAGAACCCTTAACTCCATGATGTCTGGAGAAGGTCTCTCCTCACCGCGATGTCGCAGCTCTGCTACAGTCGCCACCCAGGCATCACGCTCCTCTTCAGCCCGGGCAGCTCGAGCCACCGCACCGCAAGTTGCTCCTGGAGGGAGGCAATCTCAAGAAAAGGGGCCGAGGAACTGGAAGATGCGCCGCCAGCCACTCCCACCATCGCTGCCTGCTGGGCACGCTGGAACGAGCAAACAACAGTCTTCAGCTAAGCTCCACATTTAAAAACAGAAAATGCAGCACTTAGCTTACCAGGAGCGACAGTTCCTGTTGAGTGGCGGCCAGCTGCCGCCTGACCTCGGCTAATTGGGCACGAGAGCCGTTGACGTCGCACGTATCCCCAACTCAGGGAAGACCCACGTAACTCTCTCTCTGTTGCTGCAGGAAGTTGGCACTATCCTGCAGCAGTACGCTCCCTTGCTGTCCAGGGAGACGTATGCACCAGTCTTCAAGCTTCGCCTTGCCGTGACTCTCCTTCCTGACGCGGCTCGGCTCGTCTGCACTCGCCCACTCATCGGCCAGGCCCAGGGTCCTCGCCATGTCCTGCACCAAGAAAGAAGGGCCTCGCATCATAACAAAGAACGCGTCCCCTATCTAGGACGCGTCCATCATTTGAGTGCAACACTCGCCGAACCCTTTCCCCCCTCGCATGCCTCGCTTCAAAACTCAAAATAGATCAAAGAAGGGGAAACCGAAGCACTCATCGAGCCGTGTTCACTTCCTTCCGCGCCATTGGGCCCCTCGGGTCCCTCGGGGGCCCGAAGCGGCCCTTCCTCCTCCATGGATGCCGTTCCGTGCTCTGGCGCGTCCCTCCTTGGGTGAGGGGTCCCGCGTCCCTCTCCACCTTCGCCGTGGTCTAGACCGCCGAACTCCATCGATCGAGGGGAAGAAGACAAAGATGGGAGAGCGAGTTTCGGCAGAAGGCGGGCTCGTTTGCAGGTAAGGCACGGGAGAAGAAAGGTCACTCGGCGCTTTAAATTTGGATTCGAGGGTTAAGACGCGTCCTCGCGCCTGGATGCGCCCAAAAAAGGGGGAGAAAGGAAACAGAATCCCCCCGTACAAAGCGCAGTTCCCCGCTGTTCAGGGCAAACTCTCGTAAGGCATGCCTCGAAACAACTCGGTGCAGCAGAAAAGTGAGAGAGGAAAGGTACACACAACACAAGAAAGCCATTTTCATTTCATATAATAGTCGAAAGTACATCATGCAGTAAGGAGGGTGGAGTGTGCAAGTAACTCTCTAACTCTCGCCATCACCCTCCTGGTCATCTCTCTCCTCCCTCCTCTGATGGGGATCCCTAGGGGGCCTCTGCGAATCCTGAGTAGCCGTGCTCGCCTCCCCAGGTGGCACCATCCCAGCCTCTAAGGTGCGGCGACGCTCCTCGGCCGAAGAAACTAGAAAGCTGCCCACGGAAAAGGAACCAGACTGACGAAGTCACGCCCCGTGCTCCTTCGCCCTCTGATACCGCTCCTCACTTTCCCGAAGTCTCCCCTCCGCCGTGCCAAGACTCAGTCGGAGCTCCGACACCAGGGCCACCAGAGCCCTCCTCTCGTCCCAATCTCGATGTCGCTCTGCCCTCCTGTACTCCCTCTCTTTCACTATGATCTCCCTATCCCTCTCCCTCTCTCTCTCTAGGATCTCCCTATCCCTCTCCCTCTCGATCGCGCCTGCCTCAAGAGCGGGAGACGGTGGGTTGCTTCTTCCTCTCCTACCGGCCGGCCGACGGAGAGGGCTTTCCTCGGTTACCCTTGCAAAACAATAGACAATAAATGAACAGAATTAGAAAACGGCAGTGTAGTAACAATTCCTCGCAATAAAAGTAACGAGATCGTGACCTGACACACACCTGGTTGGTGTGGTTTTAAACCCCTCTCGGACTAGAGTAGGAGGAAAATGCGATGACGAATGCAAGAAGTATACAAGAGGCGACGCCCTTATGAAGGGAGATAGAGGATGCGGTATGATGAATGTAAAGAACTATAGGGAAAAGGGGGAAGAAATGGCTTATTGGATGAGCCGATGGTGAGATCCGGCAGAGCTTCGACAGCGTGGGGACGACGTGGAAGCGCGGTGGACGAAGACAGCCTTCCACTCGTGAGCCTGGACACCCGAGAAGCCGGCAGGACCTCCTCCTATAAAAAGACCCCACGGGTTAGAAAAATGACTCCGGCAGCCTCTGGGCTCCGGCAGCCTATCGGATCGCTTCTTCGCTCCCTCAGAACTGAGGGGGTGGGCCTCTATTTATAGGGCTCCGGAGGGTGGAGGTGTCCAGGACCCTAGACACCTCCATCAGGGCCGAAGTGATATTTTATTCTATTTTTATTCATTTTTTTTGAATATATTCGTGGAGGCGTCCAGGGTCCCGGACGCTTCAATAAGGTCCACCGAACTCCACCGAAAGCCGCACGCAGTTTGGCACAACGCGTGGTTTTGTGAGCGGCGTCTCGTGATTCAGAAATGGGCGCGTCCAGTTGTCTCGACTCTTCCACAATTGGATTTTTTCACACACGACAAACCACCGATCGGTGGGCGGGGCCCGGTCCTGGGGTTTTTATGGAGGCGTCCTGGGGCCTGGACGCCTCCATAAATATATATATATTTTATGTATTTTTTGTCTTAAAAAAATAAATTAAAGTAATGGAGGCATCCAGGGGCCTGGGCGCCTCCATTAAGACCCCCCGGGTCCGCTGAAAAGGTGTCGAAAGCTCAGCGGTGGGCACCCTTCCTGGTTCCGGAATTCTTTGGCATGTCTGAATGGTGTTGATGCCGAGACGATTTCGGATGCCAAAAAGGGTGGAAGAAGATTCAAGAAAAGGAAGCACTCAAGTGATTCAAAAATGCGTAAGCCGTCGCGGGGCGTCGTACAGTAATATGAGACTTTCTCAGGAGACGTCAGGAAAGGCGTGTCTACAGCTGCCCCGCCTTGGCGTCTGCTTTGCAAGGGAGTGACACGTAATGGAAGGGTATCGAAGTGAAATGGAATGAAGTGAGAGCGGACTAATAAGTTGATGCCAAGGTGTGATGAGACGCGCTTTTGACGTTACTGTTTGGAATCTTTCCTGAAGTTTCAATGAGGCGACCTTGAAGGAGGTCTTTCAAATTTTGACGATTTGCTTGTACAGAGGTCAAATAAGGGAGGGTGAGATGTGCGCTCAGGTAGGAAACAAAAAGAGACCAACTTCTCGGTGTGGAAGTACCTGGGTCATAAACCTGCAGGTTTCACCTTCGGTGAGCGGTTACCGGCCAATGTGGAAGTGCTGCGGCCAAGGTGGGTCAAACAAAGTAAAAAGTAAAGAAATATCTGAGAGTCTGTCCA
Source organism: Amorphophallus konjac (assembly GCA_022559845.1). NCBI lineage: Eukaryota > Viridiplantae > Streptophyta > Magnoliopsida > Alismatales > Araceae > Amorphophallus > Amorphophallus konjac. The sequence continues at coordinate 377,933,236 of CM040118.1, read as the reverse complement.
AACAAGGGTCTCCTTTGGAAAAGCAGCATAGGGCCGTTTCAAGGAAACTCAGTATTTCATTCGGAGTGGAATATCTCATTTTTGTAGGAATTGAAACACAACGGCTTTCACAATCGAATCACTTGAATGATCTTCCGCAATAAATCAAAGTCCTATATGAATGCATGCTGGGTTTAAATAAAAATTTAAAACAAACTAAAATAGAAAATAGCCAAGGATAATATTGTCAACTTGTTAAGAATGGGTCAGGATACCGATCCGGTGAGCCGACACTGGGCTGGGGCCCATTTATCCGCGCACCAACTCACTGAATGGAACCGTCGTCCCCATGCTATCACAAGTTAACGGCCTATCCGTACAACCCAAATTCTTCCGGGATCATTACTGTTTTTGTTGAAGGGGAACTCAAATCCCAGATTCGTTTGGGCCGCGAGGTCTTTGACATGTTCTAGTAGCGTAGGTATCATATACTACGATGCATGACATGGTGGGACCAACCATTGAAAGGTGGGACAGGAGATAGGACAAAGACGTCCGTTAGTAAAACCTGCACAGGCCAGCATGGATTAATAACATCAGAAAGTAACAAAATCGTAACAGAATCGCACCACAATGGAAAGGAGATCTAGCCAAAATCCTGACATTGACTGCTGATGTGACATGTTTTGTCCTGTAGCGATCTTCCCTTCCTATAAGAACTCCCCTTAGGCTAGTTCATTCAAATGCACCAAGGTGGGTTTTGGAAGCTCAGGAGAGGAAGGAGAGGAGAATCTAGAGATCTCAGGATGGAAGGAGAGTCTTCCCGTGTTATGAAGAGGAGCAGGCCTGGTAGCGAGATTGGGCGACTCTCCGACCTTGAGGGTCATCTCAGCGGGATGATCATGTCGCATATGGTAAGCTGATTCATTTCAACTTTTCTCCTCTTGAACCTTCTTCTCACTTGCTCCCTTCCTCCTTTCTTTTCCTTTTTCAGCCATATCCACTCTTCCCGGGCCCGAGGAAGTTTTCCAAATTGCCATGGCTTTCAAAGTTAACTTCCAACATATCCATCGGCATGAGAGCCATACTCTCGAAGTGGCATCTGTAGGGGCTCCTTATTCACGCCAAACACTACGAGAAGATTCGTATGGACTGGGCGGCTATGGGCGCACTAGTGGAGATCTGGCATCCCCAGACCCACACTTTTATCTTCCCGACCTTCGAGGCGACCATCCTCCTCGAGGAGGTGGAACTTCTGCTCGGATTGAAGAAATTCAAGAGTGACGGAAAGGTGAAGGCTATGCGGATGCTGACACGGGGGACTTCCGAAAGTGTCCTTAGAAGCTTCATGCCGCCCGACGCAGCCCGAAAGGTTCGTACGGCGTCCAGGACCCTAGACGCCTCCATCAACTTGCCCACCGGGCCCCACCCACCGATCGACGGTTTGTTGTGTGTGAAAAAATCTAATTGTGGAAGCGTCCAGACAACTGGACGCGCCCATTTCGGAATCATGAGGCGCCGCTCACAAAACCACGCGTTGTGCCAAACCGCGTGCGGCTTTTGGTGGAGTTCGGTGGACCTTATTGAAGCGTCCGGGACCCTGGACGCCTCCACGAAAATATTCGAAAAAATTGAATAAAAATAGAATAAAATATCACTTCGGCCCTGATGGAGGTGTCCAGGGTCCTAGACGCCTCCACCCTCCGGAGCCCTATAAATAGAGGCCCACCCCCTCAGTTCTGAGGGAGCGAAGAAGCGATCCGATAGGCTACCGGAGCCCAGAGGCTGTCGGAGTCATTTTTCTAACCCGTGGGGTCTTTTTATAGGAGGAGGTCCTGCCGGCTTCTCGGGTGTCTAGGCTAACGAGTGGAAGGCTGTCTTCGTCCACCGCGCTTCCACGTCGTCCCCACGCTACCGAAGCTCCGCCGGATCTCACCATCGGCTCATCCAATAAGCCATTTCTTCCCCTTTTTCCCTATAGTTCTTTACATTCATCATACCGCATCCTCTATCTCCCTTCATAAGGGCATCGCCTCTTGCATACTTCTTGCATTCGTCATTGCATTTTCCTCCTACTCGAGTCCAAGAGGGGTTTAAAACCACACCAACCAGGTGTGTGTCAGGTCACGATCTCGTTACTTTTATTGCAAGGAATTGTTACTACACTGCCGTTTTCTAATTCCGTTCGTTTATTGTCTATTGTTTTGCAAGGGTAACCGAGGAAAGCCAAGAGGAAAGGTACACACAACACAAGAAAGCCATTTTCATTTCATATAATAGTCGAAAGTACATCATGCAGTAAGGAGGGTGGAGTGTACAAGCAACTCTCTAACTCTCGCCATCACCCTCCTGGTCATCTCTCTCCTCCCTCCTCTGACGGGGATCCCTAGGGGGCCTCTGTGAACCCTGAGAAGCCGTGCTCGCCTCCCCAGGTGGCACCATCCCAGCCTCCAAGGTGCGGCAACGCTCCTCGGCCGAAGAAACTAGAAAGTTGCCCATGGAAAAGGAACCAGACTGACGAAGTCACGCCCCGCGCTCCTTTGCCCTCTGATACCGCTCCTCACTCTCCCAAAGTCTCCCCTCCGCCGTGCCAAGACTCAGTCGGAGCTCCGACACCAGGGCCACCAGAGCCCTCCTCTCGTCCCAATCTCGATGTCACTCGCCCTCCTGTACTCCCTCTCTTTCTCTATGATCTCCCTATCCCTCTCCCTCTCTCTCTCTCTAGGATCTCCCTATCCCTCTCCCTCTCTCTCTCTACGCTCTCCCTATCCCTCTCCTCTCTCTCTCTCATCGCCTCTCTCCTCGACAGCTCGAGGGCAATCCGCAGATCCAACACGTCACGAGGGAGCTCCTCAGCCTCCCGTCGCCACTCCTCCTCCGGCTCCACAATCCGGGCGTCACGCTCTACCACCCGAGCATCGCTCTCCTGCTCGGCACTAACAGCACGGGCCAGGGCCTCCCGAATCTCGGCCACCTGTCCAAACACGCATGCACCATAAGGGAGCAGTGATAAAAGGAAAGCAGCTAGAAGAGGGTCAGAGCCAAGAAAGCACTCACTCGAGCCTTGCGGTCACGCTCGGCCTCCTCAGCCCGAGCAACCGCATACGCCAGCTGCTCCTGAAGGGCAGAGATCTCCGGGGGAGGGCCCCACGAACTGGAACCCGCTCCACCAGCCGTCCCAGCTGCTGCCGCCTGTTGGGCCCGCTGAAACATGGGGCAAACGACAGTCAGAGGCTAAGCATCGAAATCCAGGTCACAAAAAATGCATTGCATAGACTCACCAGGATCTCCAACTCCTGTCGGATGGCCACCAACTACCGCCTGGCGTCTGCTAACTGGGCCCGCAGGTCGGCGATCATGTCGTCATGAGCATCCTGCATGGCATATAAGTTAGTATCACATGCATATACACATAGAAGAATGAAGCATTTTCATTTCACACTTACCCCTGCCATACCACCGAGGGAGAGGCGGTCCCCGTACGTAGCTCGATACCGTCTCATGTAATCAGTGCTGTCCTGTACATGGGACACCACTGGGGCCCCGCCCTGCTGCCAGTCCTGGTACTGTGCTGGGAAGCGTGTACGCCAGTCCACAATCTTCACCTTCCCCTTGGTCTTTCGCCCGATGCGGGCCGGCTCATCTACATCAACCCACTCCTGGGCTAGCCCCAACGTCCTCATAACCAGTCTGAGCCGCAGCGGCTCTATCTCGTTCAGGCAATGGACCCACACGTCCCGCCCGAAACGAGGAAGACCCGCTACAACCCAAGGCTGGCCAGCGTCGCCCATGCCCAGGTAGGGTCTCCACACCACCTGCATCACCATACATACATCTTGTTAGTTGCCATTTAGACACATGTATAAAAACATCAAAAAAATATATATATACGCATCATACCAGGGCCTCGGGATACTCGCTCAGCTCCCGACGAAGCGACGCCAGCTGGTAGCCGTGGGGTGCCGCAACCACGACCGGCCTCCACCGTCGCGCCAGAGGCACGGCTCTCCTGCTCCCATGCCTAGCCCTCCCCATCGGGAAATAGTAATAGCTCCACACCTGCATCCATCATACATCATTAGTACAATAATTGCATATTTAACTATGATAGAATGCATAAAAAAAATGTTTACCTGGAGAAAAGGTGCGAAGCCACTGACTGTCGTCTCCTTCTCTGAAGTCTGGGAGAGATCGGCGATCAGATGAGCAAGCAGAGCCGCTCCCCACGCATAGTGTCCCACTCTATCCAGGTCCGCCAGGATCCCGAGGAAGCGACAGTGGATGCCATCCCCGTTCGTCCCCAGCAGAAGGCGGCCCAGGAAGAAGAAAAGAAACCTCCGGAGGTCTAGATCCACCAGCTCCCGCTCCCTCGGGTCCTGGGTGAAAGCTGCACGGGCATCTCCCTCTAGTCGTGCCAGAAACTCCGCTCTAGTCTCACTAACCCGCTGGCGCGGGTCGATGAATCAGAGTGCCTCCATAATCTCCACTCGGCCGACTACCCTGCTGTCTCTGTCGGTCACGCTCGTCTCTAACCACAGCAGGTCCAAGGCACTCTCTCAGTAGTCGGGGTAGGTGACCCCGCTGACTGCCTCTCCGTCAATTCGTAGCCCGGGGATCCGAGCTACATCTTTAAGTGTCGGCACCATGTGCCCCCAGGGCAACAGAAATGCCCGACTCGGCGCATGCCACCGCTCCCTCAATGCTTGGATAAGAGGAAGGTCGAGTCGGAAGGGCTCGATCCTGAGGAAGGCTCCAAAGCCCATGGCGTCCACACGCGCCCTCTGGTTGTCCGGCAGCCCACGGTACGCTGCCACCACTAGGGACCAGCTGATCCGGCTCTTCATCACGCCCTGCACACCATAAAAACAACCAACAAAGAAACACATCAGCATCAAAGATAATAATAAACAACAACACTATATATAATATTCCTTTTTATTTTTATTTATATATATATATATATATATATATATATATTTAGAGGCGTCCAGCCCACTAGACGCCTTCATTTTACCTTATGCGATGACGAATGCAAGAAGTATGCAAGAGGCGACGCCCTTATGAAGGGAGATAGAGGATGCGGTATGATGAATGTAAAGAACTATAGGGAAAAAGGGGAAGAAATGGCTTATTGGATGAGCCGATGGTGAGATCCGGCAGAGCTTCGGCAGCGTGGGGACGACGTGGAAGCGCGATGGACGAAGACAGCCTTCCACTCACGAGCTTGGACACCCGAGAAGCCGGCAGGACCTCCTCCTATAAAAAGACTCCACGGGTTAGAAAAATGACTCTGACAGCCTCTGGGCTCCGGCAGCCTATCGGATCACTTCTTCGCTCCCTCAGAACTGAGGGGGTGGACTTCTATTTATAGGGCTCCGGAGGGTGGAGGCGTCCAGGACCCTGGACACCTCCATCAGGGCCGAAGTGATATTTTATTCTATTTTTATTCATTTTTTTCGAATATTTTCGTGGAGGCGTCAAGGGTCCTGGACACTTCAATAAGGTCCACCGAACTCCACCGAAAGCCACACGCGGTTTGGCACAACGCGTGGTTTTGTGAGCGGCACCTCGTGATTCGGAAATGGGCGCGTCCAGTTGTCTGGACGCTTCCACAATTGGATTTTTTCACACACGATAAACTGTCGATCGGTGGGCGGGGCCCGGTGGGCAAGTTGATGGAGGCGTCCAGGGTCCTGGACGCCTCCAAAAATATATATTTTTTTATTTTTGTTTTTTTTTTATGCCAAAGCTGGCATTTTTGTATTTTATATTTGTTTTCATGGAGGCGTCCAGGGGCCTGGACGCCTCCATAAATATATATATATATTATGTATTTTTTGTCTTAAAAAAATAAATTAAAGTAATGGAGGTGTCCAGGGGCCTGGACGCCTCCATTAAGACCCCCCGGGTCCGCTGAAAAGGCGTCGGCAGCTCCCCGGCGGGCACCCTTCCTGGTTCCGAAATTCTTTGGCGTGTCTGAATGGTGTTGATGCCGAGACGATTCCGGATGCCGAAAAGGGTGGAAGAAGATTCAGGAAAAGGAAGCACTCAAGTGATTCAAAAATGCGTAAGCCGTCGCGGGGCGTCGTATAGTAATATGAGACTTTCTCAGGAGACGTCAGGAAAGGCGTGTCTACAGCTGCCCCGCCTTGGCGTCTGCTTTGCAAGGGAGTGACACGTAATGGAAGGGTATCGAAGTGAAATGGAATGAAGTGAGAGCGGACTGATAAGTTGATGCCAAGGTGTGATGAGACGCGCTTTTGACGTTACTGTTTGGAATCTTTCCTCAAGTTTCAGTGAGGCGACCTTGAAGGAGGTCTTTCAAATTTTGACGATTTGCTTGGACGGAGGTCAAATAAGGGAGGGTGAGATGTGCGCTCAGGCAGGAAACAAAAAGAGACCAACTTCTCGGTGTGGAAGTACCTGGGTCATAAACCTGCAGGTTTCACCTTCGGTGAGCGGTTGCCAGCCAATGTGGAAGTGCTGCGGCCAAGGTTGGTCAAACAAAGTAAAAAGTAAAGAAATATCTGAGAGTTTGTCCAAACAAGGGTCTCCTTTGGAAGAGTAGCGTAGGGCCATTTCAAGGAAACTCAGTATTTCATTCGGAGTGGAATATCTCATATTTATTGGAATTGAAACACAACGGCTTTTACAATCGAATCACTTGAATGATCTTCCGCAATAAATCAAAGTCCTATATGAATGCATGCTGGGTTTAAATAAAAATTTAAAACAAACTAAAATAGAAAATAGCCAAGGATAATATTGTCAACTTGTTAAGAATGGGTCAGGATACCGATCCGGTGAGCCGACACTGGGCTGGGGCCCGTTTATCAGCGCACCAACTCACTGAATGGAACCGTCATCCCCATGCTATCACAAGTTAACGACCTATCCGTACAACCCAAATTTTTCTAGGATCATCACTATTTTTGTTGAAGGGGAACTCAAATCCCAGATTCGTTCGGACCGCGAGGTCCTTGACATGTTCTAGTAGCGTAGGTATCATATACTACGATGCATGACATGGTGGGACCAACCATTGAAAGGTGGGATAGGAGATAGGACAAAGACGTCCGTTAGTAAAACCTACACAGGCCAGCATGGATTAATAACATCAGAAAGTAACAGAATCATAACATAATCGCACCACAATGGAAAGGAGATCTAGCCAAAATCCTGACATTGACCGCTGATGTGACATGTTCTGTCCTGTAGCGATCTTCGCTTCCTATAAGAACTCCCCTTAGGCTAGTTCATTCAAATGCACCAAGGTGGGTTTTGGAAGCTTAGGAGAGGAAGGAGAGGAGAATCTAGAGATCTCAGGATGGAAGGAGAGTCTTCCCGTGTTATGAAGAGGAGCAGGCCTGGCAGCGAGATTGGGCGACTCTCCGACCTCGAGGGTCATCTCAGCGGGATGATCATGTCGCATATGGTAAGCTGATTCATTTCAACTTTTCTCCTCTTGAACCTTCTTCTCACTTGCTCCCTTCCTCCTTCTTTCTTTTCCTTTTTCAGCCATATCCACTCTTCCCGGGCCCGAGGAAGTTTTCCAAATTGCCATGGCTTTCAAAGTTAACTTCCAACATATCCATCGGCATGAGGGCCGTACTCTCGAAGTGGCATCTGCAGGGGCTCCTTATTCACGCCAAACACTACGAGAAGATTCGTATGGACTGGGCGGCTATGGGCGCACTAGTGGAGATCTGGCATCCCCAGACCCACACTTTTATCTTCCCGACCTTCGAGGTGACCATCCTCCTCGAGGAGGTGGAACTTCTGCTCGGATTGAAGAAATTCAAGAGTGACGGGAAGGTGATGGCTATGCGGATGCTGACACGGGGGACTTCCGAAAGCGTCCTTGGAAGCTTCATGCCTCCCGACGCAGCCCGAAAGGTTCGTACTCAAAAGGGAATTGATTTACAAAAGCTCGCGGAATGGGTCATGGAGGCTCTGAGAGGGTTACCAGACGATGACTATTTGGAGGGAATCATGAAAGGGTTCACCATTTGTCTGGCGGGTGCTCTCTTGTTTCCTTATACCGACAACATGGTGGAGGAAGACCAACTGAGTGCTATCTGCGGGATCTGGCGTGGAAAGATGGTGGGACCTGCTGTCCTTGCCTACCTGTATAGTGGCCTTACTACCTCGAGAATGGGTAAGCCTCCTTTTGGTTGCGCACTTGTCCTAAATTGCTGGCTGGATTTGCATTTCAAGTTTGATCACCGTGAGGGAATGCCAACCGCTTCGAAGCTCTTCCAACAAAGCCCCCTTTATCACATAGCCGACGTGTTAGGCTTCGGTGGCACCGTGGCAAACCGTGTTCCATGGCTAAAGTGACGTGAAGACTGGCGGTCTCACTTTCGAACCGTGACACAAAGCTTCTTCTCTTGCACACCGGCATGTTTACTCCTGCTTGAGCTCCTCATGAGGTCTTCTTGTGAAGTTGATCTCCAACTGATTGGTGCGACCGAGTTTGTCCTTTACAACGCACATCGGTGCTGCCTCCAGATCGGCATTCCACGTCATTCGTTCCCACTACCGACTCGCATCGTTCCTTTGAAGAAGAGAGAGTTGGGCACTGAAGCGGATGCGAAGGAAGCGAAGGCCGTCAAAGCACCCTAGAAGACAAGTGTTGCGGGAAAGGCCTTAGCGCATGTGGGAGAAGAATGCGAGCTGTGGAGGGCTTATGTAACTGAACTGGGGAAGTTAAGGCCTAAGGCGCCTAAGCCCCTGATGTAACTCGTCCTGCTTTCTGATGGAATAAAATCTAGAATTTGGATATTTCAGACCCCCGTTTCCTTTGTTATTATTTTTATGATTTTCATTTTATATATATTTTTGTATTTTCTTTCTTTTTTATGTACTTATTTATTCATAATATGATCATATATATATCTATATATATATATATATATATAATTATTTTTAATGGGGGCGTCCAGTGGCCTGGACGCCTCTAATTTTTTATTTTTATTTTTTATTTATTTTTTGATTTTTTAGTTTTGGGGCGTTTAGGGGCCTGGACGCCCCTATAATTTATTTTTTATTTTTTTGATTTTTCTTGTTTGGGGGCGTCCAGGCGCCTGGACGCCCCTAGTTTTTTTGAATTTTTTTGAAGAAAAAGAAGAAGTGGGGGCATCCAGGCGCCTGGACGCCCCAAAAAGGAGTGATTTCTTATATAAAGGGGGCCTCACCCGCTTTTCACTTCTACTGCTCATTCTGATGACTCGTTCACTCTAAACGACCCATTCCCAGTTCCCAATGGAGCAAGGAGGCCCGAGCCAGGGTGGAGAGAAGCGGAAGCGACGGGCTCATCGTCCGAGGAGGTCGAGAGATCACGCCGAGGAGGCTTCCGCGGGAGAGGACATTGCCGCGGAAGAGGAGATAGCCGCGGAGCAGGAGGTGCCTCCTTTGGCCGTGGAGGGTCCTGCGGGTGCTGGTGACGCGGGAGAGGATGAGCATGACCCGGTAAGCCCCTCAGAACCCCAGTTTGTTGGTTTAATAGGCTAAACAGAAGGCCGAGAGCCAGTGGAGAAGGCCGTGGAGTGGGGGAAGGAGGCGTCCAGGGGCCTGGACACCTCCAAGTTTTTCTTTTTTGATTTTGTTTTATTTTAATTATTTTTTTAGTTATTTACGTAAATAAAATAATATTAAAAATATGGAGGCATCCACTGAGTTGGACGCCTCTATTCGTTTTTTTTTTTGGTTTTTTGTTGGTAAAATAAAAAGGTAAAATGAAGGCGTCCAGTGGGTTGGACGCCTCTATATATATATATATATAAATATATAAATAAAAATAAAAAGGAATATTATATATAGTGTTGTTGTTTATTATTATCTTTGATGCTGATGTGTTTCTTTGTTGGTTGTTTTTGTGGTGTGCATGGCGTGATGAAGAGCCGGAACAACCGGTCCCTAGTGGTGGTAGCGTACCGTGGGCTGCCGGACTTCCAGAGGGCGCGTGTGGACGCCATGGGCTTTGGAGCCTTCCTCAGGATCGAGCCCTTCCGGCTCGACCTTCCTCTTATCCAGGCATTGAGGGAGCGGTGGCATGCGCCGAGTCGGGCGTTTCTGATGCCCTGGGGGCACATGGTGCCGACGCCGTCGACTACAATGTTGAGGACGGATGAAGATCCGTCGATGACAGGGTCCTTCTGGCGAGGACGAGGATAGTTTGGAACCTTGGCAAGAGTGGTAATATTCTCTGGTATTCCGGAGATCAATGGTGGTCCTTCAAGCTGCGGAGACGAGAACATCCTTTCCAGTGCAATGGAAATGTCCCGTATGTCGAACCATTTGTTCCACTCGCATTACGGATCTTTGATCTTGCCTCTTTTGGTGATCCTCGGATATTTTTCAGCCAAATATACAGCATGTGATCCCCCATATGCTTCTCGTGGGTAATCTCCCATCTGAACAACGGGCCCTCTGTTGAAGTGGTTTGATAGAGTCCATGTGAGGGGCTTCCAATCCGCCTTGAACGGTCCTTTGAAGCCTAGGCCAAACCTGCGCTTCGGCCTAATTTCCTTTGGCGGTTTGAGCCTACCCTGTAACTGTGCGCCCAGACCTTTACCCTGTTGGTAGTCGATGTTCCTCATAATCTCCCAACCTTTGGAGTGAAAAGGGAGATATGATGTTGCGGTTGCCCTGACCGGCTCCTTTGGTGCTAGTGGAACGTGAGATAGATCACGCACGTCCAGCAATGACAATATGGGCCGATGAGATGGCCAAACAGAGGGCAGAGAGGTGTTGCTAGCATCCACTGTGTGAAAGACAGGTGTGCTGACCACTTTAATAATCCTCCCATTGTAAGGAAACTTCAGGCACTGATGGTTGGTGGAAGGCACAGCGTCCATGGCTTCAATGTAGGGGTGACCCAGTATAGCCTTGAATGTGGGGTCCATGTCGAGGACATGGAATTACGTGAGAACTGACATAGGGCCTAGTTCTGCCTTCAGAATAATCATCCCCTGTGGCGGCCTTTTGCTATTGTCATAAGCCGTGACCGTGATCGAGGAAGGTCTTATTTGTTCCTCGTTGACCCCACACAACTGAAGGGTGTCCATGGAGATCACATTTATGGACGCACCCGTGTCCACAAGACACGGGTTTATGGATACCCCATTAATTTTTATTGAAATGCACAATGCATATTTCCGAGCTTCCTTGGGAGCGAGCTCGTAGTTGTGGAACATGATGGCCGATTGTGTGTCTGTTGGGGTCAGGACGGTCGAAATCTTCTCCACGGGGAGGTCTTCATTAACCATGACTTTTTGAAGATATTCCATCAAGGCCGCCTGGTGGGATGTGGATCTTTGAAGTAGCTCCAGGATGGAGATCCGAGTAGGCGTCTTGTCCAAGTGTTTCAATAGATCATACTGTGTTCCAGGGATAGCTCTTTCTGGTTGTTCTCCATCATCCTTCCCTGGCTGAGATTGCTCAGGATTCTGACTGTTGTGGGGGAAAACCCTGTGGAAAATCTTTCCACTCCTGAGCACCATTGCCTGTGACTTTTGTACCTCTATGGGGGTAGCAGTGGATTTTAACTGGGATTTGAGGGGTAGTGGTGGAGGAATGGTTGATGAAGCAGGGGTGATGACGGGAGCAGGGATTCTGATGAGGGGTTTGTTAGGTGGAGGCATGGTGGAGGTAGAGGGGATATCACACAGATTATGAAGGATAAGTGGTCTGGAAAGTGGAGGTGGAGACGAAGTAGAAGTGGGTAGGGCTTGAAGCGGGCAATGATTTTGAGGTGGGTGATGGGTAAGGAGTGGTTTTGAAGGCATTAGTGGTGATATGGTGGAGAAAGATGGGGTTATGTATGGTTGACGGATGATAAGGGGTTTAGAAGGCGTAGGGGTAAATGTGGTAGAGGTGGATGGTAAAGTGGGGGAGTGAGAGAAGATGAGAGGGTGTGAAGGCGTAGTGGAGAGTGTCGGTTGATAGGAGATCGGGGTGCGGATGAGAGGGCGTAATGGTAGTGGAAATGGTGAAGGCGATACTGACGCGGGTTGATGAGAGAGAGGTGCTACCCGGGCAAGGCAAGGGTGTTGCGTGATGATAGGATTGGTGGTAGAAAGAATGAAGGTACTTTCCGGGTGCCACACCTGCTATATCCCGACTTCCAGGAAGGAGGAGATGGGGTTAACCTGATGATTGGGCTGTTGGTGCTCCGGTAATGGATTTTGGATTATGCCCATGTTGGGCTGTTGTTGTGGGGCCTGCTGAGGCTGTTGTTGTTGTGGTGGTTGCTGCTGCTGCTGCTGCTGTAACTGCTGCTGTTGTAACTGCTGCTGTTGTAAATGCTGCTGTGGCCTATGAGGAGGTCTCCTAGCCTTGAGAGCGGCGACGTATCGTCTCATTTCATCCCAATCTATTTGATGTTCATCATTCAAATCGTAGATGTAATCTTTGAAATGGAAGCAGTAATCTACTGTGTGTCCTGGCTGCCTGTGGTAGATGCAGTATTTGGAGGTATCAACATTTGGGGGCCACACGGGCCTTTCCCTGGGTAGCACAAGTATGTTTGAGGCCATGAGGGCGTTGAAAATATCAGCCAGAGTTTCTGGCAACGGTGGATAGTAGGCTCTCTTGGGACCGACCGGCCTCCTTTGTTGCTGTTGGGGACCATAATTCCCCGGGGGTGGAACTTGGTTGTACTGAAGTGGTGGTTGTTGTTACTGAGGTTGTGGTTATTGTTGCTGGGGTTGAAATAATGGAGGCGTATTATCTTGAGGTGGATTATTTTGGGGTGGAGGACGAAGAGGGAAAGGACCTGGTTGGAGGGGAAGTCAGGGCATTTGTGGAGGCCTTGGGTTGACTGCATAGTTGGCATTGTTGACCGCACCCACTTGCTCATTTGTCACGACCCCTTCTGTGGCTCCGCCCGGGACACCAGCGCCTGTCTTTCTGACCACTTTGGGCTTTGGCGACTCAAACATGTTCATAATGAGGGAGTCTTTTAACTGGGTTTGGATGTACCGGGCCCTTTCATAGAGTTCCTCCATTGTAGTAAGTTTATTCATGGCCAGGACGTGTCTGAACTGTGGGGTTACATTAGACACAATCATCTTCACTTGTTCGGGCTTAGAGAGGGTATCCCTTATTCTTTCCGCCAGAGACCTCCATCTATCAGCATAGCGGACAAAATCCTCGCCGGGCCTCATCTTTTCGGCCACTAGGTCGGTAATGGAGAGTGAGGGACCGACCCTATCCCTATATTTCTGCAAGAACCTTCTCTGGACTATTTCAAAATTCTCGGCCTCGCAGGGCTCCAAAGAATAGAACCACTCTAGCACGGGACCATCCAATGATCTCCGAAAGAGGTATGCCAGGGACCTCTGATCGTTTTGCCAATAGGAGGACTCATACATGAAATCCTTGAGGTGAATGAAGGGGTTGCTGGTACCATTGTATCTGCGGTATGTGGGCATTTCGGAGGGAGGAAGATGAAGGACGGGAAGGATTGGCAAAGCAACCTCCGGGGTGGCTTTCACGTCCACCATTCTTCTCAGATTTTGAAACTACTCGTCCATGCGATTGAACCTATTGAGGAGCGATTGGGCGAGCTCCTCTGGAGGTGAAGGTGGCACTTGCCACTGGGGGAGAAATTGTCTTCCGGAGACTTGAGGGGGGAACCCCGAATGAGAGGGAGCTGCCGGACCACCGACAGTCGGCCTCGGCTGAAGCGGTATGTGGGGAACAACAGGAGTTTGAAATTGTGACGGGAACTGGAATGAGGGTGGTTGTTGACTCACTTGTCATTGAAGCGAGGGAGACTGGATGGCTTGCACCAATGAAGGAGATGGAATAGCCTGCACGGACTCTTGGAGAGGTGCGATGGCCGGAGTTGATTCCTGGGGCGTGGGGGAAACAGATTTCCCCTTCAGAATGGCCTGGAAGGCCCGGAGTTGTTCAGAGGTAAGCTCCGTGTTGGCGAGGATGCCCAGTAAGGAAGAGATATCCTGTGGTGGGGATGTGTCCCCAGCAATAACCTGCACCTCATGCGAGGGCTCATGAGAAGGACCCGAATCCATAGCATAGACTCGCGGGTCGGCTGACAAACCACGACTAGGGTGGTTCTCCTCAAAAGACTCGTGAGCCATGCTCACAGTTTTCCCAGAACGTAAAAACATACACTAGCAAGCAAGTAGCCGAGATTATCAAACAAGTGGATGCCTTTACGCTTTTTATTGTGTTTTGATTTTGATGATTTTTTTGTGTTTTTAGGGAGATCCGAAGTTCACACAAAATAGGGACCCTAGTTTATTTTTGTTTCACCGCCGTGTCAGCTAGGGTCTCTCGTCTCACCATGAATGGGATGACTAACTCCGGGGAACTTCAATGGTACAACTAGCCCAGTGAACGAAGAGGTGATTCTTCGATGTCGGGGACTTACGGAGGTCCCAGTGGAGGAGATTCTAGTCCGTTGAGAGGAATTCTCAAACGGAGAGTCCTTCCTTCACCGGGAAAGGGTGATCCTTAGAAAAAATGAAAAAGGATATAAAAGAGGGATGGATGTATGCAATGGAATGCTGACAGAGATATAGAGTAAGAAAACAACAGAAATAACAAACATATAATAAACACCCAACCAATCACAACTGACAGTGCTGCCGTGAGCACAACGGGGGCGCGTGAGGGCGCCAAGGTGGAGAGGCACGGACGGTGCCGAACTTGCAAGGGTAGCCAAAAGGAAGTAGTAGACGTCCCACCGTGATCGCTAATCTGTGAGCGACGTCACGCGGTTCGGAGATGAAGACGGAGAGAGCGGAGCGCGCGGGCTCCTCTTTTGCTTTTATCCTGGTGCTTTAAGCTGCAACACAAAGAGATCAAGAGAGAAGAGAGAAGGGGCCACCACGGGAGATTGCTTCGGCGGGGCGAGCGGGACAAATATAATGCAAAAATCAAATAACGGAAATTGAAACGGCCATTGCGGGAAGCAACTCGTCGCGGCCTCGAGAATATAACAGTTGGAAGAATAACACGTAATATAATGGCGGGAATTTAAATGGCCATTACGGGAGATGACCCTCCGCGGCCTCGAGAATATAACAAATATAAGAGACAGATATGAAGAATAACACGTAATATAATGACAGAAATTTAAACGGCCATTGCGGGAGATGACCCTCCGCGGCCTCGAGAATATAACAGATATAAGAGATAGATACGAGAGTGATGCAGATTATGAAGAACAAAATTTAAACGGCCATTGCAGGAAGTAACTCGCCGCGGCCTCGAGAATATGGCAATTATAAGATACAAATGTGAGAAAGAGGCAGAATATGAATGACAAAAATTAAACGGCCATGGCGGGAAGTAACTCTCCGCAGCCTCAAGAATATAAGGTGATCGCCAGGGGTCGAGGACCCAAAAATAGAAAGAGATCGCGCCTACCTCAAGAGCGGGAGACGGTGGGTTGCTTCTTCCTCTCCTACCGGCCGGCCGACGGAGAGGGTTTTCCTCGGTTACCCTTGCAAAACAATAAACAATAAACGAACGAAATTAGAAAACGGCAGTGTAGTAACAATTCCTTGCAATAAAAGCAACGAGATCATGACCTGACACACACTTGGTTGGTGTGATTTTAAACCCCTCTCGGACTCGAGTAGGAGGAAAATGTGATGACGAATGCAAGAAGTATGCAAGAGGCGACGCCCTTATGAAAGGAGATAGAGGATGCGGTATGATGAATGTAAAGAACTATAGGGAAAAAGGGGAAGAAATGGCTTATTGGATGAGCCGATGGTGAATTCCGGCGGAGCTTCGGCAGCGTGGGGATGATGTGGAAGCGCGGTGGACGAAGACAGCCTTCCACTCACGAGCCTGGACACCCTAGAAGCCGGTAGGACCTCCTCCTATAAAAAGACCCCACAGGTTAGAAAAATGACTCCGGCAGCCTCTGGGCTCCGGCAGCCTATCGGATCGCTTCTTCGCTCCCTCAGAACTGAGGGGGTGGGCCTCTATTTATAGGGCTCCAGAGGGTGGAGGCGTCCTGGACCCTGGACACCTCCATCAGGGCCGAAGTGATATTTTATTCTATTTTTATTCATTTTTTTTAAATATTTTCGTGGAGGCGTCTAGGGTCCCGGACGCTTCAATAAGGTCCACCGAACTCCACCGAAAGCCGTACGCGGTTTGGCACAACGCGTGGTTTTGTGAGCGGCGTCTCGTGATTCGGAAATGGGCGCGTCCAGTTGTCTGGACGCTTCCACAATTGAATTTTTTCACACACGACAAACCATCGATCGGTGGGCGAGGCCCTGTGGGCAAGTTGATGGAGGCGTCCAGGGTCCTAGACGCCTCCAAAAAAAATATTTTTTTATTTTTGTTTTGTTTTTATGCCAAAGCTGGCAGCTTTGTATTTTATATTTGTTTTCATGGAGGCATCCAGGGGCCTGGACGCCTCCATAAATATATATATATTTTATGTATTTTTTGTCTTAAAAAAATAAATTAAAGTAATGGAGGCGTCCAGGGGCCTGGACGCCTCCATTAAGACCCCCCGGGTCCGCTGAAAAGGTGTCGGCAGCTCCCCGGCGGGCACCCTTCCTGGTTCCGGAATTCTTTGGCGTGTCTGAATGGTGTTGATGCCGAGACGATTCCGGATGCCGAAAAGGGTGGAAGAAGATTCAAGAAAAGGAAGCACTCAAGTGATTCAAAAATGTGTAAGCTGTCGCGGGGCGTCGTATAATAATATGAGACTTTCTCAGGAGACGTCAGGAAAGGCGTGTCTACAACAGGTTTATTAGGGGATCTCTGATGGACTTCTGATGGTTATCCCTTAGAAATCTCATTGAGAGGAGGATGAAGAGAAACTTTTCGATTACCACTTTACTAACCTAAGCGCCCCTTTCGGGTTTTCGTCGAGGCCAGCCCCCTCTTGCTTTTGCCCACGCGCCCTTTCAGGTTTTCACGTGGCGGGGTACCCGATTTTGCCTGCAGCGCCCTTTTGGGTTTTCGCCACAGCCGGGTTATAGCCATTTTTACCCTCGTCCCCGTTTAGGAACAAGGCCGGCGGGGTATCTCTATTTTTAACCCCATTTCTGTTTCTTTCTCTCTTTTTTTTGAACTCATGTAGCAGAAGGATGTTGAGAGGGTCGGCTAGAACGTGAAGTATCACGCCGAAAAAGGGGTTTATTCGTTAGCAAGAAGATAATGCCAACGCCAAGGGTAGATTTGTGCCAATTCGGGTGTAGGGCCTGCAATGGCAATGATGTATAAAGGTCGGCTAGGACACGGAGTCTTGCGCCAAGCAAAGGGGTTTATTCGTTAGCAAGAAGGTAATGCTAATGCAAAGGATAGATTTGAGCCGATTCGGGTGTAGGGCCCGCAATGGTAATGATATATAAAGGGCGGCTGGGACACGAAGTCTTGCGCCAGAAGCAGGATTTATTCGTCAGCAAGGAGACCATGCTAACGCAAAGGATGGATTTATGCCGATTCGGGTGTAAGGACCGTAATAGGACACGGAGTCTTGCGCTGAACAAGGGGTCTATTCTTTAGCAAGAAGGTAATGCTAACGCAAAGGATAGATTTGTGCTGATTCGGGTGTAGGGCCCGCAATGGCAATGATGTATAAAGGGCGGCTGGGACATGAAGTCTTGTGCCAGAAGCAGGATTTATTCGTCAGCAAGGAGACCATGCTGACACAAAGGATGGATTTATGCCGGTTCGGGCGTAAGGCCCGTAATGGCAACGTCGTAGGTATTATGTGAGTCTGGCCAGGGCAGAATGCCACTAGACCGAGGTAAGTGTAGCTCGATCAGAACAAAATGCCACTAGACCGAGGTAAGTGTAGCTCGATCAGGGCGGAGTGCCACTAGACCAAGTTTGAGGTAGCTCGGTCAGGGCGGAGTGCCACTAGACCAAGGGTGGAGGTAGCTCGGTCAGGGCGGAGTGCCACTGGACCAAGGGTGGGGGTAGCTCGGTCAGGGCGGAGTGCCACTGGACTAAGGATGGAGGTAGCTCGGTCAGGGCGGAGTGCCACTGGACCAAGGGTGGAGGTAGCTCGGTCAGGGCGGAGTGCCACTGGACCGAGGATGGAGGTAGCTCGGTCAGGGTGGAGTACCACTGGACCAAGGGTGGAGGTAGCTTGATCAGGGCGGAGTGCCACTGGACCAAGGGTGGAGGTAGCTCAGTCAGTGCGGAGTGCCACTGGACCAAGGGTGGAGGTAGCTCAGTCAGGGCGGAGTGCCACTGGACCGAGTTTGAGGTAGCTCAGTCAGGGCGGAGTGCCACTAGACCGAGTTTGAGGTAAATCATTCAGGGAACGCCGGTTGAACCGTGTGATATAGCCTTAGGTGCTTCCCATTAAGGGGAGAGAATTGGATGACTCCTTTGTGATCTGCAAGGACATACGCACCCCCTTCATATGCATTGTGGACGACATACGGTCCGACCCAATTTTCAACCAACTTCCCCTTAGGGTTGGAGGCCATCACTTCTCTTCTTTTAACCATCACCAGGTCACCCCTTTTGAAATCCCGTCCTTTGATCAGCTTATCAAAAGCACGGGCCATGCGGGCTTGATAGAGTTGAATATTCTGTTGCGCTCGGAGACGCTTTGCTTCAAGCTCGGCGAGCTCTTCTAGTCTTCTTTCTACGTTTGTCTGCTCGTTGCCCACCAATCCATGCTGGATGGCGACCCATAACGAGGGGACCTCCAGCTCAATTGGCACCATAGCCTCTGACCCATACACGAGGGAGTAGGGTGAGCAGTCGGTAGGGGTCTTGTAGACCGTACGGTAAGCCCACAGTGCCTCGTACATTCTTTCTTCAAAATCTCTTCTGTTAGTCTTGACAATTTTCGCCAGCAGAGTGCACATCATCTTGTTGAAGGCCTCTGCAAGTCCGTTGGCCTGAGGGTAGTAGGGAGATGATGTTCTCCAATCAATCTTGTATTTGTCAGCTAGCCGATAAACCTTCTGATTTCTGAAGTGGCTGTCGTTGTCGGAGATGATTCGACTGGGAATCCCGAACCGAAATATTACATTCTGCCGGAAGAATCTCGCAACTAATTCTCCCGTGACTTCTTTTAGTGCTACTGCCTCTGCCAATCTAGAGAAGTAATCTGTAGCTGCTAAGATGTATTTGTACCCTAATGAAGATGCTGGTAGTGGCCCCACCACGTCTGTGCCCCACTGGGCAAACGGCCAGCTTGGTAAGGTAGGATGTAGAGGCACTGGAGGTCTTCTTGACACATTGGCGTCCTCTTGACATTTCTGACAAGCCTTGGCGAACTTGCAGCAATCATCAAATATAGTGGGCCAATAATAACACAATTTCTTTATCTCGATCTTCATTTTCGGACCAGCCTGGTGCGCCCCGGCTGACCCGGCATGGACTTCTTGCATTACCTGCCTGGCTTCCCTTGGAGATAAGCATCGAAGTAATACCTTCTTTTGGGCATCTGCCATTATTCGGAACAATGTTCCATTCCTCTTCTCATAAGAATCTTTGACTCTCAGGAGTCTCATTCTCTGTTCTTTCACCTTTGGGAGCTGTTGGTGTTGGAACCAATGCAGGAGGTATTCCTGCCAGTCGGGCTGCTGGACTCCTTCAGCAACTGCTACTTCATTGGCTTGTTCATCGGCTAAAGCTTCTATCATACTGGGGACCTGCCGTCGGTTGATGACTGTTATGTTCAGGCTCGTATCAGGCGGGACCACCAAGGAACTTGCCAGCTTTGTGAGGGCGTCAGCTTGAGGATTCTATCCTCGGTTGACGTGCTTGACGCTGACGAAGTAGAATCTTGCCATTAGGCGCAGGGCCAGATGGTAGTAAGGGACGAGCTCTTGCTTTCACACCTCGAACTTCCCTTCCAATTGTTTTATAACTAGAATGGAGTCCCCGAACACTTCTAGCATTTGAATACCCGTGGACAGAGCAATCTATAGCCCGATTATGAGGGCTTCATATTCTGCTTCATTATTTGTGCAAGGCTTATTTATTGAGCAGGACGTGTGTATGACTTCCGCTTCAGGAGACTTCAAGACTATGCCTGCTCCTGCGCGGACTCTGGCCGATCCCGTCGCTGAGGTGTCAATTCTGGAGGCGCCGTTAAAATACAGCTGCCATGGGGAGGACCGCACTTGGCCGACCTCTAAAGTTTCATCTTCAGGAAGCTCTGGTTCCAGAGGGCAGTCTTCGAGTACTGGATGTTCAGCAAAGAAGTCTGCAATAGCTTGGCCCTTGACGGCCCTCTGCGGTACATAGGAGATGTCATACTCCATAAGAATCACCGCCCATTTGCCCAGGCGGCCTTTGAGGACCGGTTGGGACATGATGTATCCAAGCGGATCCTCCCTAGAAATCAGCTTAACTTTGTGTGACAGCATGTAGTGCCGCAGCTTCTTGACCGCGAAGACCAATGCCAGGCAAATCTTCTCGATGTAGGTGTACCTTTCCTCAGTTCTGACCATACTTCGACTGAGATAGTAGAGGGCTTGTTCTTTTCCTTCTTCATTATTCTAGGCTAGCATTGCCCCCAGGGAATTGTGTGTGGCTGCTATGTAGAGGATCAGCGACCATCCTTTCACTGGCGCACCCAACACTGGAGGTGTTTTCAGGTAATTCTTCAGTTTATCGAAGGCTATCAGGCATTCTTCGTCCCAGTCGAAGGGAACATCCTTCATCATCAGCTTGTGAAAGGGATGGCATCACCCTGACAAGTTGGATATAAACCGCCGGACGTATGCGAGGTGGCCCTGAAGGGATCTTAGCTCAGAGAGATTCCTTGGCGAGGGTAACTCCTGAATCGCCTTGATCTTTGCGGGGTCTATTTCAATTCCCCGATACCTAACAATGAAACCCAAGAACTTTCCGCTCGAGACTCCGAACACACACTTCATAGGGTTCATTTTTAATTCATACTGCCTCAGCCTCTGGAAAATGACTCGGAGGTCTTGCAGATGGTCTTCTTTCTTTTTGGTCTTGACTACCAGGTCATCTATGTAGCACTCGACCTTATGGTAAATTAGCTCATCAAATATTCTAGTCATCGCCCACTGATAAGTTACGCCGGCGTTCTTTAATCTGAACGGCATTCTTTTGTAGTGATAAATGCCTTTGGGGGTCCGGAAGGTAGTGTGGATCCGGTCATGTTCTGCGATACATATCTGGTTGTAGCCAGATGACCCATCCATGAATGATAGGGCCTCATGACCAGTTGTTGCATCTATCATGACCTCCGTTATCGGCACTAGGAAGTCATCTTTAGGGCAGGCTTTATTTAGATCCTGGAAGTCAACACATATCCGGATCTCTCCGTTCTTCTTCTTCACGGGCACGATGTTAGCTAACCACATGGTATATTGATTTTCCTCGACGAAACCCACATCAATGAGCTTGTCGACCTCTTTGCATATTTGAGTGATGAGCTCTGGCCTCATACGCCGAGGGGGCTGTTTCACCGGCTCTACCCCAGGGTTTATGGTCAGCTCATGCTGTGAGATTGAGGGGCTTAGTCCTGGCATCTCTCT
The DNA here is from genome assembly GCA_022559845.1 of Amorphophallus konjac. Taxonomy (NCBI): domain Eukaryota; kingdom Viridiplantae; phylum Streptophyta; class Magnoliopsida; order Alismatales; family Araceae; genus Amorphophallus; species Amorphophallus konjac. Next base: position 377,911,769 of record CM040118.1, on the reverse strand, counting down.
GTAGGTCCAAGCAAAGCAGTCCCGATATTCTTGTAGCAGCTGGATGTACATCCTCTGTTCTTCGGCAGACAGTTGGGCACTGAGGAAGGTTGGCCTGGGGTCATCCTCGTCTCCCAAGTTGACTTCTATCAGTTCATCGACTGTTGCTTGACCTCCGTCTTCTATCTCAGGGGGTGCAGCCTGAAGGTCGACAAAGTCTGGTATATCATCTTTGAGGTCGAGGACCTCGAACCCTTCGTCTTGCCTTATCCGAGTTCTGCCAAAAATCTCTTGTTCGGATGATAATGGCTGCATGCACTGTTCTGCCAACAAGTTTACCTTACTAGCAACTTCAAGGGGCGAGTTGATTGCATCACCCCCTGCTGAGGGCGTTGCAGTCACTAAGGGCTGGTGATTATTTATCATTAAGTTAGAGTAGCCTTGCAGCTCCTTGGCAAGGGGTGAAGAGATCTCAATCTCTTGAACCACCATGTCCTCAGTGAAGGAAACCATTTCTCTTCTAGCAGCATCTGTCTCTTGATCAGGCTCGAGGGAAGCTTCCCCGACTGGTTCGAGAAGTGCCGATATCATGAACAGAGGAGGGCCACTGGAGGGAGGCAGCTCTGCTTCTTCAACATCTTTAGCTTCACTACTGCTAGCTATGTCAAATTTGGTTTGAAGAGCTACATCTTCCGGATAGACTTGTTTCCAGCACCGGCAGGGGAATACAGCCTCAGATTCCGGATTCATTGGCCGGGCTGGCTGAATGCACTCAACTTCTGTCAGGTGTTCACCAATAGTTGCCCCCACTGGGTTATCCTCCATTGGGTAGAAAGCAGAGATGGTATCCACTTCATAGCGTCTGCTATAATAGTATTCTTCGAGGGTGAAGCCCAATCCCGGGTGCTGAGAGACACGCCTCATTTCTTTATCCAGGCTCGGAGGGTAGCATAGCTTCTGGAATGCTTCTTTCCTCTTGCGAGGCTGTCCAGAAGGGATGTGCTACTTCTGGAACATCTTGGCCATTCGATTTGTTATAAATGTCACCCCCTGTATAGGCATTGAGGGGTTTTCTATATCTTCAGGCAGATGACAATCATTGTCTTCCTATGTAGGGTGCTCTTCAGCTGTGTAGAACAGGCTGCTAGGGCCATCTATCTGTGTCACCTCCCAAGCTTTGAAATGCTCGATAGTAGCATTGTCGAGGCTGAGAATTGGCTTGGTAAGACCTTCCAGGATCCCGATGTGGTCGTGTTGCTGGTCAACCCTGACTTTATTAGTTTCGGGGTAGATGGCGGGAGGCGCTATCCGACCTACATCCCCGGTGACAGGGATGTGTGAAGCCACCTTGGGATCGATATATCCACGCGGCGGTGGAGGGAACCATTCTGCTTTGGAAGTGCCTTTTGTTGTGCTAGAAGAGGTCTTGGCCGCAGGGACCTTCTGCGACCATTCTGCATATAGAGGGGCGTCTACCAAGTGGCATTCGAATACTTCAAATAGGCAGAGATCAGCAAATACTCTTTCCTCTCTCCCATCCATGTTGTATTTGATGCATTGGTGAAGTGTGGAAGGTACCACCATATTCTCATGTAGCCAAGGGCGGCCAAGCAGCGCCTTGTATGAGGTGCGAGAATCAATGACATGAAATTGCACCTTCTTGACAAAGTTTGCTAGAGTGAGTGTGAACTCTGCTACTCCTAGCGACACTTCACACTTTTGATTGAAGCCGGCAATGCGCATATCCCCGACCTTTTGTAGGTGCACGTTGAAGTAGTGCCTCTCATATATCCTATAGGGCAGGATGTTGACAGCTACCCCGGGGTCCACCAGGATTCTGATCAGCTCCCGGCCATCCAGATGTCCCCTCATATACAGAGGTCTGTTGTGACTGGTGGTGGGGAGCAACATGTCTTCCTGGGTGAAGGTCATGCTGGCCTCCGGCAGTGCCTCAGCTAGGCAGGCTTCATATTGGGCAGGCGTCTGGAGAGCAGTAATGATCGCCTGTCGAGTCTCTTCACTGAGAGAGAGGATTTCCCAGATAGTGAATCTTGCTGGGAGCTTCTTCAATAGTTTGACCACCTGACTTCCAGCTCGGACATTGGATAGCTTCATTTCATCTACCCATCTGGGCTTGGAAGATCCTTGGACTATGGACCCTGATGGATCGGACTCGGAGGCTACACCCTTTTGCTTGGGATTATCTCCTGGCTGCTCCTCACAGGCTGCTGCCGGGAAAGATTCTACCTCTTCTGACAATTCGGGAGATCGCTGGAGTTATGGGTGACTGCCCCCGGTTACCGGTTCAACCTCCCATCATGGCTGCTTCCCTTTTGACATCTTTATGAACTCCAGAAATGAAGGAGCGGGAGTGCCGCCCCCACTTTGGTTGTATAAGCCTGACGGAGGAGGGATTTGAACTCCCCTGACCTCCGGAGGGGGTATCTTGTAGGGTTGCTCCCCTCTGAAGATAATGTTATGGTTGGCGGGCGGCTGACGCCCCCACCTTCGGCCCGACCGGGTTGCATGTGCGGCAATTGCGGCTTCGGCCTGGCTTTCCTTAGCGGCGGGTGTGAAGCAAATCTCTTCTTCATCCTCCTCACCGGGAAAATTGAACAGAGCATAGAGGGAGTTGCAAGAAATGATCACACCCGTTGTAGCCTTGCCGGCACTTCTCTTCCTTCTTTGTCTTCTTTTCTTTTATTTGGCTGGCGCTTGCCCCCAGAACAGGCTGCCATCCCTGTCTGATGCTTTGTCAGCTTCCTCTTCCTGCTTTAGTGAAAGCTGTTACAGCTCCTGGCATGGGAGATGATCCCGTACCAGCAAAGGTTCTAGCTCAGGCTGTACATACTCATCTAGCCCATTTATGTAGTCCTGTAGCCGCCGAGCTTCTGGACTGATCTTCTTGACTGCCGGCAACGTAGTCTGCCTCCTCCGGTTGCGGGTAGGTATCCGGATAACTACTGGCGGATTGGTCCACACAGGTGTTGCTACTTGTGAAGGGGGTCGTGGCGTGACGCCACGAATATGTGCCCCCGATGCCGGGCGAGGCAGGCCCTTTTTCTTGGCTCTTGCAGGGACTTGCTACCATCCCTCCTGTTATTTTATTGGGGCTAGAAAGCAGGCTTCATATGTACGCTGAGTACTGGCTTCTGCGGTCTCCTCAGGCAAGGCTTGATATCGAGAGACCATGTTAACGATGGCTCTTCTTACGGGTGCCTCATGTGGTTGTGGAGGGTCGACCTTGTACTCCCCTAATTCTATTTCTTCCTTTCTCACCATGCCTTCGATAATATCCTTGAAAACATAACAGTCTTCAATTGGATGCCCCAGCATCTGGTGGTAGGGGCAAAATCTTGGGCTATCTCTTCTCTTCAGGTCCTCCGGCCTCCTCGGCTTAGGCAGGGTGACCTTATCATACTGGGTAACCCAGTCAAACAAGATCCTGGTCTTCTCCTTTGGGAAAGAGTAGGCCTTCTTCATTTTATCTCAGAGGGATGGGCCTCCTTCACCCTCTCCGGTCTTGGCAGGCTGAGGAGCAGCTATCTTCATACCTTTATCTTTTTACTGTTCAAACGCCTTGATATCAAGGGCGTTTACTTCTTTCGGTGCCTGGCGCCGTTCTGCTGCCTTGCCCTTTTGTGCAGTAGGAATATTTGGTGTAGGGGCCGACTTCGCTAAGAAAGTCTCCACTTCGGCCACAATATTGTTCAGACGATCGAACGACCGGATTTCCATGCCAATCATCTTCTCCAGCACCTCTCTCCTGAGGTTCTATTTGTAGATCTGTACAGCGTCCTCCTGGTGCGGGGGCCGCTTGCATCTCATCCCGAGGTTCCTCCACCTCTTGATGTAGTCAAGAGCGGTCTCATCTGCCCTCTATCTTGTTGAATAGAGTTCAGCCACTGTGACTTCCCTCTCTGTGACGTGGAATCTTTCTCTGAACTTCCTCTACATGTCCGACAAGTCGTTGATCGACCCGACCGAGAGGCTGGAGTACCATTCAAATGCGAGCCCCGTGAGTGAGGACCCGAAGAACTTCAATAAATATGACTCGTCGGTGGCCAAGTCACCCATGACGGTCTTGTAGTAGGCAACTGTGGACGCACTTTTTATTTATTAAAATCGTTGGTTATTTGTTTATAGCGTTTATTAAGTGCCTGGGCGTGCCAGTCCCAAAGTGACGATTTATTGTGCGCTCGATCTGACTAATCAGACGATTGTGTGGTTCGTGTCGGGACTGAAACCCACCGTACCGTGAAGCCACGACATCATTTACATCCCCTCGGAGAGGGGAACACCCTTGATTAATCGCCGGGAAAAGGGGCCTCATGGCCAGGAAAATATATCGAGAGAAACAAGCCAATAGCGGTCTCGAATCAGTCGGAAAGCCCTATGTCTAGGGAAACAAGCATTCGAAATATGTCGATCACTCAAGGGACCATTTTGATATTCGGACGAGCGTCCGGCTTTAGAGAATCGTGATCATCACGGGGAAAATTGGAGCATATGTATGCCGAGGTACGGCAAGTTTATTGTTCAAAGGGATAGGAGGCATTCGGTTGAATCCCGGTTAGAGCGGTCGGAAACCGATGAGTTTGTTCGCCCGGTGCAAGACCAAGCTACGACCATACTGCGGTGGGCCCCCCGCGGTCGAAGTCGGGCTCGCGTGGGCATCATTAATATTTCCGGTGCCGAAGGGCAGCGGGAAAGTGTCCCAGGACTAGATTCCGAAACAAAGATTCGTACAGAGATAGCCGACTATAGGCCTAGGATGTGGGTCAGGCGATGACCATGGTTGGGGCGAACCCGAGGTCCAAATGTGACTCACGAAGGTCTTATTGATATTCCCGCACGTAGGGTTCGGGGAAGACGAGAGCCGTCTCGTTCCATTCGGATTTTTCCAGTCATACACGGACCATTTTATGTTCGGACAAAGGTCCATATAGAAAACAAGACGGTGGCGGGAGCGAATCCGTGTAAATGTCTGCCGTGAGTACGGCAAGTTTAGTGCAAGTGCGAGGCTAGATCCCGATATATATGTCGGTCGCTAACGGACCATTCGTCGTTCGGATGAGAGTCCGCATTTGAAGCGCCGAAGACGATGACAAAGACATACGGATGTCTATCGTAGGTATGGCAAGGTCAATGTGAGTGCGGGATTAGATCCCGATGAAGACGGGTCAAGCTGATGATCTATTGGCCCGAGGTGGTTGCGGACTATGGCCATATCGGGGTTTCTGAGGACCACGTCTGATGCCACGGGGCGCCATTATTTTCCTCTTCACGCATAATCTTGGGAAACGAAGGCTCCAAGGTATACGTGCGTGTCAGTCACGGTCGGACCATTCATTGTTCGGACGCGAGTCCACGTTTGAAGCATCAAAGACGATGATAAAACCGTGCAAATGTCTGCCGTAGACACGACAAGTTTAATGTGGGGTTGCGGGATTAGATCCCGGGAGAAGCGGGTTGAGTTAACGAACTATTGGCCTGAGATGTGTTCGGATCATGACCATGTCGGAGGCTCCGAGGTCCACGTCCGATACCACGAGGCATCATTCATTTCCTCTTTGCACCCAGTCCGGCGGTGTGAATTGTTAAGTATGGAGCCCAAACTTGCCATCGTGCGCCCTCGCACGCGGATCGACCTGCGCGGTCAGGTCGTGGGGGTCAAGGGGGCAACGCCCCTTGCGGGGGTTTCCGGGGGCAGCGCCCCCAGAACAAAATTTCAATTAAGGCACGGGTGATGGAGTTTCTTTTATTCCTTTATTAGTATTAAACTTCTTTTTTTTATTTGGTTGACTCTTCTTTACGAAATCACGCCGGATCAAGGGGAAGTCTGGGGGGGGGGCGCCGGAATAGAGGGCACCGGATTAGCAGGATGCCAAGGGCAAGGAGGGCGCGCCGTTTAACGAGATGCCAAAGGGAATAAGGGCGCGCCGCTTTTGGCCGCGCCGGAATAGGATGGCAAGGGGGGCGCGCCGGGTATGGAACCTCAAGGGGGCACCGTATTAAGAGTAGGCAGGGGGCGTGCAGTTTTAACGGTTAAACAAAGGGGGGCGCGCCGGAATTGGACCATTCAAGGGGAGAGGGGCGCGCCGGTTTGAAGGGCGCCGGGTTAGAATTGAAAGGGGTGCATCGGGTGTGATAAAGGGAATGGTTTTGAGAGGTTAAACCGGCGCGATGGAGCAGGGGCGCGCCGGAATAGGGAGATATGGAGTGGAAATGGGCGCGCCGTTTAGCATCCGAAGAAGGAGATGGGGCTATTGTGAGGAGGGTTAAAACGGCGCGATGGAGCAGTGGCCGCACCGGATTAGCCCCTCCCGAGGGTTTCTTGCTTTTGACTGTGTGTTTTCTTTTCTTTCACCTGCAGGTTGGGTTAATGACAGGTTTGTTCATCCATTTGGAAGATTAGGTTGATGAAAAGGGGGTTTAAACGTTTTAGTTGTTTATTGAGGTGAATTAGCATGAATGCTTAAGTGTTCGTTCAAAGGGTTTGATTCACAGAGCTTACTGTGTGTTGTTCTTGTTCTCGGAGGTGGTTTGTTCGTTTGTTCCCGAGTGTTCTTGGCCATGGCGAGAATTGGGCAGCACCTCCCCCGGACCGGGACTTGCCGGAGATCAAGGAGAGTCACCAATCGGATTGCTCCGGGGTAAACTCTCAAAATGCGGAGCGGCCTCACGGCGGTCCGTTAGCCCAAGTGCGAGTGCGGAACGCTCGAGGGCCAGCCTACAAGAGCGCCCACGACTCACGGGCGATGTTTTCATAAGTGGGACGAATGTGTGCCACGAGAGGCCATGAATGTTCATCCCCTGACGGGCTCCTTCGAAGGCCATGCTATGGAGAAGCAAGCTTCGAAGGGCCTGGATGAGGAGAAGGCAGAGAGAAAGAGAGGGAAGCAGAAGAACACCGTATGTTGCAAAAAGGGCTTTTCTTTTTATTCGTTTGCAAAGAGAAATACAGCTGGGAATCTACCCTAAAGCGAGAAAAGGAGAGAATATAGTAGAGGGAATGGAGGGAATACATCGATGGGGGAGGGGGAATGGAGCACAAGCTCCTCCCCCTCCGAGCTCACCTCTCACTCTCACTCTCCTCTCTCTTTCTTTCTTCACCTCTCTGGCATGGATGGGTGGAGCTTCCTTCTCTTCGGGTGGCCTTCTCCTCTTCTTTTTCTTCTTCTCTTCACTGCATACAGCCGAGGGGGTTCGAGCAGCTCTCCTCTTCTCTTCTGCAGAGTATATATATAGTGGGTTGCCTTTTCTTTGCTCGAACGGGAGAGAACTCCCGCCACTGCGTTCGTCTGCCAAACGAACAGGGTTGGCTTCTATGCTGGCATCCGGTGATTGGCGACGTACCTTGTCGTTCGTCCGAGGATGGCACAGTTGCGGGTTTGTCGGGAGATCTTCATCTGAAGACATGCCTTCTCCGTTGATGCCGGTGCACTGTCGAGTGGAGACGGAGGCACGGCTTCAGATCATTGAATGCTCACTGCGCACCGCATTTAAACAAAACAGAGCATCGCAGTTTCGATGGGATGGCATGAGGTTAAAACGGCGCGGTGGAACAGTGATCGCGCCGGTTTAAACCCAAGTGTAATTGGCGCGCCGCGTAAAGATGGCAAATGAGCCACGCCGTATTCAATATTTGAAAGAAGAAGCTTTTGAAGATGGGCAAGACGGGTCCTTCAACTTTAGCACGCCGGTTTAGCTTGTGCAAATGGGTGGCGCCGTTTTAATCATCAAAGGGGGATGGCCCCTTCAACAGGAGCACGCCGGATAACCTGAGGGGCGCGCCGTTTTAATGCAACACAAGGGAGCTCGTATTAGAGCATGAAGTGGGGCGCGCCAGTTAAGCAAAGGGGCGCGCCGTTTTAAGGCGCGCCACTTTAAGGCCCTTCCATGCCGTTTTAAGCACCGAAACGGATTCTTCTAGAAGTCGCGGCCGTTTATATGAATGGCGGCATTCCTAGAACGTTCCGTTTGCAATGTATGGCCTCCACAATTTTCCATTCGCAGCCTTCGGGACTCGGTCCCAGACTTTGCGTGACTTTCGATGCAAGCTAAAACTGTGCCGAAGTTCCCGACTTTTCTTTGATTCAGCTTTCGGCATGGCCGGTCGGAGCGTTGTAGCTGTATCTTCTGCTTAGGGGGCTTCCTTAGCGGGTAGCGGACCACCAAGCGAGTTCTCGTCCTGATCGGGCGAGGCATGAGGTTTATTCGGCATTTCTGTCTTCGACTCGCGCTTGCATGTGTAGACGCGAATGTCGCCATCATCATCATCGTCATATTTTTGGCGTCCACAAATGCCCCCCACTCGCGGGCGGCGCAAGCGAGGGACGAGTGCGCGGGGTCGCGAGTGTAGAGTTCTTCAACATGACATCTGTTCTTCCGAGCCAGTGAAATGCTGGTCCGGTGCAAATTCACGGGAAAGCGCTCACTCCTTCAGTGAAGGGATGAGGGGATCGCTTCACCGCATATGCACGCGGACTGAGATGTCAGAGTGGGGGTTTAGTCATCGGTATGGGGTGAATACCAAAGCAAGGCTGAAGGGTCTATGCGTCGTCTTAGGTAGGAGTCCTAAAACGACTTAGATGAGGCCAATCCCAAGGGGGAGTTGGTGACTCGTGCTGGGTTTAGGAGAATTGTTCATTCATCGACTCGGATGGGAGGTCCAAGCCGAAGGTTTATGAAAGGGATCCGATGGAGTGAAAAGGATTTTATGCATTCTGGTGGAACGTTCGAAGTGAAGGGTTTATTTGCTGGTGCCGACAGGGTGTCGGGAGCTGATGTGGTCTATTCATTGACACGGGATGAGTGCCAAGGCAGAGGGGTCTTTTCATTCATTGACTTGGACGGAAGGTCCGAGCCAAGCAAAGGAGGTTTCTCTTCTCTTTTTTTTTTCGTTCATTGACTTGGACGGAAGGTCCGAGCCAATCAAAGGAATTCTTCTTCTTCTTTTTCTTCTTCCTTTTTTTTTATTCATTGACTTGGACGGAAGGTCCGAGCCAAGCAAGGAGGTTCTTTTTGTTCATTGACTTGGACGGAAGGTCCGAGCCAAGCAAGAAAGTTCCCTTCTTTTCTTTTCTTTTCTTTTTTTTTTATCGACTTGGGCGGAAGGTCCGAGCCAAGTAAGAAGGCTCTATCTCTTTTTATTCATTAGCTTGGACGGAAGGTCCGAGCCAAGCAAAGAGGTTGTTTTTGTTCATTGACTTGGACGGAAGGTACGAGTCAAGCGAGAAAGTTCTTTCCTTTTTTGTTCTTCTTTTTTTTTATTCATTGGCTTAGATGGAAGGTCTGAACCAAGCAAAGGAGGTCTCTTTTTTTTGTTCATTGACTTGGACGTAAGGTCCGAGCCAAGCAAGAAAGTTCTTTTCGTTCATCGACTTGGACGGAAGGTCCAAGCCAAGCAAAGGCGTTCTTTTGTCCATCGACTTGGACAGAAGGTCCAAGCCAAGGGTTAATTCGTCGGTGGGACTGGGAGTTGTAATATTGAGGTGGTTTATTCATCGCCAAGGGGTGAGTGCCAAAGCAAGGGTCTTTTGTTCATGGAACCAGACGAAAGGTCCAGGCCATTGGTTTATTCATAGATGCCGACGGGGAGTCGGGGACCGACGTGGTTTGCTTGTCTCTTCTTCTCTTCATTAGTGCCGACAGGGTGTCGAGAGCTAAGGTAGTTTATTCTTCTCTTCTTCTCTTCGTTAGTGCCGACAGGGTGTCGGGAATTGACGTGATTTGTTTGTCTCTTCATCTTTTCATCAGTGCTGACAGGGAGTCGGGAGCTGACCTAGTTTGTTGGTCTCTTTGTCTCTTTGTCAGTGCCGATAGGGTGCCGGGAGCTGACATGGTTTGTTTGTCCCTTCTTCTGTTCATCAGTGCCGACAGGGTGCCGAGAACTGACGTGATTTGTTTGGTCTCTTCTTCTCATCATCAGTGCCGATGGGGTGTCGGGAGCTGACGTGGTATGTTTGTCTCTTCTTCTGTTCATCAGTGCCGACAGGGCATTGGGAGCTGACCTGGTTTGTTGGTCTCTTTGTCTCTTCATCAGTGCCGACAAGGCATCGGGAGCTGACGTGGTATGTTTGCCTCTTCTTATATTCATCAGTGCCGACAGGGTGTCGGAAACTGATGCAATATGTTGGTCTTTTCTTCTCTTCGTCAGTGCCGACAGGGTGTCGGGAACTGACGTGGTTTATTTTTCTCTTCTTCTCTTCATCGGTGCCGACAGGGTGCCGGGAGCTGATGCGATATGTTGGTCTTTTCTTCTCTTCGTCAATGCCGACAGGATGTCGGGAACTGACATGGTTTATTTGTCTCTTCTTCTCTTCATCAGTGCCGACAGGGTGCCGGGAGTTGACGTGGCATGTTGGTCTTGTCTTCTCTTCGTTAGTGCCGACAGGGTGTCGGGGACTGACATGGTTTATCTGTCTCTTCTTCTCTTCATCAGTGCCGACAGGGTGCCGGGAGCTGACGTGGTATGTTCATTGGCATGGGGTTAGTGCCAAAGCAAGGGTCACTTTGTTCATGGAACCAGACGAAAGGTCTGGGCCACTGGTCTTATGCGTTAGTGGGACTGAAAATATTTTGATCTCCGGCGGGACATGACGAGTCGACATCCCTCGGAGGCTTTGATGATGATTTTTCTCTCTTCTTTTTTACTTCTCTTTTTTTTTTCTCTTCTTTTCCCTTCTCTTTTTCTTCTTCTCTCCTTCTTCTCTTTTTTCTTCTTCTTTTCTTTCCCTTCTTTTTCTTCTTCCCTTCTTTTTTTTCCTTCTTTTCTTTCTTTTTTTCCTTCTCTTCTTTTTTTATTTTTTTTTGAACAACTTTGGATAGCTATCGGCACAGACGCCGATAATGAGATAGCTGTCGGCTAAACGCCGATAATGACATAGCTGTCGGCTAAGGGCCGATAATTTAAAGCTGTCGGCTCAGGGGCCGATAATTGAAAAATGAGCCACGAGGGCAGAGAGGAGGGTTTATTCCTTTAACAGTCTGGACGGTGGGTCCAAATCAAAAGGGGTATTCGTCACCCGAAGGGACGGAGAGAAGAGTTGGTTCATGTGGCGACCTGCACGGGAGGTCCAAATCAAAAGGATTGTTCGTGACCCCGAAGGGATGGAGGGGTGGTCAAGTCGCTGACATGGGTTAGTGTTAGCGCAAGGAAAAGGGGATGATTCCTTACCCGAATGGCAGGCTCGGGCCAGGGTGAAAGGTTGTTTCATTCTTTAATGCGCCAGGGGTACCAGCTGTAGGAAAGGTCTTTTAATTCTTTGGCTGGACGGAAGGTCCGAACCAGAGTAGAGAGAATTCTTTTTGTTCTTCGGCTGGACGGTAGGTCCAAGCCAAAGTGAAAGGATCTTTTTTTTCTCTAGTTGGACAGAAGGTTCGATCTAGAGTGGAGAGAATCTTTTTATTCTCCGACTGGATGGCAGGTCCACGCCAAAGTGAGAGGATCTTTTTGTTCTCTAGCCAGACGGAAGGTTCGATCTAGAGTGGAGAGAATCTTTTTATTCTCTGACTGGACGGCAGGTCCGAGCCAAAGTGAGAGGATCTTTTTGTTCTCTAGTCGGACGGAAGGTCCAATCTAGAGTGGAGAGAATCTTTTTGTTCTCTGACTGGACGGCAGGTCCGAGCCAAAGTGAAAGGATCTTTTTGTTCTCTAGTCGGACGGAAGGTCCAATCTAGAGTGGAGAGAATCTTTTTGTTCTCTGACTGGACGGCAGGTCCGAGCCAAAGTGAAAGGATCTTTTTTGTTCTCTAACCGGACGGAAGGTCCAATCTAGAGTGAAAGGATCTTTTTTATTCTCTAGTCGGATGGAAGGTCCGATCTAGAGTGGAGAGAATCTTTTATTCTCTGGCTGGACAACAGGTCCGAGCCAAAGTGAAAGGACATTTTTGTTCTCTAACCGGACGGAAGGTCCAATCTAGAGTGAAATGATCCTTTTTTATTCTCTAGTCGGATGGAAGGTCCGAACCAGAGTAGGGAGAATCTTTTTGTTCTCTGACTGGACGGCAGGTCCGAGCCAAAGTGAAAGGATCTTTTGTTCTCTAGTCGGACGGAAGGTCCGATCCAGAGTGAAAGGGGTCTGTTTGTTCTCTGGCTAGGCAACAAGCCTGAACCAGAGTGAAAGGATTTGATGTTCTTCAAAGCGCCGGGAGTACCGACTGTGAAATCCAAACCCGGGAAAGTGGGCCATGAGGGCCGAAGTTGATGTTGCAGAGGTAGGCCGCGAAGGCTGCAATTGGGGAAGCGGGCTATAGAAGCCAAAGTTGGGAGGTTAGCAGGCCGTAGAGACGGGAAGTAGGCCGTGGGGGCCAAGATTGGGCTACACGAGCCAGAACTGGGAAAGTAGGCCACAATGGCCAAAATTGAGTTTATTTTTATTATTATTTTTTCCTTTATTCAAGCATGCAGGCATTCATCAGCAAGCATAACATAAATACATATAAGGTAGCTCCCTCTATAGGGGATGGGATAGGGATAACGCCCATAATTCACAAATGCAGTGTGGGCCACGAGGCACGACTAAGGGGTGGTGCACCCGTCAAAAGGATATCGCATGTCTTGCATGCATAGCTTAAATTCACGCATTTCACCCGAGGCAATCCTCTGTAGCGTGGCAGTGTAAATGTGTGAGCAAAGAGCCCTAACCGTAGGGATATGCAGGTTTTCCTAGTGACACTCGAGGATCACTCTAGCGCCTACACATTAGTTTCAGGCTTTCGACTTTCGATAGCTTCACACAGCCCCCATCTGTTTATTTTGGTAGCGGATTTCACCGTTCGGCGCGAGTCTCCTCATGTGTCTCAATGGGGATTCCCGGCTACTAGGATTCGTCCTTGTCATAATTTTATTGCGGATTCCACTGTTTGACGCGAGTTTCCTCATGTATCTCCATGGGGATTCCCGGCTAATAGGTTTCATCCTTATTATAATTCACTTCACCATTTCGCGTGAGTCTCCTCATGTGTCTCAATGGGGATTCCCGGCTACTCGGATACACGTGTCTCTCTTCCCCTTTTTTTTTGCATCATTTTTTCTCTCTTTTTTCTTTTACAGTGGGGGTAGGCAGCTTTTTCCTCACGATTACCTTTCACACGAGTGCAGGAATTCAAGCGTCCTTAGAGTGCTAAGAAGAAATTCGGGCAATCCCTACAGTCAAAGGCCATTGAACACATTAAGTGCTAAGTGTGGGAGCGTTGCCTTGGGTTTATTTTGTGAGTTGGGCTCAGCAATTTAGCCATGACTCTTCCCCTTGACGTGTGCACCCGCCATAATTGGGTTCCCTTCGAGCGTATGCCGTGACGCGCGCGCACCCGGAATCGGGGCGATATTATTTAGCAAGGAAACACGGTCCTAGAAAATTCAAAGGAGGTGTATTATTCTATATTAAGCAAACATGCAAGCAGGGCAATCATGCATTCTCTTTTTTTTTCTTCTTTTTTTTGTGTGTGTTTGTTTTATTGTTGTTGTTGTTGTTGTTTCTTTTTTTTTTTGCATAGGAAAATATTGTTGTTACGTATATGTGTAGTGGTAGTAAAGGTATTAGGGAGGCAGACCGCAAAAGGGCTGAGAGGATATTAGGGAAGCGGGCTGCAGGAGCCGAAGTTACGGGATGTGGGCCGCGAAGGCCGAATTCTGGGAAGTAGGCTACGAGAGCCAGACTTGGGAAGCAGGCCACGAAGGCCAAAGGTAAGCAGGCTACAAGAGCCAAAGCTGGGAAGCAGGCTACGAGGGCCAGAATTAGGAAACGGGCTGCAAGAGCCGAAGATAAAGGTCTCTATTTTTTGTTTTATGGCCGGGGCAGGATCCGAACCAAAGTGAAAGGTTGATTCTTTTTTTTCTGGCCGGGGAAGGACCCGAACCAAAGTGAAATGTTGATTCTTTAATTCTCTGGGTAGGAAAGGATCTGAACCAAAGTGGAAGGTTTATTCTTTGATTCTCTGGTCGGGAAAGGATCCGAACCAGAGTGGGCGGTTGATTCTTTGATTCTCTGGTCGGGGGAAGGATCCGAACCAAAGCGGAAGGTTTATTCTTTGATTCTCTGGTCGGGGAAGGACCCGAACCAAAGTGAAAGGTTGATTCTTTAATTCTCTGGCCGGGGAAGGACCCGAACCAAAGTGAAAGGTTGATTCTTTAATTCTCTGGGTGGGAAAGGATCTGAACCAAAGTGGAAGGTTTATTCTTTGATTCTCTGGTCGGGAAAGGATCCGAACCAGAGTGGGCGGTTGATTCTTTGATTCTCTGGTCGGGGGAAGGATCCGAACCAAAGCGAAAGGTTGATTCTTTGATCCTCTGGCCGGGGAAGGACCCGAACCAAAGTGAAAGGTCGGTTTTTTGATTCTCTGGCCGGGGGAAGGATCCAGACCAAAGTGAAAGGTTTATTCTTTTTTATTGGGAAGCAGTCGGCTAGGAGCCGATAATGGGGTAGCTGTCGGCTAGGAGCCAATGATGAGTGAAGTAGTTGTCGGCTCAGGGGCCGATGATTGGATAGCTGTCGGCTCGGAGGCCGATGGTGGGATATCTGTCGGTGTAATGCCCCATCGGCGGAAGGTTTAGTCAGTTTAACGCCCCGTCGGCAGATGGTTTAGTCAGTTTAACGCCACGTCGGTGAAAGGGTTTTGTCGGTTTAACGCCCCGTCGGCGAAAGGTTTTTTCGGTTTAATGCCCCGTCGACGGAAGGTTTAGTCGGTTTCTATTTGTTGGATGACTGAAGGTCGGAGGTAAAAGTGTGCCTTGTGACCCTTCTTTCTCTTCTTTTCTTCTCTCTTTTTTTTGTGAGGAGAGGCGGGTGCAAAGATCATGTTCGCATCGTGTGTCTTTTCTCTCTTTTCTTCTCTTCTTCTTTTATGTGTAAAGAAGCGGGTTCAATGACCACGTCTGCCTCATGACTGTTCTTTCTCTTCTTCTCTTCTTCTTATACGGAGAGGTGGGTACAAAGACCATATTTGCCTTACGTTTTTTTTTCCTTCTTCTCTTCTTCTTTTGTAGAGAGGCAGGTGCAAAGACCATGTTTGCCTCATGACTCTTTATTTTGTTATGCTATTCCTTTCTCATTGATGGCCCCAGACTGGGGTGTATTCTTTAAACGTGCCCCCAGGTTGGAGTGTAGCTTTTCTTCATTTTCCCCCCCTAGGCCGGGGGTTAGGCCTCTTTACTTTTATGCCCCCAGGCGGGGGTGTATTCTTTTTGGCTTCTATGCCCCTAGGCGGGGTATATTTCTCTTCACGTGCCCCTAGATCGGGGGTGTGTTCTTCATCTCTTGTGCACCCAAGGTAGGATGGGTTTCTTTTTTACGTACCCCTGAGTCGGGGTGTAACTTCATGCTTCTTATGCCCCCAGGCCGGGGTGGATTCTGCTTCTTTACTTTTGTGCCCCCATGGCAGGGTGTATTTGCTTCTTGTGCACCCCGGGCGGAGTGTGTTGTTGTTTCCTTTTTATGCCCCCAGGTCGGGGTGTGTTTCTCTTTTTGTGCACCCAATGGCAAGGCATGTGTTTCTTTCTTCGTGTGCCCCCTAGGCCAGGGTGTATTCTTTTTGGCTTCTATGCCCCTAGGCGGGGTATATTTCTCTTTGTATTCCCCTAAGCTGGGGTGTGTTTTTGTTTCATATGCCCCCATATCGGGGTATATTTCTCCCTCAGATACCCCTAAACCGGGGTGTATTCTTTGTCTCATATGTCCCCCGAGTCGGGGTGTGCTTTGCTTCTTGTGCACCCCGGGCGGAGTGTATTCTGCTTCTTCTACCCCTCAAGGCGGGGTGTGTGTCTTTTCATCTATCCCTAGAGCGGGCGTAGTTTCTTCTTCAAACGCCCCTAGGCTGGGGTGTAACTTTTGCTTTGTGCGTGCCCCCGAGTCGGGGTGGATCCTTCTGCTTCTTCGACCCCAGAGAGGGGTATATTTCTCTTCATGTTCCCCTAAGCCGGGGTGTGCTTTGCTTTATGTGCCCCCAAGTCGGGGTGGATTCTCTTCATGTGCCCCCGAGCCGGGGTGTATCCTTTTCTTCTTATGTCCCAGAGCGGGGTGGATTCTCTTCTTTTTTTTTACCTCGACACACTGGGGGATGTTTGCCTCTCGTGCACCCAAGTTGGGGTGTATTGTTGCTTTTGATGCCCCCAAGGTGGGGTGTAATTCTTCTTCAGATCCCAGTAAGCTGGGGTGCGTTCTTTAAGGCTTCTATGCCCCCGTGGCGGGGTGGATGAATGCTCTCTTCTAGATTCGTGGCCGTGCTCGGCCTCATTGCTGCAAAGCATTCGCAGATAGGGGCAGCAAGAAGGTGGAACAGGCCCGGGCATGGCACCATGGACTCGGACCCTCCTAGAGTTAGGCGGGATGTCGGCCTTCTTCTTGTCCTTTTTGGTCGGCGATGCTTACCAGTTTTTTTTGTCCTTTCTTTTCTTCTCTTCTTTTTTGTAATAGACCAAAGGCGGGTGCGCAGGAGAGCGCTCACCCCCTCAGGGAGGGGATGAGTGATTCACTCCACCGCATCAATCCCACAGTGGTAATCTTTGTTCAGCACGGGTCTCGACGGATATGGCCGTACAACCCTATCTCGTCGATTCTTTCTCTTCCCCTTTCGTTCCTTTCTTCTTATCATTTCATTTTTTTCCTTCTATTCTTCTATTCTTCTATTCTTCTATTCTTCTTTGTTTTGGAAAGGGGGATTTGATTTCCCCTCCCTCTCTTCTTTTCCTCTTCTCTCTTTTTTTTAGCGGCCCTCATGATTCCTGAAAGCTGCATATGCCTCGGAGTGTTAGCGCAGCAAGAGTGATATAGAGGGGGGGGATGAATAGATCACTCCCAATTTGAAGAAACTTAAACGGAATATAATTTCTACTGCTAACGCACCTCCTTAAACCGTACACAGAGGAATGTAAATGAGAATGAAGAGCGAATCACAAGGAAGCAAAGAGCCGAGCAGATGAAGAGCGTAGAGAACATAAGCAAACCACAGAGGAGGCACTCGGTTTTTTAGGTGGTTCGATTGCAGTCCGCAATCTACATCCACCCCTCACTCCCACTAGAGTAAGGATTCCACTAGACTATGCTAGATCAATGCAGAACACAAAGGGAGACAAATCCCTCAACCAAGTTCTGTTACCCACAGAACTTGAAGCCTGTTCTAGCTCCCAGCTAGAGCACGACCGGAGAAACCTCTCCCTTCCTCCACACACCGGAGGGAAACTGTTAATGACAACCAGTCACTAACACCACCAGAGATCACCGATCTCTCTTCCTCTGCAACACAGAGGGAAACTGGAGTGATACTCTCTTCCTCCACACACCGGAGGGACAACAATTCAGATCAGAGTAGAAGGATGAAAAATAAACGAAAGCAAAATGGAAAATGAAAAACAATGAGAAGGAATCGGTTCTGAAACCCAAAACAAATGTAGCTTCAAATGAAGCAATTCATCAAGCAGCACACTCTCTCTCTCTCTCTCGACCAAACTCCTCTCAGATATTGAACTCTCTGCTCTTTTCCTTTCTCTTTCTTTCTCTCTGCACTTTTCTTTCCTTTCCTGGATCGAAGGACGTATATGCTCTTCAGGCTTCTTCTTCGATCAGCCTTCATCAGAAAACGAAGGCTTCATTTTATACCTGGACCAGTAGCAGGGCGCGTGTGGCTTCCACAGTTCCCGCCCTAAGAATTCGGACCACGTGGCAGCGTCCAGTAGACTGTCAGACCACGTGTCCTCATCTGGGCATTTTCCTTATCCTCGGATCACGTGCCCAGCACCAGTACGCTCAGCAACTGGAGGTAGATGGCGTCAACTCACTCACTCCAAAGAGTTGACGCAGTCATCAGAAATCTTCAAACTTCTTAACCGCTGCGTCGACTCCATCAGCCTATTGCGTTGACGCAACGGTATCGGCAGTTCATTGTTCAAGCCTTCAACAGATAGGCGAGCTGCGTCGACGCTGCCAGTTGGTGGCGTTGACACACGAACGTGTACATTTCTATACTGGCATCTCTTATGCCGCTGCGTCGACGCTTCTTGTTGATGGCGTTGACGCAGTGGAAGATTTCGTGAAGGCTTCATCGCTTGTAAGACTCTCTGCTATTTTAACTGCTGCGTCGACGCTTCTTGCTTGTGGCGTTGACGTAATAGAAGATGACGTGACAGTTTCATCTACTGATGCGTGGACGCTTTAAACTTCAGGCGTCGACCCTGTTCCCTTCAGCAACAATAATGAAGTGTATAGACTTAGTGTTAACGTGAAGCATTGTATAGACTACAGAGATCAATATAGCAAGTGTGTACATAGTGAGGGAGTGTATAGACTTAGTGAAATGAAGTCTAGTGTATAGACTTGGAAAGCTGTTCAATGTGTTGGGTTGCGGTTGTATAGACTTTGCCCAAGGAACCGAGTGTATAGACTTCGCCATAGTCTAATGAACATG
Source organism: Amorphophallus konjac (assembly GCA_022559845.1). Taxonomy (NCBI): domain Eukaryota; kingdom Viridiplantae; phylum Streptophyta; class Magnoliopsida; order Alismatales; family Araceae; genus Amorphophallus; species Amorphophallus konjac. The sequence goes on along the minus strand of CM040118.1, from coordinate 377,893,385 downwards.
CTTTGCAGAATTGAACGAGTCAATGTGTAGACTTCACAAGAAGCAGACCGATGTACAGACTTATAGTGTGGAGGCAGACTGTATAGACTAGAATCGCTTGAAGCGATGTATAGACTTTGGTGAGGCTCAAGCAGTGTACAGAGTTGAAGGCTCACAAACGAGTGTATAGACTTAGGCTTTTAACACAATATTTTACATGCTGAGTTGACGCTGCAGCCCATTGAGTTGACGCTGCAACGTATTACTATTACGTTCAACTGATGATGTATAGACTTAATGAAATGAAGAACATGAACAGAAGAGTCTACGCATCACCACACTGAGTTGACGCACTGGTGTGAAAAACAGTGCAGACAGAGTGAATAGACTTGAAGAAGTTATGCCAAATGAACAGATGAGTCGACGCATCAGAAGGGATGGGTCGACCCAATGCAATCAGTACTAGCTAAGCAGAGTGTAGATAAAATCATGATAGCATGCTTATCTGACAACCAAATGAACTGTACTCACTCACATGATGAAACAACATTAATATAGAGATAGAAGATTGATTTATAGTGTGAGACATCATCAAAACCATAGGAATGCAACAATCTCCCCCTTTTTGATGATGACAACACTATGAATCATGCAATATCAAGTTTCAACAAAGAGTTAAAAAAATTCAAGACATGCTCATGCAAATGAATTAAACATTCCCTACAGTACACTCTCATCTCCCCCACAACTCATAACCATTTCTTCCATGAAGCAACATGACTCCCCTCAAAGCTCAAGACAAAACCAATACTCACTGAAATTGCAAACTTCTCACAGAAATTGCAGATATTGCAAGCTTCTCTCCCCCTTTGACATCAGCAAAAAGAACTGTAGAATGTATGACAGTGCTGGAAACATGAGGACTGAGGGCAGTAACTTCTTAGTGCAGAAAATCACGAGTAGGTCTTAAGAGAATAAGTGAGTTTCTAATCTCAAGAGAGGATTCTTTGGACTTCAGTACACAATAGAGAAGTAGAGTTATAGACAAGTTTATCAGCATACATAGTGGATGATTGAGAGTAGGAGTTGACAAGTATGGCCAGATATAGCTGATCATTCAACTATTTCACAGGACAGCAAGAGACTAAATCAGAGAGGTGTTCTCAAGGTATTGAAGATAAGCAATCCATTAGTTGCATAACAACAAGGAATTTTGTTGGAGATGATTTTCAAGAAGATCAATGAGTAAGTTGGTAGGTCACTTCCTTTGACATTAGGGAGACACCTTGATTAGAGGCCTGAATCCCCAGTTACTCAGAGTCAGTACCTCATTACTTCCCCCCCCCCTTTTTTTTAATAAAGAACAGAGTTAGTAACTGTGGCTTTTGACATTAGGGAGACACCTTGATTAGAGGCCAGAGTCCCAGTTACTCACCAGCAAGCCACCATTGCTCTGTCATGACTTTTCATTTATTTTAAGCATTTGACACCTCATGACTTGGGAGAAATATTCATTTTATTGATGAAGCTCCCAGTTTCTCAGTGATTAAAACAGAACATGTTTGTTCAGTTAAGCCCTTGAGTTAAAAAAGATAGAATGATTGAAGACAATACCAAAAAGAACTTTTCTTGAATTGAGTCTTGAAGTCTAGATTTCAAGTTGATTGGGTCAGATAACAAGACATACAAGTTTTTGGCCTGAACCATAATCAATGGCAATGTAGGAAGATATACTTTATGCAATTAGTCCAGATCTCTGAAGGAGTACCAAAGGAAGGATTCTAACTTGAAGATTAGAGTCACTGACTTATAGACTTAAGAGATAAGTGACACTCTATTTTCTGAGAGAACCACACTAAATCAGTCATGCAAAACCAGCAAAGGTACACATCTGGACAGCCCTTTTGAATCTGTCAGAGAACTTCTCTTCTCACATCACAACTCAGCTCCCCCTAAGACATAGCATACTTCAATAACCATTCCAGCAAAAAAAAATCTCAAAGCTCCCCCTTACTTAGGGCATTTTGAAGACTAACCAGTAAGGATTCAGAGCACCCTCTTAAATCAGCATGAAAGAAGGTTAAACATCAGATAGACACAACTCCCCCTCACAACAAGAACATGCTTCATAATTAAGATAATTTGTATAAGCCTAATTCTCTTCTCAAAGTGGAAAATTTTTCATTATCCAGAGGTTTTGTGAATATGTCAGCAATCTGATTATCTGTGCCTACATGAATCAGTTCAAAATTATTCTTAGACACCTCATCTCTTATAAAATGATGTCTTATCTCTATGTGTTTGGTTCTTGAATGCAAAACAGGATTTTTAGCAAGATTGATGGCACTAGTATTATCACAGTAAATAGGTGTGCATCCCAGGTCTACTTGGTAGTCCTGAAGCTGGTGTTTAATCCAAATGACTTGTGTTCCACAACTCCCTGCAGCCACATATTCAGCTTCTGCAGTGGAGAGGGCCACAAAATGTTGTTTCTTGGAGCCCCAAGACACTAAACACCCACCCAAGAATTCACAATGCCACTAGTGCTTTTCTTGTCTAGTTTACAGCCGGCATAGTTAGCATCTGTGTATGCTACCAGGTTAAGTGTGTGAGATGCAGGAAACCATAAACCTAGAGAATGACTAGCTGACAAATATCTGAAGATTCTTTTAACTGCAGCTAAGTGTAGTTCAGTAGGTCTAGACTGATACCTTGCACACATTCCTACACTGAATTGTATATCAGGTCTAGAGGCTGTCAAGTAAAGTAGTGATCCAATCATACCTCTATAAAGTTTGGCATTTACTTCTTTACCTGTCTCATCTGCATCCAATGATATATTGGTGCCCATGGGTGTAGTAATGTGCTTTAAGTTTTCCATGCCAAACCTTTTGAACAGTTCCATTGTATATTTGGTTTGGTTGATGAAGCACCCATCTTCTAGCTGCTGTACCTGCAATCCAAGAAAATATTTTAGTTCACCAACCAAGCTCATTTCAAATTCAGCAGACATCATGGTAGAGAATTCATCACATAGTTCATGCTTAGTTGATCCAAATACAATGTCATCTACATATACCTGAACTATGATGAGATCTTTATTCATGCCCTTGGTAAATAAAGTCTGATCAACTTTACCTCTTTTGTAGCCCTTGCTGATCAGAAATTCAGACAATCTTTCATACCAAGCTCTTGGAGCCTGCTTTAGACCATACAAGGCTTTGTTTAACCTGAAAACTTGGTTAGGTTGAGGAGAATATTGAAATCCAGGAGGTTGTTCAACAAACACTTCTTCTTTAATAACTCCATTTAAAAAGGCACTTTTAACATCCATTTGCTGGAGTTTTATATTCTTTGAGCATTCAAAGGCAAGCAACAATCTTATAGCTTCCATCCTAGCAACAAGTGCATAGGATTCATCAAAGTCTACACCGAATTCTTGACAGTAGCCTTTGGCTACTAGTCTGGCCTTATTCCTCGAGATAATTCCATCTTCGTTCATCTTATTTTTGAACACCTACTTGGTTCCTATGACATTAATACCATCTGGTCTTGGGACTGTTGGATACGGACTGAATAGATCTAGAGGGGGGGTGAATAGATCTTTCCCCCTTTTTGATAATTTACTGACTATCGACCAGATGAGCTACTGGTAATTAATGAATCATAGAACTAATGCGGATAGTAAAGATGCAAGCATACGTATAGGAAATCAAACACACACAAGCACACCACAAGAAAGGATTTTTAAGGTGGTTCAGTCTCTTCCTGAGACTTACATCCACCCCTTGCTTAACTCAAGCAAGGCTTCACTATGAGAATCTCTGATCTCAACCAAAACACAGCTGACAATCAGCTTGTACCTGCTGACACACAGCTTGATTCTACTGCCTCACAGCTTGACAATAATTGTAATCAGAAATGAAAAGATGATAAGAACAGGTGATGAAAGACAGGACTGAATATTGGCGTGTGTAGAAGAATAGATGTTCAGCCTGGGACTTGATCACGCTTATGAAGAAGCCTAGACTCCCTGTTGATCTTCCAGTCAGTTGCCTTCGATTGTTCTGCTGCTGGAGATCACACAGTCTTGAGCTAAGTCTTCCTTCTGCAGCAACGAGATTGCCTTTAACCTTTCTGCAGATTTTTGATTGGTGGAGAGCTCCTTCTTCCTCTTCTGTGTGTATCTTCCTTGGCTTCTATTCCGTGCTCTCTCACCGCTTCCTTCTTCGTGATTAGTTGCCTTATATTCTTCATATAGCTCTTTTTATTTTCAAGAATAAAGTTCTTCCCGCTCAATTATCAGATCGAGCGCCAATCTGCTAGAAAACAGGGATCGGTTTAAATCCAATCGTTAGAACGAGTTTGACCACTTCTAAGCAAGATTGTTTCCTTGATTCCCGTGCGGAAGCTTATCTCCTGAGCAGCCCAACAACCTGCAACAACCATCTGCAGGTTTTAAGGAACCAAAACAGAATTCGGTTAGAGTTCGGTTTTGGACGATATATAAACCCGTGGTCGACCATGACCCTGTCGCTGGTCGACAATGGGCAGTCCCAAGACGGCCGGTTCTTCTGGCTGAAACTCACGTCGCCCGTTGGTCGACCACAGCCTGGTCGCTGGTCGACAGGGGGCAGTTTCCAGATGGCCAGCAGTTCTGTCTGTTGCTTCTGTCTTTTCTGTGGTCGACCAGAGGCGGGGCTTTGGTCGACAGCCAAGATGCTTCCAGAAGACAGATGATCTGATGCTTTTCTGGTTGAGTTCGTTGGTCGACCATAACCACTTCCCTGGTCGACAAGCGGCCTTTGACACTTCTTCTGATTTGTTGATTCCACTTGGATTTCAGTGGACCTGAAATTACTTAACTTATCAGAGGTAAATTGAATGAGTCCAATACTTTGAAGGAACAATCAAACCACTTGTATTTGTTATGAAACAAGATAGAACTTGATTAATCAAACATATCCTATTGTCATCATCAAAACCAAGGGATGCACAACATTCTCCCCCTTTTTGATGATGACAACCATGAGTCATTGTGAAAAACAACAGATTATAAAATTCATTTGATATTGCATGCAAGGCTATCATAGCACAGATTTCATTCAGTCAATTCGTTTGATGTGTCTTTCAAAAACAATAGCACTAATTACATGAGAGACTCAAAAAAGGATAAAGACACTGAGGACACGTAGACAAAGTAAATTTGACAATCTAGACTCACATCTAGACACACAACTAGACACACAATGACACATAAAGTCCTATCTCCCCCTTTGTCAACAGCAAAAAGAAGATCATTTGAACAATCCCTCTGAGGAGGATGAGGAGGTCTCTGGCTTCACGTTCTCTGCCATGCGATCCAGCTTGTCAACAATGTGGGCATAGGAGAGCCTGAGCTTCTGGATCTCTGAGATAGTATCCTTGTGATACTTCTCATTCTGCTGGGTTGTGATCTCGATACGGATTCCCATCTGATCGGACACTTCACCGAGGGTCCTTACTAGTCTGTTGAACCGAGAACTAGCCTGGTCAGAGTGTTCCTTCTGCTTGATGAACCTGGCCTCCATCTGTTGTTCCAGCCGTTGGACTTTCTGCTCCAAGCGTCCAGTGGCAGCATTGACATTTAACTGAGATGCCATCTGGAGGAGCACGCCATGAGATTCAGGGTGGGAGATAAATGCTGGTGGTGGAGCAGAAGTAGAGGGAGTGGAGGTAGGTGGTACTGGTGTGGGTTGAGCAGAATGTGATGGAGCTTGGGTAGTTTGAGCAGATGGGGATTGAGCTGGAGGGGCAGCAGTGCCTGGCTGCCAGAGCACTAGTGAAAGGGACGATGGTGGATGGGCAGCAGTGGTGGTAGTAGGTGTAGCTTGAGGCACCATTGGTGACGGTGTGACAGCAGGGCTAACCTGTATAGGTGAATGAGGTGGAGAAGAGGGTGGCACTGGATCCTTTGCTTTGCCCTTGGAAGGGAGAGTGCGTTGAACATGGTCTCCGACCTTCTTAAATCCCAAGAATGTGGTCACGAAGTGAAAATTGTAGACGTGCCATTTGGGAATGACAATGCTTGGGCTGTGAGGAGAAGGTATGTTGGCTGCTTTCAGAATGGAAGTGATATGGGCAGCAAAAGGAAGAGAATTCAGGGGATAATGTAGGATGCTTCTGAGGGAATTCAAAAGGAGTGTGGTTAGGCGAATAGGCTGGCGAGTGATGAGGCCATGGAGTATAAACAGATGGAGGCGACTCACTTGATCTCTGGCGCCTCCTCGAGGTTGTATGATGGTGGTGATGATGTGGTGAAGCAAACGATGAAGAGGAGGGAAGGTATTAGCATTGAGGTACTTGGGAAGGACCTCAGGGGCTGGCTTGCCAGTGACCACTGCATGTGCTTCTCGGAGGTCGAAGTCCTCATGGTTGAAAACAGCTCCAAGTCTGGGAGTCTTCAGCGTCATGTGGAGAAGCTTGACGTCGAGTCTGATGACTTTCCCTTGAACTACGGTGTAGAGCTGACTGTCCACGACTTGCAGGTTGTGGTAGAATTCTTGCACAAGCTGGGGCGAGTACGAATTGTGCACTGAAACGAACGTAGTCCACTCTTGAGCTTCAAAAATTGGCAGTAGATCTGGGAACATCTCCATCAGCTTGTCATCGAAGAAATCAACGATCCTTGGTTGCAGAACTGTCCGTGGCTTGAGAGCTCCAGAAACGGGATGCACTGCGGGTTCTTCTGAAGCTGCTGATTGTCTGCCTGGACCAGGTGCATCAGCCGTGGTCGACCTGTGAGGGGCCGATGGCGAACCCTGTGCGGCCTGCGACTTGGATCGCTTGGACGGCATCGAAGCTGCGGCAGGGGCCTGATCTCTTCTATGCTTAGAGGAACTTAGAGCGCGCTTGGGAGACATTGTGAAGGGAAGCGAGATAGAGGCGAGAGAGAGGCGAGAAAAGAAATCTGGAGAAGATGAAGTTGGGAGAGGGCTAGGGCTGCGGATGGGAAAATTTCAGGGACCCAACCGAGACAATTTATAGGGTAGGGCATTAAGGCTGGCCCTTAATTGTTAGGGCAGTGAACCATCGCGATGCAAAGAACGAGCGGTCACGATTAATCAGCATAACTCATATTTTGGGAAATTATTGAAGTGTACCCCCTTTCTTTAATAAGACAATTAAGTAACCTTTCCTCCCTTTCTCAAAGACCACCTTGTGACAAATTCGAGTGGGTCTTGTGGTTCAAAGAATTTGAAAGTATTGCCCCAATAAATTGACTCCCCATATCCACTTTCTTACTCACGGCTCCTTAAACTTATAATATTGTTCATGAGATAATTTTACTAGCTGAACAAGCTGAACAGTGTTTTATGCCTCTATTTGCATATAGTGCATTAGGTCAACCATTTTTGTTGCCTTTTCGTTTTGAAATATTTAAGAGCAGTGGTCAGGTTTATCACATGCTTTTCCACACGAGGAGACACGCTTTTTACACGCCAGAAACCCCGGCTACTTAGCATGCCTAACCATTCCATTTTTAACTGGGACACACTTTTTATCCGTGAGGATATACGTTTATCAGACGCCAATATCCCCAGTTACTCAGGATGCCCAATTAATAATTTTGAGAGTGGCAGAGGTAGATTGAGTCTTCATGACACACATGTCTCCCACTTAATTTTTCAGCCAATTTTGCTTTGTGATAGAGAACAGTAGTTTCTCAGAACTCAGTCCATTGCTCTACCAAGAAGGCAGAATTATGGCGTATTACATATACATTCATGCTATAGCAGCGTTTATTTTCATTGTCCAACACAGACACAGGTAGAGAAACAGTCTCATTACTAAAAACATAAGTTCTCAGTAGTCTTGAGTCAGAGTCATAGTTATGGTTTGAATTTATTGCAGTAGTACAGGTCAAATTCTCATTACTACACTTAACCTTTACTCTCATTGATGACTTTGGTAATTTTCTTGTAAGATATGGTTAGGTTGTTCAATGATTTATTAAGGAATGAGTTTACACTTTTTACTCCCCCTCAATTTGTGAGTCCTTGCTGAAGATAGAAAACAATAAGTTGGCCACAAAGAGATATAGAGACACAAGGAATAGGAAGTGTGAACAAGGATGAGTGAGTAAAGCAAAACTGAGCTCAGAGTCCAAAAAGTTCAGAAGATTTCCCACCAAAGCCAGCAGCTTGATTAGATCCAATTTCCCTTTTTCAGGTCCTTTGTCGACCATGGAGTGGCCTGTGGTCGACCTTTGTGCTGACACAGAACCTGCCTGTTGAGAAGACTGCGTTCTGACAAACCTGTTGTCGACCATTGGATCGCCTGTGGTCGACAGCTGCGAATTCCCAGAGCTAACTATTTCCTGTCCTGATGCCTTGGTCGACCAGCGCCTTGTCTGTGGTCGACCACAAGAGATGAGCCGTAGAGAACCAGTATTCTGTAGAACTTGCTGAAGTAGCACCCGACACAAGACTTTCCAAACTCAAAAACTTGACCAGTACTAGAGACCTAGTTGACATAACTTAGACAGAAATGACAGAATCTATGCAGTGAACACATGAATATGATTATTTCAAGAATTTTCAGGAGAAATTCTACAAATTCCTAACTCCCTTCTTAGAGTTGAAAATCTGTCATTGTTAAGGGGTTTTGTGAAAATGTCTGCCAGTTGTTTTTCAGTTTCTACAAAATGAAGCATGAAATTTCCTTTGGAGACCTCATCTCTTAGAAAGTGATGACGGATCTCAATGTGTTTTGTCCTAGAGTGTTGAATGGGGTTTTTAGACAAATTAATAGCACTAGTGTTGTCACAGAAAATAGGTGCACATCCAAGATCTACATTGTAGTCTTGGAGTTGATGTTTTATCCACAAAACCTGTGTACCACAGCTCCCTACTGCGACATACTCAGCCTCAGCAGTGGAGAGTGCCACAGAATGCTGTTTTTTAGAAGCCCATGATATTAAACATCCACCTAATATTTGACAATAACCACTAGTACTCTTCCTATCAATTTTGCAACCAGCATAATCAGCATCTGAATATGAAATTAAATCTAGTTTGCAATAAGTAGGATACCATAAACCCAATTCTTGGGTACCGGCAAGGTAACGAAGGATATGCTTGACAGCCCCTAAATGTGAATCTCTAGGGCTAGATTGATATCTAGCACACATGCATACACTGAACTGAATGTCTGGCCTAGAGGCAGTTAAATATAGTAGGGATCCGATCATACCTCTGTATTTCTTGGCATCTACCATGTTACCTTTTACATCAGCCTCCAATGTTGCATTTGTCCCCATGGGTGACTCTATTGGTTTGCAGCTCTCCATGCCAAACTTTTTCAGCATCTCCTTTATGTACTTGGATTGATTTATGAAGTAGCCTTCTCTACATTGTAGAATCTGCAATCCAAGAAAGAACTGTAAATCACCCATTAAACTCATTTCAAACTCATTGGTCATTAGATTTGCAAATTCAGTACATAATGAAGCTTCAGTGGATCCAAACACAATATCATCCACATAGATTTGCACAATTAGTATATTCTTACTTTGGGTCTTGGAGAATAATGTTTGATCAATTTTACCTCTTGTGTAGCCCTTTTTGGTGAGGAATGAACTCAGTCTGTCGTACCATGCCCTAGGAGCCTGCTTTAAACCATACAAAGCCTTATGCAGTTTAAAGACATGATTAGGAAGATCATCATTTTCAAAACCAGGGGGTTGTTCCACAAAGACTTCTTCCTTTACAAAGCCATTTAGAAAGGCACTTTTTACATCCATTTGCTGCAATTTAATTCCATGGGACGCCGCAAATGCTAACAATATTCTAATGGCTTCTAACCTTGCAACTGGAGCATATGATTCTTCAAAATCAACTCCAAATTCTTGGTTATACCCCTTAGCCACCAACCGAGCCTTGTTCCTCATAACAACTCCTTCTTCATTAAGCTTATTTTTATAAACCCATTTGGTTCCAATAACAGGATGAGATGAGGGTCTGGGAACAAGTTTCCAAACCTGATTTCTTTCAAATTGATTTAATTCTTCATGCATGGCATTTATCCAAGATTCATCTCTTAAAGCTTCCTCTACATTTTTAGGCTCAACTTGAGATACAAGGGCTAGCTGATCTAATTCATCAACTGTTTTAAGCTGAGATCTAGTTTTCCTCGGTTCATTAATTCCTCCAATGATGTTATCTAGAGGATGATCTTTGAGAAATCTCAGATTTTCAGAATTGTTACCTGGGATGATCTCTCCTTCGGGTTGATCATTGGAATCACCTTGTGTTGGTTCTGCTTCAGTCTCCATTGGTTCCTCTTTGCCTTCCAGAAATTCCCCATCTTCATCTTTGCCTACCTGTCCAGTTTTGTCAAAGTCATTATTTTCATCAAATGTGATATGTGGGGATTCTTCAACTAGCTGATCTTTGGTGTTGTAGACTCTATAGGCTCTTGATCGGTCAGAGTATCCCAAGAAGATTCCTGGGTCACTCTTTGGTTCAAATTTGTCCAATGATCTCTTGTCATTGTTATGAATAAAACACCTTACACCGAAGATCCTAAAATGAGCTAGAGATGGCTTCTTACCTTTGAACACCTCATATGGAGTTTTCGCACTAGATGGTCTTACCATTGCCCTGTTTACAATATAACATGCTGTATTGACCGCCTCAGCCCAAAATCTTCTTGGAAGATTGGCTTCAACTAACAAGGTTCTGGCCATTTCAACAAGTGTGCGATTCCTTCTTTCCACCACTCCATTTTGCTCTGGCGTCCTTGGTGAGGAGAACCTGTGGTTTATTCCTTTGTTCCTGCAGAATTCATCAAACTCTGAATTTTCAAATTCTCCCCCATGATCAGATATTATTGCACACACTTTGGACTTACCATCCTGCTTCATTCTTCTGTAAAAATCCTGAAATTCATGAAAGGCATCGTTTTTATGTGATAAAAACATTACCCATGTGAATCTAGAGAAATCATCAACTAGTACATAACCGTACCTCTTACCACTAAGACTAGCAGTTCTTGTTGGGCCAAAAAGGTCCATGTGCACAAGTTCTAGTGGTCTAGAAGATTGACTTTCAGTTCTACCTTTGAATGATTTTCTTGTTTGCTTACCTTGGGTACATGATTCACATACTTTGACATTTTGAGCAAACGAAATTTCAGGTAAACCAGAAACCATTTTATTCTTAACCAATTTGTGCAGCACCCTGTAGCTAACATGCCCTAGCCTTCGGTGCCACAACCAAGTCAGGTCCTCCTTCTTGGCGATGAGGCACAAGTTGGAGTGGGCTGGATCATCCAAGTCTATCATGTAGACATTATTTACTCTCTTGCCCATAAACTTAACTTTAGCCGAATTTGGTTCAAGAATTTTACAGATCTTAGAATCAAAGACTACTTGATGGCCTTTGTCGCATAGCTGACTGATGCTTAGAAGATTATATTCCAGGCCATCCACTAGCAGTACATCTTCAATGCAATTTGTAGATGTCTTACCTACCTTACCTTTCCCAATGATCTTGCCTTTGTTATTTCCTCCAAATGTCACATGTCCTCCATCTTTTGAGTTTAGCTCGGAGAATTTTGCCTTGTCCCCTGTCATATGTCTTGAGCAGCCACTATCTAAGTACCACTTGTTGTGTATAGCTGCCAAACACACCTGCATCACAAGTTACACAGAAACTTTTGGACCCCAATGGTACCCGGGTCCAAGATAGCTTGTGAAATTATGAAATTGCTGCAGTAATCCTTTGGGAACCCAGATTCTGTTAGAGCAGTGTAAATTTTTATTTCTGAACTTGTTCAGGTTGGGTTGCTTTTGTTCTAAAGCTTCTTTAATCTGAGTCCACCTTTGTGTATTCAAGTTTTCATTTTGTTTTACCCGAGAAAACCTGTGATTTCTGTTTGCTTGTCTGGCCATGGTCGACTTTTGGTATGTCTGTGGTCGACCATCGCGTCTCCAGAACTCAGCGTCTGTTCTGGCAGCACCTCTGGTCGACATCTGGTGTACCTGTGGTCGACCACTGCTTCTCCAGTAACCAGCGCCTGTTCTGGCAGATCCTCTGGTCGACAGATGAAGGGTCTGTTGTCGACCAGCCTGTCTCCAGACATCTTGTTTTCCAGATTTATGTCTTTTAACTTGGTTTAGTCCTTGGTTTGTTTGGTGATTTCTGTGAATTTGGGTTTCTTGTTTATTATTTTGAATCTTATATTGATTGACTGTTTTCTCTTTAAAATTTCTCTCTTCCTTGGTGACATTGTTCCTTTTGGAGGAGCATTCAGCTACATCCTCTTGTTTATCTTGGTATAGATTAATCAGGGGCCTTTTTCCTTTTGAGTCAGCAATCCCAGTTACGGTTTTTATGTGGAATTCCTTTTTAGCCGTAGGATTGTATCCTAACCCTTCTTTTTGAAAGTTTACTTTTATTCCCAAGACAGCATTTAAGTTTTCTTGACCTTGAGTCATTTTTTCCAAGGTCTCCTGTTTGTTTTTCAGGTCACTCTTAATTCTTTCTATTTCTCTTAGGAGTTGGTTGTTTTCTTCCTTGAGTGAATTGTTTCTTTCTTGACTTAACTTAGTTTCCTGTTCATATTCTTGAGTCTTTAGTTTTAACTCATCAATGTCATTTTTTAGCATTTCATTCTCTTCGGACATTCTCTTGTGGTTTTCTTCATCTAAGTCCATTTGATTCAGCTTGTTTTTCAGTGACTTGATTTCCATTTCTAGTTCAGTTTTGTTTTCCATTGAATTGCTATCTTTATTCAGTTGACTGATCTTCTTCTTCAAATGTTTATTTTCCTTTCTTATTCTTTCATAAGTATCAAGCAATTCTGAATATACTTCTTCCCAATCCGAACTAGAGAAGTCTTGAAATGGGGAACTTACCTCAAGATCACTGTTGTCTCCCTTGGCCATCAGACAGAGCTTTCCTTCTTCTTCCTCGGAAGTTGTTTCCTCTTCACTGCTCTCTTCCTCCTCACTCCAAGTGCTAATCATCGCCTTGGGTTTCTTGCCTTTCCACTTGAAGCTTGATTTCTTAGGAGCTTCTGGACATTCAGCCTTCATATGTCCAGGCTGCCTGCAATTGTAGCAAATGAGTTTGTTAGAAGGAGCCTTATGTTTATCAGATTTAAACTGGGATGACTTCCTTACCATGCCCTTTGGATTTCTGAATCCTTTACCTTCCTTCCGCAGGAATTTTTTAAATTTTCTTGTAAGCATGGCTAGCTCACCAGATTCTTCACCTGAGCTAGATGAGTCATCATTGTCAGACACCTCAGAGGTGCTTGTCTTAGTCTTTAGGGCAAGTTGCTTCTTTTTCTTGCCCTCATCTTCCTTTCTCTTCAGATTGACCTCATAGGCCATCAGGGATCCTACTAACTCATCCACTGTCATTGTTGTGAGATCCTTTGAGTCCTCAATGACTGTGGCCTTGGTATGCCACATCGATGTGAGAGACCTTAAAATCTTCCTCACTAATTCCTGCTCTTTGTATGTCTTCCCTAAGCTCTTCAAGCCATTAGTCAATTGTACTAATCTGGCATACATCTCAGAAATACTTTCATCATTTTTCATCCTAAACATCTCATATTCTGAGACTAGCATATTTGCTTTTGTCTCTCTTACCTCGGAAGTACCTTCGTAGATTACCTTTAGACGATCCCACATTTCTTTGGCTGTTGCGCATTGGGAAACTCTTGAGAATTCTGTGGGGTGTAGTGAGCACTGCATCACGTTCATGGCTCCCCAGTTGACAGTTGATTTCCTGACCTGTTCTCTGGTCCAGGTTTCTTCATCTTCCGGTAGCTCAAAAGGTCCGCGGCTCACTACCCTCCACATCTCGTGGTCTTGCGCACGTAAGAACACCTGCATACGATTTTTCCAATAAGAATAATCAGTTCCATCAAAATATGGAGGTCTAGTTACAGAGTGCCCCTCAGCTATGAGGCTTTTAGAGTTCAGTCCGCCCGGTCTCTCCTGGTTGTTAGACCACATTTTTGGAGAACCTGCTCTGATACCACGTGTTGGATACGGACTGAATAGATCTAGAGGGGGGTGAATAGATCTTTCCCCCTTTTTGATAATTTACTGACTATCGACCAGATGAGCTACTGGTAATTAATGAATCATAGAACTAATGCGGATAGTAAAGATGCAAGCATACGTATAGGAAATCAAACACACACAAGCACACCACAAGAAAGGATTTTTAAGGTGGTTCAGTCTCTTCCTGAGACTTACATCCACCCCTTGCTTAACTCAAGCAAGGCTTCACTATGAGAATCTCTGATCTCAACCAAAACACAGCTGACACACAGCTTGTACCTGCTGACACATAGCTTGATTCTGCTGCCTCACAGCTTGACAATAATTGTAATCAGAAATGAAAAGATGATAAGAACAGGTGATGAAAGACAGGACTGAATATTGGCGTGTGTAGAAGAATAGATGTTCAGCCTGGGACTTGATCACGCTTATGAAGAAGCCTAGACTCCCTGTTGATCTTCCAGTCAGTTGCCTTCGATTGTTCTGCTGCTGGAGATCACACAGTCTTGAGCTAAGTCTTCCTTCTGCAGCAACGAGATTGCCTTTAACCTTTCTGCAGATTTTTGATTGGTGGAGAGCTCCTTCTTCCTCTTCTGTGTGTATCTTCCTTGGCTTCTATTCCGTGCTCTCTCACCGCTTCCTTCTTCGTGATTAGTTGCCTTATATTCTTCATATAGCTCTTTTTATTTTCAAGAATAAAGTTCTTCCCGCTCAATTTTCAGATCGAGCGCCAATCTGCTAGAAAACAGGGATCGGTTTAAATCCAATCGTTAGAACGAGTTTGACCACTTCTAAGCAAGATTGTTTCCTTGATTCCCGTGCGGAAGCTTATCTCTTGAGCAGCCCAACAACCTGCAACAACCATCTGCAGGTTTTAAGGAACCAAAACAGAATTCGGTTAGAGTTCGGTTTTGGACGATATATAAACCCGTGGTCGACCATGACCCTGTCGCTGGTCGACAATGGGCAGTCCCCAGACGGCCGGTTCTTCTGGCTGAAACTCACGTCGCCCATTGGTCGACCACAGCCTGGTCGCTGGTCGACAGGGGGCAGGTTCCAGATGGCCAGCAGTTCTGTCTGTTGCTTCTGTCTTTTCTGTGGTCGACCAGAGGCGGGGCTTTGGTCGACAGCCAAGATGCTTCCAGAAGACAGATGATCTGATGCTTTTCTGGTTGAGTTCGTTGGTCGACCATAACCACTTCCCTGGTCGACAAGCGGCCTTTGACACTTCTTCTGATTTGTTGATTCCACTTGGATTTCAGTGGACCTGAAATTACTTAACTTATCAGAGGTAAATTGAATGAGTCCAATACTTTGAAGGAACAATCAAACCACTTGTATTTGTTATGAAACAAGATAGAACTTGATTAATCAAACATATCCTATTGTCATCATCAAAACCAAGGGATGCACAACAGGGACAAGCTCCCAGACATTATTCCTTTCAAACTGACCTAATTCCTCACTCATAGCATTGACCCAAGCTTGATCAGCTAAGGCCTCTTCTACTGTTTTGGGTTCCATTTGTGAGACTAATGCAATTAAGTCATCATTATTCACATTTCTAAAATGAGACCTAGTCCGAAGAGGATCTTCAGGATTGCCTATGACTTTATCTAAAGGATGGTCTTTAAGAAATCGAATATTTGTTGAAGGCTCACCTGTTTCTCTTGGACCTTCCTGATTGGGGGAATTTGTTTCCCCACTTGGCTGAGTGTTCTCTTCTTCCTGTTGGTCTTCTAGAAACTCTCCACCATGATTAGAATCCATGTCAAGATTTTTAATATTAGAAACATCTTTCTTTTCACTAAAAAGAATGTGTGGAGATTCTTCCACTTTCTGATCTGATACGTTAAATACCCTATATGCCCTTGACACTTCAGAGTAACCCAAGAATATTCCAGGTGAACTCTTGGCTTTAAACTTGTCTAAATCTTTCTTATCATTGTTATGAATAAAACATTTTGCTCCAAAAATTCTGAAATGAAACAAGTTTGGTTTCTTACCTTTTAGAAGCTCATAGGGTGTTTTCTTGTGTATGGGTCTTACCATGGCCCTGTTGATTATGTAGGTTGCTGTATTGGCCGCTTCTGCCCAAAACCTTCTAGGTAATTTACTTTCAATCAATATGGTCCGGGCCATCTCCACCACTGTCCTATTTCTTCTCTCCACAATCCCATTTTGTTCAGGTGTCCTGGGAGAAGAAAACCTGTGAGTTAGTCCTTCTTTGTCACAAAGATCAGTAAACATTGAGTTTTCAAACTCACCTCCATGGTCAGATTGAATAGAACTAACCTTGTACTTCCCTTCTTGTTTGACCTTATTGAAAAACAGATTAAACTTTTGAAATGCATCACTCTTATTTACTAAGAAAAATATCCATGAATATCTAGAGAAGTCATCTATGATGACACAGCCAAACCTGCTTCCATTAAGACTCTGAGTTCTAGTTGGACCGAAAAGGTCCATATGAAGAAGTTCCATTGGTCTCGAAGACAATGGCTCAGATCTTAATTTAAAATAGTTTCTGGTCTGTTTGCCTAGAGCACAGGCATCACATGCTTTTGATATAGCGTTGAATTTAATTCTAGGCATGCCTCTAACTAAATCATGCTTGACCAATTTATTTAAAGTTGAAAAGCTAGCATGACCTAGACGTCTATGCCATTCAAAGGCATCATTTTCAGAATTGGCAGATAAGCAAATAGTAGATTCAGAATTCTCATCTAAGTCTACAATGTAGACATTATTAACCCTGTTGGCTACAAATTTACCATGTCAGAATTCGTTTCAAGGATTTTACATGAACTATCATCAAATACAACCCTGTGACCCCTGTCATATAATTGGCTAATGCTAATCAGGTTGTGTTGAAGCCCTTCCACGAGTAATACTTTTTCAATGGAATTTGTGGAAGACTTACCTACTGTGCCAACTCCAATTATTTTACCTTTGTTCTTTCCTCCAAACTTGACCAGACCCCCTGGCTTCATCTCTATCTTGCTGAACTTGGATCGGTCTCCTGTCATATGCCTGGAGCAGCCATTGTCGAGGTACCACTTGTTGTCTTCAGCTGCCAGACCGACCTACCCAAGTATATCAAGCAGAGTGATTTGGAACCCAAGATGAGTTGGGTCCAAGGACATTGTTCAAATCTCTGATCAAGTGTTTAGGTATCCAGATTTGTTTCAGCATGATTTTCTCTGGCACCTTCCTTTCTGGTTTATTAAGGTTGAATCCAGTTGAACTGGAGAAGTGAGTTCTATTCCATTCATTAGTCTTCCTATTCCTAGGAAATTTCCTGTAGGCTTGTTGATTAGCATAATTTTGACCATGAAAGTTATTCCTCCAGTAGGTCTTGTTTGGACCCGTCTGGTTGTTATAATTCCAACTCTTGTTCTGATTTATTTTCTTGGTCCAGTCGCCATTTGTTTTCTGGTGAGTGGACTTAATGTTATTCTTCATAAAGTTCATTCCACTCTTAAATGGTTGTCCAGTACTGGTTTTTGTGTTTTCTTTAGGACTTTGAGTTTCCTTAGAGCTGTTTGAGCTGGATGGTGTGTCCAACTTTTCTTTTCCCTTCTCTGGATAGAAGGTGATGGTCTTGAATTGCAAGGGTCTCTTGTTGGTTGGGTCATAGCCTAGACCTTCCTTATTGAAATTGACCCTAGTCCCTAGTATAGCATCTAGGCTAGTCTTTCCTTGGACAAACTTTTCTAAGACTTTCTGTTTGTCTTCCAGCTCCTTTTGAAGATACTCAGAATTCTTTAGGAGTTCAGCATTTACTTTCTTCACAGCTTCATATTTCTCTGAATTTACTCTAATTTCATTCATGCCTTCTTCAATTTTAGCTTTAAATTCATTGAGTTGTTTTTGACTTTCTTGAATTTCTCCCTTAAGCTTATCATTCTCTTTCCTTAGTGAGGTCATTTCTTCTAGTTGTTCTTTTAGCTTTTCATTTTCCTCACATACCAGAGTTTGCTCTTCAACATTTGTGTTAAATTTTCTTTTCAGAACTCTGTGCTCTTTACTAAGAGAATTAAATTTATCTAACAAATCACCATAAGCATCCTCCCAGTCATCAATTGAGAAATTTTCAAAGACATTTATTACCTCCTCTTCACTGTTTGCCATAAGGTAAATTCCATCTTCATATTCTTCTGAGGAAGCATCTCCAGGGTCTTCTTCTTCCTCGCTCCATGTGCAGACCATCGCCTGTGGCTTCTTCTTCTTCTGCACCATTATATTTTTCTTCTGAAGATAGGGACCCTTCTTCTGGAGGTCTGGGCATTCGCCTCTCATGTGTCCCTGTTTGTTACAGTTAAAACAAGTCAGTTTCTTAGGATTTCTATCCCTGTAACCGGTAAATTTAGCATTCTTGTTAAAGGGTTGTGGCTTCTTCTTCCTAAAGGTCTTTCCCTTTTTCTTCAGAAATTTTTTGAACTGTCTAGTGAGCATTGCCTGCTCCTCCTGGTCGAGATTTGACAGACCTTCAAGCTCAGACTCGGACTCAGGGCTACTACTGCTGCTTCCACTATTGCTACCCTTTTTGCGGGAAGCTCTTAGGGCTACATTTTTACCCTTCCTCTCACTTCCTTCTCCACCTCCTTGGAAATTCATCTCATAGGTCATCAGGGATCCTATGAGTTCATTCACAGTTAAGACAGTCAAATCTTTTGACTCCTCAATCACAATGGCCTTAGTGTGCCATGCCGGGGATAAAGATCTAAGGATTTTCCTGACTATATCTGCCTCAGCAAGATCCTTCCCTAGCCCTTTAAGAGTGTTAGTGATCAAGGATAACCTGGCATACATTTCGGTTATATTCTCATCTACATTCATCTTAAACATTTCATACTTAGAAGTGTAGAGGTTTACCTTCGAGGCTTTCACTTGAGCTGTACCTTCATAGATTAATTGCAACTCATCCCACATTCGCTTGGCAGTTCTGTATGCAGATATACGAGCATATTCCTCTAGATGAACAGCACACTGGATTATGTTCAGCGCCGTCCAGTTGAGTGATGAGAGCTTCACATGATCATCTGTCCAAGCATCCTCGTTTGGTGGCAGCTCATATGGTCCCACCGTGATTACTCTCCACAATTTATGACTCTGAGCTCTGATGAACACTTCCATCCTGTTCTTCCAAAACAGATAGTTACTACCATCGAAATAAGGAGGGCGACTAATGGATTGACCTTCGGCCATGAAGGTTCTAGGACCACCACCATTTCCTTGACTGTTCGTCCACATGGCGTAAACCTGCTCTAATACCAAGTGTTAGCGCAACAAGAGTGATATAGAAGGGGGGGGATGAATAGATCACTCCCAATTTGAAGAAACTTAAACGGAATATAATTTCTACTGCTAACGCACCTCCTTAAACCGTACACAGAGGAATGTAAATGAGAATGAAGAGCGAATCACAAGGAAGCAAAGAGCCGAGCAGATGAAGAGCGTAGAGAACAGAAGCAAACCACAGAGGAGGCACTCGGTTTTTTAGGTGGTTCGATTGCAGTCCGCAATCTACATCCACCCCTCACTCCCACTAGAGTGAGGATTCCACTAGACTATGCTAGATCAATGCAGACTCAGTCTGCGAACAACATGCTGCCACACAGCTTGAACACCAAGGGAGACAAATACCTCAACCAAGTTCTGTTACCCACAGAACTTGAAACCTGTTCTAGCTCCCAGCTAGAGCACGACCGAAGAAACCTCTCCCTTCCTTCACACACCGAAGGGAAACTGTTAATGACAACCAATCACTAACACCACCAGAGGTCACCGATCTCTCTTCCTCTGCAACATAGAGGGAAACTGGAGTGATACTCCCATCCTCCACACACCGGAGGGACAACAATTCAGATCAGAGTAGAAGGATGAAAAATAAACGAAAGCAAAATGGAAAATGAAAAACAATGAGAAGGAATCGGTTCTGAAACCCAAAACAAATGTAGCTTTAAATGAAACAATTCATCAAGCAGCACACACTCTCTCTCTCTCTCGACCAAACTCCTCTCAGATATTGAACTCTCTGCTCTTTTCCTTTCTCTTTCTTTCTCTCTGCACTTTTCTTTCCTTTCCTGGATCGAAGGACGTATATGCTCTTCAGGCTTCTTCTTCGATCAGCCTTCATTAGAAAACGAAGGCTTCATTTTATACCTGGAGCAGCAGCAGGGCGCGTGTGGCTTCCACAGTTCCCGCCCTAAGAATTCGGACCACGTGGCAGCGTCCAATAGACTGTCAGACCACGTGTCCTCATCTGGGCATTTTCCTTATCCTTGGATCACGTGCCCAGCACCAGTACGCTCAGCAACTGGAGGTAGATGGCGTCAACTCACTCGCTCCAAAGAGTTGACGCAGTCATTAGAAATCTTCAAACTTCTTAACCGCTGCGTCGACTCCATCAGCCTATTGCGTTGACGCAACGGTATCGGCAGTTCATTGTTCAAGCCTTCAACAGATAGGCGAGCTGCGTCGACGCTGCCAGTTGGTGGCGTTGACACACGAACGTGTACATTTCTATACTGGCATCTCTTATGCCGCTGCGTCGACGCTTCTTGTTGATGGCGTTGACGCAGTGGAAGATTTCGTGAAGGCTTCATCGCTTGTAAGACTCTCTGCTATTTTAACTGCTGCGTCGACGCTTCTTGCTTGTGGCGTTGACGTAATAGAAGATGACGTGACAGTTTCATCTACTGATGCGTGGACGCTTTAAACTTCAGGCGTCGACCCTGTTCCCTTCAGCAACAATAATGAAGTGTATAGACTTAGTGTTAACGTGAAGCATTGTATAGACTACAGAGATCAATATAGCAAGTGTGTACATAGTGAGGGAGTGTATAGACTTAGTGAAATGAAGTCTAGTGTATAGACTTGGAAAGCTGTTCAATGTGTTGGGTTGCGGTTGTATAGACTTTGCCCAAGGAACCGAGTGTATAGACTTCGCCATAGTCTAATGAACATGCTTTGCAGAATTGAACGAGTCAATGTGTCGACTTCACAAGAAGTAGACCGATGTACAGACTTATAGTGTGGAGGCAGACTGTATAGACTAGAATCGCTTGAAGCGATGTATAGACTTTGGTGAGGCTCAAGCAGTGTACAGAGTTGAAGGCTCACAAACGAGTGTATAGACTTAGGCTTTTAACACAGTATTTTACATGCTGAGTTGACGCTGCAGCCCATTGAGTTGACGCTGCAACGTATTACTATTACGTTCAACTGATGATGTATAGACTTAATGAAATGAAGAACCTGAACAGAAGAGTCTACGCATCACCACACTGAGTTGACGCACTGGTGTGAAAAACTGTGCAGACAGAGTGAATAGACTTGAAGAAGTTATGCCAAATGAACAGATGAGTCGACGCATCAGAAGGGATGGGTCGACCCACTGCAATCAGTACTAGCTAAGCAGAGTGTAGATAAAATCATGATAGCATGCTTATCTGACAACCAAATGAACTGTACTCACTCACATGATGAAACAACATTAATCTAGAGATAGAAGATTGATTTATAGTGTGAGACATCATCAAAACCATAGGAATGCAACACGGAGTAGCGTCCTGGAGGCCCTAAAGATAATTACTCCTGGTCCGGCTTTTCCCCCCACAGGGCTGGCGAAGACAACACCTGCAATTCATCAAAGCAGACAAACATTGTTTATTAGGAGGCCATGAGGCCCCGAATCCCGGCGAAGAGATGAGGGGTGGTTCCAGTCCCACCGGGTGTGCCAGACTTGTGGACGCACTTTTTATTTATTAAAATCATTGGTTATTTATTTATGGCGTTTATTAAGTGTGTGGGCGTGCCAGTCACAAAGTGACGATTTATTGTGCGCTCGATCTGACTAATCAGACGATTGTGTGATTCGTGTCGGGACTGAAACCCGCCGTACCGTGAAGGCCACGACATCATTTACATCCCCTCGGAGAGGGGAACACCCTTGATTAATCACCGGGAAAAGGGGCCTCATGGCCAGGAAAATATATCGAGAGAAACAAGCCGATAGCGGTCTCAAATCAGTCGGAAAGCCCTACGTCTTGGGAAACAAGCATTCAAAATATGTCGGTCACTCAAGGGACCATTTTGATATTCGGACGAGCGTCCGGCTTTAGAGAATCGTGATCATCAAGGGGAAAACTGGAGCATATGTATGCCGGGGTACGGCAAGTTTATTGTTCAAAGGGATAGGAGGCATTCGGTTGAATCCCGGTTAGAGCGGTCGGAAACCGATGAGTTTGTTCGCCCGGTGCAAGACCAAGCTACGACCATACTGCGGTGGGCCCCCCACGGTCAAAGTCGGGCTCGCGTGGGCATCATTAATATTTTCGGTGCCAAAGGGCAGCGGTAAAGTATCCCGGGACTAGATTCCGAAACAAAGATTCGTACAGAGATAGCAGACTATAGGCCTAGGATGTGGGTCAGGCGATGACCATGGTTGGGGCGAACCCGAGGTCCAAATGTGACTCACGAAGGTCTTATTGATATTCCCGCACGTAGGGTTCGGGGAAGACGAGAGCCGTCTCGTTCCATTCGGATTTTGTCGGTCATACACGGACCATTTTATGTTCGGACAAAGGTCCGTATAGAAAACAAGACGGTGACGGGAGCGAATCCGTGTAAATGTCTGCCGTGAGTACGGCAAGTTTAGTGCAAGTGCGAGGCTAGATTCCGATATATATGTCGGTCGCTAACGGACCATTCATCGTTCGGACGAGAGTCCGCATTTGAAGCGTCGAAGACGATGACAAAGACATACGGATGTCTATCGTAGGTATGGCAAGGTCAATGTGAGTGCGGGATTAGATCCCGATGAAGACGGGTCAAGCTGATGATCTATTGGCCTGAGGTGGCTGCGGACTATGGCCATATCGGGATTTCCGAGGACCACGTCTGATGCCACGGGGCGCCATTATTTTCCTCTTCACGCATAGTCTTGGGAAACGAAGGCTCCAAGGTATACGTGCGTGTCAGTCACGGTCGGACCATTCATTGTTCGGACGCGAGTCCACGTTTGAAGCATCAAAGACGATGATAAAACCGTGCAAATGTCTGCCGTAGACATGACAAGTTTAATGTGGGGTTGCGGGATTAGATCCCGGGAGAAGCGGGTCAAGTTAACGAACTATTGGCCCAAGATGTGTTCGGATCATGACCATGTCAGAGGCTCCGAGGTCCACGTCCGATACCACGAGGCATCATTGATTTCCTCTTTACACCCAGTCCGGGGGTGTGAATTGTTAAGTGTGGAGCCCGAACTTGCCATCGTGCACCCTCGCACGCGGATCGACCTGCGCGGTCAGGTCGTGGGGGTCAAGGGGGCAACGCCCCTTGCGGGGGTTTCCGGGGGCAGCGCCCCCAGAACAAAAATTCAATTAAGGCACGGGTGATGGAGTTTCTTTTATTCCTTTATTAGTATTAAACTTCTTATTTTTATTTGGTTAACTCTTCTTTACGAAATCACGCCGGATCAAGGGGAAGTCTGGGGGGCGCGCCGGAATAGAGGGCACCGGATTAGCAGGATGCCAAGGGCAAGGAGGGCGCGCCGTTTAACGAGATGCCAAAGGGAATAAGGGCGCACTGCTTTTGGCCGCGCCGGAATAGGATGGCAGGGGGGGCGCGCCGGGTATGGAACCTCAAGGGGGCGCCGTATTAAGAGTAGGCAGGGGGCGCGCCGTTTTAGCGATTAAACAAAGGGGGGCACGCCGGAATTGGACTATTCAAGGGGAGAGGGGCGCGCCGGTTTGAAGGGCGCCGGGTTAGAATTGAAAGGGGTGCACCGGGTGTGATAAAGGGAATGGTTTTGAGAGGTTAAACCGGCGCGATGGAGCAGGGGCGCACCGGAATAGAGAGATATGGAGTGGAAATGGGCGCGCCGTTTAGCATCCGAAGAAGGAGATGGGGCTATTGTGAGGAGGGTTAAAACGGCGCGGTGGAGCAGTGGCCGTGCCGGATTAGCCCCTCCCGAGGGTTTCTTGCTTTTGACTGTGTGTTTTCTTTTCTTTCACCTGCAGGTTGGGTTAATGACAGGTTTGTTCATCCATTTGGAAGATTAGGTTGATGAAAAGGGGGTTTAAACGTTTTAGTCGTTTATTGAGGTGAATTAGCATGAATGCTTAAGTGTTCGTTCAAAGGGTTGATTCACAGAGCTTACTGTGTGTTGTTCTTATTCTCGGAGGTGGTTTGTTCGTTTGTTCCCGAGTGTTCTTGGCCATGGCGAGAATTGGGCAGCACCTCCCCCAGACCGGGACTTGCCGGAGATCAAGGAGAGTCACCAATCGGATTGCTCCGGGGTAAACTCTCAAAATGCGGAGCGGCCTCACGGCGGTCCGTTAGCCCAAGTGCAAGTGCGGAACGCTCGAGGGCCAGCCTACAAGAGCGCCCACGACTCATGGGCAATGTTTTCATAAGCGGGACGAATGTGTGCCACGAGAGGCCATGAATGTTCATCCCCTGACGGGCTCCTTCGAAGGCCATGCTATGGAGAAGCAAGCTTCGAAGGGCCTGGATGAGGAGAAGGCAGAGAGAAAGAGAGGGAAGCATAAGAACACCGTATGTTGCAAAAAGGGCTTTTCTTTTTATTCGTTTGCAAAGAGAAATACAGCTGGGAATCTACGCTAAAGCGAGAAAAGGAGAGAATACAGTAGAGGGAAAGGAGGGAATACATCGATGGGGGAGGGGGAACGGAGCACAAGCTCCTCCCCCTCCGAGCTCACCTCTCACTCTCACTCTCCTCTCTCTTTCTTTCTTCACCTCTCTGGCATGGATGGGTGGAGCTTCCTTCTCTTTGGGTGGCCTTCTCCTCTTCTTTTTCTTCTTCTCTTCACTGCATACAGCCGAGGGGGTTCGAGCAGCTCTCCTCTTCTCTTCTGCAGAGTATATATATAGTGGGTTGCCTTTTCTTTGCTCGAACGGGAGAGAACTCCCGCCACTGCGTTCGTCTGCCAGACGAACAGGGTTGGCTTCTATGCTGGCATCCGGTGATTGGCACCGTACCTTGTCATTCGTCCGAGGATGGCACAGTTGTAGGTTTGCCGGGAGATCTTCATCCGAAGACATGCCTTCTCCGTTGATGCCGGTGCGCTGTCGAGTGGAGACGGAGGCACGGCTTCAGATCATTGAATGCTCACTGCGCACCGCATTTAAACAAAACAGAGCATCGCAGTTTCGATGGGATGGCATGAGGTTAAAACGGCGCGGTGGAATAGTGATCGCGCCGGTTTAAACCCAAGTGCAATTGGCGTGCCGCGTTAAGATGGCAAATGAGCCACGCCGTATTCAATATTTGAAATAAGAAGCTTTTGAAGATGGGCAAGACGGGTCCTTCAACTTTAGCATGCCGGTTTAGCTTGTGCAAATGGGTGGCGCCATTTTAATCATCAAAGGGGGATGGCCCCTTCAACAGGAGCACGCCGGATAACCTGAGGGGCGCGCCGTTTTAATGCAACACAAGGGAGCTCGTATTAGAGCATGAAGTGGGGCGCGCCGGTTAAGCAAAGGGGCGCGCCGTTTTAAGGCGTGCCCCTTTAAGGCCCTTCCATGCCGTTTTAAGCACCGAACGGATTCTTCTCGAAGTCACGGCCATTTATATGAATGGCGGCATTCCCAGAACGTTCCGTTTGCAATGTATGGCCTCCACAATTTTCCATTCGCAGCCTTCGAGACTCGGTCCCAGACTTTGCGTGACTTTCGATGCAAGCTGAGACTGTGCCGAAGTTCCTGACTCTTCTTTGATTCAGCTTTCGGCATGGCCGGTCGGAGCGTTGTAGCTGTATCTTCTGCTTAGGGGGCTTCCTTAGCGGGTACCGGACCACCAAGCGAGTTCTCGTCCTGATCGGGCGAGGCATGAGGTTTATTCGGCATTTTCGTCTTTGACTCGCGCTCGCATGTGTAGACGCGAATGTCGCCATCATCATCATCGTCATATTTTTGGCGTCCACAGCAACATGTTCCTTCGGGGATCCCTTCCCGTTGAACTTGTCGAACTTCGGCGGCTTGCTAATCCCGGGAGGGAGCCGCTTGGCAGCATGATGCGGTGGGTATGGAACCCTATATGCATCGAATACAACATAGTCACCTTCAGCCCTTTCTGCGAGCTTCATCTCGATCATCCTTTCTACCATCATCTTGCTCATGATGGTCGTGTCGATCGGTTCTGGGTAGAAGTGCGCCGGCTGCAAGTAGGGGGTGACCAGGGTTGTTGCCTGTGGAGGAGGGCGCAGCAATGGAGGCATCTGGTGCACCTGTGGCAGCACTGGTGGAGCCAGCAGCTGTGATAGGCACTGTTGAGTTGTCACCAAGCTTGGTTCCGCCAGCAGAGGCGGGGTATAGAGTGGTGGGAAGTCGTTCTTGCTGACGACTCCCCTTGATGATTCGGCCTGCACATCAGGCTGCTTGGAGGCAGAGGACTGCTCTGTCCTTTCCATCAATTGCTTCTTCAGCTGTTCTATCTTCTGGCGGTACCTCTGGAGCATCATCAGTACGGCCGGGTCCATAGCTGTTGTGCTGGGTATGGCCCCTATCGTCTCGCCAGATGCACCCTTAGGTAGGATGTCAAGCAAGACATCTTCTTCTTCACCTACCGTTATCACATTCACTGTGAGAATAACGGCCTTGTCATGCTGTTGGAGGCGAGGTAGGGCTTGCTTTCCTTCGGTCTCCGCCAGCTTCTCTTTTGCGGCCTCCACTCTTCGAGTGCTCGGCCCCGGTCTTCCGGCTAGCCAGGCCAACTCATGAGGCTCCTCGGGTAATTTTCTATAATGGCCATCTATCCCGGACATATTGCATGTGAAAATCTGCAACCTTCGCTTCTGTCTGCGAACCCTCCTCTTGACATTCCCCGGGAAGGTAAGCCTTTCAAATACAAAGATCATTCTTTTTTCCCCTTGGCGGGTAGCAGTTTCATCGGCTTGAACATCAGAGCCGTCTTCATATCCATTGTCATCAACCGATGACATCATCCTCCTATCTTCTTCTTCTCCCACTGCCATTAATGGACATCGATCTTCTTCAGCTGCGGCTGCATGCAACAGCCGTTGTTGGCCCAAAGAGGGGTTGCCTAACCCCCTAAAATAACTTCTGACCATATTTGTCATTTCTTCTTGCCCTCGGCCCGGGTGCAGGGTCGTGGACAGTTGTCGACCTCCCATCGAAGGAATGTAAGCAAACCGAGCCCTCTCGGTAGTCTGCTATAATCTTCTTCCCACAACGGGGATGTTGGCTTGTCGGGCGCAGGCCCTAAAGCTTTCTCGGCATGGCGGATCCACGATTGTCTCTTCCTTCCTCGGGACAGGGTCCCTCTTCTTGCTCTCTTCTACTCTGGTGAACCTGGGGTGGTACTGCACTGGAGCTTCTTGCTGGACAGGCTGGGCCTTTTTGGGGACCCAAACCTATTTGAATCTTCTTGGCTTGGGAGCCAACCTTCTCTGGAAATGGCGGCCGGCTTCTTCTTCTTCGGCTCTTCTTACAGCAAGAGCCTGATAGGAGTTGTGGACTAGCACGGTAGGGATCACCCGGTCTGGGCTCACTCGAGCCTTACGTCAATCCAGAAAGACACGGAGGCCACCGACCAACATATACTTGTCGGATGCGGAGGGACGTCCGGTCACAGCAGCATCAACCTTCCTTCGGGGGTTCCGGTGTCGGCGCCTCCCGAAGTTCTTGGTAGGGACGGGGCGGGCCCCGTGAGCAATATGATGCACCATGCAGCTGGCGACTTGAATCGGGCTGGTAGGCTAGCCAGCATAGTGTTGAGCCTTCGAGGCCTCGACCCTCTCTGCAGCCTTCTCTTCTGCGGGCCTTGAGGACTCCGTCTGTAGCATGTCGGCAAAGGCCAACCCCAAGAAGTTGGGGAAGCCTACAGCTGGTGGGAAGGAGCCGAAAACCATGGGCACTGCCAGGTACCCGTGTTCCGCGTGGTCGGCGATGATTGCGGGGCCGAAGCCAACACCGGTGAGTCCGTATGACGTCATCGTTTGCCCGAGACAAATAGACAAACAATCAGTATTCTTGGGGGAAGCCCCCGAAGGTATCCTCTCTTGGCAAAGAGATGAAGGGAGACTCAAGTCCCACCGGGCGTGCCAGAGCTGTGGGGATGGGATTTTATTAGGATATTTTGTTATTGATTTCTTTGGTCTATTAATTAGGCGTGCCAGTCACTGGCGTAACAGTTTATTGTGCGCTCGATCTGACTCGGTCACTCGATTGTGATATTCGCGTTAGGACCCGGAGTCCGTCATACCATAAAGGTTATGACGTTAATTACGTCCTTCCAAAGAAGGACAACCCTTGATTAGTTGCCAAGAAAGGATGCCACGGGGGCAAAACAAGATAAGACTGTGACACTAACTTTGTTAGCAGGATGTGGAACATGCATAGAAAACCATGCTACGCGGGACATGATAACAGTGTTATGGCACAAATCCGGTAGCATATCCCCTTGTTTTGGACTATGCCAAAGGGGGAATATAGGTCATCCACCCATGGAATGCCGGGGTGGAAGCCGAAAGGAGAGCCGCGTAGCCCGAGATCCAGAAGGATTTGAGTGTGACGGGACAATGTCCATTACCACAGTGTTTGTTGATGTTCCCCTTTAGAGACTACAGGAGGGCTTGCAATGGCAAGACTCCCAGGGTCGGTAGGGTTGGAAGAAAAACCCGACGGTTAATGGCGTAGAATAGCGGGGTAAGACCCCGTTAATATAGCTCCGTTTAGACATGGATGAAGAACCATGAAACCCTCATGATATGATGGGGACTGATATGATGGTCCATAGAGGCTAGGGTACCAAGTCTACATTGGTTCCAGGCTCAGTAAAGTTGCTGAGAAGTTAGATGTTCGAGTGATGGCTGATATTAGAGTGAATCAGCGCGACTGGGGTTTCGGCACGAAAGTGAACCGGCGCGGCTGGGAATGAAGGGGGTTGGCGCGACAAGCTCCCCGGCGCGCCCATCACCCGGCGCGAAATTGGCGCCGAGAGGAGGCTGTGCCAGGAGTTGTGTGGCGCCGATAAAAGGGTGCTTCTGAGTTTTCAAGTATTATGAGGGGTTTATGAATTCAAAGGTGTCCTTTGTGTTCAATAGGGGTTTCATGAGTTTGTCCATGGTTGTATTTGAGTGGGATAGATAGTAAGGGTAGGCTCATCCATAGAAATTATAAGGAGACCACGTGACTATGATGGTTATATTCCCCCTTGACGGTGGTGAGCTGAGGATCATGAGATGGTGTAGCTCATATCTCTGCCACACCTCTGAGGTTAGATTCATAATCTCAGTGAAAGCATCGCACTACACAACAAAGTAAAGCTCGCGGATGAATTTTGGCAGCATCTCCCCTTATTTTGGACTATGCCAAAAGGGGAGTATAGGTCATCCACCCACGGAATGCTGGGGTGGAAGCCAAAAAAGAGGTGGGCGTAGCCCTAGATCCAAAAAGGATCTCAATCTTATGGGACGTTATCCACTTATTGTGGGATTTATTGATATCCCTTGTATAGTCAATGGAGAACATACAGCGGCAGAACTCCATGACTTGATGGGGAGGCGGAATGTGGGGGGATTAACCCCGTTGATATAGCTCCCATGGGTGTTGAGAGAAGGATAATGTTTCTCCCCATAAGGACAAGGTATTGTGACCAAGGATGGCCTGGCTCAGAAGCGTGTCAGCACGCAGCATGGAGGCCTCGGCGCGACCAATTGCCCAAGAGGTGTCGGTGCGATAGGACGAGAGCAACCGGCGCGGGTAGCACTCGACGCGAGACTCGCACCGAGGGAGGGTCGCATCGGGAGGTTGGGAGGATTTCCGAAACAAGGGTGTTAGTAAGGTTTGAAGGGGTTTCTGAGATGAGGACTTCAGAGGGTTTTGGGGGGTTCTAATGGGGGTTTATTCAAGGATTTATGGCGAACACTGGAGATGGCTCTGGAGAAAGTAATCCAGGGAGAAGATGGCCTTCCCTCAGGGACCTCACTGGGAGCCTGATCATAGACTGATCCTCGTGAATTCCAGTTTGAGTCTATTCCCCCTAGTTTCACAATCGAGAAGCCAGGAGATAGACTATCTCCGGCTCTCGATGTGGAGGTGAGGTTGGGAAGGACAAAGGCAAAACACGCTCGTGCAGATGGGATACGCTTGCAGTAGATATTGAATACATTGACCCTCAGATGCAGAGGAAGAAAGAAAAAGGATAGGGCAAACTTCAGCCCTCTTTTATTAACTATTCATCCAAACAGCATACACGCATCTAGCTCAGAAGAAAATCCAACTGAGAAATCATTCATAGACTCTATCCCTGATAACGGGGCTACATTAGCATTCTATGCGACTGGAGTGAGGATGCTCGAAAATAGACACAAAAGAAGAAAGGGATATTCAAATAAAAGACATGGGGAAAGGGAAATTGTAGCCACTTAGGGCATCTTGAAACCGATCCCACCTTGACTCTTCCTTCGAATCTCTGCAACTCTCTCTTCTCCTCAGCTTCCCCAGAGGGCTCTCGAGCTCCCTTTCCTTTCGGTGGCTACTGCTCCCTGTTCCCTCTATTGCCTCTTCTTTTTCTTCTATCTTCTGTTCTCTCTTTCTGTCCTCTCTCTTCTGTTGTTGTTGTTGTCTCTTCTCTTTTTGTTCGAAGGCGGCAGCCTTTATAGAAGGGTGGCCTTCTGTTCCCGGCGTGGGCTTCTCAGCGCGCCTCAGCATGCATCATCTCGGCGCGCCTGGCTTCGTATTGGGCTTGGCCCATCTGTTCAGAACCCGGCGCCGGAAGCGGCTCATCTAATGGGCTTCTTTTCATTGCTCTGGTGGGCTTCTTGGTATATTCCTCTTGAGGCTTATTTAATACCTTGCGTTCATGCCCATGTGTGAGGCAGTGTGAATCCCCTTTTCATGAGAATCAGAATTGTCTGAAGATCCTCTTCAGTAGGCAGATGGTTGCCTGAATGTTGTTATAATTTTATCAGCCCGACTATCTGAATGACAGCAGTGCTGGATAGCGGCCTAGCCAGAGATGGCTTTAGCCGGACAGAGTGTTAGGGGTAGTGGATATCTTCTATTCTGATTCTCATAACTTCCAGGGATGGTACAGGAGCCGCACCTTTGATCGACCTTCAGAGCCCTGAGTCTGCTTTGGTCTCTTCTGGTATATTTTAGGTGTCAAAAGGTGGCGGTGGAGCCCTTTCCCGGGGTCACCTTTGGGGGTGCTGGGTACAACTGAATCTTCTTCCCATTGTGGGAGAAGGAACACTGGTTGGATCGATCAAATGTAGTAAGGTCTACATCATAGATCCACGGTAGTCCTAGGATGATGCGACCGACCTTCATAGGCACTACATCACATAAGATTTGTCATTGGTAGGACTGGAATTGGATGGGAATGACACATGTAGTGGTGACTGGGATAGAAGTGTCGTCAACCCAAGCCACGTTGTCTGGCCTACGATGAGGGTGCGTAGGTAGACCTAGATGGGAGATAAAGTCTGAAGAGACTGCATTGATATAGCTCTCGTTGTCAAAGATCACCTTACAGGGTTGGGATTTCACCATGATGTAGGTTTGGAAGATGGAGGTTCGATGCCAGTCGTCCTCCTAGGGGTGTGTTCAGATGCAATGAACTACATCCAATTTTCCCTAGTTGGAACTCACGACAATATCTCCCACTTACATGTACTCGACATGAGTGCTATCAAATCCTGCATCCATTTCTTCAATTTGGGCAATGAGGTCAGGATCGGCCATATATCTCTCAATGTCTTCTCCTTCCTGAGGTGGAGGCTCTATATGCTGGGGGTCGGTGATGACCAAGGCTCGGGTGGGGCAATTGGTGGCAACATGCCCTAGGTTATGGCACCTAAAGCAGCGAATTCCCGAGACAGGGACTGGTTGGGAGGTGCTAGGGATGACTCCCTTTCCCTTGTCGTCCCTCCTAACAGTTGGCGGAGTGTACTCCAGCCTAGGCACATCAGCGGATGTAGGTAAGGGGTTCCTTGTGAAAGGAACAGTAGGGGCAACAGTCCGGAGTGGGGTAGCAGTATGGACATAGGAATTGGAGGGGCCAGGCCTCTCAGAGTAGCGGACCATGGGCTTCCGTGGTTCAGGTTGGCGGTAGGTGGGAACCCGATGTGGGACCACCCTTTGAAACCGCTCAACATCACGAGCAACCTGATAGGCATGCTCGAGGGTGTTAACCTCTCGTAAGAACAGCTCCCGTTGTATGATCTCGTGCAGGTCAGTCCTAAATTGTGATATGGTGACAGAGGCATCCTCCATGACTCGACTCCGAAGGAAGAATTCATCAAATTTAGCGATGTATTCATCCACAGACTTTCCATCTTGGGTGAGTTTCTGCCATTGGTCTAAAAGACGCTGATGGTAGGAGGGTAGCAGATACTTCTCTCTTAGTTTCTCATTCATTTCTTCCCACGTGTTTAAGGGCTCCTCTCATCTCCTTGCTAGGAGATTTTCAATGTTGCACCAGAAGGTCTTGACTTGACCTAGGAGTTTCATTTTGGCAAACCTCACCCTTGTGGCAGGGGTCATGCGGTGATGCCAGTCAAAGTATTGGTCTATCCCGGTCTCCCTTTCAAGGTATGTAGTGGGGTTTAGGGACCCATAAAAAGTCGGAGCATCGATCTTGACGTTAGGATGATATCCTCATCGTCAGGGTCTCTCCCTTGAGACGCACGATCTTCTTGCTCTCTACCTTGAGGATCCTAATTCTGGCGGGCTTGGTCTCTATCTTCCCTAGGGTTGGCTGCGGGATCTCCGCAGCCATTCACCCTTCCTTCCTCTCTCTTCATTCGATCCTCTAAAGCCCAGATCCTCTCATCTAGCTCCGCTCGTAATTGGCCTATGGATTCTTCATATTGGGCCATAAGATTATGATCGAGCTGGGCTAACATAGCACTCACACTCTTCTGATCCATGGGTGATTGTAGTGTTGAAGGGCGCTCTAGACGGCCTGATGAATTCTGAGACCAACGTGGCATGCACGGGCTCGGACCTAAATGATGCAATCTTGGGACTGAAAATTAGCAAGCTGTAGACCTGATTTGTTGGCTAATGTGCATAGGGTCAAGTCCTTATTTTTGAAGGGACCGATCAAGGAGAGTTGCTCGCCTGTAGGCGAAGTAGTTGTGAAACTACCTCCTGACAATTATGGTGCCCTAATATGGCAGTTCTAGGGCTTAAAGGATGTGTACATACAAGCTCTCTCTCTCCATCCACAACGATGCGCTCAGAAGACAGACTGCATGGATAGGACTCTCTCTCACTTCGTCGCATGGCAATTGAAAAGATACTAAATAAGCAAGAGAGTGGAGCACGTATGTAGCTAGACTGAAAAGTCCAGCTCCGACCGGAGACGAAGGCGAGCGGGGACGTGCGTGTCCGCACGACGTCGATGAGGCTTGAGTGATTACAAAAATTCACTCCACGCAGGGAGGGTGTAATTATTACAAAAATCGCTTAATTTAAAATTTCCTGCAGAGGGGAACAAATTAATCCAAAATTTCTCTGCGCAGGGAGACTCAGGGGTACTCACGTCCCATAATTTACAGATCGTTTGTCGGCTACAGGGTGACTCGGGCATCGGTCAAGCCGTCGTTGTGGATTTCGGGTGCCACAATTACTAATTTAATCAATATAGATATAATATAGAGATATATATATATAGATATATATAATATTATATATATATATCTGATATATAATATATATATATTTAACTCTTCCAATAACTCCCTTTTTTCTATTATTAATAATAATATATATATATATTTCTTTTCAAATCTTTCCACTACCGTTCCTACGCAACTCACGGCTGCAAGGGGCTATACGCAGGCAGCCACGCGGTCCACGCGGGCGGCGTGGTCAACACGCGGGTAGCGGGCGCACGCGCACGTGTAGGCGGGCGCACGCGCACGTGTAGGCGGGCGCACACGCACGCGGGCGGCTAGCGGGTGGCCACGTGGCGGGCAGCGGCGAGGGGCCAGGCAGGCGCGGGGCGTCGGCTGGCACGGGCGACGAGGGGCCAGTGGGCACGGGGGCGCCTGCTGGCGCAGGCGGGCAGGGGCGCGTCGGGCAGCCACGCGGCTGTGGGCGTGGGCGGCAACAGCACGCTGAGGTGGCGGGTGCTGGCTGTTGTGGCCAAACCCCTTTTTGAATTGGGCACATGCGACGATGCCTGTGCCGCGAACTGAAATTTTTTTCATTTCTCTCTCTCACCTGAGAGAGCTTCTGTTTCTGTTCTTTTTTTTTCCTCTTCTTTTTTTTTCTTCTTCTTCATCTCAACCGAGAGATGGAATTCAGCTACTCTTTTCTTTCCTTTCCTTATCTTTCTTTATTTTTTCACTTCTGGCAATCGAAAGAAAGTAGAGGAGATGACGGGGATGTCGGGGTTGACGGGGGCGCCGTTGTTGGGCTCTGATACAAAATTTGACGCGGCGGTGTTAGAGGAAGGATCGACGACAACTCCGAGGACGCGGACAGAACTAGATAACCACTGCCTTGCGCAGCTCGGCCTCACATCGGACGGTCTCACACCGGGCGACACTCTGTTCTCACAAGGGAGAAGGAGGGAAGGAAAAGCAAGAGGGGAATGGCTCTTACGTGAGTGCAACTTTCTTTCAATATGACATGTGAAAACCTTACACACTAGCCCCCTTTATATAGGAAAAAGCTATAACAATCATACCATTAATCTTCACCTAATAGCATTTATGTCCTAGCCTAATAAAACAAAAGCCAACAACCTACTTTGACTTTGGCAAAAATAAAATAAGATATGTTGACTTTGGTGGTTTAATAATACAAATACCACCATAAAAATAAAAATACACACAATACCAAAATACATACAAATACGTACTCAGGACGTCGAGTCTTCAATTGAGTCTCCGAGTCACAAGCTCGGTGCGGTCGGGGCGGTGCGGCGTCGGCTCCAAGTAGTGGGTCCGGTAGTGGGCCCGGTGTCCCCACCATGATGCATGTTGGCAATGTCATTCATGGCTAGATATTTCGGAAGGTAGGGGTGGCATTGGAAATTAGGAGCTTGACCTTCTCTTCCTCTAGAATATGGCTGGGCACACGGGCAGCCATCTGCCTCCATCTATCAGCATATGTTGCAAAATCCTCATCGACCTTCATCTTCTCGGCCACCAAATCGGTAAATGAATACTCCGGGCCGACCCGATCTTGTAATCTCTAGATGAACTTTTCCTTGATGATTTTGAAACTCTCCGCATCCTCTAATGCTAAAGCATAGAACCATTCCAAGGCAACCCCATCCAATGAGCGGAGGAACAGATACGCCATGAGGCGATCGTCATACTGGAATTGCGCCGACTCGTACAGAAAGCCCCTTACATAGATATAAGGATTATTGTTCCCATCGTATTTTCGGTACGTGGGGAGCTCTGACTGAGGAGGGAAACGAATGTTGTGAAAGCTAGGAACTGGGACGTCAGCCAAGGACTATGGGCCGACCAGCTATTGAAGGAGGTCAATTTGTTGCTGCATGGTAGCCCACTTATCGAGGAGCTCTCGCTCTCGGGATGGAGGAGCCAAAGCGAAAGGAACGGACCCAGTGTGAGGGGCCGAGGGATAGGTAGATGGAGGGGGAAGCCCATGAGAAGGATATTGGGCCAAGGAGGGACCCATATCTGTGTAAGCTAAGTGGGCGGTCCCAGCCTGAGGACGCAAGAAGTTAGCCGGGCCTACGAGAGCCTACGGCGCTGAAGGAATGGACCCTTAAGGATCAACCTGAGAAGATAGAAGGAGCCCGATCTTCCCTCTATCAAGAAGCTGATGGGCCGAACTAGAAGATTGGCCCGCCTGCAAATTGGAGAAACGAAGAGTTCTAGGTTAGATCGGGGTAAGATCAATTGGAGGAGCAGAAAGGGCCCCTGGCCCATTAACCATGGACTAGGAGGCGGAGGTAGCATAAAGGCCTTCCGAAGTAGAAGGGGATGGGGCGCTTGACCTCTGCCAGACTTGATAAAGGCCCAGAAGCTAGGCCGGACCCAGCTGGGCCATCATTTGAGGAATCTGATTTGCAGAACCTTGAACAGGAGGGTTGGAAAGCGATGGTTGACCACCTTTAATGGCAGCAGATAATGGAGGGGCGGACCCCTGAACCATGACCCTGGGTGGGTCCTCTAGGTGGCCCTGAGGAAGAGAGTCCTCACGGGGCTGAGAGAAGTCGTAAGATGATATGGTAGAATCAAACAGTGGATTAAGGTAAGAAATGAAAGAGGGATTGCCCCTAGGAGAAGATCCTATGAACGGGAAACAACTCCACATGCAACGTAGCACCTAACACAAAGATGACAACAACAAACAATAAACACACCTAATGGGATGACTAACAAGACACACAAACAAGAGAGGCGATAAGAGGCAACCAAGATCAACCAAGTTATAATGATGCACGGAATTTTTATTTGTTTCCCCTTTTGGAACCTTAGTGATTTGAATTAAATCAATATGCTCTCAAAAGTAGGATTCCTAATAGGGGTAGATTGGGGACTTGGTTGACTCTATGTGTGAACTCTCTCTCATGGATGCAATCTAGACACGGGGTGGCAAAGGTACAACCTGCCCGGCGTCCGTGTGGGAATACACGGCTCACGGGGACTTACGGAGGTCCCAAATAGGATCACCTAGTAGATTCCAAGGAATATGGAGGCGAGAGGATCTCCTACCAAGGTAGGTATGCAACTACTATGATAAATTGGATGATCCTATGTGCACTGGAGTGCATGCAAATTCTAGCCTAGATTCTAACAAGCAATGTCAAGCAATGATGTAAAGTATGCCTACAATGACATGGATGTAAATAAAAATTGAAGGGAGATAGACAACACCCAAAACAAGTAGCAAAATGATCAATAATAGAGCATAAGTGTTAACCTCGGGATGCACTGTAATAAAATAGCGGTCAGAGCGAAGACCGCAAGGCGAAGGAGACGGTCCTTAAGAGACCGCAATCAGCTAGGGAGCAGTAACAACTAATGACAGAAAGAAAAATAGGGCGCTACGACAACTTAGCGGTCATATGGAGGACCGCAAACTAGATCAGACGGTCCTGGAAGGACCGTAATAACCCAGGGAACAGTAAGGAACAAAACGAACAGAGCTAAGACTGAAGCAACAATAGAAATTACAAAATGTGCACTTGAGTGAGGGAGGTGGTCTGATGAATGACCGTAACCTGCAGAAAATGGCCCTGACGGCACCGCAAAAAACCAAGAGACAGAAAATACCAAAAGATAGAAACTCAACTAAGACGGACGTACCTGAGACGGAATAAGGCGGTCTATCGACCGACCGCTGGATGTATTGAGCGGTTCACAGAGGACCGCAATCAACCTAGAGAGCAGAAAATGATAAAAAAATGAAACGAAAAATCCGAGGAGACTTAAAAATGAATGAAACAAGCACAGCGAAGCAGGTTAACAATGTTAAAACACGACGGGCATAAGGGGTCCCACCGTGATCGCCAAAAAAAGTAAGGATGTTGATATTTTTCTCTAAATGTGTGTGGTGTATGCGTGAATGAATGTGACTAATGTAACATCCAATGGAGCATGGAACAAAGCAAGCAATGCAATGATACCATCACCTCAAAATCAGCATAACCAGATCGTGATCGCCACCAAAGTAAATAGTGCAAGAGGAACGCACTACGTACCTTGGAAAGAAGAGACGGATGAAGACACTCGCCAACTGAGATAGCTCTGGTGCAGGAAGAAGACGGTCTTGTGATGGCCGCTGAACTAAGGAAAATGGTCGGACAATAGGCCGCTACTAGCACTAGGACAGAACACAGGAGGAAGGCACGGGTGCAGGAATCAGATGATCTTCGATCAGCCATAAACAGAAGAAAGACGGCCTGAAGAGGGTCGCTACCTCTGGTAAACGATCGAAGGTAGACCGCAGAGAGCCTCCAGAGCTCAGACTTGGGAACTCAATCCTCCACCCCTTCTGGCCGGCCAGGAGGGATGGGCCTCGTGTAAAGACGACTGTTGACCTGCAAGACATCACAAACAACAAGAGAAGACGACCCAAATTAGTTCAAGGACATGTAATATCTATAAACAAGAACAATGAGTAAAACACATGATTAGAAGGGTGGATACCTGGGGGATTGTGGTTTTTAACCCCTGTGGGGCAAAAAAAATAGTAGGAGGGTGTGTGAATGCAAAGGTGATAGTAAAAAATGTGGAGAAAAATGAGGAAAAATGAAGATGGGGTGACCAAAAGATGACCAAAAATCACTAAGCAATGACATAAAAAAGAACAACGTAATCAACTACTCCCTGGACCGAAGGCTTGAGGGACGTGGAAAGCCTTTCTCCCTGGCTGAATCTCGCTCTAGAATGCGGCAGCACCTCGATGCGAACTCTGGAATCTCCCCCCCCCCTCGTGACCATGAGCCAAGGGTCCTTTTTATAAACCCTTGAAACCCTAGCTCGAGTTGGAGGCTTTTTGGTGAGAATTAGGCTTCGATTATTTAGAAAAATATGAAGATAATATTTTCAGCCGCCAACAGGATCAAACGGGATAGCATTTGGCTCAAAATCCGTAGAGAAATCTATGGATGAAGGAACCGGTTTGACCACGGATAGAGAGAGAATTGCCCGTCGACGCAAGAATCACGGTCGATAAAAAAATGCTCTCTCGATAGACCGCTAGAGACGCTGAGCGGTCTATCGAGTGACCACTATTCACCTGGCCGTTGGAAAATAAAAAAAAAGGAGATAAATATGCTTATTTATCTCAATGACCAAGTCAAACCAAAGCCCATTAAGCTCAAATTCGAGAAAATGCGTGAGCAAGCCCAGCCAGGGAGAAAATACCGAAAAATAGGCCCAAAAAACCATCTAAAAATGGCCCAATGAATAATAGACAACTTAGGACATTAGAATAAGGGTAAGAAGATGACTCAACTCAAAGGTAAAAAATGGGTGTCAATAATATGCTCAAAATGATGTCAATTTTGGCGTGTCTACATTTGGGTCGACCTAAACCTCTCTGCTTGCCAGCCTAGAAGCGGTTCCTCCTGAATCGCCTCCACTTGAAAGCGGCTCTCCTGAAACCGCGTCTTCACTACCTACCCGTGTACGTCGAACCATCGATCCATTGGGTCGATGCCAGCCCGAAAGTGGTTCTTCCTTAACCGGATTCTCATACTAGCGGCCCAGTGATAACAACGGCTTGTCCCTGAACCTATTTTTCATGATCCTTGTGTGTTGTAGCAGCTCGGTAACCTTCCGATTACTACCCAGTCTTGGTCATAATTTCCTTCAGTGTATCTTGGCTTCTAGGGTCATGTTCTTATGATTACCATTTGAAATTCCTATTTATTGTAATGTACTTGTTGTTAAAGCTTGGTTACTTAAGCTTAACCTTGGAAATCTTGGACGGAATATAAGAATGTCTAGACGTTACATGGGATCGATGATCCACCACTCAATGCCAACGCATCATAAAGGGCCCGGTCTGGTCCTGGGAGGAGTGCCCGAAAGTACTTGTGCCCAGGGGAGTTTTTAATGACAAGGTGTGGCATTGCACCGAGCACTTGCTATCGCGTTGTCTATGACATTCTCTCTTATACAATTGCAACAGTTACGTGACTTGTTATACTTGCATGCTTGATACGACCAATTCATGAAATATTGTATACACTATTCTATCACTTGCTATTCCTTGCATTTCACATCCTTTTTGTGATCCTCATTGTTTATTTATTCGAGGCGTTATAGCATGACATTATTAAATTGATTAATCACTTATACATTGCATGTTATAGAACCTACTGAGCGTTCGCTCACCCAGTTTTTCCACCCCTTTCAGGTAGCTATGACGAGGATATGCAAATTGATGAGGATGGGCAAGAGTGAAGCTTGGAGCGAGCCAGTCTAGAAGTTGTCATGTGATGGTCGTTGTATGGATGTGTCAGTTGTGTAGTGGAGTCAAGTTGGAAGTTGTAATTCTGTTTAGTCTACTTTAAATTGAGTCTCTGTGTAGGGTTGCTTAGCCAAGTCCACAAGGTGAGGTAATAAAATATTCCACTTTTATCAATAAAATTTAGTTATTTGTTTTTAATTGTGGCAATTTTCGATAGTTGGTCACTTGTGGAAATTTATGCTCTGATTGACATGACTGATTATAACTGCCGCGTTCCGATTTTCCGCATTGGGGCGTGACAGGAGCGATCACGCTAGGTTTTCCCATCAGCCAACATGTGCATTCCGCTGTGTCAAAGGCGGGTCTACAGAAAAGATGTAGGCACGGGATTGCCGTTTAGGCATGACCATTTGTAACACCCCTAAATTTTTCTAGAAATTATTCAAGATTTTTTGGGAATTAAAAATAATCAATTCTCTTTTTAAAAAATGGGCCAATGGGTTATTAACTGAATTTTGGGTTAAATAAAATAATATGAAAGGCCAAATAAGAACCAATTAATTAGGCCCACTGAAATCAGGCCCAAAAGCTTAATTCCAAGACCTATAAGCCCAAGCCCACTACTAGGAACGTAATTTGGGCTATTTACGGATTTAGATTAGATAAATAGGTCAATTAATGGGATAATGGCAGATAAATAGGAAAATCCATTTTTTTTGGATTAAGCCCCATATGGCGGTCTATCGCGAGAACGCCACCTGATTACTGCGGTCCCGCCGTGACCGCTACCTTCATCCGAAGACGTAATCGATAGAAATGTGGAAAGCTTGGATTTTTCCCATCCTAATCACATTGAATCAGAGTGTGTAGACATGTAAGCTAGTCTAGAACTCTTAGGGATCGATCTTAACCTCAAGTAGGACTCCTAAGTTGATCTAATACTATAAACCCTAGGCAAACTCTATAAATAGGCTTGAACATCGACTTATGCGAACCTTACTTTTGGCTCGCGTATTTCGAAGGTAAGGAGACGTAATCTCAGGTTATTCCTTTAGAATATTTTGTTCTCCTTAGTTTTGTCTAACATCCCTCCAAATCTCGTGCTAGGAGGCCAAGCCGTTGGAGAGTTAGAAGCTCTACAAGTTGCTGGTTCGCTGCAACACACACAGGAATCAGTGTGCCCGTCTAACAAAGATTCAACTATTAAAAGCCATAGAAGAGGTAATTTTGTGTCTGTCCTTTAGAGTTTATTGTTCCTCTTCACATCTTCTCATCACCCTCCAAATTTCACGAATTAAGGATGAGAGGATAAGAAGATAGAGCCACTGGAAGTTGGGGTTTTCACGTAGGACGTGCAGAAACTAGCGTCTTCTTCCTGTTAGAAATTGGGAGTTTCAAGCCCAACCCAGAGATAGGTTATATCATGAATGGCTTAAACATCAAGTTATGATTAAAAACCCTCTTGTCTTGCTAGATTTCATGCTTTCTACTTGGAGAATTTCATATTTTCCTATGATCACGCATGCATAGTTTTCATAGCATCATATCCATGTACCCTTAACAAAAAAGATGATAACTGTGGCTTAATACATATAACTGATGCATCTCCATGATGTAGCTTCGTTATGGCATATTTTATTCTTCTATCTAGCATGTTTTCCATGCATTTATTGCTCTAAATTAGGCCTATACCTCGGTTTCTGTCCCTGCTCATAGCAGAATAGAAATAGTCACCTTGAGACCACTATAATCAGATAGCGGCCTTGCA
This sequence comes from Amorphophallus konjac, assembly GCA_022559845.1. Taxonomy (NCBI): domain Eukaryota; kingdom Viridiplantae; phylum Streptophyta; class Magnoliopsida; order Alismatales; family Araceae; genus Amorphophallus; species Amorphophallus konjac. The sequence continues at coordinate 377,851,665 of CM040118.1, read as the reverse complement.
ACTGACTGCTACCATCAATATGCGGCCCTCATATGACCGCTATTTACTTTCTGGTTTCTGCACTTTGTTAATTCCAAACAGATTACAGATTAGCCCTATTAATTATATGTTAAGTCTAGGTAATTATGTCTTATTCCTAGTTATGACATTGGATTCATGTTAATGGTTTTGTTGTGCATCCATCATGCTAGGTTTCATGACTTACATGCTTTAAGAACTTACTTTAATCTTATTCTAATTTCATGCCAAAACCATATAATTTTGTATTAAAACTATATTTCACATGCTTTGTGAACTTATTTTATTGATGGGTGATCGATGTTTTCTACACGATTCACTCTAATCTTTGAGTCTTTCTTAAGTACATGGCACGTATTTCGGTACGATGTTGTTAGTTACACTTTGCACTTATAGGCACACTTTCTTAGACTTGTGAACCTCTCTACCGGATATTCCTTCTGTCGGACTAGGGGATCATGTTTCAAGGCCTCCGTAAGTCTCTGCGAGCCTGGGATTCTCACAAGGACACTGAGATGGTTGTACCCTCAAACCCTATTTGTCTAGAAACCACTCACTAGACTGCAATTTTTCTGTGCTCTGGATAGACAGCAGCCATCAGGATACCACCACTGTCAAGTAGCGGCCCTCTCGAGACCGCATTCTGCCAGAATTCCAGTGCGTCGACTCTTTCTTCTCTCTGGTGTCGGCTCTATCAGGAAACGGTCTTGACGTGACCGCCTCCTTTAGGTTGCAGCCAGGACATGACTGCCTATTCAAGAAATGGCCCAGACAAGATCATCTTCTGGTTCGGTGTTCTTAACCCGGGGTTTGACCCAAGGGTTGACTTTCCTATGTTCCTAGATGGTCTATTGATTGTCTAGAATCTAACACTTTGTTCAATAAGCTATTAATAAATTATAGAAGTTAATGAATGTACCCTTATGCTGTCGAATTCCTCCCGTGACATGACCTTGTCCTTAATTCGATCTTTGAACTCTCATGATCATATTTGGTACATTCTTACCTTGACCTTGTTATCATGAGCTTATTGTTTGAATTGTTACATTAATGGACATACTTTATTCTTATAGCTCATGTAAGTAACTTTATTTATAACGTGGAGATACAGATCGGGCACTGATTGTGTCCAATGGCTCGACACTAGCCCCCTTGACTGATTGTCGGAAACATACTATAAACTATGGGGTATGATGAACACTAGTGTCGCATTACACCAGGAGTATTTTTTTTGTAAATGGGTAAAATCCACGAGGCTCATCATGAAATTATTACATGCTTGTTACATGACATTCTAGTGCATAGCCTTTATGGTTATGAAAAGTGAAAAGTGTGTTCTCATTACATGCTAGTGCATTCTCGTTCGTAAAAGGCCACATTACAGTCTTGCTTGATCATGCTCCTATATCATCTCAAATCTCTTATCTTGATCACATCATGTTATTTGTATTACTCTAGTTTTATACGCATGATTTATCAACTTTTTCTTTTATCTTACTTCCTAGAACAAAAATGTTAATTTCTTAAATATTACCTTCATGTTGGTACGAAGATACCTACTGGACAAGTGTGCTCATTACTCTACTTTTTCAACATTTTCTAGAAACTCTAGTGGTATGGATTCGGATTTCTCCGATGACAGATCTGAGAGCGAGAGCGAATGAAGATCGAGAGAAAGCCCTAGATAGTCAAGAGTCATGAGTCAACTATGTAATTTTCCTTTTATTAAGTCTAGAATTAAAGAGTCAAAGTCATGTGGTCATGTAAACTTCGATTATTATTCAATAAAGTTGGATTTTTGAGTCCATATTCTTGTACATTCCTCTTTATGTGGATGTTTATTGCGCTCTAATTATATTGCTAGCTTGAGACGTATTGTCGACTGCTCACGTCCCCGAATTGCTTCCACTGTACACATGTCTCGGGGCGTGATAGTTAAGTTGGTGGTATCAGAGCCTAGGCATAAGTAAGTCCTAGAAAAATGTGTTGTCATATGCTACGTCCAAGGGTTAAGGACCCACACCTATGAACTAAGGAAAGAAATTTACAAACCCATGTGAGATTGGATAGAGATTGAAATGAGATAGTTATTTAGAAATTATCTCTAGATTAATTCCTTTTAATTCCATAGGAATTAACAAATTGTTCCTTTTCTCAGGTATGTCATTCTCATAATGGCTCACCATGTCAACTGGGATGAAATGCAACAAACTGTTGCGAGTCTTAGCCAGGCCCTACAAACCGTGACCCAAGCTAGCGCTCGGGCGAGCGCGGGTGATTTGCACCAGAATTTCTGGAGTTTGAACCCTCCGAAGTTCTCCGGATCATCAAACCCCGATGAAGTGGAAAGTTGGATGGATGAGATGGATCGAGTCTTTAATGTCATGCAATGCGCAGATCGGGAGAAGGTCCTTCTGGCCACTTTTCAACTCACAAAAGATGCACGCACATGGTAGAAGACTACCTCAGCCCCTCTTCAAAATAGACAAATCACTTGGGCCAAATTTCTTGAACTATTCCATGCAAAATACTTCTCCGAGCACGTCAAGGAATGAAAGGCTGTGGAATTCGCCTCACTCTGTCAAGGCATGATGTCCGTAGCGGAGTATGAGCACCAATTTTCAAGGCCAGCACCTTATACTCCCCATCTGGTCGGTACGGACCTGTTAAAGGCTAATTGCTTTTTGGACGGTTTAAGGCCCGACTTTATTCAACAACTTGGGCCTCAAAATATCCGCACGTATATAGAGATGGTCCAACGAGTCCATTTATGTGAAAGGACCTTGGAGAAGATAGAGAAATTCAGGGGAAAGGATGAAAAGTCAAGTCGAAAACGTGATAGGCGAGAGGAAAAAGAAGAAAGTTTTAGTATCATGAAGGATGACGAACCCCATAACAACAAGAAGAGGTCCCGCAATGGGAACGATAATGGTAAATCAAATAGTAATGGCAATGAAAAAAGGAATGGCAATGGCAATGACATGAATAAAATGGTTCAAGAGGAAGAGGAAAAGCAACTCATGGTGGCTTGCTCATTATGTGAAAAGTTCGGTCATTCGGCCAAAGAGTGCTGGAAGTGTCTCGGCGCTTGTCTCAAATGTGGGAACTGGGAGCATCGCTTGCCCATGTGTCCTCCCATAAAAGAACAATCTTCAAGGGATAACAATGGACGTAGGAGGCGAGGTCGACTAAATGCCATGTTGGACGGCAAGGGTAAACCGATTGAAGATACTATCTTGACCTATTCACCTTTAGCATTGTCTTAATTATTGGTGCAACTAATTAACTACAAGTAAAACACACTTTCCATAAAAACCCATGCAATGAATTTGGGGACCAAATTCTCCTTAAGTGGGGGAGGGTGTAACACCCCTAAATTATTCTAGAAATTATTCAGGATTTTTTGGGAATTGAAAATAATTAATTCTCATTTATTTAAAAAGGGCCAAGGTTATTAACTGAATTTTGGGTTAAATAAATTAATATGAAAGCCCAAATAAGAACCAATTAATTAGGCCTACTGAAATCAGGCCCAAAAGCTTAATTCCAAGACCTATAGGCCCAAGCCCACTATTAGGAACGTAATTTGGGCTATTTACGGATTTAGATTGGATAAATAGGCCAATTAAAGGGATAATAGCAGATAAATAGGAAAATCCATTTTTTTTTGGATTTAACCCCATATGGCGGCTTATCGCGAGACCGCCACCTTATTACTACGGTCCCACCATGACCGCTACCTTCATCCGAAGACGTAATCGATAGAAACGTGGAAAGCTTGGATTTTTTTCCCATCCTAATCACATTGGATCGTAGTGTGTAGACATGTAACCTAGTCTAGAACTCTTAGGGATCGATCTTAACCTCAAGTAGGACTCATAAGTTGATCTAATACTATAAACCCTAGGCAAACTCTATAAATAGGCTTCAACATCGACCTGCGCGAACCTTAATTTTGGCTCGCGTATTTCGAAGGTAAGGAGACGTTATCTCAGGCTAGTCCTTTAGAATATTTTGTTCTCCTTAGTTTTCTCTAGCATCCCTCCAAATCCCGTGCCAGGAGGCCAAGCCGTTGGAGAGTTAGAAGCTCTGCAAGTTGCTGGTTCGCTGTAACATACACAGGAATCAATGTGCCCATCTAACAAAGATTCGAGTATTAGAAGCCTTAGCAGAGGTAATTTCATGTCTGTCCTTTAGAGTTTATTGTTCCTCTTCACATCTTCTCATCACCCTCCAAATTTCATGAATTTAGGATGAGAGGATAAGGAGATAGAGCCAGTGGAAGTTGGGGTTTTCACATAGGACATGCAGAAACTAGGGTCTTCCTCCTGTTAGAAATTCAGAGTTTCAAGCCCAACCTAGAGATGGGTTATCTCATGAACGGCTTAAACATCAAGTTAGGATTAAAAGCCCTCTTGTCTTGCTAGATTTCATGCTTTCTACTTGGAGAATTTCATATTTTCCTATGATCACGCATGCATAGTTTTCAAAGCATCATATCCTTGTACCCTTAACCAAAAAGATGATAATTGTGGCATAATACATGTAACTCATGCATCTCCATGATGTAGCTTTGTTATGGCATGTTTTGTTCTTCTATCTAGCATGTTTTCCATGCATATATTACCCTAGATTAGGCCTATACCTTGGATTCTGTCCATGCTCACAGCAGAAAATAAGCGGGCTCCTTGAGACCGCTATAATCAGATAGCGGCCTTGCGACTGACAGCTACCATCAGTATGTGGTCCTCATCTGACCGCTATTTACTTTCTGATTTCTGCACTTTGTTAATTCCAAACAGATTACAAATTAGCCCGATTAATTATATGTTAAGCCCAGGTAATTAGGCCTTATTCCTAGTTATGACCCTGGATTCAAGTTAATGGTTATATTGTGCATCCATAATGCTAGGTTTCATGACTTACATGCTTTAAGAACATACTTTAATCTTATGCTAATTTCATGCCAAAACCATATAATTTTGTATTAAAACTATATTTCACATGCTTTGTGTACTTGTTTTATTGATGGTTTGATCGTTGTTTTCTACAAGATTCACTCTCATCTTTGAGTCTTTCTTAAGTACATGGCACGTATTTCGGCATGATGTTATTAGTTACACTTTACACTTATAGGCACACTTTCTTGGACTTGTGAACCTCTCCGCTGGATATTCCTTCTGTCGGATTAGGGGATCATGTTTCAAGGCCTCCGTAAGTCTCCGCGAGCCTGGGATTCGCACTAGGATGCCGATCCAGTTGTATCCTCAAAGCCCATTTGTCTAGAAAGCACTCACTTGACTGAAGTTTTTCTATACTCTGGATAGACAGCGGCCATATGGAGACCGCCACTGTCAAGTAGCGGCCCTCCCGAGACAGCATTCTGCCAGAATTCCAGTGTGTCGACTCTTTCTTCTCTCTAGTGTCGACTCTGTCAAGAAATGGTCTTGACGTGACCGCCTCCTTCAGGTTGCAGCCAGGAGACGACTGCCTATTCAAGAAATGGCCCAGACAAGACCGTCTTCTATTTCGGCGTTCTTAACCCAGGGTTTGACCCAAGGGTTGACTTTCCTATGTTCGTAGATGGTTTATTGATTGTCTAGAATCTAACACTTTGTTCAATAAGCTATTAATAAATTATGGAAGTTAATGAATGAACCGTTATGCTACCGGATTCCTATCGTGGCATGACCTTGTCCTTAATTTGATCTTTGAACTCTCATGATCATATTTGGTACGTTCTTACCTTGATCTTGTTATCATGAGCTTATTGTTTGAATTGTTACATCACTGGCCATACTTTATTGTTATAGCTCGTGGAAGTAGCTTGATTTATAATGTGAAGATGCAGATCGGGCACTGATTGTGTCCAAGGTCTCGACACTAGCCCCCTCGACTGATTGCCGAAAATATACTATAAACCATGGGGTATGATGAACATTGGCGTCACATTGCGCCGAGAGTATTTTTTTTATAAACGGATGAAATCCACGAGGCTCATCATGAAATTATTACATGCCTGTTACATGACATTCTAGTGCATATCCTTTAAAGTTATGAAAAGTGAAAAATGCATTCTCGTTACATGCGAGTGCATTCTCGTTCACAAAATGCCACATTACATTCTTGCTTGATCATGCTCTTATATCATCTCAAATCTCTTATCTTGATCACATCGTGTTATTTGTGTTACTTTGGTTTTATACGCGTGATTTATCACCTTTTTCTTTTATCTTACTTCCTAGAGCAAAAATGTTAATTACTTAAATATTGCCTTCATGTTGATACGAAGATACCTACTGGGCAAGTGTGCCCATTACCCTACTTTTCCACCATTTTCAAAAAACTCTAGCAGTATGGATTCGGATTTCTCTGATGATAGATCCGAGGGTGAGAGCGAATGAAGATCGAGAGAAAGCCCTAGATTGTCAAGAGTCATGAGTCAACTATGTAATTTTCCTTTTATTGAGTCTAGAATTAAAGAGTCAAAGTCATGTGGTCATGTAAACTTTGATTATTATTCAATAAAGTTGGATTTTTGAGTCCATATTCTTGTGCATTCCTCTTTATGTGGATGTTTACTGCGCTCTGATTATATTGCTAGCTTGAGGCGTATTATCGACTGCTCACGTCCCTGAATTGCTTCCGTTGTACACATGTCTCAGGGTGTGACACCATTAGTTTGGGGACCATCTCGATATGACATGGACGAGCCCCCTATACTTCCCCAACACATGCCAGAATAGGGGAGGTGCCGCTGAAATCTCTGTAAATAGATAAACAATCTACTGAGTTTAAGTTATCCATACTATGCCTTCGGTAATAAGAAGGAAACGTTTATAAGTGAACATGCATTCCCGAATAAAAATATAAACCAACCCCCATACAGAGATCAACTTGGGCATACGTGCATGCACACATATACACCTATCTTAACGTGTACCTATATGCCACGATTCCCCGGTATATAAAATGGTGATTTGTATAGGGTCAGTTCGAGTCTGGCTGAAAGCTTTCACTATGTACGAGTAAAAACTCTACCTCGTACCGGAAGTCGACTTAATAGAATAAGTATCGTTGCATCGTGTGCTTGAGTGTATGCTTAAATTTTGCTTTGCATAGCAAATATTTATTGGTTCATGTATTCATTTCTATTCGTTCATCCCCAAAGGCTTCTTTATCTTGGCGATTAATTAAGGGTTGTCCTTCTTTCGGAAGGGCGTAATTAACGACATAGCCTTTATGGTATGGCTGACTTTGGGTCCCGATACGATCATCCATTTTCGTCTGATCTATCAGACGGTGCGCATAATAAACTCCTCACAAGTGTGACTGGCACGCCAACGCACTAAATAACCCTAAAAATAATAAATAAATAAATAAGTAAAATAAGATAAAAAATCTACCCCCACAACTGAGGTTTACGCGAACTTGCTCACCCCCCCAGAGCAGGTCTGCATAAACCCTCTTGGGGGGGGTTTACGCGGACCTCCCCACCCCCCGAGGGCATGTTCGTGTAAACCCCCTCCCACTCTCACAAAACAAAAAAACGATTTTTTTTATTATTGAAGGGGTGACCAGCTCACCCCCATGTACACCCCCTCAACCCTTCAACTTCCCCTATAAAATCCCCTTAGAAGCTCAAGGGGCACATACATGCAAGGATACTTACCTACATGCAGACTCAAGCATTAAGGCTTCCAACAAGGACACGAGGAGCAAGGCACGTTGGGTGGCTCGTTGATTGGCTTTGTATACGCCGAGGGTATGTCGAATGTACTCTTGTCACATGGCGTATAGCAGCTTCACTCAAGTCCATTCCCTCGCGTATGAGGCGTTATGATAACGGCGATCACACTTTCACATCGGGTCCGCCCGCATATGGCACGTTGTGATAACAACGCGGACGCCATAATGCCAAATTTGCTCTTGCCGTGGGACCATGTGCCCGTCGCTCGCCCCGAGCTGGCCATTGACGGTCCCGACCACTGACTCGACTTAGCCGGACCCTGGCCCGGAAGTAATATTCCCAAGATCGGCTCTAACTCCCCTACATGAAGACACTCACCTTCCGGGACCCGTATCCAATTGCTCACCTCGAGCCGCATCTGGCCTCCCTTAGGTGCCAACCAGTGTCCGCCCCTGCCATCCAGTCTAGCCCTCCCTCGGCAACTCTGTCATGCCTTTAGCTTCTCATGGAGGGCCCCTATAGAAATATGCAGACATTCGCTTTATCCTACAATGACCCGGGGACCGACCCACGTGTCGGAATGATGTGAGACGAGGTCGAGGGAGGACTTCAAACTGTTAGCTGGAGAGTAGGAAGGCGAGGTGACTAGAGAAGAACGGAGGAGCTCGGCCGGGGCCTCACACCCATCCCCATCTCAGGGACGACGCAGTCGCGCTCTTCAATTCTTCTCTGCGTTGATGGCGGTTGTAGGCGTTGCAGTTGGCACGGCGGTGGTGGCGGTGGTGATGGACGACGACGACGGTTGAACGGTGAAGGAGGAAGATCGTGGAGCTTCGATGGGGCTTCACACCGTCCTCTTCTCGAAGACGATGCACCGGAGCTTCAGGGACGACCTCTATGGCGGGGCGAAGTGGGGTTGGGCCTCTCACTCGGGGTTCCAAAAATCTGGAAGAACACTCATAGCCATAGCTAAACTGGTTTTTTTTTCATTTTATTGCTTCAAATAAGGACTACAAGACTTTTTTTATAGACTTCACAAAGAAGATCAAAGGACAACCTCTAAGACTCTTTAATGCCCAGAAATATGAAAAGACACCTATGACTCATTATAACTCTCTTAAAATCTCCAAGACTCTTTAATGCCTAGAAATATGAAAAGACACCTATGACTCATTATAACTCCCTTAAAAACTCTAAGACTCTTTGATGCCTAGAAATATGAAAAGACACCTATGACTAATTATAACTCCCTTAAAGACACTTAGGGATATCAAAAGACAAACTACAAAGACCCTTATGTAAAATAAAAAAAATTACAAATATTTTAAGATGGAAGATCAAGTCCGATGTCGATGACGATCCCGTCACGGAATTATCCTGCGACTTGCACCAGATGTATTTTGGCCTTTAAGGACCACCTGTAAAGCCTTCATGGTATCTATAAGGAAAGAATAGCCATAAAGAAAGAAACCAGTTGTCTTTGCATACCTATATCCGGGTTCCAGCCTCGCTCGCACACTAGCCGGTGTGTGACCAGTCTCCCAGAATCCACTCAACTAACCACACCAGTTGAGTGTGACGGTCACCCTATAGTTGCAGTGTAGATCCAGTCCTCTACCCATGACTTCAGGAACATCCCGACCCCTCTTCAGCATGGAACAAAGGTGTTCGAATTCAATCAGATATAAAATAAACACCGACTGCTTGTGGTCGGTGGGGAAAGGCATCCTGTACTTGAACCCCTACAATCGCCTACACACTTGTACCTGTGGAACCCCCTTCTCTCCACGTGCTGCCCGATACCCTCGTGCCCACGTGCCGTGCCCTAGTAGCACTTCCCAAGTCAAAATTTGGTTCCACAGGTGATCATCGAGAAATCAACTGCCATGCCCGCATTCCACCCAGTCACCCCTATTCCAGTCCCCTAAGGAGATTAACCACACTATTTCAGTGTGTATGCATCTGCCTTTGCTGCCCCCGTCAAAACCCCCGGAAACCCCTCGTGCCAAGTCAACCCATCTCGACCTTCCATAAACGGTGAGTGTACATTACTGCCGCGAGAAACATGTAACTACAAAGGAAAATGCCCCCAACATAATATAAAATCTTCCCTTTTCCTTTGTCATCTTTACTTCCTCTCTCCTCTCTTTTTTCTTCTTCTCACCGCGGTGCCGCAAAATGCCACCCTCTTGGACAGATGCGAATTTAAGCAGACAAATAGCCCTTCAACAGATCGTAGATAGATGCAACCAACAACCAGCAACTCAAGTAACTAAGCAAGTAGGATAACTTGGCGATGGAAAATAACTGCAGTAAAGAAGATTTAATATATAATCTCTCACTTTTTTGTGCCTTTTTGAAACAAACTCAAATTGGCAAATGATGGGAATAAGGAGTGCACGTGCTGCACGAGGGAATAAAAGGGAAAATAAACGTGCTACGCGGAGTACTGAGGAGGGGCACATGTGGGTGCTGATGGGAGGGGCACATGCGGGTGCTAATGGAGAGGGTAATCAAAATAAAAATAAAAAACATGCCACCGTGATCGCCAATTTGTGGATGTCACAAAAAAAGAAAAGAAGAGAAGGATATATATTATATTATGATGATGATGTGAAATTAGATTGAAGTGTGTAGTGGGAAAAGAAGCACGTAGGTGCTAATGGAGTGTGATTGCCATACGTGAAAACCTCAAAAGGAAAGACATGATCACGTAGTTATCTTGAGATGTGAGATGTGGGTGTTGACACCCGTTTTATACCCAATAAGTCGGGTCATCTCCTTATTTATTCAATATGATGCTCTGAGTTGTTCACTCTTCATTGAATTCCTTTTAATCAGTTGAAGCCTGTTTTCTGGGTCTCAATTCCTGGATTAGACCTGGTTCCTGGTGGCACTTTGTTCAAGAGCTTGGCAATCCCTCCATTCTATTTTCTTGAAAATCAATGATAATAACGGTCTGGACTAGGCGCGTCATTTCATAATAACGCATGAAGACTAGGCCGTTACTCTTTGAAGAGTCCCAAGACTTAGGGCCTCGTTGTCCTTTGATAATAACGGTCTACTCTCTAGCCGTTTTTTTTATTATGACGCCCTTTTCCATGGCCGTTACTTACTTGCAGAGTCCTATTGTTTTGATCTTCTTCCCGTCGAGCTTGTCCTTTGGATAGGGTTGAAATGACGGTGATGCCTTGATGCGTTACTTCCAAGTGGCGGTCTATCGTGCAACCGTTACTTCCTTCAGAGAGTCCTGACAGTTCAGGCCTTTTCTCTGCTACTCCGTGGACGAGATAGGCTTTGGATTGGCGTTATCTCCTTCAATTCTAATCCTCAGGACCTCTCGTTTGTTTCTTTGGACTCTTGTTGATATTATCCTCAAAGATTTGCTAAGGATTATCCTCCTTTCTTGGCTGATTTATCTTCAACTCGACCCATGAGTTTTGAAGGTCTATAAATAGAACCTTTGATTTCATAATCAAGGGGGGAGATTTTTGATTCACGACGAAGTGCTGCCGAACCCAGGAGCCATCTTCATCCAGGAGGAGTTGCTTCCCACGTCCATCCATCTTCCAGTCAAGGGAGTACTTTTGTTTTTGATCTTTCAAGTTCATCTTTGCATGCTTGAGTTCTTCCTTGGTCTTTTTAAACAGAGCATTGTCCCTCCTCCTCCTCCACGTTTTTTTTTCACTGTTGTTTTAAGCATACAAACATCCTCCCAACTTTTGAAAACGCCCAGAGGGGTTAAAAAAAACAAAACTCCCCGGTAATTCCCTCTCCTTTTGATGTTCTTAAGTTCTTTAAGAATTGATGCTATGCTTGTGAAGAGGGTTGATTGAGGTTGTCTTGTCTTGTCTTTCTATTTCTTTGGCAGGTTTACAGGTTCATTAGCACGAGGCCCAAGTCTTCTAGCCGGCTAGAAGAGTTGGAGTTAAAAGAATTCAAGCTTTACTACTGCAGGTTGTCTGACGGTCTGGTTTAGGAGCGTCACTCTCTTCTGGCGGTCCAGGGTGGGACCGTTATTTATAAGCGACGCACGGGTCTCTGGCCGTCACTTTCAAGCTGATCTGCAGGCTTTCTTTGGTTTTCTCTCCCGTGGGCGGGTGCTTCATCCTCCTATTTCCAAGGTATATTCGAGTCTTTGACTTGTGTTTACTTTGGTGGCGATCACATCTTTCCTTAGTGCTGGGCAATAGCTATTTCCTTCATCACATCTTTATTTCCTTGCTTGTTCCACCCCTAGTGGTGTGTTTTTATTTACTCCTTGCTCCACGCCCCGGCGTGTGTTTTTCCCTTTTCCTTAGCGTAATTTGATTGAGATAGCATGCCCATGCTAGAGCTAGCTATGATTGCCTAGGTTCATGTTCACATGTTCATAGGTTTGAGCAGATCTTTGATTGCTTGTTTGTCATCTTGCCATATTACTTAGCAGACCTCAAAAGTAAGATCAAAGATAGGCAAACAAACGATCAACAGATAATTTTTTGGCGATCACGGTGGGACGACTAGTGCCAATCGTGCTTCTGATTCTTGTTTAAACTTGCCATCATCCGTTTGTTCAGTTGTCTTTTGATCTCTTTGTTATTGCCCGTCTTTCTGGTTTTCTGAATCATAAGACGGCCCTGTCTCGGCGCGTTACAGTGGTGTGACGCAGGGACATCAGGCCGTCGCTTGTGTTTTGTGGTGTGAGCTTTCACGGGTTTTCCTGTTACTTCAGTTTGTTTTTGGTCCCCTGGCTATTGCGACGGTCCGGAACCCCTGCGTTACATTATTTATGGCGGTCTGGTCTCCGACCGTTATTTCTCTCTGACGCAGTGGCCTTCGTCCGTCACTCTCCTGGCAGGTACGCATCCGAGGTGCATTTATTTCCGCAGTTTTTGGCTGTGATTTGTTGCTTGGATGCTGTTTGATTTCTGCCATCATTCTGTTCATAGCTTGATATCATTATATGCACTCTTGTTTGCTAGATTCTAGGCTAGACTTTGCATGCACTCCGGTGCACATAGGGTCATCCATCTTTTCATATATTAGACTGCATTTTCCTACCTTGTTGTGAAGACCTCTCGCCTCCATATTCCTTGGGGCCGACTAGGAAATCACAGCAGGGACCTCCATAAGTCCCCGCGAGCCGTGGATTCCCACACGGACGCCGGGCTGGTTGTACCTTTTCCCCCCTTTTTTGTCTAGGGTTGCATAAGTGAAGGAGAGGTCACACTTAAGGTTAAGCCAAGTCCATATCCACCTCCTATTAGGAACCCATTTGGAGAAAGCACACATCAATCAATTCACTAAAGTTCCAAAGGAGAAACCATAAAGAAATTTTGTTTGCATCATCTTAAGCAACTTGGTTGGTTGTTGAGTGTCTTCATTCCCTTTCACTTATATCTTGGTCTGAATCACCTAGGGGCGATTGCTCATCGTGTGTTTGTGGTGTTCTTTGTTTTGCATTACCAAGGTTGTCCGTTGCATGTGGAGTTGTTTTCGTTCGTCCGAATCATATCCACGAATCGCTTCCTCCTTCACATTCTATTCCAATCCCCTCTTCGACTCTACCATGGCATCTTGCAATCCTCCTCGCTCCCAAGAGGATTCCCTTCCTCAAGGGCTCCTTGAGAACCCCCCGAGGGTTATCTCTTTCTCCGCCGGAGAGGGGATCGTCCCTCTCTCATCCTCCACTCCCATGGAAGGTGGTCAGGTCATCCCTTCTTCATCCACTCCTTCCGCAGGCTCTGTTCTCCATATGATGGCCCAGTTGGATCCGACCCAGCTCCAGGTCCTCTATCAGGCCATGCAAGGGTCCAATCCTCCTCCCTCCGCTACCGTCCAGGGGCACTCTAATTCTTCTATTATTGGGCCGTCTGTTCAGCCCACCACGATTGAGCTCACCCCGGTCCAGCCCCGGACCATCACCTTTGCTGGCACAGAGATGGGTCAATCCTCCAATTCGACCCATCAATCTTTTGATAAGGGGAAATCACCTATCCCCTCTCTTCCGGTGGATTATCACTCCTCTGCTCCGGCGGCTCCACAGGTCCTTGTCGGCCCATCCGATTTCTTGCCCCAACAGCACGGGGTGGCCCAATTTCACTCCAATCCGGGTCTGTCTCAAGCCCAGTATTCTTCTTACGGCCCCCCTAATTCCACTAGTTATCCTTCAGCTCCTTCCTATGGGCTCCCGCCCTCGGCAACCGCCATTCCTCCCAATCACCAGGCGCAATCAACTCCCTTCACTGCCCTTGCTCCCTCTCGAGAGCAGGATTTGCTTAATAAGTGGGCCACCATGCAGCAACAACTTGATTTTCTTCAGAAGAAGGTGGGCCCACAATCCTTGGCTGATATTCCCGTCCCAAGCTTCCAGAACATCCGTTTCCCTCCACAGTCTGAGCTCCCCAACTACCGTAAGTATGATGGGAACAGCAATCCCTTCATCCATGTGAGGGATTTTCTGTATGAATCGGCGCAGTTCCAATATGATGATCGCCTTATGGCGTACCTATTCCGCCGATCATTAGATGGCGTTGCTCTGGAATGGTTTTATTCTCTGCCCCTAGAAGAGGCCGAGAGCTTCAAATTGGTCAAGGACAAGTTTATTCAGCGGTTTCAAGACCGGGTTGGCCCGGAATATTCATTCACAGATCTGGTGGCCGAGAAAATGAAGTCGGATGAGGAATTCGCAACTTATGCAGATAGATGGAGGCAGATGGCCGCCAAGGTGCCCGGCCATATTCCAGAGGAAGAAAAAGTTAAGCTGCTGATTTCAAATGCTACGCCCACCTTCAAGAACATCCTGGCAATGAACGATATAGCCAATATGCATCAACTGTATAGCCGGGCGCGATTTATACAAACTCAGTTTAAGGACTCCCCTATCCATTCTCTTTTCGAAAACCAAAAGCCCAAGTACCATAAGAAACCACAGGGGCCGGTTACCGAAGGAGTCCAGACAAATGAGCAAGTACAAGCTGTTGCTTTTCCCTACCAAGCCGCACCATTCCGCTACAACCAAAGCCCCCGCAATCCGCAAAACTCCGCTCCGCAACACTTTCAAAACACTCCACAAAACCCTCCGCCTACCTTCACCATCCCGCAAAACACCTTCACCGCACCACAACAACCACCACCATCACCACAATACCATAACGTCCCTCCACCCGGCGGCTACAACAATAATAATCCCAACAGCAAGCGCCCGGCTCCTAGAAGAGCCCAGTATCCTCCATTGCCAGAGACACTTACAGACATATTCTCAGCACTCATGGCAGTAAATGCAATTCAACTTCCCCCAGAAAAGACTGTCTGGAATCCAGCTGTGGACCAAACCAAGTATTGCATGTTCCACCGGCAGCCAGGTCACACTATAGAAGCATGTTTTCACTTCCGAGATCTCGTGTACGACTTACACGAAGCACAGAGAATAGACTGGGCCGAGATGCATAGGGCCATTATGGAGATCAAAGAAAAGAGAAGGCAGCCGCAGGGGCAGCAAGTGCAGCAACATCTAGCACCGCAGCCGCAGCAGCCGCCACAACTGCAGCCACCACAGCAAGTGCAAGATCTGGGTATCCATCAGAATCCGATGCCGAACCACCAACCCGCTCCTCCGCAACAGCCGCAAGCGCCAGCACAGGTTAATGTAGTCCAACCACCGGCCTCCAACACCGCGTGGTCATTTGATGATGATGGCACCGCGCCACAGGTCATGGCCTTCCACCACAAACCTTCCTTCATCCTCCCTACACAACCAACACCCTCTCCGCTCATCCCACCATTCACACCCGCTCCACTAAATCCGCTCACCACCCCGCCGTATCCTTCGCCAACCTCCATCACCGTCATCACACCACCATCCAATCTCGCACCTATCCTTACCCATCCGTTCACCCTACCTTCACCAGCATCCACATCCATCACCACCCTACCACCCACCAATCCTTCACCTATCATCCGCGCATCCCCCATTAACTTCACCAACCCTCCGCTTTACCAAACTGCCTCCCCCACGCCACCTATTCCACTCATTCGCCCCGCAGGGCCCATCAGACTATCCCCCGATGCCGCGGCAAATTGTGCTCTGAGGAGTGGGAAGATGTTCCATCGGAGCTACGTCACTACTAGCAATCCCCAGCCTTCCCAACATGTGGCCGAGCAAGAAGAAGCCGAACCATTACCAGGGACTCAATATGATTTACTGCATCATCTAGATCGGGTACCCGCCAAGATATCTGTGCTGGAGTTAATCAAGAGGTCCACTCTCCATCAAGATGCACTGAGGGATTTTTTACAGAAGGTCATGGTTAGTGAAGACATGGCAGTCGACAGTCTACCAACGGCACTAGCAACTATCTCTAAAGGGCCGGCAATCACATTCTCTGAGACCGAGCTTGCACCTCCGGGGGCTCGTCAAATGCCACTCTGCATAACAATTACTTTGAACAAAGTCGACGTTGAAGCAGCCTTGGTCGACACTGGGGCCTCAATTAATGTCTGTCCCCTCAGCACTCTCCGAGCCTGCAATATATCTGAGGAGTTACTACGGTCTACCCCCACCACCATAGCAGCATACGACAACTCAAGACGGGCATGTCACGGGGTAGTCACTATTCAGGCTGAGCTCGGGCCTCTGTCCATGGCTATAGAATTCTATGTACTTGACATCGACCCTATGTTCAAAGCCATCTTGGGTCGTCCCTGGATCGACACACTTGGCGCCGTGCCCTCCACCGCGCACCAATGCATCAAATTCCCTTTTCAAGGGAGGGTCGTCAAAGTTAAAAGTTTATCCACGGTACAGTCAGTGAAGGCCATTTCTGAACAGATTCTGCCTACTCTCTGGCCAAGCAGCAGGCCCGTGCTATCAGTACTAGACCTAAACTTTCCTTTGGCGTACACCACTCCTAAGCCCGTCACTACCCCAGTCAACATCAAGGCAAAGCCGCAGATTCGAGATTCAAAGGGGTGGAACATTATATTGAAACTGGGCTATCAACCGGGGAGAGGTCTCGGTGCACAGCTGCAAGGGATGACCAAGCCCATACCAAAAGGAAGAAAAATGGGCAGACGAGGTCTCGGTTACAAGGAGACAGCATTATCAATGATGGGTGACTCTGGGCCGCTTACCTGGGATTACCGTCAGCATTTTGTCAGAGGCCCCCCACAGCCGGGCACGTTAGCTGCGAAGCCAGTCCAGTCAGAAATCGACATGGTTTGTCCAGTCACCAGTCCACCCCCGTTGCCAAGGGGGCTAAATGACGATGTGATCGACTACAGCTGGGCCCTCCAGGGGCTGTTTTGTGAAAGAGGCAGCCAGAAGCCACAGAAGGGTCAGCTTATGCGGTGGAGGCCAAAGAAGCAGCCTAGTGATAATTCAAAGAAAGAAGGGAACTCGCTGATTGCTCTCTCTCTATCTCCCTCTCATTTTCAGTGCATGATCCAGTTAAAGGGGTTCATACCCCGTCCTCCTCCGATTATGATCAATCCATCTTTCAGTGATCCATTTCAGACTCTAATCAATCCTCCTGCTTATAGGCCTTACTGCCCCATTAATCTGCCTGCTTTCCCCATCCCTCCGTCATTTAAATCTCAAATCTACAAGATATGGGGTTCCTCCTCTTGTGATCTTTTCTTTAATTGCATCTTTCCTGAGCTGTTCCCTATACAGCTCCTGCTTCCTCCATCGTGCTGCATGGTCTCCACTGATCTCAAAAAAAAAAAAAAACGTCAAATTTAAAACGGAGATTTCAGTGGAAGATTATGCTATCCTATCTCCATCCTCCTCGTCCCAGGGGCACGGGTCCCCTGCTCCTTCCCTTCCATTAGGCTTCCTCTCTCCTAGGTCAGAGTTAGGGTCTAGCGAGTCTGGAGAAGTAGAGTCTGTTAGGTCTAGAGAAGTAGGGTCTTGTTCTAGGTCGTCCAACCCTTCCCCTCCTGAGCCGCGCTCGCTTGCGCATCCTCCCCGATCTATTCCCGATAGGTTCTTGCAAGATTTAGCTCAGCGGTGTCGTGCTCTTTTGAAGTGCCCAGAATTCGCCGCCACAACAATTGCAATTGAAGATGAAGAAGAAATAGAAGGGGTGTGGAGCGATGATGGATTAGGCGTCTATGAAGTGCTGGATGAGAAGGACCCAATTGATGAAGACAGCGATGTAGAGGACACTGCCGACTTATATACCAAGGGACTAAGAAGATTCGACCAGCCGTCGACGGCAGTGGATGAACCTACCAAGGAAATTAACTTGGGAACAGAAGAAGATCCAAGGCCCATCAATATTTCAGCTAATCTCCCTCCACAGGTAGAAGAGGATCTAATAAAGGTACTGAGGGAGTATAGCGATTCTTTCGCCTGGTCTTATGAGGACATGCCAGGTCTTGACCCCTCCTTAGTGGAACACCGACTCGTGCTCAAACCAGGGGCAACACCTGTTAAACAAAGGTCGAGAAGATTTCACCCCCACATGGCCTTGCGGATTAAGGAAGAGGTCGACAAGCTTTACAAGGCCAAGTTCGTCAGAGTAGTTTTATATCCTCAGTGGGTGGCAAACATAGTCCCTGTTCTCAAAAAGGATGGCAAAGTGCGCATATGTATTGATTTCAGGGATCTAAACAAAGCATGTCCCAAAGATGATTTCCCGCTACCTCATATAGACGTCCTTGTTGATAACACTGCCGGGTACGAAGCTCTATCATTTATGGATGGGTACTCGGGCTATAATCAGATCCGTCTCGCTCCTGAAGATCAAGAGAAAACTTCCTTCACCACGCCCTGGGGCACATACTGCTATGTAGTTATGCCTTTTGGATTAAAGAACGCAGGCGCCACCTATCAAAGGGCGATGATGGCTATCTTCCACGACATGATGCACGTCTATATGGAAGCTTATGTGGATGACATCTTGGTGAAGTCAAGATCGAAAGAAGAGCACCCCTCTATTTTGGCTAAGGTGCTGCAGAGAGCCAGGGAGTACAAGCTAAAGATGAATCCGAAGAAGTGTGTATTCGGAGTCTCCTCGGGGAAGCTGCTAGGTTTCATAGTGAGCAAACGGGGGATCCAGATTGATCCTAACAAAGCACAGGCCGTCATGGATATGCCTCCGCCAAAGAACATTACGGAACTTCGTGGACTGATTGGTAGGTTGCAATTCATTAGAAGATTCATATCCCAGCATTCTCAAAGGTGCCGTCCGTTTTATGAATTGCTCAAGGCGGGGGTCAAGTTCGAATGGAATCAAGATTGTCAAAAGGCCTATGAGGACCTCAAGGAATATCTATCCAATCCCCCGGTTTTGCAACCTCCTGTCCCTGGGAAACCCCTGATCCTATACATCTCGGTCATTGAGGACTCCCTAGGGGCGGTTTTAGCACAAGTGGATGACGAAGGAAAAGAGCGGGCTGCGTACTATCTTTCTCGGCTATTTAATCCAGCTGAATCTAAGTACACCGCTATGGAGAAGACTTGTGCCGCCTTAGTATGGGTAGTTCAGAAGCTTAAACATTACTTTCTCGCTCACCCGGTTAGGCTGATCTCTAGAATGGACCCGATCCGTTATCTCTTAGAAAAGCCCGTTCTTTCTAGTAGGTTAGCTCGTTGGCAGAGCTTCTTATCTCAATTCGATATCACCTTTGTCGTTCAGAAGGCAGTCAAAGGATATGCCATTGCTGAGCATCTTGCACATCTCCCTATTCCTCACACCGACTCTATTCAGGACGATTTCCCTGATGAGCATCTCTCTGTCCTTTCTCAGCATCCCTTCTGGTCTCTGCACTTTGACGGTGCGCTTAACTCACAGGGCCAAGGGATCGGTGCTGTCCTGCTTACTCCTGAGGGAGTGACCATCCCCTTTGCTTACCAACTTCGATTTCCTGCTACCAACAACATCGCTGAATATGAGGCTCTCCTGGCCGGCTTGAAGCACGCCTATCTCTTAGGCGCGCGTTATTTAAACATCATAGGAGACTCTCAGCTCGTCTTACGGCAAGTTCTGGCCACTTACCGTACCCGTGACCCCAAACTCAAGCCCTATCAAGATCTGGTCACGCTCATCGCTAAGCGGTTCCGCAAGCTAATCTATATCCATACTCCCCGTTCACTGAACATTCTGGCAGATGCATTAGCATCTCTGGCCTCCTCCTTATCCTTCCCTCTCAGTCGTAGTACTGAGACTGTCGTCGTCCAGAGGATGGACGTACCCTCTATCCAGGACCCTTGGTTCACCAACCTTGGGAGGTCTGCAGAAGTGAGAGCTGAGAAGGAAGATCTCAAGGAGGTATCATTGGCAGAACTAGAGGAAATTTTGGATGAGGAAGAATTGCCTTGGTACCATGAAATCGAGTTATTTTGCAAAGAAGGGACTTTCCCAGAAGGGGCAAGAGCTGAGCAGCGCAAAGCGATAAGAAGAGCCGCCGCAAAATACACTATCATTGCAGGAGAACTGTACAGGCGCGCTACTAACGGAATGCTCATGAGATGCCTAGATGACCTGGAAGCTTGGAAAGTAGCGGAAGCAGCACATTCTAGCGAGTGTGGAGGCCATGTCAATGGCCAGGCTCTAGCGAAGAAGATCCTTAGGCAGGGTTACTATTGGCCCACTCTAGAGGAAGACTGCTCCCTCTATGTCCGGAGGTGTCTTAAATGCCAACTCCACGCTGATAAGATTCACTCTCCAGCTTCATCTCTTCATCCTATGACCGCTCCTTGGCCATTCTCTATGTGGGCTTTCGACGTCGTCGGCCCACTCGGTGATCCTAATTCTCAGATCAAGCAGAAATCCTTCATTCTCACAGCCACTGAGTACTTCACCAAATGGGCCGAAGCCGAAGCATACGCAGAGATCAAAGCTACAACAGTGTGCCGCTTCATCATGAAGAATATCATCTCGCGATTCGGAGTACCAAGCAGCATCATCACCGACAACGGACCCCAGTTCGTCTCCCAGGAGCTTAAAGACCTCTGTAAGAAGTTCAGAATTACATTACATCATTCATCACCATATTACCCTCAAGGCAATGGTCAAGCCGAAGCCACTAATAAAACTCTTCTTAAAATCATTAAGAAAACGTGTGAAGCACATAAGTTTTCTGATTGGCCTGAAAGATTGGTGGAAGCTCTGTGGGCTTACCGCACCTCCGTCCGTACTCCTACGGGACAAACTCCCTACTCTCTAACCTACGGGATGGAGGCGGTGCTCCCATATGAGATCTTAATCCCTTCACTCAGAGTACAGCTCGATAAGGAACTTAATCTCGATGAACGTCGAGAGGCGTTGCTCGTCCAACTGGAACTCCTAGATGAGAAGAGGATGAATGCGGCCGATCACGTATCTGTTTATCAAAAGAGAGTTTCGCGTTATTTTCAAAAGAAGGTAATTGAACGAAAATTTTGCAAGGGTGAAATGGTTTTGAAACGCAAATTCATTCGGTCTGCAGGTCCTAGGTCTAAATTGCAACCTAACTGGGAAGGACCGTTTGTAATAAAAGAAGCTTATTCAGGGAATGCCTATCGTCTAATCAACGCGGAAGGTGAGGAGCTCTCTCACCCGTGGAATGGATTGTATCTTAAGCGTTTCTTTCCTTGAACAAATCTAAACTATGTGCTTTCTGGCAATAAGAAATGCCTCCTATCTTCAAAAGAGAGTCTCGAGTAAGGCAAACACACACTACACGACGCCCCTGGTCGGGTTCTTTGCTTAAAAAAAAAACACTGTTTTTCCTCGGCCATGCTTCGGGGGAAAGTCAAAGTCTCTGTACGTTTCATTCTTCGGCTGAATCCAGAGGCAAGGAGTGAATAAGAAGGAGACAACCGATCCAAACTCCCTAATGAGAGGAGGTCTCAAATAGGGGCAAGTCCGTTATGACCTGACTCCACAAGAAAGTAAAGAAAAGAAGAGAAAAAGGAGTGTTCTTTACCACAAAATCAAAAGCATCATCTCAAGGTCTGTAAATGAATTCTCAAAAGCTCCAAAAGAAAAGGATTAGGCATGACAAGAGTGGCAGTACAGTTCCCCGCGGGACGTTATGAGCCCGGTCGCATGCATGCCTAAGTGGACAAGGGTTCGATGGCGGACATAAAAAGCCCCGGCGCAACAGACCGAATCTCTATTAAAGTTGTACGGTGAGGGAATCAAGTTCTAAAAACTTCTATGACTGGCCTAAGCTTACCCCCATATTCTTTTTTTCCTTTTAGGACTGAAACAAGTACCCTGGGTACAGCTTCGGTAAAAACACCGTCACAATGACCAGATCTCGGCCGGGGGTTGTCACGCTATATACACGCCGATCTCGGGACCCAAGCTAAAAGTATGGGAGGTCTCGTATTGCTAGAGAGGCACTGATGTTGTCAAAATCCAAAAACAATCAAATATGTTTTCAAAATCCAAAAAAAAAAAACAATCAAATACGTCTCAAAATCCAAAAAAACAATCAAATATATTTCGAAAACCAAAAAAAAAAATAAAAAAAAATAAAAAAAAAATCAAATATTTCAAACATCCAAACAAATCAAATATTTTTCAAAAAGAAAAAAAAAATCAAAAAAAAAAAAATCAAAAGCATTCAACATTTCCATCATTCGCATAACATGCATCGCATTTTTATTTACGTTTTCGCCTATTTTAATAAGGCTCCACCCCTTGACCAAATATCAAGAAACGGTCATTATCTAACCTGCCTCGAGGCAAGGGGTTGAGTCTAAGGACGGATCTAACATGTTTCATGTCTAAGTGTGTGCAGAGTACAGGGGCAAGCCCAAAGGTAAAAAAACTCACAACTATGCAGGTTCAGGTGTGTAACGCGCCAGCATCAGACCGTTACATTCGTTTAACGGGTCCCCCTCGGACCGTCACTTCCTTCAGGCACAGGCTTTCTTCCTTTCGTTAAACCATCATCATGACGGTCTGAGAACATACCGTTACTTTCAAATAACGGCCCAAGATCCATCCGTCGCATCCTTCAGAGAATGAGTTCTTACTACTTCCATTCTGACGGCCTACTCCGGACCGTCGTATAATAATAACGGCCCAAAGGGTATCCGTTACTCCCCCCAGAAACTCTGTTTATTCATATCGGTCTAATCTTCCAAAGCACACAACTCAGGTTCTTTCAATTAAGGCAATCTCATCTTATTCAAGCAAGTTTAGTAAAATATAAGTCGTGATAAATCAAATTCTGAAATGGCAATCTAATAACATCTTTTACAAGCAAAAGGAATCAAGATACATTCGACTTCTTATCCGCAAGAGCGCGGATTCTTCTTAACTCTTTCAAGTAATCTCGGCGTGTGTCGTCGTTCTCTTCAACTTCTGCTTGCCACGGACGCACCTTGCTGATCTCCCACATGGTTAGTGCGTTCCGGATCGCTCTTTCATCTTCCTCGGTCCCCATCTTCCTAGGTAAAAGGGGAGGGTAGTGTGATAGTGCAGAAACGCTGATTCGAGGTAATCCGATCTGAAGATGGCATCGGTGCGGGTTGTAGATCGCCATGGTAGTGTTCCCTACTAGCTGGAGGTCGAGGCCTTGGCGCCGCTGTATTTTAAGAAGGGCACTTCGGAGGACTCTTGGTCGCATGATGAACTTGTCCATTGGTAAAGTGTTGAAGAAGAGGCGCCATTCATCCCGAGTTTTCTTATCCGCTGTCTTGCATTCAACCTGAGGAGAATATCCAAAAGCCCCTCCAATGAAGAAGAGAGGATGGCTCCCGAAGATCCGGCTCGCCGAAGTTATATCTTCCTTAGGAAGGAATTTGATTCTCACTCCTATCCAACACTCAAGGAGTATCATGGAACCGAACAAAGGCCCTCCAAGGCAAGCCGAGCTTAGTCCTTCATAGAGGTATGAGAGGACCGCTTGAGAAATAGACATACCCCGCCACAGTCCACTAATAATGCTAAGATTTTGGATATCTAAGAGGTGGTCGGTCGTGGAGAAAAGGAAGACCCCGCACAAGCAAACCGCCACCGCCTTGGCTATTGCTTCGTGTCTCTCCCACTTATTTTTACAGTGAGACACTATCCATTGTGCTATAGGGATCAAGTGAATGTGGCGCGGGCTGATCATGGTCCGCACATCCTTTGGGTTATGAATGAAGTCGCTTAAGATCAAGGACGGATCAATAGGTTCTATTGTATAGCAAACCCGATCCTCATCCCCCGCCTTAGTCTTAGGAAGGGCTAGGTAGGTCTCTACCTCCTCCAATAGGACGGTTGCTTCAAATGAGGGGAAGATAAAGGTATGAGTTTGTGGATGCCATAGTTCCACTAGGGCTGAAAGGCATGGCCAATCCAAAGACAATTTCTGGAAGTTTTTGCCTAGAACCAAGAGGGGTTGGAGGTGCCATGCTTTGAGGATTGATACCACCTCTAAAGGGAGTGCCTTTACCATGGGAGCCACCCACTTCAGGTTGGAATAACACCTTGGGCCAGGAAGAGGCTTGAAGAAGAAAAGAAGAAGGAAAGTTACGAAGAAAATTAAAGTGCAAAAAAAAAAAAATCTGAACTTTAGATGAAGTCATGCAAGCTTACCACCCTTTGGACATTAGAGCTTAGATGCTTGGGGATCGAGGACAGCCGTTGAAGCTCCCCATGTTCCCTCCTTGCAGCCTTAGGGCCGGTGTAGATCTTCTCTGCCATAGCCGCCATCTCGAAGCATCTCTTCATCTTGATTTCTGCTTGATTAGGGAGAATTCTTCAACCCTAGAACGGAGTTTTTTTGTGCAAACTGCGATTTTGGGTAAGTTTCCCAAGTTGCTGGGGCTTTTTATTAACTTTGGAAGGATAAGATTGGAGTTGGGAGGCTTTATCTGAAATTTGGATAAGTTCTAGCAAGAGATTAAGTGGCTGAACCTCGGACTCTAAGCTCTCACGGCCGAATCCGTTTTTGGAAACGACCCAGACTCTGACGGTCTGTCGTAGGGCCGTTACTTCACTCTGGCGCGCCTACCCTGGGCCGTCACCTTTTCTGTGGGTTGGGTTTTTCTTAAAACATGTTCTGTGGCTGTTTACGGTCCGGTCTCAGACCGTCGCCTTTCAACGGACGAACCCTAATCCGTTATATCCTTCAAATCGCTCAAGTCTCTCTCTTCTAGGCTCAACGCCATGTAACGGTCAGGTTAGGACCGTCGTTTCGTTATGACGCGTCTCCTTCAGGCCGTCGCATTTTCTGCGAGTAGTTCTAAAACCATGTTCTGCCATGAATAACGGTCCGGCCTAGGGCCGTTGTTTTCTTTTAACGCTCCTACCATGGGCCGCTATTTCTTCTGCAGCCCGGCTATCAGAATAAGATGTTTCATGAATGACGGCCTAAGGTAGGCGCGTCATTTTATTATGACGGTCCAAGACCAGACCGTCATTTCCTCTGCTACTAAATTCAGGCAGTTAGTCTATTCTTTGCCTAGACCTGGTGGTCTTTCACATCTGTACACCACACCTTTTCCACACAAGCATTCATTCACACATACACATCCATCATGCGTACTTTCAATCACTCATTCATTCATACATCCACATAAAAAGTCAACAAAAATTTCATTTTCATAAAAGGGCATGTACAAGTGGTAAGAAAAGCATAAAAGTACATCATTCGGCCGGCTTATCAGTCGGGCCGCCCTCATCCTCTCCACCCTCGGGTTTCCTGGGTGGCGGTGCTATGGAAGCACTCTCCTCCTGCTGTCCTCTCTCTGCCCTCTCATTTCTCTGTTGGCCGGCGGAACTAACTAAGAAATCCCCAATCGAGCCACTAGGGGCAGCACTCCTATGAGCCCCGCTCCGGGAAGAACTCCGCTCTGGTGCCCGGCCTAGCATCCGGACCGTCTGCTCCATGGTCTGCAGCCTAATCTTCAGTGTGAAGATCTGGCGTCGCGTCTCCCGTGCCTCGGTCCGGTAGCGATCAAGATCCGCAGTCCCAAGGCGAAGGTCCTTCACCTCGGCCTGTGCTCGTGCTAAATCTGCTCGAAGTCGCTCCATCTCCACATCGTCCACATGACGAGGGGTCTCCGCTCTCAGTCGGGCTAGCTCTGCCCGCACGAGCTCCGTTTCTGCTCGAGCTCGATCAGTCTCGGCCCGGCTCCTCTCTACCTCTGCCCTCGCCTGGGTGGCCTCCGCCACTGCCGCTGCTAGCTCTATCGCCTGTAGATTGCATTTGCATTGCATATAGGTTAGTCATATAAATTTAATTGGCATAAGCATAGTCATAAAGCATGTAAGTATCTTACCCGCTCCGCGAGGGTGGCCTCCGCCTCCTCGGCCCGGGCAATTGCCCGAGCAAAGTCAGCATCTCGCCCAACCCTGTCTCCCGCAGGCTGCGAGGACGACGATGGGGCGTCTGGTCCTGCTCGCTGAGCTCCCTCTGCTCGCTGTATTGTCATAATCGAAGCATTAGCATCATGCATAATCATAGTCATATCATAAGCATTTAGAGTCTCACCAGGAGCTCCAGCGCCGTCCTATACTCATCCCGCTGCAGGATGGTAGAGTGGAGTAATCCCTCTAGCTCCGCTATCCGCCCTTCAGGATCGAGCTGCATATAGAAAACATAGGCCAGCATATCACATCCACATTTCATCATATAAAAAAGAGTTTTTAGTTTAGAATTGCATACCGGTCGTCGGGTACCTCGGTATACCCGGTCGCCGTAGTGTCGAGCGAAGGCCTTCAGGTAGGCCTCGTCGCTCTCTGCCCGCTCCTTCACGGCCCTGCCTCGCTGCCTCCAGTCGAGGACGTACTTTGCCTTCCGGGCGCGCCAATCCACGCTCCCGCTAATGCCCCTCGCCGACTTTCCTGGGCGATCATCGTTGCGGTGTGGAAAGGTCACCTCGGGCTGGTGTAGTCCCCGAGTCCGCAGGATCAGCCTGTAGTGAAGAGGCTCGATGATATGGATGCAATGCAACCATATGTCTCGCCCCCGGTACGATAAGGACGCCTCCACCCACGGCTGTCCTGTGTAGCCCTCGCTGCGGTACGGGGTCCATCTCACCTGAAAGCATTTCATTCATTTGTCAGCATTTGTCAGCATATAGAAGCATATAGAAATCATTTTGAGTCTCGGGCTTACCGATGTGTGTGGGTAGGAGTCCAGGTCCTCCTGGATCGTCCGGGTCAATCTAAGGATCGATCCCGTGTCCCTCGCCACCGACCATCGCCTCGCGATTGGTATAAGGCCGGGATGGAGTAATACACCTCTCCCAATGCCCGGGAGGTACATGTAGCTCCAGATCTGCATTTAGAAGTCAAGTCAGTTACATAAATCATCAATCATAGCATACATCATGGCATATTAAAAAGCATTTAAGCGCATTTTTACCTGTAGGAAGGGCGAGAAGCCTCCCAGCATCGTCAGTCGGTCCGTGGTGCTCAACGAGTTAATCAGGAAGGCCAAGACCGCTGCTCCCCAGGCATATTTCCTCACTCTGCTCAGATCCTCTATCAGCGGCAGCAGTTTGCAGCTGATGACATCCGCCCGAGTCGCGAACAGGAGCTTCCCGAACAGCAGCATCAGGAAGCGTCTCAGCACTCGATCTCCCTCCTCTCCTGCCTCTGCCGCCACGCGAGGGCGCACCTGGTCGATCACTCTGCCCAGATGCTCCTCGGGCAGTTCCCCCACGGCAATCGCTGCCCCTCTCAGCCCCAAACTCTCCTGCAGCACCGATCTCGAGAGCTGGGATGAAGACTGGCCCGGCCTGATCAGGTCCAACCCCAGTAGCTGCTGCGCTATCTCCCGATAGTCGCCGTATGTCCATCCCGTCACCGCGGAGCCATGGACCCTCAGTCCTGTAATCCTCGCCATGTCTTCTAGCGTGGGGATCATGTGGCCCCACGGGAAGATGAACGCCCTGCTAACTGGGTCCCACCTCTCGTGCAAAGCATACAGCAACGGCGTATCCATCCGGATCACCTCAATGCTGAGCATCTCGGCAAAACCCATCTCTGCGAGTCTGTCTCTCTGGTAATCGGGCAGTGCCTGGTACACCGCCCGAATCTGCAGCCATGAGATCCTCGATCTCCTCTTTCCCTGCATTGCATATTAGAGCACTAATTAGTCCATTTGCATCATATAGACATTGCATAAACATTAAATATCGAAAAGAAAAACAAAAATTTGAAAATTGAAAACCCTAAAAAGAGTTTGGAACCCTGGCAGAAGTAACGGCCCTGGGATAGGGCGTTACTTGTCTCTGACGGCCTTATCCTGAGGCGTCAGAGAAGTGACGGTCGCTGGCGGGACCGTCACTTAGTCTGCCAGTAGGGAATTTCTCCCCTGCATCCCCATGATTTCTCACTTTGGCCAAATGGCCTACAAGTGTTCCTAGTGGGTTCATAGACCCATTTCTACCCTTATCCCCCACATGCATTCATAAATAAAAACATAAAAATCAAAAATTTAAAAATTGGGGCGGAGGGCCTACCTCATGGTCGAGGACCTTCCTCTTTTTCCGCTCTGGTTCCTTGGGCTCCTCTGCACCCAAGGAGGCTTCGGTTGGTTCTTCCACGACCGTAGGGACCCCCTCCTCTTCCCTTGGCTCCCTTCCCCTTGGTTCTTCCTCCACGGGCGGTGGGGTGATCTCTCGTTCAAGCCGGCGGTGGAACCGCCTTATGGCCATCTTCTTTCCTCTCCCTCTCTTCTGAGGTGGTGGCTGCGGTGCCTCGTCGCCGGCCATTGGAGGGTGGAGATGGAGGTCGCCGGTGGGTTTTCTGGTTTGGCGTTTTGGTTGTTTGAGCGTGAAATGAGACCGAACGGCCGTTCGGTTTGTTTTTTTTGAAAACTCAGGAGAAGCGACGGTCCATCGTTGGACCGTCACATAACTCTGACGCCCCCTCTAAGGCCGTCGCTTGTGACGACTGTTCTATTGAAGAATTTGAACCGACTCGGTGTTGACGGTCTAGGCTTAATCCGTTATTTTTATGTGACGCTCCTGAGTCGGGCCGTTATATGCTTGCAAGTTTCTTGATGAATGAATGGTCCAAATTTAATGTTTAAACTTATCTCCATCATGAAAACATTTTGATGAGTTTATCACAATGGTTATGCCTTAACTATTATCATAACTATCTTATTGGCTAACCTATTTATGAAAGATTATGAACAGAAGGCACGCTCTGACGCTCGTTAGGCAGGTAAGTCAGGTATTGTATCTCGTTCCCTTATCCCTTAATGCATTACTATATGTTATCTATAATATATTACCTCGAGAACCGGCTGGTCATTCAGGTGTCCTGGGATCTGATGTTCCCCTTAAACAAAAATGATGATGATCTAAGTCCACATGAATAATCGTTGGATAGGCCGTTAGGTTGGAAAATTTGAGGATGACGGTTCTATCTTGCACGCCGTGGTTGCAGATGGTATCTTGACTCTGGTTTCCCCAATCTAGCAATATTATTCTCGAGTATCTTGTTATTTTATCTTTAAACTTTGAAGATTTGTTTTTCTTTAGCCCAGCATGCATCATACGCATTCTTTGAGCATTCATGAGCTTCATTTGTTCAAGAGGTCTCATTGACGGTGAACAGCTGTGTTCTTAATCCCGGATAAGGAGAATTATTCCACTCTGAATTTGAAGATTTCCTTCGATTTGCTCGCTTGATCTAGTTGACTGAAGATTCCTGTCTGGAGTTTAGTCTCTTTCCTTTCCGTTGCCTCCGGCGGCCAGCCGTGTTTCCTTTCCTTAGTTAATTAAATCCTCCAGACTTGCGTCCTTTGGTTAGCTATTTCCTTGTGATCAGTTTTGAAGTTTTTCCAGAAAATTCTTATCGCTTGTTGGTGAAGAACGGGTGTCGTTTACCTTAACGCCCTCTTTTTGATCCACTCCGCTTCATTTCCGCTTCATCTCCATGTTCCATTTCACTTTCGCTTCACTTCCGCTCCTTCCCCTGCAAAGAGGACGTTAAGGAGGGGCATCTGTTGACACCCGTTTTATACCCAATAAGTCGGGTCATCTCCTTATTTATTCAATATGATGCTCTGAGTTGTTCACTCTTCATTGAATTCCTTTTAATCAGTTGAAGCCTGTTTTCTGGGTCTCAATTCCTGGATTAGACCTGGTTCCTGGTGGCACTTTGTTCAAGAGCTTGGCAATCCCTCCATTCTATTTTCTTGAAAATCAATGATAATAACGGTCTGGACTAGGCGCGTCATTTCATAATAACGCATGAAGACTAGGCCGTTACTCTTTGAAGAGTCCCAAGACTTAGGGCCTCGTTGTCCTTTGATAATAACGGTCTACTCTCTAGCCGTTTTTTTTATTATGACGCCCTTTTCCATGGCCGTTACTTACTTGCAGAGTCCTATTGTTTTGATCTTCTTCCCGTCGAGCTTGTCCTTTGGATAGGGTTGAAATGACGGTGATGCCTTGATGCGTTACTTCCAAGTGGCGGTCTATCGTGCAACCGTTACTTCCTTCAGAGAGTCCTGACAGTTCAGGCCTTTTCTCTGCTACTCCGTGGACGAGATAGGCTTTGGATTGGCGTTATCTCCTTCAATTCTAATCCTCAGGACCTCTCGTTTGTTTCTTTGGACTCTTGTTGATATTATCCTCAAAGATTTGCTAAGGATTATCCTCCTTTCTTGGCTGATTTATCTTCAACTCGACCCATGAGTTTTGAAGGTCTATAAATAGAACCTTTGATTTCATAATCAAGGGGGGAGATTTTTGATTCACGACGAAGTGCTGCCGAACCCAGGAGCCATCTTCATCCAGGAGGAGTTGCTTCCCACGTCCATCCATCTTCCAGTCAAGGGAGTACTTTTGTTTTTGATCTTTCAAGTTCATCTTTGCATGCTTGAGTTCTTCCTTGGTCTTTTTAAACAGAGCATTGTCCCTCCTCCTCCTCCACGTTTTTTTTTCACTGTTGTTTTAAGCATACAAACATCCTCCCAACTTTTGAAAACGCCCAGAGGGGTTAAAAAAAACAAAACTCCCCGGTAATTCCCTCTCCTTTTGATGTTCTTAAGTTCTTTAAGAATTGATGCTATGCTTGTGAAGAGGGTTGATTGAGGTTGTCTTGTCTTGTCTTTCTATTTCTTTGGCAGGTTTACAGGTTCATTAGCACGAGGCCCAAGTCTTCTAGCCGGCTAGAAGAGTTGGAGTTAAAAGAATTCAAGCTTTACTACTGCAGGTTGTCTGACGGTCTGGTTTAGGAGCGTCACTCTCTTCTGGCGGTCCAGGGTGGGACCGTTATTTATAAGCGACGCACGGGTCTCTGGCCGTCACTTTCAAGCTGATCTGCAGGCTTTCTTTGGTTTTCTCTCCCGTGGGCGGGTGCTTCATCCTCCTATTTCCAAGGTATATTCGAGTCTTTGACTTGTGTTTACTTTGGTGGCGATCACATCTTTCCTTAGTGCTGGGCAATAGCTATTTCCTTCATCACATCTTTATTTCCTTGCTTGTTCCACCCCTAGTGGTGTGTTTTTATTTACTCCTTGCTCCACGCCCCGGCGTGTGTTTTTCCCTTTTCCTTAGCGTAATTTGATTGAGATAGCATGCCCATGCTAGAGCTAGCTATGATTGCCTAGGTTCATGTTCACATGTTCATAGGTTTGAGCAGATCTTTGATTGCTTGTTTGTCATCTTGCCATATTACTTAGCAGACCTCAAAAGTAAGATCAAAGATAGGCAAACAAACGATCAACAGTGGGTTCCACTTTCTCTTTCAATCGGCCATCCGATGAAGATGGTCTACTTTGATTACCCTGAAAGAAAGATAAATCAAACAAAGAAAATAGAAGTGGATTAGGGATCTAGCAGTGTAGTATCAACCTCTCAATGCAGCATAAATCAAAGATCATGGAAAAGAATACACCTTGTGTGTCTTTTTAAAACCCTTAAAGAAAAGGGATGAGATGGATATTATGCAATGCAAAAATGCAAAACTCAATAGGAATCCTCAAGAGAGGATTGTGAACGATGAAGAATGATGTATGCTCTACTATAAATAGAAGAAAATAAAAAATGAAAAAGGAAAGAAGGGAGAGAGGAGGTTGGTCCTCCAAGAACAAAGGAACAAGGATCTGGTGGCTCAGCGGCAGCGGTTAGGCTCGCAGAATCTTCTTCGCAGAGAACTTCCCACCGGGGAGAGAGAAAAGCAACAGGACGAGCAAGACGGGAAAGCTCTCCGTTGCTTCAGCCAAAAGATTGTCGCCTGTAGAAATTGTTTTCTCCAGCCAGAAAAGGGTTCCTCCATTCTAAGAAGATTGGGGTATTTATAAGGGATTAAATCAAGTTCCAATTGGACTCTAAGCACAAAAAACCTTCCATAACAAACCTTTCTTTCCACCGAAGGCCACCGGAGCACTAACTTGATCGGATTGCACAGTAAAAGGAAGTAAGAATTGGAGTTCAACACGGAACAAAATAAGGTCAAGTGCAGATGACGTTAATTGAATTAGCGTCTAGGAAGAAGACGTCAATTATGGAATAAATAAGGAAAGAATATATTTCCTAAAAATAAAACTAGAAATCGACGTCTAGGAAAAGAATGCCAATTAAATTGGTGACCCTCTGGAGGGGCGCTATTTCCCTGAAATATGAATTTTTAATTCGAAGTAAAATTCCAAAAATGGCAAGGGAATCTACGATTGGGTTATAGATGTCAATTAAATTGGCGACCCTCTAAAAATGTGCCATTTCAAGGAAATAGCATCCACTCCAAAGAAGTGAATTCTAAAAATTTAAGAAAAATTGAAAAATCACCCTATTAAGCCAATAATGAGGTTCACTTTGGGGCATTATAATGTGAGATGAGATTTACTCAACTTAGCGTCAATTTTTACGTGTCTACACTTGGGGATGTTCCCACTACCTTGTTCATAATTATTTCGAGAAAATAAATGGGTGCAATAGTTGCATTGCTCTTTGATCTATAATCCACTCAGAGAAACTAAAGCATGTGTCTATACACATCAGAACATGGAGAGCTAGGGACATGAGGAACCTGTATCAACTCAATGATAACCTTGGTTTCTGCCGTTGAAACACTTCAACTCACTTTTGTCTATATTTCCACCGTATTTGTCATGGCTACCTTTGAATGTCTTCTCTACCATGGCTCATGGTGCACTATCTTACCCTTACTATTACTTCAGTGGTCTCATCTTGTGAAACTGTTTGCCCCTCTAGGCGATGTTGACAATAGCGCAACTAGCTTCTTCGTGCTCGGCTTACAACTTCACATAGCAAGAAATATCCAAACAATTCGTCATATTCTTGTTGTGGGTTTTAATCATCCTTATATGGGCCTACGAATTGAGCAAAGGGCAAAGACCCAATCGCTTAGATTGCACCTACTGCTTACCTGTGGGATCATTTCCCATTACCTTCATTACACGACTCATACTGAACATCACCTTTTGATGCTTAGTTATCATGTAACGTGATCCCTTTCGAAAAGGTCTCAAAATTATATAAATAAGAGCCATTAATTGAGTAAGGAATGTTCTCTCAAATGAGAACTTCAACTGATCCCACATTTCCTTGGCAGTGGCAGACTTATCTAACTCGCCTAGGAGATCATTCTACGTGCTGCTGTTTCCCGATGATGTGGAAAGACGTCAGAAGGGAACGTAGGTCGGTGACCGCGGTGAGAAGGGGAAATAAAGTGACAAAGAAAAATGGGGGAGTTTACGTTATATTGGGGGTATTTTCCTTTGCTAGCCTTATGTTTCTCACGGAAGTACCGTACACTCGCCTTTTACGGAAAGTCGAGAGGGGTCAACTTGCACGAGAGGTGTCCGGGAATGAATGAATGATAATAGTGGCATATGGAAATAGAGTGGTTTCTCATTCTGAGTGAATGGAACAAGGGTAACTGGGTGATTGGGTAAATACGCAGGATGCGGGCATGCCAGTCGATCTCTCGACAATCACCTATGGAGCCAAGTGTTGATCGGGGAAGCGTCGCCAGGACACGGCATGTGGGCACGAGGGTATCGGACGACACGTGGAGAGAAGGGTGGTTACACAAGTATGAGTGTGTAGGTGATTGTGGGGATTCGTGTACGAGACGTCTTTCCCCACCGATCGCAAGCAACCGGTGTTTATTTACATCAGATTGAATCCGAACACCTTTGTTTCGTGCTGAAGAAGAGTCGGGATATTTTGGAAGCCATGGATAGAGGACCGAGTATGCCCTGACCGTCGCACTCGACTAGGAGGGTTAGTTAACTCGAATCTGGGAGACTGGATACACACGCTGGCGGGTGTGGAGGTGAGACTGAGACCCGGGTATGGGTATGGATAGTCAACTGGTTTCTTGCTTTATAGATGACATACAGGCTTTACAAGTGGGCCTAGAAGGCTGAAATACAACTAGTGTAAGCCACAGGATAATTCCGACACGTGAGTCGGTCCCCGGGTCAATGTAGGATAAAGCGGGTATCCGCGTGTTTTTACATGGGAGTGCTGTAGCAACCCTAATAATTATCTAGATTTATTCAAAATTTTTAGGAATTTAAATAGATTAATTAAGCTCAAAATAAGCTAATTATTGATTTAATAGGTTATTTAACATTTATTTAAGGCCCAATTAATTGTAGCCCATTAAGACCATTTAAAATAGGCCCATAGACAAAATTCTAAGACTATTAGGCCCAAGCCCAACTCTAGAGACATAATTAGACAATCCACTATTTTTATTAGATAATTAGGAGATAATTATAGGAGGAATTTGACCACAAATCAAATTCTAGCACCTGGGCAAGTCACAGTCATTCGCGCGATCGCCACTTGATGAAGGCGGTCTAGAAAAGACTGCTACCTAATTCTGAGAATGGGACTTTGAGAGACGTGGAAAGATCAGATTTTTATCAATCATATCGCCATGGATCAATGTGATCTGGCATGGGAGCTTGTCTAGGACTCTTAGGAGATCTAATTGATGTCTCATAGGGCTCCTATTTCGATCTAATCCCACAGCCCTAGGTTATTCTCTATAAATAGGGCCCAGTTCGACCTGCGCGAACCCTAGTTTTAGCTCGCATGGTTCGGAGGTATAGTATGGTTATTTCAATGTTTGTCCTTTAGGGTTTTTTGTTCCCTGTAGTATCTTCTAACCCTATACCAAATTTCATGTTAGGAGGTCAAGCATCCAGAGAGCTAGAGGGATCGGAAGTAGCTGTTTCTATGCAGAACATGTAGGAACGGGTGTGTTCTTCTGGTGAGGATCTGAAGTTTAGGGACCTTATCAGAGGTATTTTAAAGTTTAGACTTCACAGTTAATTGTTCCCCTTTGTGTCTTCTAACCACTCTCCAAATCTCGTGAAAGAAGATCATGCAGTCAAGGAGATAGAAGGTCTATAAGTTGTTTGTTCCATACAAGATGCGCAGGAACGAGAACTCTCTTCCAGCAACAAATTTGAAGTCTAGAGTCCAACCCAGAGGTAGGTTATCTCATGGATGGCTTAAACAATAAGTTAGGAATGAAAGCCTTATGTTCTCTCCTGATTTCATGCTTTCTACGTGATGAATTTTATGTTTTCTCATGATTGCGCAGTTAGATTTTCTCTGCATGCTGTTCATGTAATTTTAACTAAAAGATGGTAACTTTCTTGGATCCCTTGTTCCTTCCCTGCATGATTCACATGTTCACATGGTTTTACTTCCAGTTCTACGTAGTTTTCATCTTTAATTGCCATAGGATTTGGCCTTGTAAGATACGAATTTACTTCTGTCTGGAAATAGACAGAAGGCAGCCTATACAAGACCACTACCTTTAGTAGGCGGCCTGTAGAAGACCGCTACTTGACTGCAGTTAACTCTAAACAGCAACCAGGTTAACCCTTGTTAGTT
The DNA here is from genome assembly GCA_022559845.1 of Amorphophallus konjac. Taxonomy (NCBI): domain Eukaryota; kingdom Viridiplantae; phylum Streptophyta; class Magnoliopsida; order Alismatales; family Araceae; genus Amorphophallus; species Amorphophallus konjac. The sequence goes on along the minus strand of CM040118.1, from coordinate 377,816,197 downwards.
CCTATTTATAGTGACTACTATGCTAGATTCCTTTGTATCTCGAATATGCATGTTTACTCATATATTATGGTTCATAAGACTCGGGTTTCATGCTCCTTCATGTTTAAGAATTTATTTTAACTTATGCTAACTTCATTCCAAAACCATATAATATTGTACTTAAAAAATTTTCTTCTTTTATTAAAATGCAAGACCTTATGCCTTGATTTATGTTTTGTACGTTTCTTTCTCGTCCCCTATCTTTCTTGGTTAAGTACGTAGCCCATACTCCGGTACGTGGCTATTAGATACACACGCACTTGATAGAAAGAGTCTCTTGGACTTGAGAGCCTCTCCTTCGGATATTCCTTCTGTCGGACTGGGTGATATTGTTTTAAAGCCTCCGTAAGTCTCCGCGAGCCTGGGATTCTCACTAGGACGTTGAGCTAGTTGTACCCTAAAAACCCAAAGTTCTAGAAAGCACTCGAGTTTTTTGCTTTTTCCTGCACTCGGACTTGATCGCGAACTTTAAGCGACCGCTACTTCGTGGTAGCGGTCCTAGCGTGACCGCATTCTGGGTGCAACACTTCCTGCGTCGACCCCTTTCCTGTCTGGTGTTGACCCTGTATGAAGGTGGTCATCACTTGACCGCTACTTCAAGAAAACGGTCCTCTTGAGACTACGTTCTGACTAATTGCTGCCCAACCAGTGGTTTGACCCAAGGGTTGGTTATACTCTATTCCTAAATTGTTTGGAACCCAACATCTTGTTCAATAAGTAATTAATGAACTATGGAACCATGATAATGTACCGTTATGCTATCGAAATTCCTTCGTAGCATAATGTCCAATTACCTCATCTTTGATCTCATGATTTCATTTTTGGTACGTTCTTACCTTGCTTTTGTTACCATGAAGACTATGGTTGAACTTGGCATTATTGGCCTACATTTTTATCTCTCGTGGAAGTAGCTTGATTTATAACTTGAAGATGCATGGGCGGGCACAGACGGTGTCCAAGGGCTCCACGCTAGCCCCCTCGACTGATTGTCGAAAACATACTGTAAACCATGGGGTATGATGAACATTGGCGTCGCATTACATTGGGAGTACCTTATTTATAAACGGGTGAAATCCACATCACAATCTTATTACATGCTTGCTTGTTACATAACTTTCTAGTGCATAGCCTTTATGGTTATGAAAAGTACATTCTCGATATATGCTAGTACATTCTCGTTATTGAAAGGCCACATTATAATCTTGCTTGATCATGTTTTCATATCGTCTCATATCTCTACACTTATCTTGATATCTTGTTGTTACTTTGGTTTTATCACGTGTTTTACCGAATCTTACATTGTTGCCTTTTTATAGAGCTAAAATGTTAATTACTTCAATTATGCATTCATGTTGATACGAAGATACCTACTGGGCGAGTGTGCTCATTCTCTACTTTCCAATCTTTTTCAGGAGACTCTAGCGGGTCGGATTCAGACTATTCGAGTGGCAGATCCGAGAGTGATTGATGAACGAGTAAAGCCTAGATAGTTAAAGAGTCTGGTGTCATATATTGTATTTTAAGTTCCTTCACTATAATAAGCGGTGAGGTTGATCATGTTATGTAATTTTCTTTTTATTGAGTCTAATTCGGTCAAAAGAGTCAAGGTCAAGTATAAAATTGTAAAAATTTGATTATGATTCAATAAAGTTGGAGTTTATATATATATGGCATTCACTCTTTTATGTGTGATTGTTGTGCTCTGATTATATTGCTATCTTGAGACTTTATTTGTCGGATGTTCACGTTCCTGACTAAATTCCGTTGCATATCTCGGGGCGTCACAGTTAAGTTGGTATCAGAGCCTAGGATTAAGTAAGTCCTAGGAAAATGCCAGGTCATAGGTTGTCAAAGGTTCAAGGACCCTTACCTATGAACTAGGAAAAAAAATTTCAAACCCATGTGAGATTGGGTAGAGCCCAGGATGATATAGTTTATTTAAAAATTAACCCTTAGGTTAATCTTTATAACTTTAAAGAAAATAACTAGCTGTCTATTTTCTCAGGCACCTCATTTTCCCAATGGCTGCTAACCGAGAAAATTGGGAAGCTATGCAACAAACCATCCAGGGTCTTACCCAGACCCTGCAGAACGTAGCTCAAGCTAGCGCGCGGGCAGGCGCAGGTGACCTTCATCGTAACTTCCGGAGTATGAACCCTCCACGGTTCTCGGGTTCGTCCAACCCTGATGAGGCTGAGACCTTGATAGATGAATTGGACAGGATCTTTAATGTTATGCAATGCGAGGACCAAGAGAAGGTCCTTCTTGCCACGCTCCAACGTAACAAGGATGCTCGTACTTGGTGGAATTCCACCTCTGCTCATCTCCACAATGCACAACTCACGTGGGAGGAGTTCCTCAAACTCTTCCGTGAGAAGTATTTCTCAGAGCATTTCTGAGAAAGAAAGGTTACAAAATTTGCCTCCCTTCGACAAGGCATGATGTCCGTGATGGAATATGAACTGTAATTTTCACGATTGGCGTAATATGCTCCTCACCTTGTCAGTACAGAGCTATTAAAAGCCAACCGATTCATGGATGGATTAAGGCTTGTCTTCGTCAAGAAACTTGGGCCGCAAAATATCCGAACCTATACGGAGATGGTCCATAGGGCGCATTTATGCGAGAGGACCTTGGAGAAGGTCGAGAAGTTCAAAGGTAAGGGCAAAAAGTCTAGCCGAAGACATGAGAAGAGAGGAAGGAAAGACGAAGAAGAGAGGTTTCACATCACGGAAGCTTATGAATCGTATGACAACTAGAAGAGGTCCCGTAACGGGAATGGTAATGGCAATGGCAAGAGTAAGAGGGTCAAGGAGGAAGAAAAGCAAGTCGTGGGGCTTGCACATTTTGCGAGAAATTCGGACAAGCTGCCAAAGAATGTTGGAAGTGCCTTGGCGCTTGTCTTCGATGTGGAAGTCGGGAGCATCGCATGCCCAATTGCCCCAATATAAAGGTGCAACCCTCCAAGAATAATGGAGGACAAAGGCGACCGGGTCGTCTCAATACTGTCATGGGCAAAGAACATACAAGGGATGGTAACGTGGTTGAAGGTAATATCCTAACCCATTCGCATCCGATTTTTTCCTCATTTGATACTCAGAGCTGTTTCAGCTATAAGTAAAAATACACTCTCCATATATCCCAAGCAATAAATTTGGGGACCAAATTCTTTTTAAGTGGGGGAGGGTGTAGCAACCTTGATAATTATCTGGATTTATTCAATTTTTTAGAAATTTAAATAGATTAATTAAGCTCAAAATAAGGTAATTATTGATTTAATATGTTATTTAACATTTATTTAAGGCCCTATTAATTGTAGCCTATTAAGACCACTTAAAATGGGCCCATAGACCAAATTCTAAGACTATTAGGGCCAAGTCCAACTCTAGAGACTGAATTAGATAATCCCCTATTTTTATTAGAAAATTAGGGGATAATAATAGGAGGAATTTGACCAAAATTTAAATTCTGGCGCCTGGGCAAGTCGCGGTCAGTCGTGCGACCGCCACTGGATGAAGGTAGTCTAGAGAAAACTGCTACTTGACTATTGTTAACTCTAAACAGCAACCAGGTTAACTCTTGTTAGTTCTTATTTATAGTGACTACTATGCCAGATTCCTCTATATCTCGAATATACATGTTTACTCATATATTATTGTTCATAAGGCTCGGGTTCCATGCTCCTTCATGTTTAAGAATTTTTTTTAACTTATGATAATTTTGATGTGACACGGCCAAGGGGTCAGCGGATATGCCATGAGGAACCTTGGACTTAGACGCGTAAGCCCACTAGCCAAGGTCCGTACCCGATTTCGGCGGACAAGCTCACCCGATGCACGACCCTTTCCCGGGGTGACTCGGGGATGGTAGGTCGAGTCCGGGGACCAGACCCTTTCTGGTTGGGGGTAAGTAAGAGGCCGAGAGGGGATCTCACCCAGAGATATGGAGGTTCCCATGACAACGGGAAAACTACGCGCCTTGGCGGGCACGGGTATCACTCGCTCTCACTCCCGCGATGGCCACTCGAGGTGGATGGTCGGTCGGGGCTGGGCGCTCTCTTCCTCACCGGCGGAGCTCAGAAATGATAAGGGATGACAGAAATAACCAGGAGGGATAGGGGCTCACCTAGCCGGCTTGAAGAAGCCGACTCCGATCGGAGACGAAGGCGAGCGGGGGACGTTCGTTGTCCGCACATGCGTCGGTGTCGCTCTAACCTGAAATTGGGAAACGTATAACACTACACCTCACGCAGGAGGGTGATCGTGGCATGGGGAAGTTAATTTTACAATCAAAACTACCTCCACGTAGGGAGGGGCCTTCCGCCGGCCAAGTGTGGGGCGGGGAATTGACGAGACTCGAATCTATCTGCGCAGACTTAGCAAGGATAGTAGGCTGAAGAAGACGGCGCCACGAGCTCCTCCGGCATCTGCTGATTGTGGGACTGGCTCT